>OY756987.1:10000000-11230469 GCA_963580505.1 Ennomos erosarius
ATGTTAAATGATGCCAGTCGCGAGTTTGTAGTTGTGGGCGATTTTAACATCGACAGTAGTAGCGGAATTAATAATGATTTAAAAAAAATGAATGACATGTTATCCTATAATAATTTATGTAATATCGTAGACTTCCCCACAAGAGTGACGGATTCTACAAGCACTAGCATCGATCACGTCTACGTCAGCCGCGAATTGGCAGGGAATGCGCGCGCGTCGCGTGTGCACACTCATTTGAGTGACCACTATGCGGTGCGCGCCCTCATCCCGTGCGGCCCGGGGCCGGGACCCGCGCCCTTGTGTTTCGCCAGGTCCTACAGCCACGCGAACCGGTACAACTTCGCAGTAGCGGTGGAAAGTGTTGATTGGGCTGAGACTGTACGGAATCATTTGCTCTGTCCTGATGACTTAGCTAAAGCTATAATTAATATAATTAGTAATAAAATTGAATTATGTTTTCCACTAAAACGTTCATCAGTGACGAAGAATTTATCGTGGGTTACTGATGAGATATTGAATTTAAATTATTTTTTAACTGACATGCAAGATTTGACATTAAAATTTCCTAATAACACTGACCTGACATTAAAAATTGATTATTTTAGAAATAAATATGACGCTCTAATATGGCACGAGAGAAGTACTTATTATTGTAATTTAATAAATACATCACCTAATGTTCCGAAATCTATGTGGCAAGTAGTAAATACTGAAACCGGCAAAACGAGGAAGAACAACGATTATACCCAGGTTTTGACGAAACCTGATGGGTCGAAATTCTGCAGCAAGAAAGATGCCGTCGACGCAGTAAACTCTCACTTCGTATGCGCGGCCGCAACGTGCGGTGCGCCCTCGGCCGACATAGCAACTGCGATGCGCGCACTTGCAGCTGCTCGCGCACCAGCTGATCGGTCGCTACGGCTCGCATTATTTACTGCACCGGAAGTTTACAAGATTATTTGCACGGGCGTGGCTCATAAGAAATCCAAAGACGTCTACGGGATGTCAATTTCACTGCTACACACCGTTGCTGCACTATTGGCCCATCCTCTGGCTTACCTATACAACAGATGTTGTAGGGAAGGGCATTACCCAGCGACATTGAAGCAGGTGAAGGTCTCCCCCATATATAAAGGAAAAGGGAAGCTGGAAAAGATTAATAGCTACAGACCAGTGTCAATCATCCCAGGGATTGCTAAAATCTTTGAGCACGGCTTGAGTTCACGACTCACCGAATACCTAGCCCAGTGTAACGCTCTGTCTGACAGACAATACGCATACCGTAGTGGCCGGTCAACAACTGCACTAACGCAAGAAGTGGTACGGCGAGTTCTAGAGGCTCGCGAAAGTCTGCAACAAGTAGCAGTGATCTTCTGCGATCTGTCGAAAGCATTCGACGTTGCGGATCACTGCCTTCTTTCTGCTAAAATGAGGCATTATGGTCTTGATAAGTCTGTACTGCAGCTACTAACGAGCTTCATGACAGACCGATATCAGGTCGTGGTAGGGGACGGAGGTACGGTCAAATCGCAGTCACTAAAGACCGTGATTGGTGTAGCTCAAGGATCATCACTCTCAAATATTATGTTCTCCCTCCTACTTAATGATCTACCAGAAAATGTCAGCGACGGCCACGTGCTAATGTATGCGGATGACGTAGCTGCTATTGTCTCCGCACCATCAACAGAGCAGTTAGAGCAAAAGCTTAACGCAGTAGCAGACCTGGACCGTTGGTTTAGAGTAAACGGACTGATATTGAACACTAATAAAACCCATTTTATTCATTTCAATTTGTCCGGACGCACGTATAGAAAACTCAGTGTGAGGATTGGGAGCGTCACAATGGAACAGGTCAAAGACACCACTTTCCTAGGGTTCCAGCTAGATAGTGGTCTTACTTGGGAGGGACACATCGACAAGCTCTGTGAGAAAATCGGCAGGGCATGTTTTGCTTTATGGCGTATATCGGCCATATTGCCGTTCCCCATGGTCCGTAGCTGCTACTTCGCGTGTGTGCACTCTCTACTGCAGTACGGCATCGAGCTCTGGGGACGCGCTGCAGACGCGCAGCGCATCTTTAGAATGCAAAAAAGAGCAGTACGAGCCATAGCGCGAGTGTCACAGGAGACGTCGGCGTTGGAGTTGTTCCGGACCATGAAAATACTCACAGTGCCGTGTATGGTGTGTCTGCAGGCGGCAATGTATGCGAGAGACCACCTAGAAGAGTACCCAAGACTTGGCGATGGTAACAAGATACGCACGCGCAACGCACACCAGCTACGCGCAGTGTCACGGCGGCTGACGAAGACATCCAAGCTGGTACATGTGATGGTGCCTGAAGTTTACAACAGGCTGCCAGATGAAGTGCGAGATGCACCATCTAGGGCTTCATTTAAAGGCAAATTAAAGAAGTGGCTTGTTGAGCAGACATTTTATAAATATAGTGACTTAGTTAAATACCTAATTTGACAATTTCTTAATAATTAATAATTCGTTTTTATATTTTTTTATGTATTTGTGATACTTATTCATTTATAAATTGAATGCTGCGTGAAATAATAGTAATATTTTGTATGTTATTGTACAATAATATTATATATAATGTGTACCTATAACGTCTAAGTAATTCTTGACATGTAACTTTATTGTTATCAATAAATGAATATGAATATAGTACACTTTACTATTAGAAAAGATTTACGGCAATCGAACCTTTCTTCGTGGAGCGACGTAAATTCTGACAACTCCTGTATTTCCAGCTCGCGAGATCCTGCCACAGTGGGACAAGCAAATCCAGAGCCTGTGCTACCAAGTGAACAGCCTGATCGAGAAGATAGCCGCCGCAGAGCCAGAGTGGATGGCCAAACTTATGGAGGAAGAGCTCATACAGTGATTATTTATGTGTAGTCAATAAAACTTCAGTCTTTTTTACTGTTTTGTTTCTATATTCTGACATAATAATAGAAACATTGGATCGGTTCAGCATATTCCATAGTCCATGCATATAAAATGAAGCAGTGTGGATAATCATTGTAGTGGAGAATACCTTTACCTTTCCTTTTTTTTAATGTAATGAGTGACAAACAAGCAGGCGGCCCACCTGATGGTAAGTGGTCCCCGCCGCCTATGGACATCTGCAACACCAAGGGCATTGCCGGTGCGTTGCCTACCCTTAGAGAGGACTCTTTTATCACTTGTCTTGAAGCTCCCCATACTGTAGTTATGCGGAATAACCTCAGGAGGAAGATCATTCCACATCTTGCAGGTTCGTGGAAGAAACTACCGCAAGAATCGCGTCGTATGAGATTTCCACGTGCCTACAATATGTGGATGCGCTTTTTCACGCTGCCGAGAAGTTCGATAATAAAATCGGGAAGGCGGGATGAGGTTAAATATTTCTTCAGAGCATTCCCCATGATAGTAACGGTAGAAGGAAGACACTCAGAGAACCGATATCTCGTCGCAAAATTAAAGGCTCTAGCTTGTCGGTGAGTTTGGGGTTGTTCACAATTCTAACGGCTCTTCGCTGTAGGGAGTCAAGTGGAAGCAATAAGTACTTTGGTGCCCCACTCCAGAGATGAGAGCAGTACTCGATGTGCGGCCGAACCTGGGCTTTGTATAACAAAACACGTTGGTTCGGCGCGAAGTACCGCTTAGCTCTATTGAGTACACCGAGTTTTTTGGCAGTAAGACTAGCCTTGCGTTCCAAATGACTTCGAAACTGGACCTCGTTAGTAATGTCAACGCCTAAGATCCCTACACTTTTCGACAAGGTCAGTGGAACACTCTGGAACAGCGGGACTACAGTAAACGGGGACTTTCTATCTACTTACTGACATAAAGCATTTGCTACAATGCAGAGATGTCAACAAACCAGTTGCTGCAGTTTCAGAACGTCCAAAAAATGCGACTGCGCAGCCATCGTCACCAATTTCGTTGATATTATTTGTTCATGTAAAAAAGGTAAAATCTATGGGATTGTTTCATTAACTTTTTTCCCTCTCTCATTGTTCTGCTGAGTCCCATTTTTAAAACGTCTCATTTATGCAATCCTGATAGGTACCTACTACCTATACGATTTACCAGGCAACGAGGCGGGTCTGGGATAGGTTAAAATTTTTCCTACTTGTTCTACCAATAAATGTTGGTTCATAAATAGAACAACCAGGAATTTTTTTTTTACTTGTTCTATTAGTAGAACAAATTGGATTTTTTTAATCAATTTTTGTGTTGGTAGAACATCCGAGAATCATTTTTCCTACTTGTTCTATTAGTAGAACAGGTGGGATTTTTTTTTCCTGTTTGTTCTATTGGTAGAACAAATAGTAGAACAGGTGGGAACAACCCTTTTTTTCATTGAAATTGAGGTCATTGGTAAAATATCAAATAGTATTTTTTTTTCATATTGTGCTATAGACCTACTCAAAGAGTACACGAACCTACACTAAGGAACACATTGCAATTGGCTTCTTTTCTCTTGTGATAGTAATAAAAGTATCCTACAAAACAAACTAAAAAGAAAATAGAAAACTAAGTCGAAGCGTATTTTATTAAAAGAATAAAATAATATTAAATAAATAAATATACAACAAAGTAACATAACAAAATACATAACACTTTTATTAAATTCATTAGCTTACGATATGGACACTGCAGAAACAAATTCGCAAACAACTAATATTTTTAGCAGAATATTAGACTTTACAGCTTTACTAGGACAGGGGAGGGATGCAACTGGGATCTAATAAAACAAAGCGCATGTTGATTCCAACAAACTATTCAGTTTCAGTTTATTACCATTAAATATTCAATCAATAGGACATAACACCATAGGTGCTTATTTACAAGACAACTGGACAACGTTATTGGGATTCAATGTAATCTAGCAAGGGGATGCTTAAACAGCGTGCTTAAATACATAGTACATCAGAACGCTAATTAAGTTTGAAGAAAGCTCCGCCGTTTGATACCCGACGGGTAAGACAAAATGTTAAACGCGTTCAGAACGCAATACACTATACAGACACGAAGATATTGTTTATATTGATTTTGCTATCGCTTCTCTGCCATTATATAACAATTGATGCGGCATGTATTATCTACAAGAATAAAGCCGGGGGCTCCCGATACGTCTAGGGCTCCAACTCGAGTGCGATGCCGACCTTGTGTCCGCCGGCGTTGAAGTTCTGGCCGTCGATGGCGGCCGACAGTGTGATGGTTACACCTGCAACGATACAATGCAGAGTTAATGCCACCACACCACATCATCCATACAATCGGCAAAAACGAAATAGTCATATACATTCTAATGTATACATTAACATTGTAAGTATTTGTTTGTAAAAATTGTACATCTAAGCTGTGTTAACTGGAAGATATGCTTTTTAGCATTAAGTTATATGTACCTACATTTTTGTTGATTGAGCAATAAATCATTTTCTATCTATCTATCTAAAATGTTAGACGCATAACATTAGAATGTAATGTGTGGCAAGTATACATACTAAACCTAATTTAACAGAACCATAAAGAATTATGTGAAAATGTGACTAATAAGTTTTGACTTGCAACGCTGTGCGGGGGTAGCGAGGGTCCCTTTTGTATGTGTTTTTTAGATAAATCTTCCGTACGATAGTTACTATTCTTTATTCTGCGCCAACGTGTATAATGGAATCAAAGTTACGTAAATGCGTAAACAATGTAAAATCACAATTCTCGAGATTCGTATTTCCACTTGGATAAGATAACGCACATGATGCGTGGAAGTAGCGCCTTCAGATCATATGATATGGGACGATCTGGCTTCACATTTTACAGCGAATACTTTAGTAACTGTCTATTCAATCATTCACAATATCACAAGAATGTCTATAAACGGAGATTAGATTGGACTACTATACATAAAACGTTTTATCATAAAAGGTAAAAAAAGCTTTATCCAATGCTCCTGACCTTCTTATCTTGAACATTATAGTATCACAGTTTTTAGCACTTTTATGTATGAGAGATGTAACTAATGTTGGCCCTAAGAATAACAATTTATTTTACCATCGATTGGCTAACATTTGACCCACGGTCTCACCTGATGGTAAGTGATGACGCGGTCGACGACGATTCAACAAAAATACTATACTAATCCGATAAAGTTTATTCATGCCGATTCACAAATTATATCTTAAAAAACTACACATTCCATACATCTCTCATGGACCCTTAATTTTCCGGATAAAAGTGTGCATGTTAGTCGCGTTGGTAGTTAAGTTAGGTAACTGTTTACAAAACATTATTTAAATCGGTTCAGCCATTTTTGAATACAAGCCGATCTTGTTTCACGTTTAAACGATAATTCCTACAGATTACTTTGTCGAATTGAGGACACAGAGCCTAAACTAAATGATACCTAAAACTACATAGAATTCAATCATCTTGAAACCAGTGATGAAATAAGAAAGGATTGTACATAATACCGAAATGAATGGTTCCCATCGATAATACCACTTTTATTAAAAGTAGTAAAACTATCGACAGTGTGGCAGCACTATGTAGGAAAACACTAAAAATAACCATGAGCACGACATACCGGGGCGCAACTTCTGTTGGTACCCGAGCCCGACGAGCGACTTGTTGTTGATCTTGGCGTGGAGCGAGGCATCCGCGTCCAGCGCCTGCTTCACTCCCACTCCGAACAGCGTGTCGGTGGAGCCGGCGCTCCACTTCATGCTGATGCCGCACTCCAACTTGTCCGACACCTTCTGGTAGATGGAGCCACCGAAGTCCTTGCCGTTGTCACTGTTGATGTTACAATTCAAATTGACCAACAACATGATCAATACCAATTTAATGGCAGACTAAAAAATGACAGCTTTTTATAACATCTAAAATGTTTCGTGGCTATGGTGCGAGCTCAGAGGCTACAGTCATTGTTAAGCTCCAGGGTGCAGACTCTTATGCTATAATAGCTTTTGCAGTTGCTTAAGCATAGTCATGCTCAGAAAATATTGAAAATGAGGGTTTAAGATTCAGTACTAACACGGTACAAAAGATCTCGAAAATCTAAGCTGTTGCCAATTTGATTGGATTATAATGGCAATAGTCGTGTTGGGTGATATCAACTACAGATTAATGATAGTTATCATGAATGTAGCATAATTAACACTAAACTCAAGTGATTCCCACTTATGACATTAGTATGTGATTAGACTAGCTTTAAGTGATCAATCAATTAACTGTTTACTATCAATCAAATTAGTAAACAGCTTACTATAATGTTAACAGAAATGCAAACAAAAGATAAGCTAAATATGTCTTGGCACTCAACATCTATTTACAAAGTAAATAAGTTATTTATTTATAGATAGACTACCTAACAATGTAGATTACTTATAACTGTTTCTATTTAAAAACTGTTATAGCTAGTTTCTACATACATATAAACTGTTTTCATTATAATATGTTAGGTAACTATTATTTTACAATGTACCTATTACCTATGTCATAAATTCAGATGTGTTTGAAGAATCACCTATTGTTGTCTGACCTTTCATATAATGAAAGATGAAACTGGTGAATACACCTGACTTTACCAGTCTTATCCAGCACATAACTGCTTGACATCATGAACTAGATTACATCCGTAGTAGCGAGCTAACTGGGGCATGTGTTATGCAACCAAATAAATCAATAGACCTACCTAATGAGTCATATTGCAGATGCCAGAGGCATTGAACTGCAACCCTTTTGTATTTCCATGGGGTCTTTACATTTTATTTTGGTTGATAGGGTAATCTAAGAACTTTATGAGAAGCGGTTTCACCACAGAGCACATAAAAGTATGTGCACTCTCATGTATTTAAATTCTCAGTTTCACACATAGATAATAGGTGCTTGTGTTCATCCAGCCAGCCTAGTACGGGCGATAGAGAAAATTGTCTTTATATTTGCTTACTTAGAGATTTCATTCACTATTTGATCATTTAAGAATGAAATCTTGAGTTGAGCAGAGATTCAAAACTGAGTGTAGTTCTGTAATATGGGTCTTAGTGTGAAGTCACTTACATGTTGGTGTGGAGGTTGAAATCTTTGTTCTGGTAGCCGAGGGCAAAGTTGTTCTTGGCAAACTTCGCTTTCTGCGAGTCAAACTGTGTGTTGAAGCCGGCAAGCCAGCCCGCCTGACTGAGCACAACGGCGACATCAACGATGGGGCCGGCCAGGTCCAGGTCCAAGTTAGTGTTGATTGCTACTGTGTTGTTGGTAAATGAGGTCTTGAGCTTACCGGTCTTTACTCTGAAATCAAACATGTTTTATTTAGTATACATACATAATTAACTTATGTGTATTGTAGTCTTATTGATAACTACATAGGCAAAAAGCAATCCCTTCCAGTCAACCTATGCAATTTTTTTATCATTTAAGTCTTTACAATATTCATCATCATCATCATCATTAACAGCCTGAAGACGTCCACTGCTGAACATAGGCCTCCCCCAGGGAGCGCCACTTAGAGCGGCCGCTCGCCTCCTGCATCCATCGGCTCCCCGCGGCTTTCACCAGGTCG
The DNA here is from genome assembly GCA_963580505.1 of Ennomos erosarius. Taxonomy (NCBI): domain Eukaryota; kingdom Metazoa; phylum Arthropoda; class Insecta; order Lepidoptera; family Geometridae; genus Ennomos; species Ennomos erosarius. The sequence continues at coordinate 10,008,555 of OY756987.1, forward strand.
TCGGTCCACCTAGCGGGGGGCCGGCCTACGCTGCGTCTTCCAGTTCGTGGTCGCCACTCGAGAACCTTTCTTCCCCATCGGTTGTCAGTTCTACGAGCGATGTGGCCTGCCCATTGCCATTTCAACTTGCCAATCCTAAGAGCTACATCGGTCACTTTAGTTCTCCTGCGGATCTCCTCATTTCGGATCCTATCTCGCAGGGAAACACCGAGCATTGCTCTCTCCATAGCTCGTTGCGCGACTTTGAGCTTAGTAATGAGGCCAACAGTTAGAGACCACGTCTCAGTTCCATAAGTCATCACTGGCAACACACAAACACAAATACGTCTATCTAGGGCAGACTGTCCAATTGGGTAGGTCCAACTTCGACAAAGAGGTCGCCCGAAGAATCCAACTCGGCTGGGCAGCGTTCGGGAAGCTTCGACCTATCTTTTCGTCCAAAATACCACAAAGCCTGAAAACAAAAGTTTACAATATTACTAACAGGTAATTTCAAATTAACCTTGTCTATGTGGTCACTCTATTTTGTTACTCAAAAAAAACTTGTATGACTTAGATTACTCAGCATTATAAATTAAAAGTTCAGTTGGATCCAATCAGCATAGCTCACTGGAAGTATTTTCAATTTCCAAACGTATGTTAGTTAGATTGAAACATTTTTAATGTTGGACAATGCCAGTTATTGTTTCTCACAATACTTTTGATAAGAACTTGAGGCAAAACTTAAGTAGGTACACTTTTATATTATTTATTCAGTGGTATGACAAATACAAAGTCAAAGAACAATAAAATTTATGGTTCTAATTACTTTACTTTAAACAATGGATGTGGTGCAAAGTCTACATTGTACACTTTGCACTGTGATTAAAATGATAATGTAAAGTACAGAATCAGGTACATACCAGCATTTATGCAAATGAAAATAAATAAATAATTTTTTTGTTTTTTTAATTTTATTTTTAGCATGGTTGTCTACTACTGGTTGTTGTAGTGGAACTACACTATACTTATAGAACTCTATAACTAAGATTTTAATAGCATTCAAGTGACAGTGTGATTTGTGGGCACATGTTTGTTTAGGACTTCTTACCCGGTCTGTGGTGCGAAGGTGCCTTCAAGTGTGACTTTAAGTCCAGCTGCAATTTTATCCTGGATTGTGATATCTGTGGCCAGTGTATTGTCTGTGTTCCATTTTTCCGTGAATGTAAGACCATAGTCTTTCACCGCATATTTAGATGATAGGCTGCCAAATACCTGAAATAAGTTACACTCAGAAGTTATTAGTGTCCTTACAGTATATTATATATCTTAACTCTATGGTATAGGATGGCAGGAAAAGGGTTGGGAAAGGATTCATGCACCTTAGTTACCTTTCCACTCTCCTGGTTGGAGGTGATGCCACTGGTGAACTCAACACCAGCTTCGCTCTTGGTCTTCAAGTCTAATTTGAAGACACCAAAATGATAACCTTTGCTGAAGACATCGTTAGCCTTCTTTCCAAGATCGGCATAGTATGGGGGAGCCATTCCCTATGAAAAAGAACATGTTGTAGTAAAGATATATAACTATACTATAGTCTAAACTACAGGGGTGTTGAATGTTTTATGTGTGTATGTTTTCAGAGGTTCATATGTTGTAGTATAGTCACATGACCTAGACATGATAAAGTAGAGTAAGACATTAGCACATGACAGTAGACTCACAAATAATCAGTGCCAGCTGTGTCAGGGTCAGGATTGACTTGGTGTGTGTACTTATTTACAAACCACTTTCAGTCGAAGTATTACATAACGTTCAGTAGGTATGACTATTTGTATATTCCTGATGTCTTGCAGTAAAAACGACACAATAAAGATTAGATGAGATTTCTGCATCAGTTGGCCAAAAACTTGACCTTCAAGGCAATGGTTCGTTGCTCTGACTCAAAGATTGAAATCACATCACATGCGGCGATGAATAGAAGTCGACCCCATGACGTTTCACTTCGGTGCATTCAGAAAAGGTTTTCTTAATTAAGGCATCAAAGAAGGCCACGTATTAGCATACCTTGTAGGGGATATTATTAGAAATAACGATGAGAAATAAAGAATTAATACGTATGACGTCGATAAATGCCCCGTTACAACCGGCTCAAGGCATATAATGTAAAGTAACCTACATTTATGCCAACAAAAAAATTAAGCCCCAAAAATGCCCTTACTAAATAGATTAGGCAATAAATACTCACTGCGGTTTAAGTTAATTCACAAAATGTTACTATTTCACTGTGAATCCAGGCTATTTGCCGAAAAAAAGATATTCCTGCACCACACCACAAGACAATTTCTGACAGTTTGTAATTTCTTTACCTGGCGCTAGAGGGCGCTTTTGACCCGGATCTAGATGTATTGATTGATCTTTTATTAGATACTGTACATTTAGATTTAATTTATTGCCTGCAGAACATAAATGTAAAATAATTTTATCATATAGTACTTATCTACGAAACTTTTTCCTACCTTTTTAACATATAATTTTACTACACGAAAACAAAAGTATCCTAAACGACTACTTCAGTGACATTGACGCAGGAGTGACGTAAATGGAGTAAAGATTTTTAATGTCAAATTATATATTATTTAATTAATATAATAAATGATTGTATTTTTCACATATCACAATTTCAATAAAATTATAACGCATATTTCAAAAATTGAATACACTAATGGTTTATCATGAAAAAATCCTAAATCGTTGTCTAGAACTAATAGTTAGTCAACCCCAGGGATGACCCAGCAATCCAGCGCGAAAATTTAAATGATCCGTCTTGTGCTGTGTCCTGTGTTCCAATATAATTATATTACTTTTCTCTACGGCCCTGTGTCAGAGTTGTTATTGTCGCTAATATGTGTGTTGGGTTCTGTTTCCGTTACTGCCACGGATCCATTTTCCTTAGCACAAGCTAAGTAGAGGATAAAAGATCCGTAGTCAAGTCGGTAGTTTTAAGTTTACGTAGATGACTGTCTTATACTCTATACCTATAACGCTTTTTAGTTATAGTTATAAGTGTAAACACACACATACAATCCATTATTTGTGTTATCTACAGCAAATAAAATTTACATATCAGCTTAGAATAGTTACCTATGTGCGACGTTATGTAAAACATTCATTACATAAACTTACATCATTATCGAACCATTTCAAAAAGGCGAAAACTCCATAATCATCATAATCATCACCATCGTCACCGCCACTACCGCTGCCACCGCCGCCATACGGACAGACGATATGACCGCTTTCGTCTTTGCATATCGTCATCACATCCAGAGTGCCATCCTGAGACAGTTGATAAATAAAACAGTGTTCCTTTTATATTTTCTCATTGTCCTGAACGTTCCCCTATACCATTATACTTACCTACTGGCTACTCTGTTTTTGGGACATAGCCGGCTCTCAGCAAATAGAAGTAGGTAATAGAAGATTATAAGTTCGTTAGGAAACATTTAGGTGGACTAGACGTCCGACAGTCACCGCCCCCTGACATTTTGTCAAAGGTGTTATTCCTCACTCAAAGGGATGATTCATGATACTTACATAGATAGAGATTAAAACGTAACCCAGTAAGCGGGACCCTATGTTAAAAATAACTGATAATAGGGTAATTCTTGAACCGCTGGAGGTTGGACAAAATATAACCAAGATGCATGTCTATTGCACTTACGGGCCGGATGCATGGCACTGATTCTTTCGTTATTTCTGCGCGCACCAAAGGAATATTTATTTTTTCCAAAAGGTTCACCCAACTGTTCCAAGTAATACCGTATATATAATCAAAAACTGACATATTTAATAAAAAATCATGAAAATATTTATATTTTCAAGAAAATTACGTGTCATATGGATGGGACTAGATTTGTTGGAATTTCAAATAATATAATCTATTTGGCTTCTGGTGTTATATCCATCAACATAAAGGTACTTTTAGACTCAAAGCAGCAATTACCTTGTAGTCTAACCAGTCGGAATAGGTACCTGTAGGTAGGTATGTATTGGTACGTAGATACAGGTAGTCCACCCTACCATTTTATTTTACCGAACAGATTTTGGCCTTACATTTATGTGCCCCTAGCTAAATTCGTTTACCCAATATTAATGGAACAGCTCTACTACATGCATTACTAGGTACATTACTCTACTTATTCTGCGACAGTCCTCATCGCTTCGCACGAGTCAGCCGGTCGGGTCATTCATAGGGGACCATGAAGAACGAGTAGAAGACCATATTTTAATTATTTTTAGTACTGATGAATAATTAACTACAAATCTAAAGAATTCCCCAGTTTATTATTGCAATAAGTACCTAGTACGCCGTTTAATTACATTTTTGCACAATATTATCAAGCCGTATAATACACGGCGGGACACGAATCACGAACCATTCCAAACCGTCCCTTGCACGCTATGGATTCGAACCAGGAATATATCGTATGAAAGCCGCATGGGCTACCGCTGAGCCTTACTCGTTCTGTTTATATTTCATTTGTACGTATATTGATCACGAAGCGGAGACAAAAGTTTAGCAACAGTATTGTTAGTACCTAATATACATATTATAAGCAGTAGAATTATAATTGGAAGACAGAGCTGAGATATTTATAGGATTCGAAAACAATGGAACAAACAGACGGACGTTTCGGGAACACGATCGGCCCAATTCCAATTCTCGAATCGAATGGTCAGTTCTCGACGTCTCGGCTGCGGCTGAGACGAACTCTGACTACGGCTTATTTTAGACGCCGATCTTCAAACGATACGCTCACACGCGAAACTCAATCAACATCAGAGAATCTTTATATTATTTTATTAGATTAAGTAATTGCCGCCATAACCGTTCAAAATATTGCGTGAGTTTCGTCGAAATGGCTAATGATATTGTACATTACGAGGTGCTACAAAACGATAGATACGGCCGGTACTTGGTAGCTAACAAGGATTTAGCTAGCGGTGACTTGATATTTACCGATACACCGTTCGCTGTTGGACCTAAACCAGGCAAGTTCAATTAAAACTAAGAAATTAATTTCTAATAAGTTATTTTATGCAATTTTTTTACATATTTGTGAATTGGATGATCAATGAAAGTAATTACTTAAACTGTTGGTTTAAGTAAATAATAATAAATATTTAATTTAATAATATTAAGTATTTATTGAACACCATTTCACATTTATATAAACTAAGTACATACTTAAAGCTAAAGATAATATTGATACCATAGCTTACCAAAAAAGAGAAAAGAGCACATAAAACTTAGACAATCGTATTTATTAGACAGTTTATATATGTGTTACGCACCGTTGGCTATACCTAAGTACTTCTATCACGATCCATCAAAAGGTTTCCTGAAAGAACCTATTCACTTTTCATGATAAGGCCGCCCGTTAAGTTGCCTATTTATGCATTAAAACGTAGAATTAGGTACTTAATTTCTTAACATATAAAGCTCTTCTATTCTATGTAGACTCCATACACTATTAAAAGCTGCACTCTATAGTATCTACTGTAGAGTGCAGGTTTTATTGTACGTTTTGTAACACCGATTCGATCAGCAACGTGATGCTACAGCTATTTATGGAAGTACCTACACTGCTGCTTTAGACACCATATTATCCTTATTTACAAACTATAGGAGTTTCTAGAATCTAGTCTGTAGATTTATACGCTTACAAAACTGGCCTTTAGATACCCCACCTCTCTGTCTCGGCTGCTACTGTCCCGTCGACAACACACTATGCTCTCGCTGCGGGTGGCCCGTTTGCGGCGCAGAGTGCGAGACTGCGCCCCACCACGCTGGAGAATGCTCCGCCTTCGCCATGGCGGGAGTTCGCTTTCAGCCACCAGAGGACTGGACTGCCAGTTCGCCGCAACTGGACTGCATCACGCCTTTGAGGCAAGTAATACCTGATCGCAGTTTATTAGAGCAAACGGCTGTATGTGCCAAAGAAGCTTCCCGCGGCTTTACCCTTCCCTTGCCTTGCTTCCCTTAGTCGTATCTATGAGTTTTTAGCCGTAGGTACTGTCAGTAGTACCATTGATACATAGGTATTGTATCAATGGTACTACTGTAGGTACTGTACTATCTTTGTAGTACTTACCTATATCAACCTAATATGTGTGCAAAATTACATCCAAATCGGTCCCACCGTTCCGTTTTGTCGTGAAACCCACAACCACTTAGTTTTCAAAAAACTTATTTCTATCTGTGGCAGTGTGGTGCAGGTTCATACCCCGCCCGTGATTCAAGTATTTTTCCCAAAAATTAAGATAGTTATAACCATTTTTTAACCTTTTATAAGGGTTAAATATTATAGTCTGCCTACATATCGTGGGTTCGATTCCTACCCGGGACAAACATTTGTGTGATGAACATAGATGTTTGTTCTGCGTCTGGGTGTTATATTGTATTCTATGTATGTATTTACAAACAAAAAAGTATATAAGTATTATATCAGTTATCTGGTTCCCATAGTACAAGCTATGCTTAGTTTGGGACTAGATGGCGCTGTGTGAAATGTCCACACATATTTATTATAAAAAAAAATAAAAAAAAATAAAATAAAAATAAATAAAAATAAATATCACAAAAGATATGAACATGATTTTCGTATATCGTCGCCACCATTGTTCCTACTAACAATACTAACATTCAGCCTTATTTAAATCTAATTAGTGCTTAAAATGCTCTATTTTGTTTTCGCTCGTGCTTGGCTTTTCATGTCATGTCACAATGAAATGAAACTAAAGTTTACAAAGGGTCCTTATTCTGCGCTACCAATAATAGATCAGGGGGGTTGAACAGGGGCCGTACTGTGAGCTGTTAGCGCGATTCAAAACAGAGCCAACATTGGATCACTTTGTTTTTTTTGTATGAAGATTTTGACAAGTGATCCAATATAGGCTCCGTTTTGAATCGCGCTAAGAGCTCATAGTACGGCCTCAGGTAGGTATATAACATAATCCAAATCTGTTCTATCATGCACAGGGTGTAACTGTTTCTTCCTCTCTTAGGGTACTCCTAGCTAAAGAGAAGGATCCTGCTCGTTGGCAAAGTGAATTAGAGCCGATGGAAACGCATACAGAAGCTCGAAAGAAGCGGCCAACGTGGGCGGCAGACCAAGTCAACATCGCGAGCTTTCTTGTGAACCACTGCAAGCTTGGAAACAGGTTCGATCAGGACCTGGTGCAGAGGGTCTGTGGTATACTAGAGGTATGTAAACGTGGTGCAGAACTTGGTACGTTGTTAGACTCAACCTTTTTTGTAGAACCAGAGGTCCAGCCACAATTTCGACGGGCCCGATAGCTCAGTTGGTAGTATCCCTGCCTTCTGAACTGGGGGCTATGGGTTCGATTCCTACCCAGGACAAACATTTGTGTGATGAACATAGATGTTTGTTCTGCGTCTGGGTGTTATATTGTATTCTATGTATGTATGTATATACAAAAAAAAGTATATAAGTATTGTATCAGTTATCCGGTTCCCATAGTACAAGCTATGCTTAGTTTGGGGCTAGATGGCGCTGTGTGAAATGTCCACACAGATTTATTTATTTTTATTTATTTATTTAATTTTTACGTTTTTTGATGAATCTTTTTTGTTTGACTTATTATTTCTTGCAAAAATATGGGTTCTTGGTTTGAAAGCATTTCCACGGAATATGTAAACAGTACCAACTAGCACAGTATTGCTAACTTAGCACTATTATATAATTCTGTAACGTTCCATGTTCCAATGACTGAATTCGTGCTCCAGGTGAACGCCGTGGAGATTCCATCTCGCGCTGGCTTCAGCATACGCGCAATATACCCTCGGCTGGCCATTGCGGCACACAGTTGTGTTCCCAACATCGTACACACCATTATACAGAATGATTACCAGTAAGTTGAACTCTTTATTTTGTTAACTACCCGAAAAGATCGCAGTAGGAAAGCGTCCTACAGAATACATACGCAACTTCAATTCCAGGGTCCAAGTCAGAGCAGCAGTTCCGATAAAGCCTGGAGATACCTTACACCTGTGCTACACCCACTCTCTCTCCCCAACGTTACAGCGGCGCGAGTTTCTTCTTGAGTCCAAGTTCTTCAACTGCGAATGTCCTCGCTGCGCCGACCCCACGGAACTGGGCACGCATCTCAGCACTCTCAAGTGTAGCAAGTGTGATAACGGGGTGATATTGTCCACGACGCCTCTTGGTAAGTTATTATATTAAAGTAAAATATCAGTTGTGATGTTCTCTTGTTTTTAGACTAGTAAACAATCTTAGCTAATTAGCTGTGCACAATTTATAGGCTCGTATTTTATCTTTCGTCATCACTTTCAGACAGCGAAGGCCAATGGAAGTGTTCAGATAAGAACTGCGAGTTCAAGACGTCAAGTGCAGCGATGCGCAAGATGTTAGCAGTCGTACAAGCAGAGATCGACCAACTCGATACTTTGGAGCCGGGACCACAGGCCATAGAGCAACGCGAGGCCACCATCAATAAGGTAAAAATGATAAAAGGAAGATATACATATACGTACTCGAAGTTCACATTTACCAAGCGAGCGATGTGGCTTAGGTAGTAATAGCTCGTGCTACTTTCAATCGGCACATTAAAGCTACCTAAACATGCGTGGTGATTATGGCAAACCCCCCATGATAAGCGTCCAACGGGGCGTTTTATGGGGGTGACCTTGTCCCGGAGGTCCCCCCAAAACTTCTTCCCGGTAGCTCAGAGAGGGGAGGACACTCACGGGAACACGTAGGTACTAGTAGGATATCCGGAACTATTGAAATGAAACTGTAGATCTCGGTGAACTGGGTTTATTGTAGCGTATAACAATAATTTAAGATGGTTATGGTCCAAAATGCTGTAAAATAAGATCACAACTTGTTCCATATTGCACTTTTACGGAACAACTAGTAGTGAATATAACTTGAGGTACAAATAGCACTTTAAACTGTTGGTAACAGATAACTTATAAAAAATTTGTTAAAGCACAAACAAGGACTGACCGCCTCGGCGGTTGAATGAAGAATGACCAAAATGTATCGAAAATGAAAAGAATGCGAGTAATGTTCTAATTTAGAATTTAAATCTAGATTATGTGAGGCCAATATTTGATGCGAAAACTAAGAAAGCAGGTGAATAGCTGAAATGATGATGAAGGAGGATGACATCGTCACAACCTGTGTTCAGCAGTGCTTGGATGTCTTCTGGCTGTTGATGTGGGTTCTAAGGTAATTTATTTTTATGCTTTCCAGTACAAGTCAGTGTTTCACCCTCGTCATTCACTGCTCCTATCCGTAAAGCACTCCCTGGCCCAACTGTATGGACGAGTGGAGGGGTACACTATTGATGAGCTGCCAGACTTGATGCTGGAACGGAAAGCGGAGTTCTGTCGCCTCGTGTTGAAAACATTGGATGTCATAACGCCGGGGGAAAGTCGGATGAGAGGTAACTAATACGATATAGTGAATGAATAGTTCGACATTCTTGACTTGTAAAGATGCAGGAAGCCGTTTAGTTTTCAGTTGCTCGTGCTGTAATCTAAGTATGCAATCAGGTCGCTAGCTTGTTTTTAAAGGGTTAACGGTTATAGCAAACATCGTGAGGAAACCGAATCACAAAAATGTGTCATCCATCAACTCGCACTTGGCCAGCGCGGCGAATCAAGGCGAATACAGTAGGCCATACTTACTCGAGTGTGGCCTACTGTATTCGTATTATGAGATACGGCATATGTCCCAGCAGAGAAAACTATCGCCGCTTGCTGGTCCTTCCTTACCCTAACAATCTTATTAGAATTAACTTTGCCTAAAACTGGATATTGGTTTTCAGGAATGATGCTCTACGAGTTACATGCGCCACTGATGTTCATGGCCCGGAACGAGTTTTCCCTTGGCCTCATTGACCAGGAGAAATTAAAGGAGAAGCTTCAAGAGCCGATTCGTTGTTTGGAAGAAGCAGCAAGAATACTGATGAGAGAAGACGCACAAAGTCCAGAAGGCGTCACTGGACTAATTGCTAGCCAGTCTGTGGACCAGTTGAAAGCTAGTATTGAGTCTTTGTAAAATTGTTGGGTAGTAAGCGACAAGCAAGCCATAAATAATATTTAGCAGCTATTTGAGCAATAGGAAAATTTTCAAAACACTCAGTATCTTCTGTAATTAACCATATCATAAACAGAATTGTATGATTGATGAATAACATTCGAAGATAACTTCTAGAATGGGTGTACAGAAAAATCTTTATTTAGAGGTGTTTGCTAGAAATAAAAGTAGTTAAAAATAGAAAATACATTGTCCCCCATTTAAAAGGGTTTTGTTAATTTCAACGTAGACATGTAGATACATTATCTTCTGCATTTGTGTGTGTGTGTGTGTGTGTGTGTGTGTGTGTGTGTGTGTATGAGTGTGTGTGTGTGTGTGTGTGTCATGTATAGCATACTAATTACTATCATGTCTTGTACATTGCCAAGAGAAGTATTGTAAAAGGAATGGAATTCATTAGATTCAAATGAAAAAGACATAGATAATTATGTGTGACTAACATTGTTAGATTTACCAAGTATTTTACAAAGATTAATTAATTAAGTAGTAGTATTGGGTGAATCTGCAGAAAATATTGTTTTAATCTATTGCTGAAGATAATGAATGATGCATATGTGAGAAAAATGAATATGACAATAATAATCCTCCTGAATTTAGGTTGCACTTTTGTAATGATGACGAAGGTACTTTTCTTAACATGCATCATTACTCATTATCCTGGCTCCTGCCAGGAAATTTCAGGACTATTAAATTAAGGAAAATAATCTTTTCTGGAAATTCACCCGTGAATGTATTGTAGTTCATTGTGATATAATAGGTTTAATAGATTTTATAAAAGACAAGTTTGTTAGATGACCTCTTAAAATTCCTGTCATGTTTTACTAGATTTTGAAATACATGTTTTGTGTAGAATATTTTCTTTTATTTTATATTAAAATAAACATATTTACAGATAGTCCATGATGTTGTATATCACCTAGAATTTAATTTTCTTAGGTTTTTTAGATGTCTCCTGTGAGTTAGTGTTAACTCTCTGCTCTATGCCTTCCAAGTGTTCACTGGATTCCAATGTCTGCAGTTTGATTGAGGTTTCTTCTTTTTTACCCATCATCTGGAAAAATAAATGTAAAACCTTAATAAATAAATAAAATAAAATAAAATACATTTTTGTGAGGCGAGACATTCATCTGATAGCCAGTGCCAAATTTGTAGCAATCTAGTGGCTAAAATCTCACACTGGCAAACCATTTAAAATTCCAAACTGGAGAACAGCAAAGCATGACAATTCTGCTCTTAGTAGAGTGGACACAGGTACTGAAAAATCCTCTTAAAGAGACTCCTGACACTTTTTGGTCCTTCATTATGCTATATTACATATTTGAGTACATCTATTGTTGCAAACTGCAAACTTACAGTGGGACAATCCTTCCTCAAATGTGTCACATCACCACAAAGTTTGCAGCCACCACCGTTTGGATACAGCCCTTTAGGATTGTCTGGACACTGCCTCGCTATGTGACCCTGAAATAGTTACAATCAATACTAATGTGTTTTAATAAACATATTTGATTTTAGTACTCTTGATCAGAATATGCATTTACATTTTGATCAACCGATATTCTAGCAAATGACAGTAAAACATTAAGTAAGCATTACACATACACAATTCTAAAATCTACAGAATGTAGTTTAGTTTACTTACAGCTTCTTTGCAAATGAAACATGTGGCGAATCTGAACTCTTTGTCCTTCTGTACTTTACATTCAAACTGACGATGCTCTGTTGATCCACACTTGAAGCAGACACCTTCAGCTGCCCCTACTCCCGGTATCTTTGTTTTTAATTCTGGACAGTCGGATAAATTATGACCACCTTTTCTACAGTTGTAGCACACATCTTTTTTTAACCTTGCTAAAGCTTTCTCAGCCCTTCTACGCTCAAGCTTCATAGTTCTGTTTACTTCACTCTTCGGTATACCTTTCTTGATCATATTACTTTTCAATTCCTCTAACCTGTCGGCATCTCTCTTCATTATAGGAAAACCATCAAATCTAACTAATTCTACTTCTTTCCCATTGATGATTAGTTGGAAACTACGATCATTAATAGGTTTCCTACGTACTGGGACACCATCAACTAATTTCTTATCTTTTTTATTTTTCTTCGGTGTATCATTTTGTTTTGATTTTGTGTTGTTTGTATTTTGTCCAACACTACTTTTATTGTCATTTTCTTGATTAGGTCTTTCGCTATTGGAAATAACCCTTTGGTTTTTATTTTTCTTGGATCTGTCTTTTTTATTCATATGGGGAACTGGGTACTCATTATGATCACCATCATTTGTCTCTATAGCTGCTTCATGGTCTACTTTCTTTTGTTTTTTCTTTTTCAATTTATTTTTCTTTGGAATTTTTGTTAAATCATCTGCAACAGTTTCATTAGTAGATGGCTCAATTGATCCTGTTCCTGAAACCTCTTCAGCGTTTTGTTTATTTTGTTTTTTCTTCTTTGTTTTCTTGCTTAGTGAAGATGTACTCAGAACATTGTTTTCTTTTGAAGCATTTTTTGCTTGCTCTAACTGTGTAATGACATTTTGTTGCTTCTGCACGTTTTTCTTTTTCTTCTTTGAAGAAGGCAGTTCATCATGTTGTGATTCTTTGAGCTTGCCTTCTGCCTCAGGAAAGTCGCACCATGTCGCTTTCCTCTTTTGGGATTTATGTTCCTTAAGGAATTTCTCGTAGTTTTCAATACGTTGTTTTTCTGCCTGAAATTAAATTAAATATAACCTTAAAATATTGCAAGTAGAGAAATTCATGCAGTTTGCATGATATAAAACTTGAAGACGAATAATAGTTGGTACAAACCTCTTCCCTATTCTTAGCATTTTCACTCTGTTTCTTTGCCTCTATGAGTTGTTCTTTCATTACCTCCCATGGTGTGCTATCCTCTGGTGCCCTCTCATTTGAAGATTTGGAGCCTTTGGCTCTTGCAAATCTCGTCATAGCAACTACCTTCGATTAACGGACAGTACAGCTTGCGCAGAAATATGAAAATATAATATGAATCCACGTGTTTCAGTTTCTTTCTTTTTCATTGAAAGTCTTGAAAATTTAGTATTAATATACGATACGACAGACGAGAAACGAGAAACCCAACTAACCAAGGCATTAGGCGTTTAGGCAATATAAACCACAGAATACTATTACTCCTAGCGGAGATATACTTTAAAAAAAACATTCAAACTGACAGTGACAGACAAAGAATGCATTCTTCTTTAATGGCTTTCTATCGCTTTTTTGTAATAATTCTGCCAATGTCAAGTGAGTAAAATTTGTACGGTTATGTCAAGTTAAAATCATATTTTGTCAGTCAAAACGCCAACAGTAAAATGGTGGATATTTTACTTGATTTTACTGAAGGCTATAAAAAGGCCGTTGAAGCAAACACGAAAATGCATGTTTCTATAATCTTGAAACCATTTGCCAACACTCGTGCACGTTCACGTACACTTAACGGATGATAATCCACCCTTATTACACATTAAAGATCAAGATACACTAGTTTTAAAAAATAAATTCAAAATTTACAACCCCCATTGTCGGATTTTCTTCACATAGTACATTGGAAAAGAGTTTTTTTATTTTTTTTTTATTTTGGCTCCACACATAGTGTATTTAGCCAGTGTCAAGTATTATATTTTCATCGTGTTATAAAATATTTCACGTAAAGTCATGTCCTAGTCATAGTAATAGTCCAGTCTAAGTTAGGTAGTCATAGTCCACTCTAAGTCATGCTCCAGCAAAGTGGTGGCAACTTTACTAGAAGCTTCTATGGAGTTTTGGAAGCAACACAAAAAGTCACGTTTCACCACATTATATCACTTGCCCTCACTCCTGCTCGTAATTCAGCACTTAATGCGTAAAACGCCACCAATTTTGAACATTAACACTGGAAAAAGCAAAAGTTTTGAAAAATAATACAATGCAACGACGTGAACACTTCCGCGTTCCCGCCGGTAAAGAGTTAAAGACTGAAAATTTTCTTCAAAGACCCAAAGCAAAGAATGCATTGGTAAAGTAACAGATGACATGACAGTAGATTTTTTTTTTTAGATTACGGCTCCACACATAGTGTATTTAGCCAGTGTCAAGTATTGTAATTTTTCATCGTTTTAGAATATTTCACGTAAGTCAAGTCTTAGTCATAGTCATAGTCCAGTCTAAGTCAGGTAGTCAAAGTCCAGTCTAAGTCATCTTTTAGTAAAGTGGTGGCAACTTTACTAGAAGCTTCTATGGAATTTTGGAAGCAACACGAAAAACCACGTTTAACCACATTTTATCACTTGCCCACAATCATCCTCGTAATTCAGCACATAATGCGTAAAACGCCACCAATTTAAAACATTAGCACTGGAAAAAGCACAAGTTTTGATAAATAATACAATGCAACTACGTGAACTTTTCCGCGTTCCCGCCAAAACTCACAATCCGTCAAATTTGCTCAATTTTGCCAATATATAATTGCGCAGACTTTAGACCTATGTAATAGGGGGAATTCTGTGACTTTAACATACCTTTTTTCACGTCATTGTCTATGAAGTCCCACGAAGAGGATTTTATAGGAGTAATAGTATTCTGTGATTTTATATAGCTTGCTACGTATAAATAATCTGTGATTTTATATACTCTGTTTTTCTATATATGGAAAAATTCTGTGATTGCTGTATATTATTGTATATACATTAAACGGTCTTCTTTACATCATTCATTTAAATATTAAAACAAAAGAAACGAGTACGAAGCATAAACGTAAGTAACGACTACGCCACTTAGATTTTGAAATAGTATTGGAAATGTTTTGTAGGTTATAAATTTCGCACACGCAATTTAAGTCTAATAAACATATACCGACGTTGGTTTGTTTTAGATCCTTAACTATATACCTATTAATAATAATTACCTAGCTGGGATTGGTGGTATCTTTTACCAACCAATTTAAACCTATAAACTACAGGTACAATACCTACGCATCAGAGAGTACCCTACATGTACTCACTACTCTGTGGTACCCTACTAACTATACCATATTCATAAATCTAAGATATTTTATGTAAACAAAGTAATGTCATGAAAAGTCACCGTCAAAGTGACATGCCAGTTGCACAAAACATTTTTCCCTATTGTTGTTTATTTCTGTTTAATGTTCTATCTTAGTCCACGTGACATTGGCAAAATGGTGGTCACCTCTCCACAAAGGCCATTTACCAAGAGTTAAAGTTGTTTATTTTGATCCTTAACAATTCAGCTGTTTTGTCTGTATAGTCTGTTAATGATCAACATTTGCTCGCAGGCTACTTCTTGTTTGTCTGTTTGTACTACGAGTTTTCCGTGTCATTTAAAGATTTTCCGGGGCCGATTTTTGACTGGCAATAGATTTTCTGTTTTTGACAAGGTCCTTGAGATCGACAGGCCCAGCTAAGGATCCATTTTGCGAACGAATTTCTGGATTAAATTTATCAAACTTAATAAAATACAGATCAAAAAATCACAATAAAATTGCACAAACGCAGGAATAAGAACATTCACATTTGAGAAAACCAACAAATAAAATGGGAAATGATGGCAGCAGACTATGTCCTCTTGAAAATGTTTAGAACCTCTACAGTATTACCAGTATAATAAAATATTTTCTACCACAAATTGTTGATTTTATCATAAAATTTTACACAGATGTTTTATCAAAATGAATAATACAAAATGAAGTTTATTTTAATTGATCAGTTTACTACCATGTAAATGTTTTAAATCCGTAGCTGTAATGTAACCGCACTGTGACGAGTGACGACACTGAATACTAGTTTTTGTTTTTTGTCACAAATAAATTATTTTTCTTTCTTTTCTTTCTTTCTTTACCAGAATAAAATAATTGAATACTGTTTTCATCTAATATAGTAAACTACCATTATAAAAGATATTTTGTGCACTGTTAACCCCTTTGTTAACATAAAATATCTCACACTTATGAACAGGGTATACTAAGCATTTAAGCAACAGATAACTATATCTGTAGATCTCTAAAAACTATTGCTTGCATATATTGCTACGCAAGCTGAACTTGAGTTTAGATTATATATAATACAGTATAATTATAATACTATTAATACTAGTCTATGTAGCCTATGAGGTGTGTACCTAAGTAAAGTTTAGTATGTATGTATTACACATAGACATATATATTAAGGACAGGCCTAATGACAGGTTAAAACGTCGCTTCAAAGTGGGAGCCAATTTCACAGATTGGCATCCATTAGCGCTCAGTCTGTGATGGAAGTTAGAAGGCATTGGTTGAATGTCACAAATAAAATATGGCAAGTTGTATTGTGAAGGGTTGCACAATCTATACTTAAAAGTGCAGTAAAAAGAAAGACCAAGTTTCTTACCTCAAGTAATTCAATATTTTCAATATTACACTCTGTTTTGTAACAAAATAATCGAATTTATATTTGGAATAATCATTGTAAACATAGACATTGACGGACATAATGGCAGCTAATTTTCTCAACTTGTCGTAGTTCACGCGAAATCTAATAGATGGCGCTGACTTTTCCCACGCCATTTACACAAAATAAAATGTTCCTTCGGGCATAAATCCTGATATATAAATCTATGGTATTACATTACATTACCTCTTTGGTATGTACTGTATACAGGGTACAGAGAGTAAACTTTTTCAATATTTATTACTCTAAAATATTTTATGGAAGTATAAATGGATGGAATAAGAATAAAATACCTATCTTAAAAAGCTGAAGTAATTGTCTCTTTATTCATAACTTTTAGAGTATAATGTACTACTTACTTATACAATGTGACCTTGAATTGGTATGTTATCCCGAGATGGGAGACTGGGAGTGGGACCATGATACCCTCCAAATTGTGAGAGTCTTTCTTGAAACTAGGTGTTTCACAAACTTTCATGTTAAAAAATAAATCCATTCGCAAATTTGCACGTGCGATCGCTACGAGAGTTAACAAGATACTATAAATTCATTTCTAAACATAGGTCGTTAAACTTATTTATGTGCACTCGGTCAAGGACGAAGTTCAACCACACAGCTGCGCTAAGGCTATTTTCGAACGTAAACTTTACATGGCATTTCTTCAATTAAAATCTATTAATTTAGCAAATTCGTAGAAGAAACATGGTGCCGATTCGGTGGTACACCGACTAACCTAAATTTTCTCTAATTTTAATTTAGTGCTGTCAAACATCACTTTGCTATTCGGACATGACACCTCTAACTAAAATTTAGAGACGATACGTCTAAATTACTCAACTTAGTTTACAAGCATGTTTAAGCTATTCGGCAAACACATTTTAGAGAAGTTTCTGCCTAAAATTTTAAACGTAAAATGTCAAAATTGACGGCACCTAAAATATGGCGATTCAAATTAGAATATTATGAATCCACTAATTTCTCTGATAAAATGGTTGTTTTGTGATAAGAATTTGCCGTTGCAGGTAGCGGCTAGTGTTACTAGTCCTGGTTTCTTCAAAGCATCACCAGAAAATACTCATCATCATCATCATAATCATCATCATCATTAACACCACCATAATCATCACCATCATCATCATCATCATCATCATCATCAACAGCCTAAAGACATCCACTGCTGAGCAAATGCCTCCCCCATAGAGCGCCACTTTGAACGGCTGCTCGCGTGCTGCATCCATTGGCATCGGCTCCCGTGGTTTTCCCCAGATCATCGATCCACCTAACAGGCGGCAGGGCTAGCTCTTTACGCCTTTAAGTACTAAAACTCAATGCAGCAAAATGTATATGCCATATTTATTGGTCAATTTTTACATCCTTAGATAGGTACCTACGATAGATAAATAACGTTCTTTAAATATGTAAATAATTGCGTTATTTGTACATTTTTGTAGATTTTTTATCACCTAGTACAGCTACTCGACACTAGAGGCGCGAGTGGCGTTACTTCATTAAGGTGCACGACTAAGCAATCCTAAATTAAGTTCGACGTAAATACCGAATGGCTTTTGTGACATCTCGCACCTAAACTAAAATTTTAAAGTAGGCTAAAATTAGAGTTCTCTAAAATCACCGAATTGACACCATTGTCCACCTTGGGGTGTAGATTTACCCCCTTTCGGGATAACATATTAATTCAAGGTCACCTTGTATAGTTGAAAGTATAAAATCAGAAAGAAATTTACTATTAATGTCTATTAAATACCTAACCTACTTGCATTATGTGTTATAGCTAGTAAGCCATAAAACATAATGCAAGTAGCTTAGGTATTTAATAATAAGTAATCAGAAATAACCATTAAAAAAAGATAATTTAAGCATTTGATTTAATTTAAACAGGTATAAATAAGTAATTAACAAATATTTTTTGTATTATTCACATTAAAAGACTCTCATAATTATTCATAAATGATTCTGCTTATTAAAGCAGAACTACTTCAGAATCTGATGGTGTTTTTAAGATTAAAAAAACATACACTTTACTTTACGGTACTTAAATCATATGGGACTAAAATAAAATAAAATATAATGCCTTTTTTATAATACTTAGATAGGTAGTATGAAGATCTACCTATACAACTTAAAATTACCCACTTAGGTACTTATATGATTGCTATAGCTGCTCCTTTAGCAGCATCTCCTCCGCATGTAAACTCCAACGGCAAACTGTAATAATGTTCAACAGCCCTTTGTAATACAGCGTTTCGAGACAAACCAGACCCATTACCAACTATTCTTTTAATGTTTGCATGTCGTAAAATCTCTTTTGGCATCATGGAATGCAAATTATCGATTAGACTGTCACAAAGTGACCTAAATACTTGACCCAGATGAATATTGGATAGATCAATATTCTCTACCGATGCTTTTGCCATTGGTGCGAGTCTCTCGCCGAGTATTTGTGGAGTAATTTTCATAGTGGATGCTTCTTTTGCCTCCAATCCGAGTGCAATAAGTTTTTCCCACACTTTCGATTGAGGGATAGGAAAACCAAACTCAAGCATCCACTGTTGCAACATCTTAACGAATGTAGCTAATACATTACCACCATTCAATGACGCGGCTACAACCAAATATGAATTGTTAAAGTACGGTAGATGTTCAACGGTACTGCATCCTAAATTTGTCATGGTGTTGACAACAAATGCAAGTTGAGCTGATGTGGAAATATTCAGTACAGCATCTTGTTTACTCTCAAGAGTAGCTATTATGGAGCATTGAAGATCTCCCATGGCTACACTGACGGGTGTTCCTTCAGGGATTCCGTTCCAAGCTGTAGTTAACTTCCCAGCAAACTTCCCACTTTTCATAATATTGGGTAATAAACTAACAGGAAAATCCATGGATTTTAAAATTTCAACATTCCATTCATTTTTTTCGGTGTTGAAATAGCCCCAGCTTGTAGCATTCTGGTCTGACATTACAGGTGTTTCTAAATCGCAAAGCATGGTTACTATGTAATCTTGAACTGTTCCTGAAAAGTCGAAATTCCTTAGCTTTTCTGGTTTATGTTTAAGCATCCATAAAAGTGTCGCACAGCCGTAACCTGAGTAGCATTTTAGGTGAGAATCTGGTTGTGGTAAAGAATCTAAAAATTCCGGCTTACATCTTGAATCTTGCCACGTGTATAATGCCGACATATTTGCTCGTGTCGCTTCGAAACGAATTACAACCCCATCTTTTTCCACTTTCTCCCATGCTCTGTAACAAATCATTGATATAAATAATGTACCTACTATCAATGTTTTTTCTTAGTACCTACATATTAATTATTATTAGATAACGGTGTGTTTAGTTATAATACATAGTTATTTAATAATTATTACTTTTCACTCATAATATTAATATGAAAAATTGCTAATCCATTACCTAAACATTGCGAACTTATGAGAGCAATCTAAAACTGCCATAATTATTTATTGGTAGAACGGGCGGCGCGCAGTTAATTTCAGCCAGACACATTTACATTTTTGAAAATCTAAGAACCTTAGTAGAAAATGCCAATCTTTCAATAGTCAGGTAATGTGCTTATTGAGTCTCTAAAAGGGATAACTAATCATTAATAAGCTGCATTAAATTGAAAGATCTCCCTCCTATTTCCTTGAAAACAATGTGTGTTGATTATAACCAACCACTTACTGGTTTTTCCATAAAACAACTCCGTGCATTTGTCCACATACTCCAATCTTTGTAACATGGCGCAAAACGTCTCTTGGGAGCCGGGAAATACAGTAGTGAACTGCTGACACTATTTTTGGCACATCCTGCTTGTTCCCCTCGATCCCTTGATCACTTGGTATATTCGCTGCGGTATCCTTGCTCTGTTTGGCCACCAGCTCCTTGCTATCAGGATCATAAACACACACTTTAACTGAGGTGGTCCCTATGTCCATTCCCAAAATGTACTGTTTTTCAGTCATGTTTTCTTTTAAATATTTGTTTCCGAATACTTGGCGCAATAACGACCACCTAGTTGACAATGTTCAATTGATAAATTAGTTGTACTCGCGTTATCAAGACAAACGAGAGCAGTCGGCGCACGGCGTCGGTCCAATAACTGGCATAGCGGTCTATCCTCTCTCACGCCACCCGCCTCAAAAGATTATTACGTAAAGGTATAATACTTATAGCTACTTAGTACGCGCTGTATGTATTTGTATTTCTTATCTATATTAGTGTTCGATATTGTTTATCTTGTTGGTACTCCTAACTTATGGCAAATAAATAACTGCTGTTGCTAGTAATAACGATAACAGATGTAATTATTTTCTATTTTAGGTATAAGTATTCTGTAAGTGTAAACAGTTACATCTCTCTGCATCCAAATTCCAAACCGTTTGTTCTGTAGGCAAATTAACATAACTTCAGTGAGTCGGCATAACTTCGATTCGATTTGAAATGTTCATGAAAGTGCTAGCTCAAAACCTGCACTGAGCTGCGTGTAAATTATAGAACGGTATCGGTCAAATCTGTGCTTGTCAATGCGCGCAGCAATTTCGCTCGTTGTCATGAGGTATTGCTGGATATTTATAGATATTAACTGAGCTAAACTCGCCCTTGATGTTTGCGATGGTTCGGGTTAATTCAGTAACATCAGTATGATAATTTGCGGAATGTGTTTTCAATTTTTAGCTAACTGAAAGTATGTATTTTGTATAAGTACCTATACACAAGGGAGTCTGTTGCTCTTAATAAATAATTGTCTTTTTATAGTAAAAATACTACGTCCCCACCTAATTTAAACAAAAAATATGAATTGGGAGTTACATTTTTCAATAAGTCGAGTAAGGATACACACAATTTTTAATTAAAATTCGATAGTTTTCTTAGAGACATAATGCATTGTGCAGTGCGGCGTTTTCTTGGTGTCAGACTTTGGTGTTTGAATCGAATAACGCTAACGGAGATAAAGGTTATAAATAATGTCTCGAACTGCTGTTGATCCAATAACCAGTTCTAGCTAAAGCTCTACATGTATAATTTGTTGGTTTTCTCAATCAAAATCGACTACTTGCACAGTTCCTCGAGTGACCACGGTTGACGGCCAACTTGTTTTCACTTCATAATCAAAGTTGATGAAAAATGCAGCAAATGAATTTAAAACCGTTGCTTGGGAATAAGCAGACTCACTAAAATTAGTAGTGAAAACATCAACACATTTTAGGTCTTTTAATCTTTTTACACTTTTTACAACAGTAAGTCAAAGCACGCAAATTCTGAGTTCCATTGATGTGAGCGAATTCACGCTAATTATTCTCAACAATAATAAGGATTATAGTAACATAATATTCAAATACTATATAGTTGTAGGCAACGCCGTTTTTATGTTGTATTTTGAATTACTCGCGATGTTGCGAGCTCGCGCGGAAGCATACGAAGTTGCCCGAACTCGCAACGCCGCCGCGCTCTCGTGTCAGGGGGTCTAGCAAAGATACCAACCACTAACGCTAACGCCTCACGCTAACTCCAAAATGTATTGAAATGACATTCGCTGCGGAAAAGTTGGTGATTTCCGAAATGTCATTTTAGTACATTTTGGAGTTAGCGTTTGGCGATAGCGTTAGCGTGAGGGAGCTTTGCTAGACCCCCTGAGCAGTGCGGCGCGAGCGCGCCACCATTTTTTGTTAGTAGTTGTCGTCTGGCCGCGGATCGTGCGCGCGCCTGTGTAGCTCTTACGTATAAAAACTGTTTTCTTTTTCTGTGTGTACCTATTGTGAATATAGTGTGATGTCAATATAACTTAGTGCCTCGTTTGTTTTCATCAAATCTATCCATCTGTGCCTGCTTCCCCGACGCATTTCCCAGAACCCTGCGCCAATACTTTACAATAGTTATATTATAGGTGCATGCGGTGTCTGCCTTTAATTGGTTGAGCATGTAGTTTAGATATCTTAAGTGACTTTCATTAGCATAAGTTCATGTTTTAACTGTTGGTGGACCTAAATAAATAAATAAATAAATACTAGGGTCTAGCAAAGATCCAAACGCTAACGCTATCGCCAAACGCTAACTCCAAAAATGTATGGAAATGACATTTCGGAAAACGCTAACTTTTCCGCAGCAAATGTCATTTCAATACACTTTTGGAGTTAGCGTTTGGCGATAGCGTTAGCGTTTGGGATCTTTGTTAGACCCCCTCAGTACCTCTAGTACGAGTTTTCCAATACGTGATATAGTGAATACGCGTAAATCCATTTAAAATTTGTACTGCCATTTTTAGTTCATCAACCGCTAGGGGCGCTGCAAAGAAATGTATGGGAGAAAAGAAAAGGGAGAAAACGTAAACGAATGAAGTTTTAATAAACTATCGAAACTCGTACTAGGGGTACTGGGCTGGATGGTTTTCTTAATCAACACTGGGAAGACTGCGAACGTATTCAGCTGAAGGATCGACGCCGTAACTTCGGCAAGAAATAAGATACGGGTTGGAATTAGGTTAGGTAACTTTATATTTATACTAGCTTTTGCCTGCGGCTTCGCACGCTTGTTATGTTATTTTTACGTTATAGTCTAATAATAGATCATGCATTTCATACCAAACAACAAAATCCACTAAATCTTTTCGAAGCTGACTACAGTAACCTGTATTAGCATAGGTATAGGTATAACGCAAGCATAGCCGTGAGTGGAAGCTATTTAAGCCATTACCTAAAATTAAATGTTTTGAGTCTAATATAGATTTATAACAGTAAAAGAAGATTCAAACAAAAAACTACAATTTTATAAGTAGGTACCTCTTCATATTACAACAAAAAGAAATCATCATCACTTCACTCAGAAATTTAACAGAAGTTTCAGTAAGTTTTGTTTAGGTAGTAGTTAGGTACCTAAGCAGGCAGGTACAGTTTAGAAAAATATGGAAGAATCACACACAATGATCCTGTTTTGCTCAGTTTTACATAATTATTATCCGCGCGCTTTTTGTTCCATTTACCACATTTTTTTACCTTCTTAAGTTTGGTTCCATACGAGTTGAGTACCTAACACATAGCCAGTGTCAATAATAAGTTTATAAATTGCTGGAGATATGCATTTACCTGTACGACGCGTACATAATTAATTTTCTTAATACTAATTAGGAATTACAAATACTAAATCACCACTCCTTAAAGAATCGACAGTTATTATTATTATTATGTCCACTATTTTCCACGCTGTCTCATTCCCACTGCACTTTCAACATACCTGAAAGTGAGGAAATAAGTTAAATCGTCATTACATAATTATTACTTACACCCAAAGATAGTTAATTACCTACTATAACTATAACCTTCTTGAAGTAACCGAGTAATCAATCATTTTTACTCCCGTGGTTTATTTAAAAGCCCACAGATCTAAAATATTTTAACTATTAAAAACATATATCAACATGCAAGAAGAAGAAGAAGAACAAATCAAAAACAGTCAAAAACGAACTTTACGCGCCATGTTGTTGTTAATTCGAGGATACAATTGCCATAATGAATACCTACATATTATTATATCTAAGTACATACCCTTTTTAAACATTTTTCATAAAATATTTCGTATTATTGGCTTACAAATAATAGCAAGCACTCCGTCTTACTTTAATGTCAAAATAAAAAAGGTTTTAAAATGCGTAGCAATGGTAAGGGTCTATAACTTTAGTAGCTATAAGTACTACAGGGGGTCTAGCAAAGATACCAACCACTAACGCTAACGCCAAACGCTAACTTCAAAACTATATTGAAATGACATTAGCTGTGGAAAAGTAAGCGATTTCCGAAATGTCATCCTAGTACATTTTGGAGTTATCGCGCGTTGTATTTCACCGTAGCCCGAAATGTGTGATACACTTCCGGTAATGCAGGCGCACCAATTGTTATTTACTATTGTAAAACATGCATTAAATTACTTCCTTATTGCTTAGTGCAGTGGGGATTGTTCAGAATGAAATACAAAAATATAGGAGTTCCGTACTCAAAGAGTAAATCCTTATTACTAAACCTCCGCTGTCCGTCGGTCGGTCCACCAGGATGTACTCATGAATCGTGATAGTTAGACTGTTGAATTTTTCACAGATCATATATTTCTGTTGCCACTATAATAACCGTGGTCCGTATTCAAGGGGACAGATAAACAGACAAATAAAAAAAAATGATTTTACTTCATATTGATAAGGAATTATAAATTAAAACTATTACAATTTATTTTTGTAATCACAAATAATACTCTCACAGTTTGTAAAACATATTTATTCGCCGATATGCAATATAACGCTACTGCTTCCTCCATTTATTTAGCCCACGTCGGTCGCGCAGCAGGCAAACAAATTGACTGTGTCCAGATTGGGGCGCTACAAAAACATCGAGGATAGTCAACAGAGATGTTTTTGCGCGCCAACTCAACAGCGAAGGTTCGGGCGTATATGAAGCCGTGCCATAATAGTAACAAAGTTTTTTTCTTTAATCTGTGCATCCGGATAAACCCGAGATAAAATTACCGTCAGTAGCAGTGTAGCAGAGTAAAATTATTTTTTTTTTCATCTATCGTTAGTAGCCAAAATATAACTTACCTTTTGACACTGGCTAAATACCTACACTATGTGTGGAGCCAAAATATAAGACAAAAAACATACCTTGAGGCCTTGAAGCGGCCATCTTGTTAAAATCCCGTTCCGTTTCATAATGAAATCTTAATCATTTTCACCAAAAAAAAATTAACGATATATAAAATTTAATATATCCTATGTTTTGCGCCGGGTTTTTCTAAGCTTATTAGTGAAAACCGCATGAAAATCCGTTCAGTATTTTCGGACTTGTGCCGTAACAAACAAACAGACAAAATGTCTAAAAAGTAGCTTAACGTGATCAGTGAAAAATTTCAAGCCAACCTGTGTCATTTTTTTTTCGATATCTTGCATTTACAGATTTTTTTTGTCTCTACAGTTTTATTATATGTATAGATAATATATATATGCGTGATGTGCGTCTGTTAATTAAGTTCGTTTTATATATTTACAGATAAATGGGGCGAAAAGCTAAAGCGAAGAAAGCTGCAGAATGTGAGAAAATCAGAAACAAAACCACAAATAAGAAAAATATTTGTGGGTACGACGATAGTGTTAACGAAAATACGCTTTCAACTGAATCGTTTAAAATTGAATATATAGATGAGCCGGGTGATAAAGTTAACCAAGACGAATATACAGAATTACAGCTTCCTAGAAATACAAAATTTGTGAAATATAAAACCAATGATGATCTTGACGTTGTAAATAAAAAGAAAATAAAAATAATAAATAAGGAATCAGGAGAAGTTCTAGCAAAAAATTTTACTTCTGATGAGGAAAATAATGTTGCTAAACCTAAGAAAATTAAAAGAAATAGTAATTATAGTAACGTTATCGTAAATAAAAAAATAAAGTTTGATTGTGATTCAAAAGAAATTCCAACAAAGAAGAATGATAACGTAAAGCCTATAGGTAATGAAGAGGAAATGAATGTCAAGGATGAAGACATAGACAAGTATTGTGAAGAATTGGACGAAGAAAGTAACAAGCAATATGAAAACTGGGTAAAGTTGATTGAAGCAAATTTTAAGTCTAATATTAAAAAGAAATTGAATTGATACAAAAGTCGCAATTTCATTATTTATAATATTTAGCACGATTCACTTTTACTCCAGTAAGTTCGAAAATCAATGTTTATTAAGAATTTTCTTTGGGGTCGAAGATCGAGGGGGTTAATAGCAAAAACCCTACATACCTACATTCATTAATAATCGCGAATCCGTATAACTGAGAGCCGGATAATCGAGCTTCTACTGTAATTTCGTTTTACAGTGTATGTACAATTAAAGCCTTTCCACTGCGCTGTGTTTTGTGATATAGATTAGTGGTAAAGGGATTTTACAATGAAAAATACTACATATCTTTGAAAAAATATCAAACCGTTTTTGTTTTATTTGATGGACTAGTAAATCGCGCCGCCCGTATTATTAAATGATAAATACCATAGAATTACTAACTACAGAAGGTAGGTTTCTAAACAACGCGTTCTCAATATGTACGCATCAAATTCGCTATGTGAGCTGTGTTTTTTTTTTGTTTTTGTTATATTTTGGCTCCACACATAGTGTATTTAGCCAGGGTCAAGTATTATATTTTCATCCTTGTCATAGGCCAGTCTAACAGTGGTATTCATAGTGAAGGGGTGAACAAAGCCCCAAAATATATCATTAAACTTTCACATAGAGGTTGAATATTGGATCATTCTTCTTTCACTTTCATAGTATCCTGCCTTTGACAATGTCAGAATTGTCAGATTGGGGACTACTTAATTTTGTTTATGGAATGCATAAAACTAGACTTCGCCACACAGCGCCTGAATCATCCCCTAGAGGAGCCCCCACCTTGACTATGAATTCCAGTGTAAGTCAGGTAGTCAAAGTCCAGTCTAACACTGGAATTCATAGTCAAGGTGGGGGCTCCTCTAGAGGATGATTCAGGCGCTGTGCGGCAAATTCTAGCTTTATGCATTTCATAAACAAAAGCAGCCCTCAATCTGGCATGATCCGAGGCTGAATGCTGATTGCCCGAATTTCGTCAACCAATCGGTCCACTTGCTTTCATTTCGCGTTATTTTGTGATGTGTCGTGATATTTAAAATACGAATAAGGTATATCGGTACCGTTTCTTCAACATTTACCAGTTAAAATAATATATTTAACACAAAATAGGAACACAAAATATACAAACATAACATTACTTTTAATTTTTTTGTGAGTGAGTGACGGGTGACATTTTGGCGCGACTTTTGTTAGTTCAAAAGTCGCGTCAAAATGACACTCGACAGAATTTTAATAGACAACTTGATTGAAATCGTAGAGTATTTAATTAAAATGCAGTTCCGTTAGGGGTTTCTCCGGGGATTGTTTATGAAAGTGAAAGAAGAATGATTACGCATTTAATCTCTAGGCAAAAGTGGAATGATAGATTTTCGGGGTTTGTTCAACCTTTGTTTATGAATACCACTGTAACACTGGAATTCATAGTCAAGGTGGGGGCTCCTCTAGAGGATGATTCAGGCGCTGTGCGGCAAATTCTAGCTTTATGCATTTCATAAACAAAAGCAGTCCCCAATCTGGCTTGATCCGAGGCTGGATCCTGATTGTCCGAATTTCGTCAACCAAACGGTCTCCTTGCTTTCATTTCGTGTTATTTTATTATTTTGTGAAGTGTCGTGACATTTAAAATACGAATAAGGTATATCGGTACCGTTTCTTCAACATTTACCAGTTAATATAATATATTTAACACAAAATAGGCACACAAAATATACAAAAATAATATTTCTTTTAACTTTTTTGTGAGTGAGTGACAGGTGACATTCTGGCGCGACTTTTGATAGTTCAAAAGTCGCGTCAATATGACACTCGACAAAAGGATAATGTACAGATTGGCCCTGTCAAATACGATTTAACTATTTGTCATGGATAATTATGGCGTATACCTTGAAAAAATCCTATTTTTTTGTTCTAATTAAATCACAAACTTGAATAAATTTTCTCAACGTCTAAAATATTTCAATCCATATTAACCTTTTGCATTAATATAGCTATTCAAATCACTACCAAAGAGGTCATGTTAATCACTTATTACGAACCATAGATAGTCACAGTATACTCAATGACTCGGTGTAAATAAACATGCATTAATTATTTAATATTATAATCCGGTTATTAAATAATTTATTTTCATATTTATTATGTTTTGTACCTCGTGTAATGATAAACGGAACGTAATTTAAGTTGTGAATGTCAAACCTAAGACAATGTTGCCAGAACGTTACTTTGTTAACATTTTTCGTTACTTTTGACCCTTATTCGGTACTTTCCCGTTCCCAGACTAAAATCGTTACTTTATCGTTACTTTCTGAGGCGAGGGTTAAAATGTTATTAACAATGACAGATAATGTAATACCTACAGTGAACAATATTAGAAAACAATACCTACTTCCCCAAGTTGCAAGCAAGTGCATATTTGTTCAATTCCATAGTTGAGGATTATGGTCGCAACCTTAGAGCTAACCAAGAGTCTTAGATTCATTCTTAGTACTCCTAGTACAAAGATTGCCGTTATGGGACCGTAGTATTGTCCATATGAAATTCGAAAACTGGAAACCAAGTAATATTAACTTGATGTTTTGGGGGATGCTCTATAGGCCCCTAGATGTCTTAGCGTTGATATAAGTGTGGAAGCATTTATGAATAAATAAATAAATAAATAGGCGCCAGAGATAACAGGTCCACCTCATGGTGCCCCTGTATAATGTGGCGGTGCTTGTGATTTTTATGTATAGTCAAATCTGTTTGCTCATGCCTTCAAATAGGTACAGTTGGTAAGGTGTTGTTTTTAATGACGCACTGGATAATCAATTGCTCGAAATGCCATACTTAGGTATGGATTTTATCATCGCTCGTTTTGCTCAGGCTTTTTATATTTGTCTTTTCTTTTACTTTAATACTGTCGCAATGCTATTATAATTTTACTAGAAATACAATACCCACTCGCTCCACCCTGGCGAATGGCCAGAGCTACCGGCGTTGCCCGTCACTCTAAAAAAAAAATTACCAACATGCATGGAGGTTACATCGATAGCCATCGGCACACACTAATATCGTCAAAAAAAATCCATTCTTCCACTTATCAATAATTTCATCTTATTACAATAGCCTATTGACATGACATTAAGTGTATTTTTCTATTGTAGGTAATGAAATTGTTAATTTTGATATGAAAACGGGACTTTTTGACTTGCTAAACGTTACTTTTGATGAACGAGCTCTGGCAGCACTGATGACTGGTTGATTGATCGTCTAAAATGTCAATGTCAAAGTAATATATTATCACTAATCAAAAAAGAAGAAGAAGAAAATATATCAATGGGTAATTATTAGTAAGTGGCGCTCCCTGGGGGAGGCCTATGTTCAGCAGTGGACGTCTTCAGGCTGTTAATGATGATGATGATGATGATGAATTATTAGTCAAAATAGACTGTGTTTGTAAATGTATTTAACTATCTTGGAGTGAAGATAGGTATCTACTCTTATAATAGAGGATTCATCTCATGCCTAGTAGCTAGTACCCATATTAACAAAGTACCCTGTGCTTAGTACCTACAAGAAAGATGTCATAACATAACCTCAAACTTCGTAAAGATCTCTTTTATCACATTGAGAACGTAAGTGATATTTTAATAGACGTTTCCAAGATCATTAATAATTATTATTACTCACGACTTACAATTATCCACTAACTAGACAAAAATACGTTTGACAGGATTTTCGATGTATGGGACCTGTGGCCTTACCGCGTAAGCCCGGTGGCAATCGTAATCGTGTGCTCTCTTGCTCGCACTCAAGGGCTTGTACATTGGCGCAAGCAGGATGGCAGGCGAAGTTCATTACCAGAATGCTTACGCGGTAGGGCGGCTGAGCATCCTCCTTTTCATAGACAGTTTGATTGAAATCGTAGAGTATTTAATCAAAATGCAATTCCGTTAGGGGTTTCTACAGCGATCGTTTATGAAAGTGAAACAAGAATGATTACGCATTTAATCTCTAGGCAAAAATGGAATGATAGATTTTTGGGGTTTGTTCAACTTTTGTTTATGAATACCGCTGTAAGTCATGTTCCAGCTAAGTGGTGGCAAGTGGCAACTTTACTAGAAGCTACTATGGAGTTTTGGAAGCGACACGAAAAATCACGTTTCACCACATTATATCACTTGCCCTTACTCATGCTCGTAATTCAGCACTTAATGTGTAAAACGCCACCAATTTTATACATTAACACTGGAAAAAGCATAAGTTTTGAAAAATAATACAATGCAACGACGTGAACTTTTCCGCGTTCCCGCCAAAACTCCGAGCTGTGTTTAGTAGTGATGGCAATTAATGCGATTTTGCATAAATTTCATAAACATGCTATTTCATGAGTCTTAGCATGCTAATTGCTATTGCTATGCTATTTGCTAATAAGACGGTAGATTGATAACAATATTTAGAATTTATTATGATTACGGTTAATATGCGAATTAAAGAACGCGTTTACTTAAAGGCTCATTAAATTGCACTAAATTCAGTCGCCTAAATGGTTCAGCCAGACAGCCACTGTCGATCTAAAAACGCGCATTTAGACTTAGTACCTACAGGCAGACTTTAGACTAGGTAGCCGTAATTTAATTTGCTATACCTAAAATACCTATTCAATGACAGAATTTAGGAAGTTATATTATTATCTAAATATCATTAGAAAGAACAACTGATTATTTTGTTGGGTAATGGAAAATAACGTTAAATTTGCGTGCTACTTTTGGCACATCACTACAAAAATAAACTGTTCATATAGCCTTGTAAAAGCGTAGTGTACTAATTAATTAAGTAATTCTGCAATTAAACTAAAGTTTACCGCTAAATCACAACATTTTAATCATACATTATTCATGATAATTATCAGTTAGTACGGCAAATTCAACAAACAATTTTTTTATAGAAGCAACGTTTTGTCAAAGTTACGTCGTTTGTTTGATCTGAAACGGCAAAATAAAACATAATAATACGTTTATATAACGTTTTACAAAGTTACGTCGGTTGTCTCGACCGTTCGATGATCACGACCTTTAGGGCGGGTTTTTTCACCAATAAGTAACCAATAGTTAAACACTCTAAGAAATCTTGACCATTGGTTAGAATTTGGAGTTTTTAACCATTGATAACGTTTTTTTTTGTATTACACTTGCATATTTTATGTAATTATGATAATGATTATATAATAAAATATATTTAATAATGTAAAACCTTTCATTACCTATTTAAGATGTGAACTTTGATGATGAACTTTCCTTCATACTTTATCCAGGCTTAGGATTGGCAGTTGAATGTTATAAACTGGCGTATTTATAAGTTCTTTTGATTGTATTTACATGATTTAGTTTAGTATTTTACACTTATGTACATTATTTACCAATTTACACTTTTTAGGGCCTTAGTCTCTTATAGTGCGCCACGCACGCACTACCGCACGTGCCCATATAAGGTATTAAACAATCAAACGCAATCACACGGCATACGGTACACGTATACATTCATTCAATAAACGACCGAGTTCGCATAACACCGGCGGCGCCACCACGGCGCCACGGACCCGCTGGGCTGCTAAAATTTTAAACAAATTAATCACACGCATGAAATTCATTGGAATTCATTCATAATACGCTTCATTTTTCATAACACTTGTGAAATTTGCTAAAATTCACGTGAAAGACAAAGATAGGTAGATTTAGTATCCCCGTGGTTGCGAGGGAGCGCGCACGATGCCCATTTTTCATATCACTTGTGAAATTTGCTAAAATTCACGTGAAAGACAAAGATAGGTAGATTTAGTATCCTTATATCCTCTTTGGTGGTTGCGAGGGAGCGCGCACGATGCCGGCCCGCGCTCAGCTCCTGCGTGAAGCGACTAGCGAGCGAGTATTCGAGTAATGAATTCATGAGATATCTTCATTTCATACTTCATAGAATTTCACGACTACATTTAATTTGTAAATTACTAAAGAAGTTTTAGCAGGCTGCGAATTAATGTTTATGCTAATTAATCCACCACTAGTGTTTAGTGTTTACATGCCGCGTCACGCACACAGACAAGAACATAATGTGGCCAGTTAAAATGTCTTCCCCCCAAAAGTTGCGTAATTTAAATAATATAAATATAATGTATGGAGTTTGGTAGGTAGGTAGGTAGGTATCTATATCTCATAGAAAATAGATTACTCGTGATATAAGTCTACAAAAAGTATGCAAGTTGAATCAAAATATTGATTAATATATTGTAGTTCTTTCTTATAATCATCATCAACAGCCTGAAGGCATCCACCATTGAACATAATTAAGCCTTCACTATCAAATTCCACTTTAAACGCTTATCATGGGTAGGAGTCTCCATAATCACGCTTGATGATCGCAGATTTTAATGTACTGAGAAGACTCAACCGGACTTCAGGGAATATGGACACCCTACTGCAGCAATATATTCAAAGCTTGAAAAATAGCTCACCTGTAGATTAGTCACGCGCAACTGCGATACCATTTCTTTCTGCAACTATTTACATAATAATAACACACGATTTCAACAGTGAAAATAAACTCCAGTCATCATTGAAAATACAGATGAAAATCCCGCCATGTTTTTTTTCTTTTTTTCTTTTCTAAGCAGTGTGGCCGCATAATTAATTAAATACTACTAATGATGATATTGTCATCTATTTTATTCCCGATTTTCCAGTACACTTTATACATTCATGTAATGTAATAGTAAATATAAATTACTATTACTAATCAATTATCACAGTAAACTATACAAATTACGCAATTATCGTTATCGTTCGGAGCATTCACGAATTAGAGTAGGTTTAGAGAAATTAACTGACAAACAATTTTCGTACGAACGAAATTTCGGGAACGAATAGAACAAGAGTAGAAAACGTGCGAAACTTTGATCGAAACTTCGTTTTTCGTTGAATTAGAGTAGGCCTCCAGTTCTCGCAACGAGTGTGGTACGTACTATTTAATCATTGCCCGATAGCTCAGTTGGTAATATCCCTGCCCTCTGAACTGAGGGCTGTGGGTTCGATTCCTACCCAGGACAAAAATTTGTGTGATGAACATAGATGTTTGTTCTGCGTCTGGGTGTTATACATATTGTATTCTATGTATGTATTTACAAACAAAAAAGTATATAAGTATTGTATCAGTCATCTGGTTCCCATAGTACAAGCTTTGCTTAGTTTGGGGCTAGATGGCGCTGTGTGAAATGTCCACACATATTTATTTATTTATTTATTGTATTCTCGACTGTATTAGATTCTTGGATCTAAAGTATAAAATCACATCACGTAATTCTGAGACTGGTTTTTGCAACGACGACTGTTTTGATCCAGGGGGTCTAGCAAAGATACCAACCACTAACGCTAACGCCTCACGCTAACTCCAAAATGTATTGTTATGACATTTCGGAAATCGCTAACTTATCCGCAGCGAATGTCATTTTAATACATTTTTAGAGTTAGCGTGAGGCGTTAGCGTTAGTGGTTGTATGTATCTTTGTTAGACCCCCTGGGCCCCGTTTTATAAAGCTACAATTGTAGCAGCTACAAGAACTAGTAACTACAAGTTACTAGTAACAAGCGTTTTATAAACCTACAAAATCATCGATTACAAGTGTAATTCACATCACTACGAACGTTATGGCGTGGAACCACAGACCAAGTACAGTATAAAATCTAGATTATGATGTTACAAGTTGCACACCACTATGAATAAATGTCACGGTAAATAGCTTATTTTTTAATTTGGCTTCCCTTTATTGGTGAATTTAGCCGTTGTCAAGTTTACATTAAATCCCTACATAATAATATAAATTAATAACACAGTCTATTTTGTTTGTTCTGGCTCTCAAGCCATATTAATGTGTAATAATGAATCTATTTGGATGAAGTTTAGTTAGGTAATATGGGTACTTATATAACCGGGATAGATGCGTTTTATTTCGGAATATGAAAAGTTCCCGCGGGAAAATAAATAAGTTGTGGGTGAAATGACGGGCGTCATTATTTTTATGCTAAGCTTTTTAAGTATATTAAGTTGGGTCAAGGTTATATATGGCTGTTCTCATATAAGGTTTTGTGATATGCGTTCATTATTCATGACCTAAGATTAAGCTGAATTTGTCGATAAATAATGATATTTAATCCACATTTACTTAATTTTACTAATTGAACATTCATTAATACGTGACACAACCAATACAACCCACTTTCAGTAAATTTATCTACACTTGTAGTTCATTTTACCTAGCTTTTTAGTTAGGTAAAAATTTTTACAACTTGTAGTTCCCTACACTTGTAATGACCATAACAATTGTCGATTTTACATTTAAAAAATGAAAAATAATGAAAAACACTATGGATTATCTATGATCTACAAACAAGTGCTTGTAATTCATAGAGTAAAGTAATATATCGGCCAATTTGCTTATACACTTGTTAACTTGTACCTTTATAAAACGCATTATTTCAATTTTTTCTGGCTGAGTTGCCAGGTTTTTGTTACAAGTACAAGACTTGTAGCTTTATAAAACGGGGCCCTGGACGTAAAACGGTTCCATCGTCGCGGAACACAAAACGGTCTTTGTAAACGATTCCTCGTTGCAACGCCCACCGCTAAAAGAGGATATAATCACCAGTGCTGCCAATTGCGGGGAAAATCCCCGATTTGCGGGGAATTGAGGGTTGCAGCGGGGAGAGTGTGGGGAATGACAAAATTGCGCTATTGTGTTTTGCGCTCGCTTCGCTAGCACTTTTATTGTTTCTATACATACATTATTTTAATCTGAAACCAGACATAATAATTCTGCAAAATTGTTTATAACACTGATTTGGTGTCAGCAGCGAAGCACTGTTCAGCCTAAATGCCAGTATAAATTAAATTCCTTAACTATTGAATTTTATTTATATTATTCGAGAATTGGTAATTATTATTGATTTACCCAAAATTTAAATACAAATGGAGAATTTTTTATTGGCAGCACTGATAATCACTTCGTTTTGGACACAGCTTTGTGCGCTCCGCTAGGAGTAATAGTATTCTGTGCAAAGAGTATATAATTTACTACGATTCTGTGTTTGTGCGTCAACTGTGATGTGAACGGAATTTCGGTTCGGGTAAAACTATCCCCGTATTCCGAGTTACGCTAAAATCGCTCTAAGCGCTCCCAGCGCTCACGTTGATTTTTCAGCGTTCCGATTCAGATATTTAATTGCGTTCAATGACTTTGACCGCTGTCAATGACTCGGGACAACCAATCACGGATGGCGATATCGCAAGATGTCGTCGGTCATGACGTTTACAAGAGATTTCGTTGTCGCGCTCACGGCAATTCGGTACGCGTTTTTAGCGCGTTGATATCGATTTTAGCGTGAATCGGAATAGGGCCTATCATTCTGAGCGTAAGTCCTCTATGGTTATTATTTATATTTACAAAGCACAGAATTCGCCGTATTAGAGTTCTACATTTCATTTCATTACATAGGCCTATCAATCTTTACCAATGTACTCTGTTTATAGGCCTATGATGTTACAAAGTAAATATAAATTAAACACAAACTAAGAAAAAGAATTTATACCATGATGACCATGACTGACGAGTCATAACAACAATGCAATACAATAACTTGACAACAGCACAAAATTTTATGGTAAAATTGTTGTTGTATTAAAGACTAATTTAAAGTTGTTGTTTGTTGTGAAGCTGTACTTGTTTGTGTGTGGTGACTGGCAATTTAGAGAATGGATACTTCTAAAAAGTCAGATGATGTCGATGTTCCTGCAGATGAAGGTAATTTACTTGAGCAACCACAGGAAAGGTTGATATCAACGCGGAGTCCGTTGATGAAAGTGCGCACGTACGTGGTGGCACTGCGGCCGTGGTCGCTTAGCGCAAGCTTGCTGCCCACACTTTTGGGTGCTGCGCTCGCCTACCGCCTGCCCGGAGACAGCGGCTTCAACTGGTGCACGTTACTGCTGACCCTCTGTACCGTCATCCCGGTACACGGCGCCGGAAACGTCGTGAACACGTACTTTGATTTCATGAAAGGTATTGACAACCGCAAGTCCGACGACAGAACTCTTGTTGACCATATCTTGAGTGTAGACGAAGTGGTGTCACTTGGTGCAATTCTTTATTTAGCAGGTTGTGCATTTTTTGTTCCCTTAGTTATACTATCTCCAGCACGGATGGAACATTTAGCATTAGTTTACTTTGGAGGACTATCATCGTCCTTTTTGTACACTGGAGGTATTGGTTTGAAGTATATTGCTCTTGGGGATATTTTGGTGCTGGTCATATTTGGACCTGTGTCTGTGGTGTTTGCATTCCTAGTACAGACAGGAAGAGTTGACTGGCCAATTATTTATTATGCAATACCACTAGCTTTAAATACAGAGGCTATTCTTCACAGCAACAATACAAGAGACTTGGAAACTGATTGTAAGGCAGAAATAGTAACTTTGGCTATTTTGGTTGGAAGAACCGCTTCTTACTTATTATATGCATGTTTACTGTTTATTCCATATATCATGTTTGTAGTTGCATCTGTGAGATGTTCATTTTGGTTTCTGTTACCAATGTTGACTCTTCCAAGAGCATTTGAAATAGAAAGGAGATTCAGAAGTCCTGAAACTATGAGATATGTCCCTCGGCAAACAGCCAGGCTTAACTTTTATTTTGGAATGCTTTATATGATTTCTTGTCTATTTGCATCTAGATTACCATTTCTACTTAGATAGTATATACTAGAATTAAGTTAATATTTTATGGATTATTTGTGAACTAAGTGTGGACATTAAAGATACAATTTAAAAA
Organism: Ennomos erosarius; assembly: GCA_963580505.1. Lineage (NCBI taxonomy): Eukaryota > Metazoa > Arthropoda > Insecta > Lepidoptera > Geometridae > Ennomos > Ennomos erosarius. The sequence goes on from OY756987.1 coordinate 10,045,627, forward strand.
CTGTTGTGAAAAAAGTATCTGGATTGCCACCTACATTATCTTATTGTAATTTGTTTGTTGTTAACTTATTATGCATACATTATATTCTATGTACTATGCTAGATTTATGGAACTATGCCAGTGCATACAGCTTTACTTGTTACTATGGTTCTATAAATAAGCCAGTGAGAATACCAAGTTGATAGTATCTAGCTCATACAAATGCAAAGAACGCTTTGTGTATATCACAATCTTATTGTAAAAACCATTAGTTTATAAAAAAACAAAAATAAAACCGGTTATTTAGAAACTGTTGATTTATTGCAAACTGACACCTTGGTCTTACAATAAAACAGATGATTTTTCTATAATTTATAAATAATAATTTATAAAACCGTTGGTGCCCAGTGGTGAGTTTATAAAAAACAGGTTTTAGTAGCGTTTAATTGTGAACAATGCATCAATTTTTGCGGTAACATATTGTTTTTTTAGGGTCACTAGTGGCTAACCAGTAGGTTACGACAACGAGCGAAGCGAGGAGGAGTGTTAGTTTTGACCTCACTAGAAGTACACAATTACGAAAAAACTAAGTATATAATAATAATACTGATTAATTATAAATTACCGACCGTTTTATTGCGAGACACATTGCCCGTTTGCAATAAATCGACAAATTATAAATACATCCGCGTTTTTTTATAATAAGATGGTGACATGTATGTATATCACAATAAAATTATTTCTAGGTTATGTCATAGTGTAATAAATACTATTAGTGGGTCAACTCCTTTGTTATACCGCAATATACCAAAAACCCAAAAGTGGCACCTTTGGACAAGGGTTCAAAAGGTGCCATTTCTGGGTTTTTGGGGTCCTCTCTCCGGCTCACCCCTGGGGAGTCAGGACTTTAGTATGTTTATCTCCTGAGTATGCTTAACAAGTTTCAGAAGAAATCGCTTAGGTCTCCTCTCATTCACTCTACACCCCCCTTTTGGCCATTCGTTGACTGGACTAAAATATATTGAACTGTTGTATATTGACTACACAGACTATCACTAGTTAATTATCACGCATTCGGTAAATAAATGTAGCCAGACTATATGATAATTTCTCTAAACAAGACTGTATGGACAATAATGAGAGAATGGAGTGTGGAATTGAATGGATCATAGAAAAGAGCGTAAAACGGTCGCTTTATAGACAAATACTTGAGACTCATAAGACGCGTTCCCGCCTTTTTTTGAGTTTAATGTTTTTTGCCGGGCTTCTTAGAGTAAACAGTTGCAACATGGGGGCATTACAGGAATATGATTTTCTAGGTCAAATATTGCGAAAATAGTTTATTTCGGTTAATTCTATGCTGCGTGAGTTAGGATTATAAAAGTAGAGTGTTTTTAGATGTATGAAGGTTATAAATTCTGATATATTATAATTCTTATTTGGTCAAAATTTTACCATTTTTCTGAGATTGACTAATATATATGTTATTATTATGAATTTAATTATTTTATTATAAACACAATTTATCTGGAAAATTGTATTGAATATGTGGTAATGTTTTGAGAAACTAAATCAATGATAGATTTAAAATGTTGGTGGTTTTAATTAGTAGTTTTATTTAATAGTTTAATTCGTTAATTGTGTTATATTATAAATCACAGAACATGAAGAAAATATGCTCCACCCCCCCCATTGTGAAGCGTAATTTTTTAATGCTCTGTGTAAATTATAATGCATTGGTTTGGGTCTGTCAGTTTAAGTTGTTATAAGTTAAACCTGCAGCAATTTATTTGTACTATTTCATTATGATAATGGGAAAAAATTGATGATGGAAATTTAATTTTATTAAAACAACAATACATCATTATATTTTACTTTTATTGATATCAACATAAAAGACCTCTAGCATAAAATATCCGTTATATAAAGATAAATTACACGTCAAATTATCATACAAGTGAGACCAATGTTATTTATAAGTATGTAGAAATGGATTGATTTAGGAATGCCTGTTCTACTTACTATGTTTTATAGATTGGCAGTGATAAGAAAAATATTTGATGCTTCATACTACTTACACTGAAAATACATTATCAATTATTATTAAGGTTATATGATATGAAATCCATTTCACAATGTTATCTACCCATTAAGGAAAAAAATCACAAGATACATCATGAAAACTATAATGTTTACTAACAAAACAACTAAACATAATATCACTATAATGCAAATAGTAACTCATATTGTGTACTATTATTTTTCTAAACATTTTGCTAAATTTGGTTTTGTTCAAAAAATAGAGAAATGATTGATACAACTCAAACTCATAGATTCCAATATTTAATATTTTCAAAGTATTCATTAGTTAGACTAATGTGTGACTACCAATAATGCTAAAATCGTATTTATTTGTATGCTAACTCCAAAATAGGATAGTGTCTAAAAAAAATGCATGAATATTATAATGCCACGTAAAGTTATCAAACATGTGCCCGTGCTCTGACATTGTATAAATCTTGTTAATATTAGTCCAAACAAGCACCTCATAAGGAAATGTGTTTGTTATTTAGGCCAACTAAAGTTATGTGATGTTTTAGAAACATAAATGCATGTTTCAGATCACTTTGTTACAATAAATTAGGCGATATGAGACTACTTAGTTTGTATAAACTTCATTCATGATATGTGAATGAAGAACATTACTATCAAAACTCTTTTACAATTCATGCAAAGGTGGGGCATTCATAGCACTAGTGACCTCTGTTTGATGTCACACGGGTTGAATAACAATAGAATGGTGTGAATAATTATATATGTTGTCTACTAAAATCGTCTTTAAAATACATGTTTCATTTGTGAAACATCCTAAACCTACTCGTATTATAGAACTCAGTGGAACATCCTCACAAGACTACAAACATGGAATAATCTCACATTCATGCTGCGGACAATAGTCCTCCCATCTAGATGTAGAGGCGGAACTGTCCAGCTGATAGTCTTTATATAATGTTGCCTATATACATCAGACTTGATAATTGGCTTTGGAGCTTATGACGACGATGTTGAAGCTTTCTTTTCACGCTGCCATTGAATAATCTTCTCTTTAAGCTCGGATGCTGAAAGGTAAACAAATTAAACATTATTTGCAGTAAAAATAACAAATCTAAGGTAATATTTTCAGTTGTTTGTCTCTTTCACTCTCGCCGAAACACCAAAACAAAATTAGAATTTAAAAAAATATTAATGACATTTAATTTAAAGCCTGTCTTTGTTATTATTGTCTCTACATCGGTGCTCTGATCTGTGTGCCCTTTAGCAAAGGCCACTTATTATTTATTTACTCTATCAGTCATTTGCATTGTTGCATCAAGCTCCTTACCTGGACTCAGCTGATCTTCTGTGAGCGGTTGTCGGTTGAACGGATCTGTTGCACTGTTCAGCAAGTGACGCAGGATCACAGATCGATCCATTATCTGTAACATATTATTTTTCTTATTTAAAAACTTATTTTATGGAGTTCATCCCCCCTATTACGAAGGAGTTAGCAGCACTGCTGACGCGCGTCTGCCGCTCAACTGCTGTCAAAATTGTATGAAAACTGACAGCAGTTGAGCGGCAGACGCTCATCAGCAGCGCTGCTAGCTCGTCCGTAATAGGGGGCAGAACTGGCCCTTTTCGTTGAAAGTCGCGCTAAAAATTAGAGTAATGCGGGGGTTTAATGAAGTAAACTGTACACACACACATTGACAGGCTGAAGATGTCCACTGCTGGACATAGGCCTCCCATTCGAAACACCACTTTGGACGCTTATCACACGGGGGAAGTAGTGTGATTCAACCTATTGGCGGTTTCAACTATCTGCGCAAATCTAATTTTCGCTACTGCGCTGCAGAGCACGCCGACTTCACAGCCGCTATTAAGTTTGAATCACTCTATAATTATTCTTTAATTAAGTCTCTATTTTATTTGTATTTACTTACCTTCCCGGAGGGTAGGAAGACAGGGTCCGTCATGAGAGTGTCCATGAGGGGGTCTCGGAACTCTTCGGGAGCGTCGGCGCACTCGTCGCTCTTTTGCTGGTTCGACACTGAAAATTACAGTTTTTTGTATTAATAATTCAATTGACTCAGGTGTTAGCGTGACTACGCAAAACTTATCGATTTATTTATGGTCCTTCAAATTATTAATGATAGCTTACACGAGTTGAATGAGTGGGGCATTCTGTATGTATTAATGCCCACTAGCTCGTTACGTCTTTCAGTCTCATAAAAAAATACTGGTATTAAGCACGTGATCTCACACGCGCTGTATCAGGAAGTAAGGTAATGTTACTCCTATCCTAACAACTGTAATAAATACAATATTTATTATACACCCACAAAAATTCAATCCTTACATCGTCGCAACATAACACGAGCGTTAGTCACAGGTAAAAGCTAATAACAAAATACAACATATCCTAAAAGGATAAGGAACAGTTTAGCTTTATCACAATGAATACTTTTTTACGACCGGTTCAGTAGTTCTCGAGATAACCTTCTCTCTGGTATTAATATATTCATGTGAATTTAATTTGTTGAAGACGATACAAAAAGATATATATGGGAGTGTGTGAACGTACCAACTATCTGATATGCGTTATCGGCGAGCGCCTTGAATCGGTCAATTTCCGAAGGCGTCTTGATGCAAGCCTTCGCGAGCCGCACTGCCGCGTCCTCGAATAGCTCTTTGCGGAACGATCTCTGTAACAATTACAATTATTAGATTCACAAAAAATCGTTTGAATTGACAGTTCCTGACTGCAATAGTTTTTTTTTTCCTTTGTTCCTTATCACATCTACAAAGAGTACATTTACTACGTAAGACACATCTATTCGAAAAGAGCTAGTTTATTCGTTGTAAAACAGCTAAGGACAAAGTGATATGCAATGTGGATATTGTTAGTAGAACACAAATGGGTCATAATATCACTATCAAATACTTAAATCGGAGCGTAGAATTATATTACACTAGTTTTTATTTCACTTCAATACATGTACTCCATGCAGTATTTCCGAAGTTATTACAGCAAGAAGTTTAAGCACTTTTTTGAATTTCCGAGATTTGCCGCGCTCATTATGACGTCACCCCCGCGCTCGGACCGGTCACCCGCGGCGCGCTATTCGTGCAAACGAGTGCGCGACTATCGAATGACAACGGGGTTGACGTCATTGCCTGTCCGCGTTTTTATAATTCTTCGGCCGGAAATACGCACTTTGATCGTAAATATCGCAGCCATTTTTTAAGATATAAAAAAGTAAAAATAAAAAAACGTTTGTCAGGTCCAAATATGACGTGAATGACATATGGATGCAGGAGGCGAGCAGCCGCTCAAAGTGCCACTCTCTGGAGGAGACCTATGTTCAGCAGTGGGCATCTTCAGGCTGTTTATCCAAAATGAGGGTGTCGGTGTGAAAAAAAGAGGCTGTGGGTGTGTCAGAGTGTGTTGAGTTACCTCGTCTGCAGCGAGCGCGGCGTGGAATGGCGGCGAGTCGAGGTGAAGGTAGATGTCCACTAGTTGCGACAGAAGCCGCCGCGGCTCCCATCCGTACTTTTCTGGTCGTTTTACCTGAAATTACATCATTTTATTAACTCCAGGAAAAAAATACTATTTGTATTTGATTTTACAGCTAGGACAACATCTTAATTACAATCATTGGGCCTTACTTATAAACGCTACTTAAAGTTAGTCAATCCTTAAAATCTTTTGTCAACTTCTGACTGATTTGATATGTCACGCGCGATAACGAGACCGAACATTTTAAACCCTAAGCAGCGTTTATAAGTAGGCCCATTATATCTTATAGTCTACTTTTAGAAATTAATATTTCCATGTTCGTTTAATACTAGCCTGTGATATCCTAGTTTAAGAGTACCTTAAGGTTTTTGCACTTAGGCCCGCACAGTTGTTGCAGGTTGAAGTTGAGCATGGAGGCTAGTCGGTCGACCAGCTCGGGTCGCAAGAACGGCTCGCGGATCTCTACTGTGAGGTACTGTAGCATGTCCACTGTTTCTCTGGAAATTTGAGACCACAGAATATAAAAAAATATATAAATACATATTGAAAATTGGGCTGCTTTGGCTTTAGCTGACTAGTATAGTTTCTAATTTATGAGGTGTATGGGACTGATATCATAAACAAACCAACCAATTGACAGCACTTTGACTGTCTATCTAAGTCAGCAACCAATAGGTAAACTAAAATGATAATAATAAATCAATCATATCAGACAATAATAAAAAAGGGTAAATGTGTTTCTCATTGAAAATGAAACAAAATAGAACATTGTTAGTTATGCAGACGACATGGTGCCGCTGAGTCCGCGGCTCATATAGTAAGAGTAGTACTATGCAGCACCCTATCGCGTAACTGTTCTGGACATTGACTTCGCCTGTCATCTTGCACGCGCCAATTTACAAGTCCGTGAGTGCAAGCAAGACAGCATACGATCCCCATCTCCATCAGACTTACGCCATAAGGCCCCAGCTGGGCTAGCACGGGCGGTAGATAAAGTTGTCATTCCCAGTTTTATGTCACTTTCTTCATAAAATTTACTTGTCAAGTGGAGTAAAACAGGGCAGAGACAATTTTGTCTACCATCCGTGCTAACCCTGCTGGGGGTCTAGCAGATTCCTTTCCATTAGATTTAATGCCAAACGATAGCTCCAAAATGTATGGAGGAGACATTAGCTGCAGAAAAGTTTTCCGCAGGGGCTGTCATACATTTTGAGTTATCGTTTGGCGTTAACGGTAATGGAAATAAGTCTTTGCTAGACCTTCAGATTAGCAACCAGTAGGTAGCTTTAATGTGTGGGAACAACTTTCCACAAGCTATAGACGGCAACGGCACAGAACTGTATATTTATATTGTTCTTTCTCATTCACATGTATTGCTTTCTCTTTCTTCACGTTCTGTCACACTCGCACTCTCTTTACTCGCTCTTGTATTATTTGTATTTTGTACTCCTCAAACTAGCGCTAGTTGCAGACTTACATATTGTACTTAAGTAATTGTTTTTCCTAAATAAAGTATTAAGTATCCAGTCTTCCATTATACGTTGAGTTTTATTGTGGGACTACTCCCTCTGAAAATTGGCCCCTCTGCATAGTAGGGTGCCAAACTGGTGACTCCATCAGAAGAATACCACCATGGAAGAAGATAAATCACCGAGTCTACAAGGAAACGCTGCTGCATTTGGATTTGACATGGCCGCAGTCTCACTACAATCCAAGATATTGCCATTTTGGCGCGAGCAACCGCGCTTATGGTTTGCGCAGTTTGAAGCTTTAATCGAGCCACTCAAAACCGGGGACGATCAAAAATTCCGCTATGTTCTCGGAGCGCTCCAGGCAATGGACATTCAGCAAATCGGCGATATACTTACTAACCCGCCATCAAGTGGCAAGTACGCAGCCGTCAAAAATAGGCTTTTGTCGGTTTACCAAGAATCTGAATCGCGCCAATTTCAAAAGCTGCTGGGTGGTCTTGAACTTGGGGACCAGAAACCATCAGTGTTGCTTCGGAAGATGCGAGACCTAGGCGGCAAGATGGTTCCCGAAGATGCACTTCGAGTACTGTGGCTTAACCAACTGCCAACACAGATGCGAGCTGTCCTTTCCGTCAATACCGAATCGGCGCTTGAAATTCTAGCAACAATGGCTGATGTCATGATGGAACACTCAGAACCGCCAACTGTTAACGCAATAGCTACCAGTTCATCTCAGCCACAGACAACGGCTGACCTACAGTTTGCATTACTCTCCAAACAACTAGAAAAACTGACTCTAGAAATAGCTGAGCTCCGACGCAACGACAACGGCCGAAACTATCGTCGCTCCTACAACAACCGCTCACGCTCTCAATCTCGAGACAACTACAACCGCAACTCCACCGAGTGCTACTATCATCGTCGTTTCGGTAACTCCGCAAGGAAATGTCAATCTCCTTGTTCAAGACAGCAAGCGAAGTCGGAAAACTAAGACCAACGTCGACTTTGGCGGTCGTCGATGTTGCCAACCAGACAAACCGCCTTTCAGTCGTTGATCGTCGCAGCAAGGAAAGCTTCCTCGTCGACACAGGCGCCGACATATCCGTTTTGGCCGTCCGAAACAAGCAACTTCAAACACCGTCAACTGGATGCTCCTTATTTGCGGCGAATAATACGCAGATACGTACATATGGCGAGAAGACAGCACAAATTGATTTAGGACTACGGCGCAATTTCAAATGGACTTTTATAATCGCCGACGTGAAGCAATCAATACTCGGAGCAGACTTCCTACGTCACTACAAGCTTCTGGTTGATCTAAACAACAGAAAACTCATCGACAACACCACGAAGCTAGCTGTTGACGCAATAGAAGTGACGACATCGCAGCCGACTATCTACTTAGTTGAGAAAAATCATGAGTACCATGACATTCTTCAGCAATTCCCCGATGTTCTACGACCAATGTCACTGAAATCACCGGCCAAACACGACGTCTTACACCACATCGAAACCACCGGTGCGCCACTCTATGCCCGACCGCGCCCCTTACCACCGGATAAGTACAAAGCGGCAAAAGAAGAATTCGAGCGTATGATAGAAATGGGAATTTGCCGACCATCAAAATCACCTTGGGCAAGTCCGCTACATGTCGTCAAGAAAAAAGATGGAGGTCTACGCGTGTGCGGCGATTACCGGCGTCTAAATGCTGTCACACTACCGGATCGCTACCCGATACCTCGCATACAGGACTTCACTTATCAACTTCACAGCATGAAGATTTTCTCAAAACTTGATCTCAAAATGGCCTATTATTGGATACCTATCAACAAAGAAGATGCCGCAAAGACAGCTATAATAACGCCCTTTGGACTCTTTGAATTTAGCTGCATGACATTTGGACTTCGAAATGCAAGTCAAACCTTCCAACGGTTTATGCACGAAGTGCTCAGAGGCCAAGAGAACCAGTTCTGTTTTGTCGACGATCTTCTTCTGTTTGCCGAAAATGAAGAGAAGCACAAAATCATTTTGCGTCAAGTCATCGAACGCTTGAACCAATATGGCGTCACACTAAATATCGACAAATGCGAATTTGGCAAGACACAAATCAACTTTCTTGGCTACGAAGTGTCATCAGCAGGGATCAAGCCAACAAAAGAGCGTACTGAAGCTATATCTACCTTTCCGAAGCCCAACACCATAGAAGAGCTTAGAAGATTTCTCGGCATGCTAAATTTCTACAGAGATTGCCTACCCCGACAAGCCGAGATGCAAGCAGAATTAAACAAGTTTCTTCACAACAAGAAAAAAAGTGACAAGACGCCAATCTCATGGACTGCTGCAGCCGATCAAGCCTTTGAAACATGCCGTCAAAGCATTTTGAAAGCTACCACGCTAACGCACCCAGTTCACGGCGCACCTCTCTCCCTCATGACTGACGCATCGGATCACAGCATTGGAGCCGTTTTACAACAACGGATCAATGGGAAACTCAAGCCCCTCGCCTTCTATTCGAAAGCTATGAGCGATACACAACGCCGCTACAGCGTGTATGATCGTGAGCTTTTGGCAATTTACACCGCAGTCCAACATTTTCGTCGGCTCATCGAAGGCAATGACGTGGTTGTATATACGGATCACAAACCGCTATCTTATGCTCTTACAAGAACACCAAGTAGCTCTGACACTCCACGACGCGAGCGACAACTTCACTTCGTCAGTCAATTTGTTACCAGCATACGCTATATTCATGGGGAAAGCAATCCAGTAGCGGACGCTTTGTCACGCATCGAAGAAATAGATTGTCCTAATGTGATTGACTACGAAAAGCTCGCTGAAGACCAAAAGCTCGATGAAGAACTAAAGATGTTGAAGACCAAACCAAACCTCAAATTCGCCAAGATTACCTTACCCGGAATCAGCAAGCCGATTACATGCGAGCTCTCTACAACGAAGCCTCGACCATACCTACCCGTGACATACCGCTTCACTGCTTTCAAAGCACAACATGGGCTGTGTCATCCGGGGATCAAATCTACAAGGAACTTGGTTGCTTCGAAATTCTTCTGGTCTTCAATGAACAAAGACATCGGCATGTGGACGAAGACCTGCATTCTCTGCCAACGAGCGAAAATACATCGGCATGTCAGCGCTCCTATTGGTGAATATCCACAATCGCAACGCTTCGACCACATACACATTGATATAGTCGGACCTCTGCGACTATCAAACGACTATCGATACTGCATAACGATCATTGACCGCTGCACGAAGTGGCCAGAGGCCATTCCTGTTCGAGACATCACGGCAGAAGTCGTCACTCGAGCACTCTACGAGGGATGGATCGTCAGATTTGGTTGTCCTCTTCGCATCTCAAGTGACCAAGGGCGCCAGTTCGAGTCATCGCTATTTACCGAGCTTATGAAAAAGTTTGGCATCACCAGGATAAGGACAACAGCGTTTCATCCGCAAGCCAATGGTCAGATAGAGAGGTGGCATCGCACTATGAAAGCTGCACTAATGGCTCGAGGTGCAACTACCAGCTGGAGCGAAGAACTGCCAACCATCCTTCTTGGCCTGCGTACAGCACTTCGTCAAGACAATCAACTCAGTCCCGCATTGATGACTTACGGAGCAGCACTTCGGCTACCATCTGATTTCTTCGTAGCATCGAAGTCGAAGATTGAAGACAAGGAATTTGTTCGACGTCTCAGCGAGTGCATGACGTCACTCACACCGACTACTTCTACGAAGCATCATGCCAGTCATCGGCCATTCATCTACAAGAACTTGGCCACATGCAGTCACGTCTTTGTGCGCAATGACACCGTTCGACCTCCACTCACACCACCGTACGATGGACCCTTCGAAGTCATCCAACGCTCCGACAAACATTTCACCATTCAGATGCCATATCGAACGGCCACTGTATCAATAGATCGATTAAAACCAGCACATATACTGCACAATGAAGACTCTACCAGCGGAGCAAACCTACCACACGCAACAGCAACGCCATCTTCAGTTGAACCGACAGGATCTACAGAGCCAATAAAAACGGGATCAACTCCACTTCAGACGACGTCTACAGAACCAGTAAAGCCAATGTACGTCACACGCAGTGGCAGAATATCCAAGCCTACGAAGAAAGTACGCTTCGCTTGAGGGGGAGTATTGTGGGAACAACTTTCCACAAGCTATAGACGGCAACGGCACAGAACTGTATATTTATATTGTTCTTTCTCATTCACATGTATTGCTTTCTCTTTCTTCACGTTCTGTCACACTCGCACTCTCTTTACTCGCTCTTGTATTATTTGTATTTTGTACTCCTCAAACTAGCGCTAGTTGCAGACTTACATATTGTACTTAAGTAATTGTTTTTCCTAAATAAAGTATTAAGTATCCAGTCTTCCATTATACGTTGAGTTTTATTGTGGGACTACTCCCTCTGAAAATTGGCCCCTCTGCATAGTAGGGTGCCAAAAATGTTTAGGTTCACAGTAGCCACGGCACTAGCACTATAGGTTCGTGGAGTGGAGCTGCGGGCGGCTCACCTGGCGAGCGTGAGGTAGGAGCGGCACTGGCGCTCGTCCTGCGCGAGCGCCCGCGCGCGCGCCTCCAGCCCCGCGCCGCCAGCTCCTGCGTTGTGTACCGACAGCGGCTCACCTGGCGAGCGTGAGGTAGGAGCGGCACTGGCGCTCGTCCTGCGCGAGCGCCCGCGCGCGCGCCTCCAGCCCCGCGCCGGCGCCCGCCGCCGCCAGCTCCTGCGTTGTGTACCGACAGCGGCTCACCTGGCGAGCGTGAGGTAGGAGCGGCACTGGCGCTCGTCCTGCGCGAGCGCCCGCGCGCGCGCCTCCAGCCCCGCGCCGGCGCCCGCCGCCGCCAGCTCCTGCGTTGTGTACCGACAGCGGCTCACCTGGCGAGCGTGAGGTAGGAGCGGCACTGGCGCTCGTCCTGCGCGAGCGCCCGCGCGCGCGCCTCCAGCCCCGCGCCGGCGCCCGCCGCCGCCAGCTCCTGCGTTGTGTACCGACAGCGGCTCACCTGGCGAGCGTGAGGTAGGAGCGGCACTGGCGCTCGTCCTGCGCGAGCGCCCGCGCGCGCGCCTCCAGCCCCGCGCCGGCGCCCGCCGCCGCCAGCTCCTGCGTTGTGTACCGACAGCGGCTCACCTGGCGAGCGTGAGGTAGGAGCGGCACTGGCGCTCGTCCTGCGCGAGCGCCCGCGCGCGCGCCTCCAGCCCCGCGCCGCCAGCTCCTGCGTTGTGTACCGACAGCGGCTCACCTGGCGAGCGTGAGGTAGGAGCGGCACTGGCGCTCGTCCTGCGCGAGCGCCCGCGCGCGCGCCTCCAGCCCCGCGCCGCCAGCTCCTGCGTTGTGTACCGACAGCGGCTCACCTGGCGAGCGTGAGGTAGGAGCGGCACTGGCGCTCGTCCTGCGCGAGCGCCCGCGCGCGCGCCTCCAGCCCCGCGCCGCCAGCTCCTGCGTTGTGTACCGACAGCGGCTCACCTGGCGAGCGTGAGGTAGGAGCGGCACTGGCGCTCGTCCTGCGCGAGCGCCCGCGCGCGCGCCTCCAGCCCCGCGCCGGCGCCCGCCGCCGCCAGCTCCTGCGCCTCGTGGATACGTTTCAGGTACTGGAACCGTCAATATAACCCTCATTATTTTAAATATTGTTTATTACTGCGTTTTAATCCTGTACTGTTAATAATTATGGTTAACCGGACACAAACACAATATATCTACTGTTTTAATGGGGTCCCATCAGGGCCATTATTCCGTATCGATTCCTTACTTCGAAAGCACGCGAATTCCTTGTCTTACATAAGAAATCTGCAAAACTCTATTCTTTATGAAACGAAAACAAAACCGCGCGATATAAAATTGCAATTGGCGCGATTTGAACTGTCAAAAATCATATGTTTTAGAGAGACGCGTTCCGAAACATCAACACATCAAAAAATATGACCACTTATGTCACTTTATTTTATTCAAAATAAAGATAACTTTAAAGCGAAGGTATATCTAACGCTGTGACACGATTTGAACAAGACACAATAACGACGTGGTTTCGAATCGTGTGGAATCTGTGTTTCCATAGAGAATAACCGCCCAGGTACAAAAGACAAATAGCCCGAACTTGAAAAAAATGTAGTGATCGTGTCGCGAGCGTTACCAGTTAAGTGTCCAGTGCATTCATTTGGCCCAATACTTTGCCAACACGCAATAAATGTCTTGATAATCTTGCGTTATACAGAAAGAAAATAATTCGTAAAATAGCCAGAGTTATTCCGTTGTATGGGATGAAGCATCTGTACTGTAGGTATTATATTATCTAGGCCTGTACTGTTAATATTTGTGGTTAAACAAAAACAATATCTAATTATAATAATAAATGTAATTCGTAATACCGTATTAATTAAAGTAAATAAATAAATAAATATCTACTGTTTTTACTTAGTTTTAGTTTGAAGTGAATCTAAGCTTTGTCTGCTGTTTGTAGTAGAGGTGCAAGGATTTGAACTGGAACCCCTACTATCGTACATTAATGATTATATAATAACAGCGGATGTTTGTGCGTATGTACAGTGTACACCATGTATTTGTTGATTTTAGTTTTAAAACGACTAATCTGAATGATTTTATGATTTAGGTTCTCCAATAACTACTCTAACTACTCACACTATTCATACCTGAAAAAAAATTGTTCTTCAACGGTTAAAGAAAAATTAATAAATACATTATTACATCTTCACTACACACCTGCCGGCTGAATTTGAATTGCAGTGAAGACCTAATTTAGATTAGAAAAGCTCACCGTTAGACATTCGTCGAGCAGGAAAGTGGTGTCGTTCATCAACATGTTGATAAACTTCACGAACTGTCGCCCCGACCGGGACTCTTTCACGATCGCCTGGAAACAATCATCCAATTGTAAAGCAAACCTATAAAATAAACATCACAAAATGTTTTCTGTTTGTTCCTAATTCCAGAAAATATATAGGATTTCCAGAATCTACGTAAAAAGTGAGGGTAGAACCGAGGATGTAAACTGTATTTATATAAACATTGGAATAAAAGCATAAAAAACCGTTATTTATTGATTTATTTATTACAAGAAGTGATGGCTCACACTTGGGCATCTCATTCTCATCCAATATGCGATGAGCCGAGATAGTTAGAGATAGAGCATAAAAATGAAATCGTTCATCATCTCACACCCAATCTGGAATTTATTCATAGCTTTGATTGAGCATATATTCAAACACACATTTACAGTGTATTAAAGAACACGGTTACTTTAGTGCGAGTGTTAGTTACGCAGACGACTTGGTGTTACTGAGTCCACGAGAAGATGAGGTATGATGTATGAAAAATAGTTCTTGATATTATTGTTTGTGCCCAGGTTGGGCACATGCCTAATTGCAATATAGATTACGTGTAAAGAAAACCTCATTTCCCACCCTTACCTGTTTATGAATGGGCCGCTCCCACATCCCTTTGAGAATGATGCTGATGTGAAACCGGATGGTGAACTTGTCATAGAACTCTGTGCTCTGTCCCGTCGTCTCTATGTCCGTGTAGAACTTCATCAGCGCACTGGGCAGCGTTGTCTGGGAGAGTGGGTGGTCCATGAACTTGCCGTAAGCATTCTGAAATAAACGATTAACAGATATTTTGTACTCGAGGTCATTGTAAGTGGGTCTAGTAAAAACTAAAAATATAAAACCTATAAAAATGACCCAAAAAAATCACGTTTGTTGTGGGAGGAATATTTATTTTATTATTTTTTAGTATTTGTTATAGCGGCAACAGAAAAACATATCATCTGCGAACATTAGTAATTAAGTTTTTTTTGTGTCTTTCACGGTTCATGAGATACGGTCTGGTGACAGACGGACAGACGGAAGGACAGCGGATCCTTAGTAATAGGGTTTGTTTTACCCTTTGGGTATGGTAACCTAAAAATATAGTTTGTTTCTCCAACTACTACATATATTGAAAGTAGTGAGAGTGAAACAGCACTAGGATCTTCATATTATTTACCTTTAGTTTAAGAGGAACTGAGAGATTCACTACGAATAGTACTTCGACGATCTTGGCGACGAGGTAGGGGTTCTTTATGAGTTGCGAGTTGCATACAGCGCTGAGCAGCCACGTGATTATTGGGTCTTCCACATACTCCGCCACTATCTGAGGCACGTATCTAGAAATCGAGAGGAAAGATGAATTAGCAGCATTATATATTGCTAACTGCCATGTATTGATGAGTTAGTCCACTTTTATAAACTGTGATGAAGTAAAGTGCGAGATCCCACAGTAGGAATACCTACGTCATCGAGTACTCAATAGGCTAACATGTAAAAAAAATCAGGTCTGCCAATCCGATCCTGCCGGATCATAGAAATCCGAGAAAATTTTTGACGAGATTTTTATTTTAAAAATTACGTCCCAAGGCACCCGAATAAAAATCCTGGCAACAGTTAACCATTGATTAATTACGTAAAATAAAATTGGTCTGCCATCGCACATCCTGCCGGAAGTACCTGTCAGACCCTTACCGAGTGCCCTTCACACCATTTACCTACCTCAACGAGTACTCCGATGAAATCTATGCCCATTAATAGCCAAGGTGTCCCTGATAACAGATTAGAGGTCTGCCAGGTCTAAACTTGCCGGAACGTAGTGTTCAAAACATTTGAAGTTGTTTTTCCATGACCCGGCAGGACCGGAATTGGCAGACCTGATTTTTTTTACATGTTTAAGTTATCAGCTAACGATCTAAAGATAGCCTATTGAGGTACTCGATGATGTAGATATTTGTATGGATTTGTGCTGTCGGATCTCGTACTAGTAGGGTTGTTAGGGTTTATGGAAACCCTTACTAAATTTTCATTAAAAGCTACGATGCAATATAGCGCAGTTCTGCTCGCATCTCTCTTTCTAACACATCGGCTCCCCGCGATTTGCTTCAAATCGGTCCACCTAGTGTGCGGCTTACGCTGCGTCTTCCAGTTCATGGTCGCCACCATATCATTTCTACAAGCGATTTGACCTGCCTATTGCCATTTCATCTATTATTATTTATTATTGCTATTAATTGTCAATCCGTTGCCAGCTCAGTAAAGTATTTTTTGACACATAGCTTTTTTCAGAGACTGTATAATTGTCATTTCGTTGGCAATCAATGTTGCCTGCCTGATAGCATGTTAACATGTTAATTATAAAAAAGGATACAAGGCATGTACTTACTGTATAGCGAACAGCATGAACTCAGCTATATCCTCGACGTACCACTCCGGCAAGGCACGGAAGGCATGGTCCGCGCCCCGCAACGCGCCCGCTCCCGCTCCCGCTTCCGCTGTCGCTCCCGCTCCCGCTGTCGCTCCCGCTGCCGCTTGTAGCTGCGTGCACAGCATGCAACACACGGACGCGTAGAACTGCAGCGCGCGGCGCATCAGCTCGCCGTCTAGTAGGGCCGTCTCTGCGCACTGTTTCGACCTAGGAATGGATTCACTTGTTAACTAAATCCAGTTAAAAAAATTTTTTGAATAACATTTTGGTATGTTGATTGGCCGGAACAATGATTACAGCTTTAAATTAATATTTCAGCTGTAAATTAGAAGGAAAATAAAAGTGACGCATAGCCAATTCCCGTGGCAAGCGCATCTTCAATCGAAGTTGGATTCACTACAAAATCGTTTTTTTTTAATTTAACCCAGTGTTTTTTCTTCTTTTCCTTTCTTACTGCCACTACCAGTCCAAATGCCACAGTCAATAGCCACCACGACTTGGCCTGGCTAGGCCATCGCAACTGGAAGATGTTCACATGTTCACATATGCCTTCTCACTAAACAGACACTTCTGTCGCTTATTATTGGAGGGCCATTGCGATATGTGAACATGTGAATATCTTC
Organism: Ennomos erosarius; assembly: GCA_963580505.1. Taxonomy (NCBI): domain Eukaryota; kingdom Metazoa; phylum Arthropoda; class Insecta; order Lepidoptera; family Geometridae; genus Ennomos; species Ennomos erosarius. Next base: position 10,062,548 of record OY756987.1, read on the forward strand.
CAGTTTTTTTTTTATATTTTAGCTCTACACATAGTGTATTTAGCCAGTGTGAAGTATTATAAATCATCGTGTTATAAAATTAGTCATAGTCTAAGTCATGCTCCAGCAAAGTGGTGACAACTTTACTAGAAGCTTCTACGGAGTTTTGGAAGCAACACGAGAAATCCACCACATTATATCACTTGCCCTCACTTATGCTCGTAATTCAGCACTTAATGCGTAAAACGCCACCAATTTTGGACATTAACACCAGAAAAAGCACAAGTTTTGAAAAATAATACAACGCAACGTCGTGAACTTCGCCAAAACTCCCATCTTCCAGTTGCTGATGGGATGTGACGTGATTTCTGCGATCAGCAAGACTTGGTGATTATAGCCCTCCCTCAATGGGCTATGTTGATATGTGATGCCGCAAGCCACAGAGTATATATACCTGTGCAGCCGTTTGATCTGGCGGCGCCACCGACGCAGCAGGTCGCGGTTGCGGAGCGCGGAGTAGCTGTTCCTCCAGTGCGGCTCCGCGCTCACCAGCTCCTCGATCACCTTCTGCAGGTCGCGGTAGGCGCTGGAAACATACGTAACAACAATAAAATTAAATTATAAATGTGCCGACATTTCACGCAACGCCATCTAGCCCCAAACTAAGCTTGTACTATGGCAGCCTCCGTGGTGTGGTGGTTGAGCAGGCCGGCTCATAACCCGGAGGTGGCGGGTTCAACTCCCGCGACAGGACAAGTATTTGTGCAAAACAAAAAAGCGCAAAGCGCTTGTTCTGTGTCTGGGTGTTGTGCGATCATGGTCCTCGTAGTTCCTGGGTCCCTAGATACAGGGAATCCTAGTTAGGGTCCAAGATCTATGTATGTGATCGTTGGGCGTTATTTATTTATATTTATTATTTATATTATGGGAACCAGATAACTGATATTATACTTAGATACTTTTTAATAATCATATCGGCTTTATAGCGAAGAGCTCTAACGTCTTAATACGCAATTTGTATTAGTTACACTCTCTGGAAATAAAAATTATTTAGTATTTTATATTTATTTTGAGTTTCTTTAGTGAATTCTACGAAAACTACTCAATTTAATGGTGCAAACAAGCTTTTCGTTTCTGTTTACGGGTGTAGTTCGACCTTGTATGGCATTAACTTATAATGCTTAAGTGAGGTGTGCATTCAGAAAATGCTGTATGCTGACCTTCGCACGGCTTATCTGAACCATCCAAAGACCCACTCGAACGCACACAAAAATCTCTATAAACATGGTATAGCCATGCAAAAGGTGCTCAGTAAAATACACACCTACAGAAGAATTATAATAGAGAAAAAGAAAGATGGTACTCAATAAGATACTAACCGAATGCGTCGTTGGTAGGTGTGGAAGGCAGGAATGAGGGCCACGTGGTGCATGTGTAGGGTCAGGAACCAGCAGACTGTCTGGAACTTCGCTTCCGGCCACTTGTGGTCAGGGTCATTATCTGCAATAAAAATTACCCATATTTGAGTTCTATTGTGATAATTAAAAAAAAATTATAATTAGTAAAATAATTACTACTTCATAATAGACGCGCTATTAGATAAGAACCACGTGGATCCGCGGATACGTTTATCTCCACATCAATCCACATGTAGGTAGATCCGACGATACCTTTACATAGGAGAATTATACAAAACCTGTTATGTAATTCATGTAACCTGTCAGTATTAATTTCAAAAACATTTGTAGAACTGTTGAAGGTCCATAAATAGATAAATAAATAAATATACAAACTGAGATGATCGAGCCAGTCGTGCGCCTCCTGCGTGGTGAAGTAGAGGCGCGTGTCGTCCCGCACGGTGAGCCAGGTGTCCGGCTGGAAGGTGTAGAGCGGGTACACGCGCTCCAGCTTGATGCGCACCGACAGCAGCTGCAGCACCGAGCATACGTTCAGCATGAACCCGTCGCCTGGGGAACACAAGTGTACGCATTTACGCATGTTTTTGACATTAAGCGCTTTGTAATTTTATACAACATGAACTTGAATTCGTGTTATCCCGAAGGAGTGAGACTGGGACCACGATACCCCACAAGTTGCGAGAGCCTTACTGGAAAAAGCGTATTTCCGAACCTCCACACTAAAAAATGAATCCATTAACGTATCGCTGCGCATAGTAACCCTATAATGTACAAACTAATCCACAAAGAGCTAGAGACATAAAAATGCACGAACAATCACTACGAGAGCTAACAAAATACTAAAATAAATAAACGAACTCACTAAACGCAGGACGACGAACTCGTTTAAGGAATTCGGTAAAGGACGAAGTTCATTTATACCCAGCGTGCACCTGCGCTAGGGCTGTATTCGACGCGTTTGGGTAATATTATTACGCAAACATTACATGGAATTTCTTCAATGAAAAAGCATTCATTTACAAAGTTCGTAGAACCCACGTAGTCAACCTTGGGGAGTAAGTTCCGGGATAACATACCAATTCAAGGTCATGTTGTATACCTACAAAAGTTTTAAATTAAGTAGGTACCTATTTTAAGAATCCTGATTTTGACTTGTAAAAGTGTTAAAATTAGCCCATTACATTAGAAGTTTTTTCTCAATAGCTATTAGCTATCAGCTTTATCATCACCGTAAGCCAAAAGAGACGTTTTTAAACCGGCTGCCCAGGACTTGTTCTCAATACGGATGTTGAATTTTCTTCGCCAATAATTATTGTGTACAGATTTGGATGAGTACCTATTAAGTGGATCCATTTTTGGTGAGGATCTGATGAAATAAGAAAAAATGATTTATCAGGATTTGGTCTTTATATTAGGAATCGCTAGCTAGACCATAGTTATTTAGGAACTATCACATCTTCTTTGTCTGTCTTTCTTCTTTGGTTGATAAATTGATAATGGTTCTTATAAGCTACCGTTGCGAGTTTAACAAATAGGATAGAGAATGCAACATACAATTGCCAATACCATTCGTAAAATGAGACTTTACATTTTACATGTTAACAGAACTTATAAAGCCCACATTGGGTAGAGAGCAGACACATTTGACCTAAGAATCAGCTGACCTAGATCAGTTCAGAAAATGAGCAGGTAAATTAAAAATCAAACAAATTACGTTTCAAAATAACAATCGCAACCGTTTTCCGAGAATCTTAAAAACAAGTTTGAAACACGCCAACGAAAAGCCGGTCAACATGTTTACTTGGCGACACCGCTGTTGTGCATCGAGTGTATTCCTCGCGGAACTCGCGCGTCGTAAGTCGTAAACATAAATACCACTATTCAATACGAATCTCGGAAAGTGAATGACTTGGATGGATGCCAATACAATTTCAATAGTTAGACGGGGTGAGCGACATTTGTTACAAGTGTCGGGGCTATTTTTGTTGGTAATTACTAGCTGGTGGAATAGCATCTTAATCGGTGATAGTTATTTGTTACCTTAAGAATTCTAGGCCAAAGATTTTAAGTTTTCTTTGCTTGAATCATTCATTAATTATAATTCTCGGATAACTTAAACAACCTATCAACAAAAACCGGGGACTACATCAGGACTATTACCTCGAAGAACAAAAATCAAAACAATGCCACATTTAACAATGTTTACATGCTTATTCTATCTGGGCCATTGTTCCGTAACGATTCCTTACTTCGAAATCACGCGAATTCCTTGTCTTATATAAGAAATCTACAAAACTCTATTCTCTATGAAACGAAAACAAAACCGCGCGAAATGAATTTTGAATTGGCGCGATATGAAATGTCAAAAACCACATGTTTTACCGAGAGGTCTTTCGAAACATCAACACATCAAAAGTTACCACCACTATGTCAATATATTTTATTAAAAATAAAAATAACTTTAATGTAAAGTGAAGGTATTTCTATGGCTGTGACACGATTTGAACAAGACACGATAACGACGTGGTTTCGTATCGTGTGGAATCTGTGTTTTCATAGAGAATAATGGCCCTGGACTGGTACAGCCATGACTCACTCTGTTTCTCTAAGGTTTAGGTTTCTTTTAAGCGGAAGTAATAATGACTATAATGCATCACAATTTCCTTATGAGAAGGATCACACAATGACAAAGTCATAACAACACGCCACTGTATGATAAATAACAAAAGATTTCTAAATTAGAACAATGTGAACAGAATCACGTGTTTCGTGGCATTGTAATAATAGTGAGGGTGTTTTTTGTCACCGTAGAATTGCGACTTATCTTTATATGTATTACTGCAGTTGGCTATCCTTACTTACTAAGAGCTTACTCATAAAGACATCATATTTTAGTTTATTCCAATAACGCCTTCCGCCATTCGGTCTTCAGATTACGTACACAACCTTCCCCATTATCACACAAGTTATTGCTACTAAGGCACACTCTATTTCTCAAACCCTATAAAAGTGTAACGGACTCACCAGCCAGCGATCTCTCATCGGTTTGCAACTGCGCGCGACGTTCGTTCCTCTGCAAGACAGCTGCGAAGTAGTTGAGCAGAGGTTCCCGCGCGTCAGGACACAGGAGAATGTTGTGACAGATGGTGTGGAGCGTCGTCCGGCTCACTTCCACCTCGCGTTGTAACGCGAACGAGAGACTGCGGTCGCCCGCGCCGGTCGCGAACAGGCGCTCCGCGAGACGGGGGTTTTCTTCCGCGAATAATGATATCTGAGGATGTGAATATACATGTAAATAAAATACAGAAAGTGGTGCAAGACACAGTTTGCCTCGCGAAAGAAAAAGATAGCAATAGTCGTCTTGGACGACAAGACCATCCCATTTCTTATCATCTGCATGATCTGCACATTTGAAGGATAATGTGTAATTTGACGAGTTTTGACCCCGTTTTACATCCACAGCAAGGGTGGTCAAAGTTCGTATTATGATACTGACAGATGTAGAAGTTTGAGAACGAAGGATAATTTACGATAAACTATAAATAATAAATTATCTTAGCATTGAAGATGAAGTATGTATCTACAAGCTTTGTGTTTGGTTGCAGTGATAAGCTCGAGTATGAAACTATTATACTACATCTGTATCATGTGTGTTGTGTATACAGCAGTATTTAAAACACTAGATGATGTTTTACCATACATTATACCTTTTTGGTCCACGCGATCTCTCTCTATCGGGTGCAGTGTTGACAAACTCGAGACATGGACTTACCAAGCTGTGGAAGTTGCTGTAAGCTGACATAACTTACCGCAAAGAAGGGTCCAAGGAAGCCAGTCCTAGGGATGTCTCTGGCGGGCGCAGTGGTGACAGAGTCGGGACACGAACTTGGAAGGCTGTGGAAGCTGCTATAAGTTTATTAAACTTACCGCAAAGAAGGGTCCAAGGAATCCTGTCCTAGCGATCCCTCTCCCTGGCGCAGTGATGACAAAGTCGAGACATGGACTTGTCAGGCTGTGGAATCGGCTATGGAAGTTAACTTAACTTACCGCAAAGAAGGGTCCAAGGAATCCTGTCCTAGCGATCTCTCTCCCTGGCGCAGTGGTGACGGACTCGGGACACAGACTGGGCAAGCTGGCGAGTAGCTCACACAGCGGGCGGTGCTGGTGGCGCGGGCCGGCGCGCAGCTCGCACAGCGCCCGGAGCGCACGGAGCGCTGCGCCCTGCCCGCGCCCCACTAGCGGGGACACGCAGCGACGCATCTCTTCGCGAATACCCATTAGCAATGGCGTAAACACCTGTGCCGGAATAACCACGAGATGATGTTTAACCAACGTCAAGTTTGGTAAAAAATATATGTGGGCATTTTACGCAGCGCCATCTAGCCCCAAACTAAGCACAGCTTGTACTATATAGGATGGAAATCAGATAAACAATAAAATCAAACCCGCAGCCTACAAGTTCTGAAGGCAGACCTACTACCAACTAAGCTATCAGGCCAGTCAAATGATCACTTTTCCCTCGGATGCCACTAATTTGCAAATGAAGAAATAAGTGCACCACTATGGAGCAAATAACAGTCATTCTCATAGGGATTTGTTTCTACGAAGACGTCGCCATCGTGTGGGACTTCGCACATCGAAGTATGGAAATGTGTGAGAATCGTCTCGTTGTCAGAAAAAAGCTGGAAAATTTTGAGAGTATTGTGGAAATCGGCCTTAATGCAGCGGCAGTCCAACCATCATAAGTGAGTGAGGTCAACTAGTAATAATAAGTATTTTTCAATTCAAAATAAGTCAGCCATTCAGTCAATATGAGCGATGTTTTTGTGGGTTACCTACTTTTTATTCTGATGTAACCCTCGTTTATGTAGAAAATTAAATTGTATGGATTGCATTATTTTTAATTATGGTTGACATTGTGCAAGTAATACCTAGCAAAGAAGATAGCTTATTAAGCTAATCTTCTTTGCTTGTTACTTGGATAGTCATTCTTACCGGTTTCAGGCAATAACCTGAAAATAGGTAAGAATGATTCTATTTTTACTTTACTTTAAAACAGAAAATAATTACCTCTTTAAATACTGCTTTGTCCTGGTATGTGGCAAGCAGAAGCTCAGGTATGAGGCCAAGTGGAGTGTTCCCAATAAGAATATATGGCAGCAACGGAGATTTTCTGCACTTCTCCAAGTTAAATTTGCTCAGCAGCACAAGAACTAGATGGTTGACCAGTATACTTCTCAAATTCTGCATCAGATCACTAAGAGGTGGCTCTGAGCTCTTCTTGGAATTTTCTCTTACATACAAATTAATGTTGTTATAAAACTTCAATAAGTAGCTAACTGCTAGACCCTGACTAGGCATGGACTCCTGTATAGGCAGAGAAGGTGTGGGGCAATCTGCTTTTCCTGAGGCAGCATCTGTCTCAGACCCAAGAGGTCCACTTGTCAATGTATCATCACCGCAATCTTCGATAAGCTTTTTTGAGGTTTCGTAAACAGCCACCAGTTTCTGGCTGAGGGGGTCAGAACCATCCACTAGTTGAGAGATCACATCCATTAAAGCTTCAGCTGTCAGTTCGTTTAGGCTTAACTTGGGATTGTCAAGAAGAGAAGCTGCTACTGATGGTACAAAAATTCCACCTGAAAGTAAAAGAATGTTATAAATTTTACCTAAATATTGACTTATCAAATAAATTATATTAAGCTTACCTGCACTGTCTTCTGACCAGGACACCTGCAAGATTCTGGCAACAATATGCCGCAGCTGATCATCTGTCAGCTCTGTGCAGCTGATAGTGCGAGATCTATGTATTTTTCTTGCAGGTGATGCTGTTGAATCATCTTCCACCTAAAGTAGATATTAAAATTGTTTAGTTTGCTTATTTCAGAAATAAAAAATTCAATAATGTGTTAAACATGCACAAACCTCCATGGGTTCTTGTTGTGCTTCAGATTGTGAAACATCATCAACTTCCATAGACAGAGAGCGACGTGAGCAACTGGGGGATGCATTGGTAGCTCTAGGCCTCACGGGAGATGGTTCCACAAACTGTGCTGGGGAAATTGACCGTGAAGTGCTATCTTCTCTTGTGGAGCCAGCCTCAGACCCTCCTCCTACCGCTGACTGCGGCAAGCTGGCCACCCTCACTGACCCACAGGTCAATAGAGCATCATCACCCATGGAATCAAAACTGTTATACTGTCTGGTCTGCGACAGATCTGTCATTTTTGTATCAGGCATTTCATCTATCAGATTATTGTCTGCTTTTTCTGTTACAATTAGACTATCTCCAGGTAACTTTGTCTGGTCTTCCTCTTTAGTGACTCCATCGGAATAGTTTGCTTCTTTGTTTGTGTTAGAGGCATCTGGCGTGTTAGGTTCGGTGGAGCTGCGAGAGATCAAGGCAGGGGAGAGGCGGGAAGGCTGCGCATCAAGCGAGGGCATCGATACGCCAGGAGTCACAGGGGGACTGGCAGCAGTTGGGGCAGGTCCTGAACTGCTCAGCCCAGCCAGTCTCGCTAAACGACGTCTCCTTATCTGAAATTATCGTACAAGCGGCATTGCTCAGCATGTTACTTTTTGTACGTGTACCACGGAGAGCCACAAACGCTTTGTTTTGTTACGAAATTAGATAGGCCATACGCGTTACATCAAGGTTCGTTTACAAAACAAAACCCGCACTTACCTCTTCCTGACTTAGTTCGCTCATTGTTGAAAATATTTATTTTATTCTTGAGCAATGTCTCGTGTAATCCGCTATTTCTCAGAGTAATATTTCGATTTCGTGAACAAGATAGAAGAACCAAAGAACAAGCCACACAAACGGCAAGTCAGTCACCACCTCGCTCAGCTGTTTGACATTTGTCGTTCATGACGAGAAGATATTGAAAATACACGCGTCATCGTTCTTATTTTATGTTGCCAAATGTGAGCAACGGATTTCCTCCTTCAACATAAAATGAAATATGGCATACGCACTTGCAATACATCGATGATTATTTTACGGTATGTTTGATAAATTAATGCAGTAGGTAAATCTCACAGAGTACTTTGTAGGTATATATGTTCAAATATTTTTTTTTGCGCGTAAGCAACACTGCTAGCTCTATCGTAATAGGAGAGCAGTATTTATCAACGCTCGATCATTAATATTATATAACATGGTGCGAGCGCGGGCAGATGCGCGAGTTATATTATATAATATAACCTGCGCATCTGCCGCTCAGCTGCTGTCAAAGTTCATACAATTTTGACAGTTGAGCGGCAGACGCACGTCAGCAGCTCTGCTAGCTCAATCGTAACAGGGGGGGGGGGGGGCTCAAGGTGGGAATAATACAGTATTGAATAAGCGTTAGTAATGGGTAACTCGCCCATTTTCAATGAGAATGAGGGAGGACATCATTTTACTTTGTGAGGCCTCGTGACCCCTCATATGAAGTTAGGAATTGAGGAAACGCATAAGCATAAAACGCCGCGTGTGACGCCTCGCACCTCACTCGCATCGTATGTATCAAAAGCACCTCGCGCCTCAACACCTCGCGCCTCGCCGCCTCTCGCCTCGCCACCGCGCGCGGCCGACTTGCTTGCGAGTTAGTGAGGCGCGAGGATGAGGGAGGTGTTACATTCTTAAAATTTAAGGGACTCCCTCATTTTGCTATGACGAGGGCCTCAAATGAATCAACTCGTGAGTAAGGGACACATAGCTAATAGGCGTGCATTCCAGTAGGTGCAACGAATGCCAAGAATGAAAAAACCGATCACATTCAAACTGTCAAAGACTCTCAGTGTCTGACTGTTAGTGATCACTTTTATTACTAGTGGAACGACTTTTTGTGATAGAAAATAACGAAAATATAAAAAACAACACCAACGGGAACAAATTCAGAAAATACACGAATTAAGGGAAAATTGGTTATTCTAGCACCATTTTCCCGTTGTCAACAGTTTTATCTGTGAACCACAGACTACTAAGAGACTGTATACAAACGAAAATATTTTAGAAGTCTGTGGTTTTTTTATAAGTCTGTTCCAGTGAGACTATTTGTTGTAAAAGTATCTGCCCATGGAGGTCTATGGAGAGAGCCAAAATCTGCCAATGCGGCGTTGCCGCTCCGCATCCTTCGTGTAAACATACTGTCTTGTATCTCTGTCTAATACACGAATCGTCGCATAGAGTATGCGAGAAAGCGAATGTCGGTACGGCAACGTCGCCTTACCGACACCGCGTGTCATGTTCTGACAGACAGATTATTCTCCATCACTTGTCTTCCTAGTATAGTACGTGACCACAGAGCTATGAAACAAATGATGCTTCGCCTATAGATAGAGACGAAATTAATCATATTATTGCTGCCAAACTTCGGTACGGGGTACTCTTCTGTGTCAGTTTGATATTATAGGGTAATTTCGCTAGTTTCCGACCACTTAGTGGAGTTGTCAAGTTTAGGTTGCATAATAAAATGTACCAGTATCATTTTTTGACTTGATGCTACTAAGCTACGTTTCAAATATTATACTCTATATTTTTATCAGATTATCAATCATTTTTTATAATAACCGACCCTTTTATAAATATCTAAACCAAAGGCTAATAGTAACTATTTTGCTAGTTTTCGATCACTAAATTATGTTTACGACCACGTTTTTCGCTAGTTTCCTACCACTATAAATTGAAAGACGTAGGTGCCTGACTGCTTGTGGTAAATAAATGATAGAAACAATGATCAGAAAGGCTTCTTTAGATCCTCTGTCTTGTATTTTCATAATTTCTCCAGCTTTGAGGCACTTACTCATATAAAAAAGCATGATCTTTTTTCTTACTGAGACCGCCAAAAATTATTTAAGGATATGGCTAAAATATCAGCTATAACAAAAAAAAATTGGCTAACGTAGTTTATAAACATAGTTATGTTTACAAGCTAAATACGCTACTTTTTTTGTAATAAAGCCAGCCCACATTAGACCCTGGGCGAGAAATATTCAATGATGGTTCGATCAGTTGGTCACGCCTATTTTGCGACCACCAGCATTAATCGTTTTTTTTAAATCGTGTCTGGTCTAATTAGTTAAACTTACAAAGTAATCGACTATTTATGTACTTTTATATGTAAATAAATACGTATTTATAATGTTTTTGATATAGTTTGCTTTTGCGGTCGAATAGCATTTTTCTGAAGCTGGATTAGTTTTCGACCACGAGCGATTTTGGGTATCTGTAGTTTTTAAACCAGATGGTGGATAAACGTGGTCGAAAACTGGCAGTTAAAATGTATGTGCTTTTAAGTTTCAAAGCTTTAAAATAGAATTGGGGATTTCTCGTATAATATTTGTTACAAAACTGAACCTATTTGGACATAAGATGTGTTCACCGCAAGCTTTTTATTTTTTGTATTTTTTCATCAAATGTACATTAAACGGTCGGATATAGGAAGTGGTCGCAAAACCGGCGAACTTACCCTATGGCAGAAGTACCGATAGTGATGTAATGAGTTGGTTAACCTATAATTATCGACACATCGATAGTTTCTATTATGCCATCCGGAAATTTGTTACAATAAGTTTTAAATGTTTTCAATTTATTTTGTGGTTAGATTGACTTCTACTAATTAAACTTTTAATATCTCTTATGTTTATTAGGTTTCCTACAGATCCTAATATAAAAGATAAATAGATATTCGCAACTGGACAGTGCAATTGGTTTCCTCAAAAACATGATACGGTTTGCTCTGAGCATTTTGAAGCTGAATGTTTTTTGAAAATGTCTAACCATATACGTTTATATTTTGACGCTATTCCCACATTGAAACTCTATCCTATTTTTAACGAGGTACTAGGTGGACCGATGACCTGGTGAAAACCGCGGGGAGCCGGTGGATGCAGGAGGCGAGCAGCCGTTCAAAGTGGCGCTTTCTGGGGGAGGCTTATGTTCAGCTGTGGACATCTACGGGCTGATGATGATGACTATAATTTCTCTTATACGCATTTATTATTTGATGAGGACATTATAATGATGTGGCGTGCTCGCCCATGAAAGAGTTTTCATGTAGCCTCCATGGAGCTGTTAAAAAAAGAAGGAGGGAATCCCGTCTGATCCGAAACTGAAGCTCCCTTAGGAAGCCGGTCGCCCTACTTACAGCTGACACACATATGTAATATGTCCGACATTTTGGGCTTCAGTTCGATGTCAATCAAAACTCAATCCTTCTTTTTTTATTTCATCCATGGTAGCCTCATAGAAAACCATTGCTCTTGGTTGCTAAAGACAACTGATCTCGTTGATTCTACGGAAGAATCTACGTCTTAGTCGATATTGAATGAAAAAATTCACTTGCTTTTTATTTTGTAAACAGCTGTAAATTAAAATATACATCGCATGGTGAGCTGAAAAATTACCTTTATTTACTGCCAAACTAAGGACCTCCTTCTATTAAATAAGTGTTTACCTACAACACCTCAATGATACTCAATATTATTATTATTTTTCCTAAAAATTCATCTGAAAATTGTATTTTCAGATGAATTCTATCAAAAAGAAACATGACGCAACAATACTGATGAATCATCAGCAAAACGTGTTACCTATGTATTTGGAGTTTTAATATATTATTTCGTTTTATAACTTGTTATGTTTATTCTATTTCAAACTTTAGTTTATAGATATAATCATACTATCACACATCATCAGCCGGCAGACGTCTACTGCTAAACATTGCCTCCCCCATAAAACCTCACTTTGGACGCCTATCGGATTTGCTTATAAACTTAATCTTTATAACCATAAACTGACGATAAACTACCTCTATACTTACACACATTACATTTGCCATAAAATAGGTGAGGTGGACTGTATATCCGTGACGCGAACATGACGTACCTACCAATACCAATACATTCAATTTTATTTATTTTAGATTTATACCGGTATGTTTATCGGCTGGCCATTGTCGACCCGGAATAGAGTATAATAGAATAAAATAACACTATTACACATAGAAATACGCACAAAAGGCACAAAAGATATAGGTAGGTACTAAAGTGTACCTAATGATACAATCAGGTAAGAGGTACCTTACCGCGTACTTAACTCATATCAAACTATCGATAAAAATATATCGACTCAACCCACAGCACGTTTTGCTGACAGCAGTGGCACTAATGACAAGACAATTGCTATATATGTCATCTGCGCAGGTAAACCATAGAGGTTTCATTGTAATACCTGACACGCTTGAATTGTATGAGAAGTGTCGAAAAGGCGCCTCTATGTAGAGGGAAGCGTTTTTTTTTTTTTGCTCTGTGTACGTGACACTGGCAAAATTGCGACATCACTCCGTCGCAGAGGCCATAATCAAGAAGTCAAGTCAAGTCAAGTCAGTTTGGTGTGTCATGAAATTAAATGCGAGAGCATAAAACGTGAAAATTTAGTGATTATATTGTTATAAGGGCTAAATATTGTATAATAGTGAAATTGTGTCGTGTTGTGCTGTGTTTTGTGCATCAAGAGTAACCCGAGGAATCGGTGGAAAACCAGAATCATCATTTTATACGTTAAAGTTTACTGACTATTTTTATGTTAAACATCGAAGTTTCGAAGTAAATATGCATTTCATATTAAGAATATACGTTTTTTCCACCGTATAATTACCATGCGATTGCAATTACTGAAAGATTTAATGCTTTAATTGATATTTTTGGGATGGGCGATTTTACGTCTCTCGAATAGTGATGTACCTACACTGTCCATTACATTTTGTCGATATTCGTAAATCTTCATACATTTGCACAAAATTACTTTGGTTTTGGGGAGATTAAAAAGTAGAAAATCTCTTTCCTTAAAAGTGGCTGAATGGATTTAGATCAAAGTGCAAACAGAATGAAAAAGTAGGTGTAAATCTGGCAATTTAAAAATAGGCACCTAATCTACTTTTATAAAATACAATAGGTAGGCCAGTGTCGTCTGGCTTCAATATGAGTTATGAAATTAATAATAAACTAGCTGACCCGCCCTGGTTTCGCACGGGTTTATTAGTTTTATGCATTACCCTGTTTATGGGTAAGAGAGAAGCAAAAGTGAAAAATATAGGGGAAAAGGATGAATAGATGGGTCGGCGAAGGGAGACAGGCGCACCCGTCCCATCCATTCATCCTTTTCCCCTATATTTTTCCCTAAAATAAATATAGGGGCTTCAATACTACAATCGTTTTTATAGATAATGGTACGGAACACTTTTTACAAATTTAACCATGAATAGAATAAGAAACGCGAATGTAAAATAAAAACTAACTATTATGGAACAACGTTATTTGAACAGCCTGAAGACGTCCACTGCTGATCATAGGCCTCCCCCAGGGAGCGCCACTTAGAGCGGCTGCTCGCCTCCTGCATCCATCAGCTCCCCGCGGCTATCACCAGATCGTCGGTCCACCTAGTGGGGGGCCGGCCTACGCTGCGTCTTTCAGTTCCTGGTCGCCACTCGAAAACCTTTCTTCCCATCGGTTGTCAGCTCTACGAGCGATGTGGCCTGCCCATTGCCATTTCAACTTGTTAATCCTAAGAGCCATATCGGTCACTTTAGTTCTTCTGTGAACAAATTACGTTCAAATGTCATATGATCACTTGCTCCACTGTCAATGATCCATCTGCTGGGTTATCCAGTGACTCTCCCTTTTTCGGCCACCATCACACTTTTCGATAAAATTGCTGGCAAAGCAAGACAACTCTGATTACTCTGTCCATTTGTATCATTCTTACGCTTTGGACACTGATGTTTTAAGTGACCGGTTTCGTTACAACTATAGCATCTCCGAACGTCTTTATCACTCTGACATTCCCTCGCATAATGTCCTGCACGCCCACACTTAAAACATTTCCTCCCCTAAACATTATTACCCTTGTTCAGTTTCGCCGAAAGCCAAATCATCTTCTTTTTCATTATTCCTGGGCTTCATTCTCTCTTCCTCAACAAGAAGCCTCGCAACCAAGTTATCAAATGTTTGCTTGTCCTCTGGCGCCGATTCCCAAGCAGATACGAAATGCTTGTACTCATCTGGCAATGACATTAGCACCTTGGTCATCACAAGCTTTTCAGGAATATGTTCACCTATCTGCTTCATCTGGTTTTGCATCTCTTGTATCTTGGATAAAAATACTGACATTGCTATCCCTACTTCGAACTTATATTGGAAGAACCTCTGCTGTACTAAGTGAATACTGGTATCAGATCGTTGCTCATAGACACTCAGTAGCTTTCTCCAGATCTCCGCCGAAGTTGTGCAAGTTATAATGTGCAACATTACGTCCTCCTTCATCCGCATAACCAGTAAAGACTGAACCTTAGCATCTTTAGCTTCCCAAGCACTTTGTTCTCTTAAATCAATACGCTTTCCTCTGCTTCCATCGACAATCTCAAGCAAACCCATGCTTCTCAGTAACACCATTGTCTGGAACTTCCACGTACTCCAATTTCTGGCACCTTCCAGTTCGCCTCTCCCAAAAACTCCTACCGATGAACCTCCTAGCTGATCCATTGTCCCCGCTCAGCTACTCAGCTTTCCCTTTTCTGTTGAAGAACCGTTGTATCCGCCTGATGCTTCTCTCCACCAGACTTTACCCTCAACGAAAACTCCTCTTCAACAGGAAAAACAAAAGACGGTTTTGCCTCTCTGCAACCCGGATTACTGCAACACCTGAACAGAGTTATGAAAGCCTGGGCCCATAACCTGTTAGGATTTTGAAAGAAATGCAGTTATCCATCCACAAGAACCGTTTATTGTTCGTTGTAAAAGCTTATAATATATATCGGTAGCGCAAGAAAAAATCACACCATTTTTCTTCCATTGACTTAATCAAGTAGACGTAATGACGTAGCGATAGCTTATATCCGTATCCGTACATACCAACGAAGCCTACACAAAATAGTTTATTGCATACCTACTCATAGTTTCTAACACCACCCTTCAATAAAATATTTTATAAACCCTTATAAGCACTAAGCAACATCTATTCCCTTACTACGTATTACAAACCAAAAAACTCCAACCCCATTAAGAACACAATCAAACAAATGACAATCTAACCCATGACTATAGATAACACAAGTCAACACATAAACAAAACACAACTTTACCTAACAATCCTAGTTTCTAACAATCCTCTACTTGGTCTACGGAATAAAAACCCAAAAGTATCAAAACAACGTGGTCAATTGTCAATTTCATTTGAAGGGTGACAATTTGGTATAGCTGCATGAAAATCCATTTTCTATTGTTTTATTTTGTTTCATAAGATTCTGTAGACGTATAATAGAAACAATTTTTTTAAATATTTTGTTTGTCTGTTTGTCTGAACCTTTCAACACGCATCACGCTTGTACTACAGAATGGATTTCAATGATGGCAGCTAATTTTTCAGAATATTATACTGAATAATTTTTGTTTCCTATAACGGTCAAGTGCGGGTTGCACGAAGCAATAAGGCTGTAATTTTTATGCTAGAATTTTTGGTTGTATATTATTTTTTATTTACCCATTTATGTATAACTCATCTTGTCAATGGGAGGATGGAAGAAAAAGAACTAAGGAAGGTAGGCTTTGTCTGCCTCCCTTCTATTGCCATCCTATCTATTCATCCTTTTCTCCTATCTTTTTCGCTTTCCCTTCTATCTTTCCTTCGACAGGATGAGCATAAATGAACAGATAAATAAAAAAATATAATAATGTGAAACTTTTTGTTTATTTAAATAAGTCTTGCATCAAAATTACATACTTACTGCTACGTGCAACCCGAACTATGCCATTTTAAAACATAAAGATTCCTAAATGTTATCACTATACTAAATTCAGCTAAATCCGTTTAGCAGTTCCAGCTTCATGCGTGTTCAAAAGGACATACAGATTTACAGGCAGACAATGGGGGATATATATGGCTATTTAAGGCAAAACCTATAATTTACACATGGTCACACTGGTCTGTCTGGAGGTCTGTGGGTCTGCTGAACGAAGTGATTACATACTCTGTTGGCTTGGTTCGTTCATTCACTCATTCGGTCAATGGCCGCATGTTTGTAAAATTTTTGTTTACACATTAGTTATTACCACATTACCGACCACCAGTCATATTATTCTCTATTATTTTTCGTGGTTGTTTTAGTATTTTAGATAAATATGACATAATGCATATTTACGCTACATTACAAAGTGTTTATGAACAGTTAAATATAATAAACATCATCTAAAAAATGTAAAGCACAATTTTACAAGTTCAATGAATACAAAGTTCTCTAGTGTTATATTCTGATTTATTGTTATTTTCGACACCATGCCAAGTGCACAAGTGAGTGAGTTTGTGTCAGCGCTGAAATCTCGGCAATCCGAGGCGCGGCACAAGGCTATCAGAGAGTTGCTACATTTTGCCAAGACAGAGCTTCGGGAGATGTCCCCGGAGACTCTGACGCAAGTTCTTGATGATTTCAACCAGCATATCCATGCTATGACTTGTAGCTACGATAACAACGAGAAGAAAGCTGGAATTCTCACCATTGGTATGCTCTAGTTGAGGTTATGTTATGAGTTTTATCATTATTTTATTGGTTTTTCCAAAACTCTGCGTTCCGACTTTTCAATTAATAATATCCTCTTGAGGAATTATTAAGGAAAGAATAAGTATTTCTACTCATTGATTTTGGAATATTTCTTTCAGTATGCTTGATTGGAGGTGACACAGAAACTAGTAAAACTAGAGCCCTGCGCTATGCACACTACTTGAGCAATGTCTTTCCTTCTACTGACATTAGCCTCTTAGAACTTGGAGCCAAAACAATGGGCCGGATTTCTACCACACTTGGTATTAAGCGAGGAGAATATGTGGAAACAGAAATAAAAAGAGCTTTTGAGTGGCTTGCAGAGGAAAGAAACGAAGGGAAGAGGTTATCGGCCGTGTTGATATTGAGGGAACTGGCTATTTCGATGCCTTCATACTTCTATCAACAAATTAATGGATTTTTCAATCACGTAATGATAGCTCTAAAAGACCCAAAAGAACAAATTAGAGAAGCAGCTGCAAAAGCATTGAGAGCTGCATTTGTTTTAACAGCTCAGAGAGAATTACCAGAGCAGAGTAACAAAGCTCATTGGTACATCCAATGCTACGAAGAAGCCATGACTTCTTTCACTGAACAATCAGGACGAGGTCTTAACAGAGATGATCATGTTCATGGAGGACTTCTAATTCTAAATGAGCTGTTGCGATGCTCAAATAGCACTTGGGAGAAGAAATACACTAATCTTATGCAGAAACTAGATGTGGAACAAGATATATCTGATGAGATTTTCTCTTTCCATTCAAAAATTCAAGGCTCATGGTCAACACTAAACTTTACAGATGACAAAACTCAATATGCATCTATTACTGAATCAGGCATATGTAAGAAGCTTGTTACAGAAAAATATGAGAAGATTTGTATGGGTAAGTACCAAGTATCCTAATTTGTATAGTGTGAATGAGAAAATATAGCTGAACTCTTATTATCAAAGCTTAGATCACATAATATAGTTCTTAAGTTTTTCTATGACTTGTCTTAAAGCATTGCTAAAGTTATAAGGTAGGTACAGGCCTATTCAAACTGGCACCTTACTTGCTACTACTACTACTGATTGTGGTGGTTAATATGGTTTATATAACTATAAGTGACATTTATGGAATACCCCAAGAGTAAAGATGTATTGAAGAGGATTGATATTTCTCCTTAACAAAATAAATCCGAAATCATAAAATCATTTTAATTCAAGTAATGTTAAACATAGGACACTTGCAGTCTTTTAATTGTTCATCTATTCTTAAGCATATTATAGGAATTTATGGGTAAATAGAAAAGTTAATTTGTTGTCTTTTTGTATTCTGTTTAGCTAAACTGAATTATTATAATGGTTTTACTTGCAGAAGTAATGGCTCAACAAATATCCAGGTCTCACAGTGTACATCAGATGCTACTCCTTATGATCCCAAGATTAGCAGCTTTCAATAGAGATGCATTTGTGAGAAAACATTTACAATCAACCATAAATCATCTCATGACCTTTTTGAGAGGAAGGGAAAAAGAAAAAGTAATGGCGTTCACAACATTAGGCCTAATCTGTGTGGCTGTTGAAACTGATGTCCAACAATATCTAGGGAGAATCATTGAAATCATCAAATTAACATTTCCTGTTAAAGAAACTCCAAAAAAACGCAATGGAGCTGATACTCCATTATTCAACTGTGTCACTTTACTAGGCTTTGCAATGAAAGAAAATGTTGCAAATGAAATAAAAGAGCTACTTGATCCAATGTCTGCAACTGGGCTAAGTCCTCGACTAACAACTTGTTTTAAGGAACTTAGTCAGAACTTGCCTTCACTGAAAAAAGAAATCACAGACAGACTTCTAAACATGCTATCACTGATATTGCGAAAGAAACCTTATGCTCCAAGCAATAGTGAACATCAGATTGTATACATGTTTACAACAGCAATGCAAGTTGAGCCACATGATGCATCCAAGTTGGTGTTGGCGTTACGCACATTAGGGTCTTTTGATTTCGAATGGAACAACACTTTCATGTCTTTCATCAGAAGGTGTACAGATCACTATCTCCAAAGTGAACAACATGAAATAAGAATAGAAGCAGTGAAAACTGCTGCAAAGTTACTAATTAAAGCTGTCGAACGATGCGCGCAAACAAATTCGCGTACTCTAAACTTGCTAGTAGATGAATCGCTAGGAAAGTTGTTGTCTGTGGGTCGCTCGGATTTCGATCATGAAGTCCGGTACAGAGTCCTGGAAATATTCATGAATCCAGTTTTTGACAAATATCTCGCTGTTGAAGAACATCTGAATTGCCTGTTTGTTGCAATTAATGATTCTAATTCGGATGTTGGGGAACTTGCATTGTGTGTTGTTGCAAGATTAAGCAATATTAATCCCAGTTATACAACTCCAACACTTCGACAGTTGTTTGTACAAGTTCTAATGGAATTACAGCATTCTGAATCTACCCGGAATAAAGAACAAGCTTTAAGAATGGTGAATGATATCATATTGCATGCGCCGAGGCTTACGCGTCAGTTTGTCGATACGATACTCAAAGTCCTCGTTCCGAAGTTGAGAGAACCAGGCAGCAGTTCCACAATGGTCTCTACAACACTCAAGGCAGTAGGGGACTTGGCTGAAATAAATGGAGGTGGAAATGCTTTAATGGAGTGGCTCCCGGAATTGATGTCAGTCCAGCTCGAAATACTTGCAGATGCGAATCAGCTCGAAAAAAGAAGCGTCGCTCTTTGGTCGTTCGGACAAATAGTAAGTGCTACAGGCCATGTAGTTTTACCATACAAAGAGTATCCAAACTTGATGGACATGCTTCTGAACTTCTTGAAAACGGAACAAAACGCTCGTGAAAAGCGGGAAACGATAAGGGTTCTTGGACTGCTAGGAGCTCTTGATCCATACAAACATAAAGTCAATCAAGGCCTTATTGACTTCCAAACGGTTTCGACATTGATTCCAATCAAAGAAACCTCACCAAACGAGATTTTTGATGCCAATGTTAGTGAGATGCTAGTGAACATGTCTCCTCTGGTTCTCGATCAGTTCTACCCAGCTGTAGTGGTGACTTCGTTGATGCGCGTGCTTCGAGACCCCATGTTAGCGCAACACCACACGAGTGTCGTACATTCGGTCACTTTCATATTCCAAACTTTGGGCACCAAATGTGTGCCGTACATATCTCGCGTAACACCGAGTCTTCTCTACGTGATACGCACCACGGAAAATAACAATTTTCGAGAGTTTCTGTTAACGCAACTGGCGCAGCTGATATCTGTAGTCAAAATTCACATACGCAATTACCTCGAGGATATATTCGATATTATCAAAGAATACTGGACACCAGACAGCCAACTGCAGCTTACTCTAATCCTATTGGTGGAACATATAACCATTGCTATCGGTACAGAATTCAAAGTTTACCTCAGAAAGATATTGCCGAATATATTGAGAGTCCTCAAAAGCGATACAAGTAAAGACAGATTTTTGACAGAGAAGCTCTTGTTGGCGATCCAAAAGTTCGAGAATAATTTAGACGATGTGATGTTATCGATAATACCGGCGATTACTGCGCTGTTCGATGGCAGGAACGTTCCGACGTCGATATCGAAGCTGGCCATGGAGACTATCGAGCATTTGTCGATGTATTTGTACTTTCGGCCGTATTCCGCTGTCATAATCCAAGCTTTGGCGAAGGTTCTCGAGAACAACCCAGCTCTGAGACAGACTGCGATGAACACGCTCTGCGCACTGATCGTCCAACTAGGCCGCGAGTACATCGACTACATACCGTCAGTGGATCGGATACTGCTGAAGCATAAGATCCAGTGTCCAAATTATATCGTGCTAGTAACGAGACTTCAAGTCATATCGACGCTTGCGTCCGACGATGATTACTTGGATGAAACTCGATCGAAATTGCGGAATCAGAAAAATGTTAGTATTTTTTATTCTTGGCATAAAATAATAACAATCATTATGTACTTTGAAATCATATGCTATTTATGATTGATATGGTGAGATGAGAGATTTTGTTCAAGTACATACACTAAAATATAATTTTCTTTCAGGTGGTATCTGCCGATATGCAAACAATTAAAAAGCTGACATTGAACATTCAAAGCCTGCGTCGGTGCTGGTCGACACAAAATATAGTGTCGAAAGAGGATTGGCTGGAATGGCTGCGCCAGCTCAGCGTCGGCTTTCTCACGGAGTCTAATAGTCCCGCCATTAGGCGAGTTATGGTCTTCCACTTTCAATATTTTCTTGTTGGTTGCAGTATATCTAAATTCACACTCAGCAGTATCTGGTTTGGTGCACAATATTCGCATTTCCAAACTTAGTACCATTGAAACATAAATTGTTCCTTTTACAGGGCTTGCTCCAATCTTGCTCAAAACTACCCTCAACTGGCGAGCGATCTGTTCAACGCGGCCTTCATGTCTTGTTGGACGGAGCTTGACGAGGCGCCTCGCAAGGAGCTTGTGTCATCTCTCGAGCTTGCCCTCACAGTGCCTGATTGTCCCGAACTGTCGCTTGCGGTGTTAAACCTCGCCGAGTTTGTAGAGCACTGCGAGAAAGGATCTCTGCCTATATCTATCAGATTGCTTGGTGATACGGCTATAAGCTGCAGAGCTTATGCCAAGGCACTGTACTATAAGGTAACTTGGCTTTTACAGTCATCTTTTAGAAGATTATTAATTGGTTTTTTCAAAATGTAAATATAATTGTTGCATTACATATTATAGGAACAAGAGTACAAACGAAATCCATCAACAAAAGTAATCGAAGCCCTCATACACATTAACAACAAACTGCAGCGTAAGGAAGCCACTAATGGTCTTCTGGAAAAAGCTACTATGAACAAGAAGAACGGTGAAAGCACAGCTATTCAAGTACGATGGTACGAAAAGTTACACAACTGGGATCAGGCTCTAGATCTCTATAACAAGAAGCTAGAAGTCGAACCGCAAAATCTGGACTCGAAGTTAGGAATGATGAGATGTTTAGAAGCGATGGGTGAGTGGAGAAAGCTATACAATATTGCAACAGATGAATGGAATACAATGAACGAAGATGTCAAAAAGAAGTCCGCGAAACAAGCAGCGGCGGCGTCTTGGGGCCTCCAAGAATGGGAATCCATGAAAAAGTTCGTAGAAATCGTTCCAGAGGAAAGCCAAGACGGTGCTTTTTACAGAGCCATCTTAGCTATTCACGAGGGTCAGTGGCCGGAGTCGAGACACTACATAGATACAGCAAGAAATTTACTCGACTTGGAACTTACTGCGGTAGTCGGGGAAAGCTACCAAAGAGCTTACGGCGCGCTCGTCAATGCCCAGCTCCTTACTGAGTTGGAAGAAGTAGTGACATACAAACTAGTGGAAGAAAGGAGGAGTACGATTCGCAAAACTTGGTGGACGAGACTGCAAGGTGGACAGAGAGTTGTCGAGGACTGGCGGAAAATGTTACAAATACGCAGCTTGGTCATGTCACCTCGAGAAGATTTCCACACGTGGTTGAAGTTTGCATCGTTGTGCAGAAAGAATGGAGCGATAAGTCAAGCCAATAAAATAGTCCTCTCCATAATTGGCAGCGATCCTATCACCAATCCTGATAGTCTCCTGCGAATGCAAGAGCCGAGGATCGTATTAGCATACAGCAAGATCTTATGGGAAGCTGGAAATAAGAGATACGCATATGACATTCTGCAGAGGTTTGTCGACAATACAGAATCGGAAAACGATGATCAGTGCAGACTACTCGCTCGCTGCCACTTAAAATTGGGATCCTGGTGCGAGTCTCTTCAGGAAATCAATGAGTTATCTATCCCAGAAATATTAAGGAACTTTGCCGCGGCGACTATTCTCGCGCCTGATTGGTACAAGGCCTGTCACGCGTGGGCTTGCATGAACTTCGAGACTGTACTGTTCTACAAGCAGCAAGACAACTTATCGGAGAGCAGTATCGCGGGGGGATCCGGAGACAAGAAGGTGTCACGAGCTGACTTCATCAACACCCACACGATTCCTGCTATTGAAAGCTTCTTCAAGTCTATCAGTCTCTCTAAGCAAGGAAATGCGCTTCAGGATACTTTGAGACTATTGACATTGTGGTTCGATCATGGTCATCACCCTGCTATTTACGATGCTCTTTTCGAGGGCATAAGGCAGATAGACATCAAGATATGGCTCCAAGTGATACCGCAGCTGATTGCCAGGATTGACTCGCCTAGAAGTTTGGTTGCGAAGCTGGTGCATATTCTGCTAATTGACATTGGGAAAGCACACCCTCAGGCCCTAGTCTATCCATTGACGGTAGCCACAAAATCTTCATTCGTGGCGAGAAAGAACGCTGCGAATTATGTATTGAAAACGATGAGCGCCCATTCACAGAATCTAGTGAACGAAGCGGCGATCATTTCTGACGAATTGATTAAAGTTGCTATTTTGTGGCACGATCAAGTGTTTATTGCTTTGGATGAAGCTTCCAGGTACAAAAAAACCGCCACAACCTGTAATGTGATATTTAATTGACATTGTAAAAATATCATATTTTATGTGTTTTCAGATTATATTTCAGTGAGAAAGACTATCGCGGCATGTTCAAGACGCTTGACAAAATGCACGCCATGTTGGATCGGCCTCCGGAAACATTGAAAGAAGTTTCGTTCGTGCAAATGTATGGACGGGACTTGCAAGAGGCACAGAGATGGTGTGAAATGTTCAGGGTAAGGTATTTGCTACTGTATTATCTCTATATCTAGTATTTTCAGCACAAATAAAAATGGGACTGGCAAATAATATATAAAATATTTAGAAGCAGGTTAGTGGCAATTTGATGGTTAAAAGGGAATTATGGTTTTCGCTTATGAAGATCCTGCGCACACTCCTCAAAATGCAGGCGGTAGAGAATTGATAAACTAGCAACCCCATTTTCGAGGTTTTCTCGCTAGCTAGGGTATAGGTATTATGCATAGTGTGAGGGTCCGATGCTATTGTATACTTCATTCCTCCACCGCATGGAAGGCGGGAAGGGGTGAGAGTGAAGAGAAGGGGGGGAAGGTGAGGGGATATGTTATAAACATCCTCTAGAAGCAATCTAATAAATGGATGTAAACGTTACTCTGGCATGTTTTTGAACGACGGTGGCTACCATAGTTTTGTTGACGGATCGCGTCCCGTTCCCCAGGAGACAGGTTCGGACCGGTACCTGAACGAGGCGTGGGACCTGTACTACCACGTGGTCCGTCGCATCGCGGCGCAGTTCCGGTCGCTGACGTCACTGGAGCTGCAGTACGTGAGCCGGCGGCTGGCCGCGTGCCGCGACCTGCAGCTGTGCGTGCCCGGCTCGTACGTGCCGGACGAGCCGCCCGTGCGGATCGCGCATATACAGGGCAACTTGCAGGTAAGGCTTTTAAAGTCTTCTATTGGTTCATAAACTGATAATAAAGTTGACCACCATGTTTTTTTTGAACAATAAACTGACTTAGTCTATGTCGGACTCGCGCGCGAAGGATTCCGTACCGTTATATATAAAAATGAGCAAAAAATTCACGTTTGTTGTGTGGGAGGGATCCCTTTTAAGTATTAATTTTATTCTGTTTTTTAGTATTTGTTGTTATAGGGGCAACAGAAATACATCATCATCAACATGTTTCTGGGCCTATTGAGCAAAGTAAAGCTTCAACTGAAGCTTCTTTCCAAGTAAGCTACAGAATTGCACAAAAGTGGAAACCTATTGCCAATGGAGAATACATCAAGAAAATCTTTGAAGCAGCGTCATATCCGCTGTTCGTGAACTTCAAAAATAAAAACGAGATTAAAAAAGCACTGTAGTGTAGTGTATCTAGTATTATTCAGTAGTATTTGGTATTGAAGTATGTTGATGTGTCGCAGGTGATAAAGTCGAAGCAGCGTCCGCGTCGGCTGACGATGGTGGGGTCGGACGGCCGCCAGTACATGTTCCTGCTGAAGGGACACGAGGACCTGCGACAGGACGAGCGCGTCATGCAACTCTTCGGCCTCGTCAACACTTTGCTACAGGTACATATATACAGGGGTGGAGGCAGGCCACACCGCTCGTACAACTGAAGGCCAAAGGGAATGAAAGGTTCTCGAGTGGCGACTACGAACTGGCAGACGTAGCAATCAGCGTAGGGCGGACCCCCCACTATACTGTTTGCGGTGCAGCATGGTGCGGTGACGATAGATAAATGAACGGCTAAGTGCGAGTCGGACTCGCACACGAAAGGTTCCGTACCATTATCTATAAAACCGAGTAAAAAAAACATGTTTGTTCTATGAGGGCACCTTAAATGTTTATTTTATTGACTTTTTAGTATTAGTTGTTATAACGGCATCAGAAATACATCATCTGTGAAAATTTCAACTGTCTAGCTATCACGGTTCCTGGTATACGGCCTGGTGACAGGCGGACAGACAGACATACGGACAGCGGAGCGGAATAGGGTTCGCTTTAACCTATGGGTATGGAACCCTAATAAACTGTCCGTATCGCATAACAAAATAATGCCAACCCTCTTAATTCTACAGGATGACCCAAACACATACCGCCATGACCTAGCCATCCAACGTTACGCGGTGATTCCCCTTTCCCCCAACTCCGGCCTGATCGGTTGGGTCCCGCAGTGTGACACCCTGTATAACCTGATCAGCGACTACCGCGACAAGAAGGCGAACAAAATGACGCTCAACACAGAACAGCAGATCATGATGCGGATGGCCTCAGAATATCAGAAGCTGATGCTCAAACATAAGGTGAGAATGGAGAAGAAAAATGTTTATCAACAAGCGTGTTAAAAGGACGCGCTGGCCGGCCCCCTTTAGGTGGACAGACGATCTGGTGATAACCGCGGTGAGCCGATGGATGCAGGAGGTTAAAGTGGCGTTCTCTGGGGGATTCCTGTGTTTAGCAGTGGACATCTTCAGGCTGTTTTTATGATGATGATTGTGATGATGATGGTGTTAGAAGGAAATGTCTGGTTCAGTTCTAGAGCTAGTCCGCGGTACTACACGTTTCTTCATGAAATCTTTATAATAATAATAAATAATAAATGTGTGTGGACATTTCACACAGCGCCATCTAGCCCCGAATAGCTTGCACTATGGGAACCAGATAACTGATATATATACTTTTTTGTTTGTAAATACATACATAGAATACAATATAACAACCAGACGCAGAACAAACATCTATGTTCATCACACAAATGTTTGTCCCGGGTAGGAATCGAACCCACGGCCCTCAGTTCAGAAGGCAGGGATACTACCAACTGAGCTATCGGGCCCGTCAAAACTCCTAATTTGCCTTCTAGGCTTGAATTTTTAAAAATGGTTTCTTAATCATCGAAATAATACCCATAGAAGTATAATACGAGGTTCGAAATAGCCAAACGCAAATGAGTAAAATGAGTTTCAAACTTTTAAAAATTGTTTTAGTTGCTGTATTGGATTGGATTTTTAATGTAATTTTTACTTATAAGATTTTTTCTGTGGTATAATTTCAATTTTGTATTACTTTTTAGTATTTGTTGTTATAGCGGCAACATAAATACATCATCTGTGAAAAGTTTAATAACTATCACGGTTCATGAGATACAAGCCTGGTGAGTGGTGACAGACGGACAGCGGAGCCTTAGTAATAGGATTTGCTTTACCCTTTGGATACGGAACCCTAAATAAGTTTTAAAAAACAACAAACAGATTAATGATGAATTAACATGTATTGTAACCTAATTTCACGCAAATCCATTCTGCCGTGACGTAGTTTTGTTGGGTAACACACCTACTCATTGAGATAATTATACCTGAACATACAGACGTATAAACTTTCGTATTTATTACTATTGAAATTCTAGGTCTGTGGTGTGAAATGATTACAAAAATTCGTTCTAGTAACTTTTCTATTTTATATTATACATGTTTTCCATACTCGTAGTTTTAATGCATAACACCATCCCAAATCACCAGTCTCTGTGGTCATAGTTAGGGAGCTACGTGTCAAATTTTTTCGCGATTTTTTTATGTGGCAGACATGACATCACAATATTATCTCACTCAACCATAATTATTATTACCATTGTTATTATTTATTATTACGGTAGACTGTAATAATAGTATTCACTCCGAACGCGACTTTGAAATTCTTATAGGTTCGTGCTCTAGGTACAACTGATTTCTCATGTTTGTACGTAAGTTTAGCTGCTTGTAAACAAAACTTGTTACATAAACTAATCGAATATTGTATTGAATACTAACTGACCTGACCCACCTTGAAATTAGCACGGATTTATTAGTTTTATGTCCTTACTCTGTTCATGGGAAGAGGTAAGTTTTCGAAGTTTTCCAGTTTCTCAGAATGAATCTGCCAAAGTTGGCCATTTAACGTAAATATAACGGTTCAAATGCAAGAGCGCTCTTAGTGGACCGAATCAAATCGATTTGTGCTGATCTGAAGTATCCGCATTCGTATCGGTGTTTCTAAACATGAAGAAATCTTATATCAAAACCAGTTAGCTCCCCAACTATAATGCCGATCTGTAGAGAGGGACGCAGCTATGCATCTACATAGCTGTGTCCCTCTCATCGCGCGTCAAATGAAGTCACTGATCAGCCAATCAGGGAACGACCGCTATGCTGGCGGTATTGGTTAGAGTAAAGTCTTATGTGATTGACTTTGTAGGTTGAAATACTCCTAATCTTAATGGAGTAAGGTCGTTTTTACATTGGTTTGTAGAAGTAAGTAGATATAAATAAAAATAAATATAGTACAACGTTCGTTTGGTTACAAAACTGGGCGATCTTGCTTAGAGTTATTTTTCTATGGGTATTATTTCGATGTTCTTAATATCATTATAATCACAGTCTTTAGATCCAGTATTAACTAGGTATGGCAAACAAATGATTCTGCACAACCCATTTCACCCTTAGGTGGAAGTATTCGAGTACACACTCGCTCAGACTCCTGGCAACGATCTCTCGCGGCTCCTCTGGTTAAAGAGTCCTTCAGCGGAGGCCTGGTTCGAACGGAGGACTAACTACACTCGGTCGCTGGCCGTCATGTCCATGGTGGGATATATCCTGGGGCTCGGAGACAGGCATCCTTCCAACATCATGCTGCATCGGGTCACAGGGAAGGTCCTCCACATAGACTTCGGAGACTGCTTCGAAGTGACGCAGAATAGGGAGAAGTTCCCTGAGAAGATACCGTTTAGATTGACCAGGATGTTGATCAATGCTATGGAGGTGAGTGGACTTATTGTTATTTACTTTGTTTTCCGATACTGTAATATTCGTAACTATTCATCAGCGGTCGGACAAGGTTACAGATAAGATTAAGCCATATCGTGATTGTCGCTCTATCCTTTTCTGTCGCTCGGGATGGCCACCATCCAGACCGAGAAAGATACAGTGAGTGCTATCGCATCGCTGACGCTGCCGCGCTCGATAGCACCTATCCTTCTCGCTCCAGGAAATGACGCCCTTTACATTAGCGTTAACGCCAAACGATAACTCAAAATGTATGGGAATGACATTAGCTATGACATTACCCGCGGAAAAGTTTTCAGCTGGTAATGTAATTTCCATAAGTTTTGAGTTATCGTTTGGCGTTAACGCTAATGGAAAGGGACCTTTGCTAGACTCTCTGAGCGCGATAGAAAAGGATAGAGCACGAAAACAAGATTCTGTGCGATAGATATGGCCCTATGTAAAACTATTTTTAAACAAACGTCTTTATCGATGAAGATATTATATAAGATTACCTTAAGTGTAGTTTACACCCCATTTATTGATGAAGTTTGCCTGAGAAGCATCGAAATAATACCCATAGAAGTATAATACGAGGTCCGAAATGGCCAAACGCAAATGCAATCGCTGTGGCCCCACCCACAGCGTAATTTTGTAGCCGCGCGTGGCGCCATTCTCATCGCGACCGCCGCGCTGTGAAGTAGTCTTAGAAGGACTGTGTTATGAAATAACGACCCAAGCGACGTTTTGATGAAAATGAGTAACAAACTTTTAAAATTGGTTTTAGTTGATGTGAGCTGTATTATATTGGATTTTTAATGTAATTTTCACTTATAAGGTTTTTTCTGTGATATAATTTTAACTTTTTATTACTTTTTAATATTTGTTGTTATAGCGGCAACATAAATACATCATCTGCGAAATTTTCAATAACTATCACGGTTCATGAGATACAAGCCTGGTGAGTGGTGACAGACGGACAGCGGAGCCTTAGTAATAGGGTTTGCTTTACCCTTTGGATACGGAACCCTAAATAAGCGATAAAAAAAACAAACAGATTAATGATGAACTAACATGTATTGTAACCGAATTTCATGCAAATCCATTTTGCCGTGACGTAGTTTGTTGGTTGTTGGGTTAACACACCTACTCATTGAAATAATTATACCTTAAAAAACAGACGTATAAACATTCGTATTTATTACTATTGAAATTCTAGGTCTGTGGTGTTATATGATTTCAAAAATTCGTTCTAGTAGTTTTTCTATTTTTTATATTATACATGTTTTCCATACTCGTAGTTTTAATGCATAACACCATCCCAAATCATCAGTCACTGTGGGCATAGTTAGGGAGCTAGGTGCCGATTTTTTTTTGCGAGTTTTATATGGCAGACATCACACTATTATCTCACTCAACCATAATTATTATTACGTACCATTGTTATTATTTATTATTATGGTAGCCTGTGATAATAGTATTCACTCCGAACGCGACTTCGGAATTCTTATAGGTCCGTACTCTAGGGACAACTGATTTCTCATGTTTGTACGTAAGTTTAGTTGCTTGTAAACAAAACTTTATGTAACAAACTAATCGAATATTGTATTGATTACTAACTGACCTGACCCACCTTGAAATTTGCTCGCATTTATTAGTTTTATCTCCTTACCTTGTTCATGGGAAGAGGTAAATTGTCGAAGTTTTTTAGTTTCTCAGAATGAGACTGCCACAGTTGGCCATTTAATGTAAAAATAACGGTTGAAATGCAAGAGCGCTCTTAGTTGACCGAACCAAATCGATTTGTGCTGATCTATCCGCATCCGTATCGGTGTTTCTAAACATGAAGAAATCTTATATCAAAACCAGTTAGCCCCCCAACTATAATGCCGATATGTAGAGAGAGACGCATCTATGCATCTACATAGCTGTGAAAAGAAGTCACTGAACAGCCAATCAGGGAATGACCACTATGCTGGCGGTATTGGTTAGAGTAAAGTCTTATGTGATTGACTTTGTAGGTTGAAATGCACCTAATCTCAATGGAATAAGGTCGTTTTTACATTAGTGTGTAGACGTAAGTTGATATAAATAAAAATAAATATAGTACAACGTTCGTTTGGTTACAAAACTGGGCGATCTTGCTTAGAGTTATTTTTCTATGGGTATTATTTCGATGCTGAGAAGGTATCAACCGTAGCAGAGCATAGGACATTTTCATGTTATCAATTAAATCAGTACGTAAAACGTTTTTCAGTCAATTTTGTACTTTATTGCTATGAGTCAGAATGTAGTTAGGGGGAGGGGGACATCAAAGTAACAATGATGTCATTCCATTCGTTAATCCAAATTGATCTTGATGTCCTTGACTACAATTTACAATTACTATAATTTACAAAGTCAAAGCTGCCTATATTTTTTAGCAAATATCTGGAAATAAAGCTAATGTTTTTGTTTTGTGAACTTATATGAAATTTTTGTAAATGTATGTGTTTCTACTAAGTATTTTTCCTTGAGATAGTTGCAGGATTTCGTGTTATAGATTGAACAAATAAAATAAAATAAATAAATAAATATGTGTGGACATTACACACAGCGTCATCTAGCCCCAAACTAAGCATAGCTTGTACTATGGGAACTAGATAACTGATATAATACTTATATACTTTTTTGTTTGTAAATACATACATAGAATACAATATAACACCCACACACAGAACAAACATCTATGTTCATCACACAAATGTTTATCCTGGGTGGGAATCGAACCCACAGCCCTCAGTTCCAAAGACAGGGATACTACAAACTGAGCTATCGGGCCCGTCGTAAATGGCTCTTTTATGTAAAAGGAATATGTTAAATGCCGTGGCTTTCACAGTAAAATCATAAAATGTGTACACTTTGGAAGTAACGTGGTTTCATCGGTAAACTGAATAGAAAAAAGCAGGTAGATTGAGCTCTGCAGCTCCAAACCAACCACAATCCGTCATACAAATTATATCAACACTTCATATCCATTCAAAACAGTCAGAAAAATTGAGCACTTAAAATATTTATTAAATGAGTAGGTCCTTGTTTATTATATAGGTATTTTATTCTAATTTGCAATAAGTTTAATATAAAATATGTAAGTTATTAAAAAGTATGTATTATTTGTTTAAAACCTTATCTATCTAAACTCATATTATTATCTATTGCTACTTCTTATGATTATTTTATTTGGGTAATTCTTTTTCTTATTCTTTTTCAACCAGCACTACAACTCGTTCCACACTACACAAAGGTTAACTGGAAGAAAATGCTACTTAGCATTAAGTTCGCCTATGTACTTGATTTAATCTTGTGCAATAAAGCATTTTTTATCTATCTATCTATCTACAAATCCTTAATATCACGGTTTCACATTGTACAAGATGACCATAATAATAGATGTTGTCTTCCTCAGGTAACGGGAATCGAAGGCACGTACCGATTCACTTGCGAGTCAGTAATGCACGTGCTGCACAAACATCGCGACAGCGTGATGGCAGTCCTCGAGGCGTTTGTATACGACCCGCTGCTGAACTGGCGGCTCGTCGACAACGAACATCGATCGCTCACAGAATCCACCTTTTCATCAGACATTGATTCATCCTACACTCTCCCGAGCAGAAGCAGAAACCATATCCACTACGAATCAGTGGAAATTCCCCCGGAAGCGAATCTAAACAAGCGAGCGTTATCGACGCTGAACAGAATAAGGGATAAGTTGACTGGAAGAGATTTCCCGGCGGTCGAAGCTGTGGTCAGCGTTCCGAAGCAAGTCGATTTGTTAATTAAGGCGGCGGCGAACAACGAGAATCTGTGTCAGTGTTATATTGGGTGGTGTCCGTTCTGGTAAATGTGCCCATAACCAGAATGGATCAAGGGGAGTGAGTTTACAAGCAACATGTGTGGACAGAAGGAATTTGTTATTAAATGAATCTAAACATAATAATCTATGGCGAGAAATAATAAGTGTTAATAATGGACCGTATATTGGAAAATTGCTTTTTTTCATTGATTAAGTACAATATTTAATTTCGTTGATGGCTTTTCTTTACTATATGCATAAACTGCAGTGAATTTTAAAGATACTGTAAACTAAGCGATTAAAATGTTTCTTATAGCTTTCTTAATATATGTATTAGTTAAAAAATGTAAATAATTCAAAAACATAAAAAAAAGGTAATAAGCATAGGGCCGACTGATCATTTATAAAATAGTAATAAGTGTAAACAATATTATAAAATTAAAAGGTTTATTTCTCTTTTTATGTAATAGACCCGTATTACGGGACGACGCTCAGTGTGGCTCAATTGTGAATCGCATGAATGATCGCAAGAATGGCAATCCAGGGGCCGTACTGTGAGCTCTTAGCGTAATTCAAAACAGAGCCTAAATTGGATCGTTTGTCAAAATATCCATACAAAAAAAACAAAGCCATCGAATATAGCTCTGTTTTGAATCTCGCTAAGAGCTCACAGTACGGCCCCAGATCTAGTCGATATAATGTTACCTTTCATTATGTTTCTACGAATGTGTCGATCTGCAATACGGGTCTTAGTGTAAGTTATTATTTATCTAGTATTATCTAGTATTGTAACAAACTAGGTACTGATCGACTGTGTTTTTCTGTTTTGTTACATAATTATTATTTTGTTTCGTTACTGTTGTGTTTGATTTGTGTGTATGATCATTATCTAAACCGAAAGAACTGAGTGGTAAGCTTAATCAAAACAGATTTTCACTGTACAATCTGAGTTTGAATTGGTATATTATCCCGAAATGTACCCCCCAAGGCAGACGTTTGTTCTACGACATTTCTAAATTCATGGTTTTCATTGAAGAATTGCGATGCATAGTTTACGTTGTACTTTTACGCTATGATGTCGACGTTACGACATGTAGGTAACCATAGCTTTTACGTAAGCACTTCTGTGATAGCCCTAGCTAACAGCTGGTGTAGTTGAACTTCGTCCTTAACCGAAAGCACTTAAATGAATATGTCGACCAGAATAGACAAACACTTGGGCTATACCTACCTATCTCCCGGAATCCTGTTAGGGTTGTACAACGCTAGGTCTGTGGATTTATTTTGTATGGATTTGGAAACACGAATTCCATTGACGGTTCTCCCGACTTGTCAGCAACCATGGTCCCGATCCCCCCCTTCCTGGATAACATACCAATTCAAACTCACCTTGTAGAGACGTTGAATGCACTTTGCGAAACTACTATCCAATCCGCTAAACGGGTTCTATTCTCTAGTAGACGATTTCGTTTAGTCGCAACACAACCAGCAGGGCTAGCACGGCCGGTAGACAATATTGTCTTTCCTCGTTTAATGTCACTTTCTTCATACAATTTACTTGTCAAATGGAGTAAAACAGAGGAAAGACAATTTTCTCTACCGTCCGTGCTAACCCTGCTGCAAAAATTAAGCCGCGTTGTGTCATCCAATGATCGCAGGGTATCAAACCGACTGAAGCGTGACCCTTCCATTTAACCTGTAATCAACAGTATTGAGCGAAATACCACCGCACTTATTGTATGTTTGTGCTGGGTCGAACATGTGCCATAGAAGTAAATGAAAGAAAGTAGGATACAGCTTCTCGAAAGTGGTCTGCTTTAGTTAGGTGCAACGTACACAATTTGCCACGAAAGAAAGAGGTAGTAGTACGCATCTTGAATTCTTGAGCGGCAAGTAGAACGAGACGCAACGCATGTTTTGAATAATGTGCGAGGATGTACTGCTACTACGTCTTTTATTTGCATCTATGGCGTGTGAAGAACCAGCCATGAATTTAATTTAAGTATTTTTTATTAGTTAAGAACTTTATTTAATGTGTAAGAAAAATGGTTTTTATTTCAATTTAATACCTAGGTTTTGTAAAATTTGTACATTTAAGCATTGTTTAAAGTAATTAACGTTTAAGGCCTTTATTTTAATTAATAGATAATTATAATCAAAGCAGTAAATGCCAAATCCAAATATGCGATGCAAGTTCTGGCTGCACATATATTAGCAGAGGTTTTTTTGTATGATGATCTTTTTCACGCTCTATCTGTAACAGAAAGTCCACATGGGTCCCCTTATATTTCGAATGGTATTACATGTTTCATAGTAACATATCGTCAAAATTACTGTAGAAAAGTAAAAGTTCTTCTCTTCCTTGGAAAAGAACAGTCAAGTTTCATGTACCGTGGATTCATCCAAGTAACAAAATTTAACTGCTACAGTTATGCCGATGCCGATCGGGGTTTAATCATGTTTTGTTATTTTCTTATTATTTTTTCTAGTAATCGCCAGATCCATTTTTGTACTTTTAACATAAGTTACTTACATCCCTACCACTTCTATAACTATTGTGACAGTCAGTGGTAACAGATCTATAAAAACAGCATTGATACATAAATGTCTTTATAATAATGTTTTGTTGTGTACCTACTGGTCAACCCGAGATATAAGGATAAGTTTAGTCGTATCTGCATTTATAGCTACCATTATGTATTATACTAAATGGGGATTACCCGTCTTATTAATTTATCTAAGAACTTATTATTTTAATAAAATAACGATTGTTTCGCTGTTAAGTCAATTTGTTGAACGCTTTGTTATGTTTTAGGTATATCACTTATCTCTATAACTTTTGTAATCCAAGTGTAAATAATAAAAAATACGCAATAAAATTGTGAAAGAATACGTGTTTTTTATTGTTACACGATTAATCTTTTACGGAAATATCACTCGCATCACTTTCAAGGTAAGTCTTTTACAGTCACGCGGTTTTTCTATACACTCATTACATTACTCCGCAATCATTTTGGATCATGACCGCTGTAACCACTTTTCCGCCGTGCAATCAGCAGTCAACTAAAATTGCTAATTAATTAAACGCACGGGAAAATCTACGCCACTGTAAAAAAACCAGTCTGTCCAAATTTCATTATATTAACTAAGAGATTCGTTACGTTACAATATTGTCTTTTTTGTAACTCACAAATGATAAAGGCAATATTTTCGATAGCTTTGTGCACAGAACTTTGTCAAGCGTGGGCTTGCTTAAGTAAACGTCTATGTCTCCGTCAGAACTTCGGAACTCATTGAGAGTCTGCCTGCAGACTCCGCAGGGTGCCGTCCAATCTTGCTGGTGCGCGACGACGGCCACTTTCGTGAACTTGGTGTACCCCTCGCATACTGCCCTCGATATGCCCGCGCGCTCGGCGCATATCGACGGTGCCAAAGTAGAGTTCTCAATGTTACATCCTGTGTAGATCTTTGAGTCATCTTCGGTTAACAGAGCGGCTCCCACCGCAAAGTTCGAGTAAGGGCAATATGCTCTTTTCCTTATAGCGCTGGCTTCTGTTACCAATTTCTGTATCTCATCGCCTGTAATAGGAAATCAATCATTAAATACGGATATCAACATGATAAGAAAGGTGACTCGACTAGGTAAGGTCACCCTTATTATTTTATGATCTCTGCTATTCGCGCAGAAGTTGGTCGAGTGAGATAGTAATAATAGAAGTATTAAAATAATTTCAAGGGTAACAGACTAGTGAACGTTAACGCAAAGTAACGTTTGTGTATTAACGCCGAAAGTCAGTTCGCAAGTACCTATGGAGCTTTGGTATCTAGGAAAATAAATACTTATTCACAGAATTCGCCCTATTTATATACACTACGTGATATTATGTTTATGTACGTACATATGTAATGAATGTACGCATTTGCCAGCCAACACGATATGTTTCATTGCAATTTGCCGAAATAAAGCCAAATAAAAAGCCAGTACCTAACTAAGAATTACACAATTACGTTACTGCGATTCAAATAGGTACCTTTTATAGGTTTATACAAATAAAACTAAACACCTATTATTTAAGTTATAAATAATTTCATCACTTGTCATTAAACATTAACTGAATACGTACTTAACTGCAGTAGGTTCTTATTGCAAAAAAGTTTTGAAATATCTAAATTGCCTTCGTGAATGCCAGCCTAACCTGTTTACAAAAATAATTGGCCGTAAGTAGTAAGAAATAATCGCAGTAGACAATAAACATTATAGGTACTTACCCCTGAATTACAAAAGGTAATACTTACTCAAAGAGCTAAAATCAACAATTTCGAAGTTATCCATGAGCGCGTGTCTGGCAATGTTACGTAGAACGAGCGCGACTGTCCCAGACGGCGGTCATCGCCCAACTGATTAGCGCAAACTATCTTTGATTAGATAGTCGTTTATGATTAACTATCCCTTGCCAGTTGCAACAAATAACTTGTGTATTTGTTCGTATAGTTATAGTAAGACGTTTTCAATTTGTTTATAACATACGATGTATTGGCATACGTTAGTTCTATGCTATTTGGTCCTTCTGCTCACGCTGAATCCTATATTGTTATCATCGGCAGCCTATTGGAGTGCTAGTAGGTCGCTCTCCTGTCACTGCAATGCAAATGTACAAAATGATTTTATCGTGTACAACAGCGAATCGAAGATACATATCAAGGCCGTAGAAACAATAATGCTTTCACATTCTCTGTTAATGGCATATAAATATGTGCTGACCATTTAAGAAGTTCGAAGCCTCCTTTCTTAAAAGATTAATAACTTGGTCTCTTACCTCAATGGCCTGCTCTAGGCTTTGTGATTGATTTTTGGTTAATTTACTAGCAAAAGAAATCAGCACCATTAGTCTTATTCATCATTAGCCCACTGATTATTTCTGATGCATTATATATTATACCTACTGCCATTATACACTTTCAACCTACAACTAAAATTATAATCCGTATTCCCTCTCATAAAAAACATAGCATAACATTGGATGTTAATGGATACTAAAATATATAAAGAAAAACCAATTCATTTAAAACGAGTTTATTTCCAACGAAACAGATAACAAAATAATTTGACCTAAGTCTACGAAAGCTAAGTTATTTACAAGTTATGGCGATTAGACAATACAATCATTGTAGTTACGTATAATTACGTCTTAAATATCCCAACTAGTACATATTTATTACGTTATGTAAATGCCCAGTTACAGTACAAATTACTACATATCTATCATGTTTCATCTTACATTATTTGTTCCTAACCTAGTAGTTCATAAAATAATAAAGGCATCGCATAGGTAAATAAGTACATCATAAAAAATAGAACCTACATTACATTGTACAGAAAAACACAAGTTACAACGTAGACGTAAAAGACTAGCTTCACGAACGTGATTCGCTTAAATTAGGTGCAACATTTATCGTGCGAAAAGAGTAAGAGATAGCTAAACGCATTTTGAGAAACAAGAAGAGCGCGAGGATGGGTGCTCAACCTGCTCCTTTATTTTATTTACTCGGCTGTGAGTCACAACAAAATTTTATTTAAGCTTGCAACATTAGTACAGTAATGCAAATAACAGCTCGTTGCATGGCGTTGCGTTTCATGGTTTCACGATTATGTACCCGTATTTATATTCTACCATATGAAGATAGATAATCCAAGTGCCATAAATATTATTTTCAGTCGTCCATTTTTTAATTTATATTTACATATATAATATACATGACACCCCGGTTTCACCCGCAACTTATCCGGTTATACGCGGGAACTCTGTTTTCCGATAAAGAATTCTTCAAAACTGGTTCAGCCGCTTCTTTTATGAAAACGAATTACGTGACGAGCTAGTCGTTCACCTGATGTTAAGCGACACGGCCGCCCATAACAGTTGCAGTGTCGCTTTGAAGTGAAAGCCACACAAACAGACAAACAAACAAATATAATATACAACATTTAATTTTTATATTTCAGCAGGTTTAATTCGAATTCCCACTTACTTAACCTACATACATTAAATTAAACTGGTCAGTTCTCAAGTTCATTAGCTATATCACCTTTGGCTATCATGGTACCCACTACTTTTTACCAGAACTTTCTTAAAAGACAAGTATACTTTACCAGAAAGGGCACCAACCGACGTAACACTGACACAGGTTTTCATTGCTGGTCGCCTGCTGAATCAGCAGGTCGACCTGCTTCTGTACAGATACTATCTCATCGATGTGGGGGAAATCTCTGCCGGTCAGCTTGTCCCGGACTCGATTGACTATGGCCAGCGCACGTTTGTTGAGGTTTGTTTCTGCTGGTTGATCTAGGGAGTCGTTGAGGCCTGTATTGACGCGACTTCGGCTTGGCTGCGGTTCTGTTCCAGGTTCTGCGGGTAGTTCAGTTTCGGTTCTCGAGCGCCGCGCTGCGTCTATCAACCGCCAGTTGAGGAGCGGGTCGTAAACGAAGGCTTCTAGTACGGCCATGACACTGTCTTTGTGCCGGTGTAGCACTTCCATTACTGATTCACAGGTGCGTCGGTATGTGCCTTCGATGCCAGTCACCTGGGGATTGAGAAAAAGTTAAGTAGCAGGGAAATATTGATTTTTCAACGTTTCACGTTGAAAAATCAATATACAAAAAGTAGAATTAAACTTGCAGAAAAAAAGCGATCAGTTGAAAAATTAGGTTCCAATTACGTACTTTGCGTACGTACGGGGGTACTTTGAAAATGAGAATAATAAACATAGATGTTAAAAGAGGGAAGATAAGGCGCTAGCTTCTCGAATGTAGTCTGTTTAAATTAGATGCAACACACAGTTTGCATCTTGAGCGATAAGTGGAACGAGACGCACGATTTGGGCCTGTTTTTGACAAAGCGATGTGAGGTCTGTGAGGGATGTACTTCTTTCAATCTCATTTATAGACAAGCTGGAGAATCTAATATTTCAATTTTTAATGTCACGTATTGGAAATTGGAATGATAATGTCATTAAAAGTTAACAGTTTACACCATTCATAGCTAAACACATGTAAAAAATAATGTTGCGCACTTGCCAGCCTGAGCCTGAAGCTGCAAAAACGCATTTCCATCAAAACACTCACCTCCATAGCATTGATCAGCATCCTGGTCAGTCTGAACGGTATCTTCTCAGGGAACTTGTCTCTAGTGACGGCCACCTCGAAGCAGTCTCCGAAGTCTATATGCAGGAACTTTCCTGTGACTCGGTCCAGCATTATGTTGGAAGGATGCCTGTCTCCGAGCCCCAAGATATATCCCACCATGGACATGACGGCCAGCGACCGAGTGTAATTAGTCCTCCGTTCGAACCACACCTCTGATGATGGACTCTTTAACCAGAGGAGCTTCGCGAGGTCATCGCCGGTTGTGTGCTCGAGGGCGTGCTCGAATACTTCCACCTAGAATGTTGGGTTAGTTGGTAAATTTTATGTGGAGCAGTTTTTCAATTTTTCTTTGAAAGTAACACTCTGCCAAACTGCTAAGCAGATTGTCGGTATTGAAACCATCATTGATAATATGGCTTTTACTATTTGAGCTAAGGATTACTATTTAAAAATAAGCCGCGCTGCTTGACTACTTGAGTCAATGTCGCGGATTGTGACATTATGATGAGATAACCGTCCAACGCTGGACTAAAAATACAAAGTCATAAAAATGCAAAACCGTAGATTGTGATTGCCATTTGAGGATAGATTTTAAAGTAGATTAAGAAAAATGGTGCAGTCGGTAGGATCTTCCGCTAAGTAAATGTTTTCCCTGTATATGTAGACAAGTGGTGGGTGAGCCCTTGGTTTCAGAATTTTTATCTAAAAGCTTATTAACAGAAAATTTCAATCCCTAGCAAATGACCTAGTCTGTGACATTAGACCTTTAGTACGTCATAAAAGGCTATATTGAACTAACTTTATGCATCAAGCTGAGTTTGTCGAGATCGGCCGCCATCCGTTGCATGATCCTGTGCTCGATGTTGAGCAAACACTTCCTCTTCTCGCGGTAGTCGCGGATCAGTGAGTGAAGCGTGTCACAGTGGGGCACCCATCCGATCAACCCTGCGGATATTATATTATATGTACACTAGTCTGTCGACCGACGACCTGGTCAGAAACGCGGGGAATGGATACAGGATGCAAGCAGCCGCTAAGAGTGGTGCTCTTTGGGGGAGGCCTATGTTCAGTTCAGTGGTACAGTACAGGTACTAGTCTACTAGTATTTCACATCACGTCAACAGCTGGAAAACGACCGCTACTGAAACGCCACTTTGGACACTTATCCTATGATAAGTGACCACACCGATGATAATCACTCTTGAACTCTCCCTATCTGTAAAAAATTCGGCGACTGCTCTAATATTATCTATCGAGAAGGAATTAAAACAGAAACAACTTAAACCTGAATTAGTCGAGAGCGGTATCACAGCGTATCTCTGAATGGCCAGATCCCGCCGGAAGGTGTCAGGGTCTGCCTGTAGCAGGGTATTCACAAGGCCGAACAGTTGCATCACTCGTTCGTCCTGTCTCAGGTCTTCGTGGCCTTTCAGTAGGAACATGTAATCTTTGCCGTTGGAGCCGCGGATGCATAAACGGCGGGGACGCTGCTTTGATGTTATCACCTAGGGACAGGAAGTATTATAGGTTATAATTTACGATGACGCATGCAGAAGAGTTTGTAGTTTACCTCTAGCTAAAGCTACTAATCAGATAAAATATTTCACTAACTTGTAATTTACGGATCTTATAAATAAAAGCTACTTTTTAAATCCCAACGCATGTGGGCTTTTACACGGGAAAGCTCACTGATCCGCGGGGCATCGCTAGATAGATATATGAGTTAGAGTCATAGGTTCACATGAATTATAAAATGTCACCAATGCAATATTTGAGCAAAAATTAAAAACAATTGGCGCAGTCGGTAGGATATTTCTGTGATCGATGATCCAATGGCCTTACAAATTCGAAAGTCACCATCTAATGTCTCTATTAATTTTAGTATGAAAATAGTTATGACGTGGCAA
The DNA here is from genome assembly GCA_963580505.1 of Ennomos erosarius. Classification (NCBI taxonomy): domain Eukaryota; kingdom Metazoa; phylum Arthropoda; class Insecta; order Lepidoptera; family Geometridae; genus Ennomos; species Ennomos erosarius. The sequence continues at coordinate 10,103,668 of OY756987.1, forward strand.
CGAGCAGGCCACATCGCTCGCGGAACAGACAACCGATGGGAAGAAAGGTTCTCGAGTGGCGACCACGAACCGGAAGGCGCAGCTTAGGCCGGCCCACCAAGCTGAACCGACGATCTGGTGAAAACCGCGGGGAGCCGATGGGTGCAGGAGACGAGGAGCCGCTCGAGGTGGCGCTCTCTGGAGGAGCACCTATGTTCAGCAGTGGACCTTTTCAGGCCGTTGATGATGATGCATAAGAAAAGGTGGCACATAAATGATCGTAAACTTACCTGCAAACTGCTCTGTATATGCGCGATGCGTATCGGTTCTGCGTCCGGCACGTACGAGCCGGGCACGCACAGCTGCAGGTCGCGGCACGCGAGCAGTCGCGGCGACACGTACTGCAGCTCCAGCGACGTCAGCGTCGGGAGCTGTCGGCTGATGCGACGGAACACGTGGTAGTACAGGTCCCACGCTTGGTTCAACTCGCGGACCTGACCTGACTCCTATGGGTTGTAAATAAATAAGTCTCGATGTAGCAAACCGTTGACGAGAAACCTTCGAGAAACGGACTTGGATATCAAATTGAGATAGTGAACGTTTGACAAAAGATAGAAAGTTTTTTAGAAGTTTTGGAAATTTATGGTTCTTAGAAGTGAAGATAGAGCATTATGATTTTTCAAACCTAGGAACCTACTTAGGTTAAATTAAGTAGCATAGCAAAAATATGACAAGAGAAAGAGAGAGAAGGTTGTATTTGATGTGATGCCTTAATGAATTGGAAATTACACAAACACCATTTAATTTTTTTCTTGTTAAAATCGTTCCGTTGTGGAAGTCACGAGACATTCAACTTGGATCAATATAATTAATGCTATGAAAGAAAATATTACATCTGAGAGAAGTTGATTATCTGCCTATTGTTTTCTCTCTCTTACAACACTTTCGTAAATAGTTGTAGGATTGAGGAAACTGTATTTTCAGCTTTTCTTTACAGCGTTTCTTCACCAGGGAAAATTATTGCTTTATTCGTTTTCTAGTAAGTGATTAATAAAATGTCCCTAAAAATGTGCTATCGATATTATGTAAAAAAATTCTTACTTTGTATCTATTGCACCATTCCTGAGCATCGTTGAGCTCTCTCGCGTAAGTCTGATGGAAGGAGACCTCCTTCAACGTCTGCGGACCTCTCTCTAGCATCGCGTGTAGGGGTTCCAACGTCTTTAACATCGCATTCACGTCGTTTTCAGTAAAGTACAACCTCGAGGCCTCCTCGAGAGCTTCATGCCACTGCTCGTGCCACAAAATGGCTACTCGGATTAGCTCCTCGGAAATCATAGCAGCTTGGTTCACGAGCTTGCTTGAGTGCGTACACATAGACTTCAAAATCTGATTGGCTGCATTCTTGCGCGCGACGAAGGATGATTTCGATGCGACCGTCAGCGGGTAGACTAAAGCTTGAGGGTGCGACTTCCCAATATCAATAAGGAGAGAGTGAATCAGCTTCCCGACTAGCGCCCTCGGGGTATCAATCCTAGCGATAAGTTGCGGAATTACTTGCAGCCACACGTTGATTTCGATGGTTCTTATCCCCTCAACTAACGCCTCGTGAACGGCCGGATAGTGACCGTAATCGAACCAAAGCGTCAGCAGCCGCAGCGTGTCCTGAAGCGAACTGCCTCGAGACAACTTGATCGATTTAAAGAAACCTTCGACCGCGGGTACGGTGTGCTGCGTTATAGTTTCCGCTGTAGGGCGCTTCTCGGCATTCTGCCCGCCATCTTGGTGCTTGTAAAACAGCACCGTCTCAAAGTTCATGTAAGCCCAGGCGTGCCACGCTTTGTACCAATCGGATGACAACACGGTAGCAGATTCGTAGTTTCGCAGAATCTCCGGAATAGAATGTTCGTTGATGCCGAGCAGAGATTCGCACCAGGAACCCAGTTTCAGATGGCATCGAGCTAGCAGTCGCGAGTTGTCCGGGTCGCTGGTCTCCGAGTTGTCCACGTACCGCTGCAGCTGGCTGTACGCGAGCTGCTTGTCGCCGGCGACCCACAGGTGCTTGGCGTACGCGAGAGTGAACCTGGGCTCGTGAGTCGGGAGCGGCATTTCTCGGTTTTTGCTCGGATCCGTTCCCAACAACATTACCAAGGTCTTGTGCGCCTGTCGTGGCGCGCCGCTCTTTCTGCAGAGTGACGCGAACTTCAGCCACGTGGCCATGTCTTCCTGTGGCGTCAACACCAAGCTGCGCACTTGCAAGATCCTGCGCCAGTCTTCAACCAGTCTCTGTCCGCCCTGCAGTCTCGTCCACCAAGCTTGTCGGATGGATTCCCTCCTTTCGCTGACCAGCTTGTATGTTATTACTTCCTCTAGCTCAGCTAACAGTTGAGCGTTGACGAGGGCTCCGTAAGCTCTCTGGTAGCTCTCCCCGGCGACGGCAGTCAGTTCCGAGTCGAGCAGTTCTCGAGCTTTGTCGATGTACTGTTTGGATATCGAGAAGTCTTCGTTGTGGATGTTGAGGACGGCTCGGTAGAAGGCCCCGTCCTGCGTATTTTCTGGCAAGAAGTTAACGTATTTCGCCATCGAGTCCCACTCATTCAAGCCCCAAGCGGCAGCGGCAGCGAGGCGAGCCGCCTTGTACTTGTCCTCGGATTTCATCGCAGCCCAGCCCTTCGACACTGTGTTGTACAACTTGACCCATTCTCCTAAAGCTTGGTAGCAGCGCAGTTCTCCGAGGTACGCGTCCATATCGTCGGGGTCAGATGTAAGCTTTTCCCCGTAGAGGTTGAGCGCTTTCTCCCAGTTGTGGAGTTTTTCGTACCATCTGATCTGCACTTTTAAGCCTGCGTCGCCAGCCTCGCGCTGTGACATCACTCGCTCGAGAAGGCCTTCCGCCGCTTCTTTTTGTTGCAGTTTGTTGTTTATGTGAATCAGCGCTTCGACCACTTGTAAAGTGGCACCGCTGCGAAATTCTTCTTCCTAAATATCAAAAGAGAGAATCACCATCAGATACTTAGGAAACTTTTGACGCAATTGGATAAATAACTTTGATGTAGAGTCAAACTTTAGTATTTAAGTTCTGATACAAGATTTTCAATGGGGACTCTTTTTGATAAAAAAAAATTTTGTTCGATTACATTTTTAACACAAGGACATACCTTGTAATGCAGAGCTTTAGCATAAGCCCGACAATGCATCGCTCTCTCGCCCAGCAAATGCGTTGAGATTGGCAGCGTGCTTCCATCACAATGTTCCATGAACTCGGCCAAGTTGAGGACGATATGCGCCAGTTCCGGTGCATCGGGCGCCGTGAGCGCTTGTTCCAGTGCGTTGGCCAGTTCCGTGCGAGCTGTGCCGTCCAGCTCGGTCCAGCATGACACGAAGGCAGCATTGAACAGGTCGCGCAGGAGTTGCGAGTAGTTGTGGGCGAGAGCTAGGCATGCTCTGTTGACAGGATAATTAGAAAGCAAATTGAATGTGTATTGTATCTTAAAATGGAGATCGTCTATAACCTCGATGACGCCAACACATTGACAGATAATATCCTATTTCGTGTGATTAGTGTGCAAATAAATACTTCTGATTTGTTGGATTTCCCTAAGTTAATTGCTTTTCAACAAAGTGGAACACAAAGCACAATCGATATAGGTAACAAAGGTGCAGTGTGGCGCCACGTAGTGTTATAATTGGGCGAAATTATGTGAGTTAATGCATAAGTAAAACGAGAAAAGTCAGCCAATGATATAGTTGTATTTTACCTTAGCGCAGGACTGTGTGATTCCGTAAGAAGTCCGATGCTGAAGCGCCTAAGCCATTCAAGCCAATCGTCTTTAGAGACCCGACTAGACACCGTCCACCCTAACTTAAGGCTGTGAGCGTTCACGCACAGCTTACGGATCGACTGTGAAGTATCGCACACTACCAGACGTGCCTGTGAAATAATAAAAAATATTTATTTATAAATGTTCTTTAATGCCCATTTTGTATGGCTTTAGGAGTTTACTTACTTCTTGATTGTTGTTCCTAGGCCGACGTCGCGTACTTTGCAAGATCTCATCCATAGCCAAAGTCTGACTCGATTGCAACCTCGACAGCAGATGCTCATAGTTCTGGTGCTGTATTCTATGCTTGGCGACTACCTTCTGAACTAGTGGTATGAAATCCGTGTACTTTCGCCCAAGTTGAACGATCAGCGAGCAGAGTGTATCCATCGCCGTCGGCCGTAGAGAAGGACATGTTTCCAAACTCCGCACCAAAGGATGGATTATTCTAGAAACCAGCTCTTCATAGTTTAATGAGTCAGAGAGGTAATCTACAGTTTCCATCGCGACTTTGGCTACAGATAACGGGCAGTCGGTTGCATCGAAAAGTTTAACAATGGAGGGTATCACCAGATGCATGTAGTCATCCAAGTTGTCCTCGAACTTTTGTAAGGCGAGAAGTAGATTCTTTGTCACGATCCTTTCGTCGCTCATGTCGTGCGCTAGCACTCTCAGTATCTGCGGCATTAACTGAGGAAGGTAGACTTTGAACTCGGATCCGAGCGCCACAGCGATGTATTCGACGAGCAGAAGTATAGCCAGGGTGAGTTGCAGAGGACTATTGGGTGTCCACAGTTCTTTGATAAGATCGAGTATTTTGTCGAGATAGTTGCGGATGTGTTGCTTCACGATCGCAATGAGTTTGGCTAGTTGCGTGAAGAGGAACTTGCGGAAATCGTTGTTATCCGTAGCTCGCGCTACATACAACAGACTCGGGGTGACCCGTGAGATGTACGGCACGCATTTGATCCCCAAAGACTGGAAAATGTCAGTGACAGCCTGGACCACGCTCTTGTGGTGTTGTTGAAGTGTCGGATCCCGCAATATGCGCATGAGCGTCGATATCACGATGGCCGGGTAATACTCGTCCAGTTGGGGCGACGACATGTTCACCAACATCTCACTGGTTGTCATGTCGAAGTTATTCTCTTCAGCTTTGCTGTCTGCTACAGGCACTAAACTTGAGTCAGGTTGACCATCTATTAAACCCCTGCATATTTTATGCTTGTAAGGGTCCAGAGCGCCCAACAGACCCAGTACACGAATTGTTTCTCTTCTATCTTTCTGCTGCTGTTCAGTCTTCAAGAAGTTTAATAGCACATCCATCAGATTCGGGTATTTTTTATATGGTGCCACTACATATCCCGTGGCGCTGATCAGCTGGCCAAAGGCCCATAAAGCTACGCTTCGTTTATCGGTTCCACTGGCATCTGATAATAGCTCGAGAAGTATTGTTAAGAGTTCAGGCAACCACTTCTTTAATCCAGTATTGTCACCGTGGACATCCGCCAAATCTCCGATTGCCTTCAAAACACTGATGACTACTCCAGGATTGGAATCAGATTCCTTCAGCTTTGGTACAAGCACATTCAGAATAGTTTCCATGTATGGTTTGACAAGTGATGGTGCATGTAGAATGAGATTATCCAGCATTCGGGCAGCTTGTTCCTTATTCCTGCTCATTCCAGAATGTTCCAATTCTGTTAAGAATTGAATTAAAGTTTTTCGTAATCCTGGCATGACATAAGCGGGATTGACAGTGCTCAGTCGCCCAACAGTGCATATAGCTAATTCCCGAATTGCTAACTGCTCATCATTCATGGCAATGAAAAGAAAGGTCAAGTTTTCAATTTGGGCAAGATGTATATCAAATATATCATGTAGAGATTCCAGCACCCAGTAACGAACTTCATAGTCGGGATCAGTTACAGCTACAATCAGAAGTTTATTTATGACTTCAGCTGTCAGCATGGTCAAAGTCCTTGATGGTGTGTCCCTTGTTCTTATAGCAGCATCTGCTAGGAGTTTTGCTGAGGTTTTAACTGCTTCTAACCTCACCTCCTGTTGGTCACTCTGTATATAATGCTCAGCACATTGCCTTACAAAAGTAAGCAAACTGTGTTGACTCTCAAAGTTGAAAGTACCTAGAGTCCTCAATGCCAGGACTATACTGGTAGTATCTTGTAGCTCATTTACCAATATGATATTGCTCATTTGCTGCTCCAGACTCCTGGGTACTCCAGGATGTAAGAATGGCTTATTTCTCAAAACCAATGACAGCATATTGAGTAGTCCTTCAGATATATCTTCCTTAAGGGCTGGCAAGTTGTGGCTCAGCTCTCTCATGCAGATTGTTAGTGAAGGGCTGAGTCCTGTTGCAAACATTGCATCTAGAAGATCTTTTATATCACTTATCACAAGATCTTTAACTGCACTGCTAAGTAATGTAATGCAGGCAAATATTGAGGGGTCAAGCCACACCCTTTTCTTAGTTTGGCTGTCACGAACAGGCAATGTCTGTTTTATTACATCCATTATTCTAGGGATGTACACCTTGATGTCATTTTCGATAGCAGCTGCCATCAAGCCTAGTGTTGTGAAAGCCATGTTCCTATCTTTTTCTCTACTGCGAAGGGACATAAGCAAGTAGTTGATGGTAGAATTCAAATATTTCTTGATAAAAAATGCTTTATTAAATGCAGCTAATCTTGGTATTAAGATGAGTAGGATCTGTGGGACTCCTTGGGTTTTGAACATTCTCTGCGCCATTACATCTGTGAGGGAAATTATTTTTGTTATTACAAAATATGAAGGGTATATCACATGAAAGGTCATTAAAATCTACAGTCTGTTATGTTTTTTATTGTTGCATAATTATTAGCTAATAGATAAAAGACTGATAATTCATAAATGTAAGAAACCAACCCAGTGGACGTAACTATAGCTCACTCATACTACATACTCAGACAAAGTAATGTTTTTTTCTTACCTAGACATATCCTCTCATACTCTTGCATCAGTAAACTGCGGCATACTTCTGATTCATATATAGAAACTGGATACTGAACATTTTCAGTCTTAAATCCATCACTCAAATAGCCTCTCTTCACTGATGCACTATGCAGCTTTGCACTCATAAACAGAATCTCATCTGAAACTGCATAGTCCATCTGTGTATCCAAACTTTGCATGAGCCTAGTGTATTTCTCCTCCCAAGCTGAGTTTGAACATCTCAACAACTCATTCAGGATCAGTAAACCTCCATGGACTTTGTCTTCTCTAGTAACACCTTTTTCTTTTAATGAAACATCTTCAAATGACTGCATGGCTTCTTCATAGCACTGCATGTACCATTGAGGCTTAGCTGTAGATTGTTTAGCTGATTCTCTTTGAGCTGTGACTACCAAGCCAGCTCTGAGTGCCTTAGCTGCAGCTTCACGGATTTGTTGTTTAGGATCTTTCAGTGCTACAAGAATGTGATCAAAGAAGCCTGACACTTGCTGGTAAAAATATGTGGGCATGGCAATGGCTAATTCTTTGAGTAATAACACAGCAGAATGCCTTCTACCTTCATTGCGTTCTTCTGATAACCACTCAAAAGCTTTTTTTACTTCAAATTCAACATACTCTGCTCTTTTAACACCGGACACTGTAGCAAGGCGGCCTACAGTTTTAGCAGCCAACTCCATTACACCTACATCTGATGATGGAAGCAAGTTCCGGAGGTAGTTTGCAAATCTGGTTATCCTTGTTTTGGTTGTATCACAGTCACCACCGATAAGGCACACTGGAAAGGCCATTAATAAGATTTCAATCAATACTCAATACATTACATTATTTTTACATAATTATATAATAAAACTGTAACTGGGCTAAATCTTTACATAAAGTACTTTTTAATATTTTAACTGTATTATGCTTTTTAATCAAAATAGAAATAATAAGTTTTTTTTATTTTTATCTGTCTGTCCCTTTTAATGAGCATCACGCTGGAACTACTTAACCCTCCCGCTCTCACGCGAAAAGATTTGTCCGCGTCAACTGTCAGAGACTGTATTCAAGATGGTATCGCCGTCTTGCTTTTTCCACCTACATTATGTATGGGAGAAAAAGAGAGGAATATATGTTCGTTCATTTAGTACACAATCCAAATAGTATTACCGTTATGACATAGAGTACGACCGATGTGAAATCAGTCGTCAACCGGCGGAATTCCTACCGGAAATCTTCGGTTTTTGCTAGTGTATATTAGGCAGTAATCTTATATGGAACATAATAAAACTAATTACACATACAAACCAACAATATATTGTAGATAACAAATAATATTCCTTTCATTTCTCCAGCTGCATTACTTACTCTAATTTAATTTTTCTTTACGTCAGCATCTATTTTTTACCATACAAGAATTTCTATGTTTCTATGCATAAATAAATGTAATTCAAAACGGCAATTACAGTGAAATATAGATGAAATATATTGTAGCAATATCGTTTATCATATTTCTATTTACATAACATCACAGTCTTTTCTAATTTCTAAGATATTGTCATTTTTGTAAGTGTTGGCAAATATCTGTGACGTTTACAGTTCGCTACGTGAGCCGAAGGGTTAAAGGATTTCACTGAGATTTTGCATGGTTATAACTGATTATTCAGAAATAACATTTAAGATACTTTTTAATTGATAAAATGTGCCAAGTGCAGGTTTCACAGAGCAATATGGATATAAATTTTATTCAAGGATTTTTGGTTGCATATTGTATATTAATTCAGCTGTTTATTTATAACCATCCTGTCGTAGGGAAGATAGAAAAGAAGCAAGGTAGGCAAAAGAAGCTCTTTTCCATTGCCATCCCATGCATTAATCCCCCTGTCTTTTTCCTTTTCCCTTCTCTCTTACCTATAAACAGGGTTAGCACGTAAACTAATTAGGCCACGTGAAGCCGGGTCGGGTCAACTAGTATATCATAAATCAGTTATCGACATGAGTGATTGCATACCTACGATTTTAATTTTTATATTGATAAAACGTTCGTTACCTATAGCCAAGACTCCGCCTTTTTTTTCATGAACATCGTTGCTGGATATCATCTCGGAAATCTGCTGGTTAAACTCATCAAGGAACTGCGTAAGTTCCTCCTGCGGGACTTCTCGCAGCTCCGTCTTCGCATAATGGTAGAGTTCTCGGGCAGTCTTTAGCTGGATGTCGGCGACGCGGGACTTCAAACCCGCAACAAAATGAACCACCTGGTTTGACATCTTGATTCTAACTACTTCATATCGTAATTATATAATATTATAAATTAAATTCTTTGAATTGCCTACTGCACGTTTTTACTGTAAAATTCGTAAATGAAAAACATAAACACGCAAACTGCGGCTGATTTCAATCTGTCAAATATAATATGTCATAGACAATATTCCCTCATGTTTTTAACTTTTTTGTACCTTACTCGAGATTTCCATGTTTACCGGTAATTTCCGAAAACTTATTTCCTCACTCAATCAGCTCGAAGTCATCGAAGGCATGCTCTATATAATCGATATCACCATCAACATAGAATTATATGGACGGCGGATATTCACAAAATGCCTGTCCATTTTCTGTTGGTGTGAGTATTTAAATATGCATTAGTATGCGTGAGTAGGGAAGTGACCGCTATTACACAATATATCGATATATAATAAACCTAACCAAACAGTGCTGCAGAATTTCGATACTTTTTAGTTTTAATACAATAAAGAAAATTAGATATTCGTAGAACCAGAAGACGCAGCTTAGGCCGGCCCCCACTTGGTGGACCGACGATCTGGTGAAAACCACGGGGATCTGATGGATGAGGGAGGCGAGTGGCCGCTCAAGGTGGCACTCTATGGGGAAGGCCTATGTTCAGCAGTTGACGTCTTCGGGGTGTTAATGATAATGATGATGATGATGACCCATCCTAGTAAAAGTATATTGAAACACATTATATGAAATAACGTTTGTAAGTAACATTTTCATATGTGTGTTGCCAGTGATGACTTATGGAACTGAGACGTGGTCTCTAACTGCTGGCCTCATTACTAAGCTCAAAGTCGTGCAAGCTATGGAGAGAGCAATGCTCGGTGTTTCCCTGCGAGATAAGATCCGAAATGAGGAGATCCGCAGAAGGACTAAAGTGACCGATGTAGCTCTTAGGATTAACAAGTTGAAATGGCAATGGGCAGGCCACGTCGCTCGTAGAACTGACAACCGATGGGGAAGAAAGGTTCTCGAATGGCGACCACGAACTGGAAGACGCAGCGTAGGCCGGCCCCCCACTAGGTGTACCGTCGACCTGGTGAAAGCCGCGGGGAGCCGATGGATGCAGGAGGCGAGCAGTTGCTTTAAGTGCCGCTCCCTGGGGGAGGCCTATGATCAGCAGTGGACGTCTTCAGGCTGTTCAAATAACATTGTTCCATAATAGTTAGTTTTTATTTTACATTCGCCTTTTCTTATTCTATTCATTAAAATGATGGTTAAATTTGTAAAAAGTGTTCCGTACCATCTATAAAAACGAGCAAAAAATCACGTTTGTTGTATTGAAGCCCCCTATATTTTATTTTAGGGAAAAATATAGGGGAAAAGGATGAATGGATGGGGCTGCGCCTGTCTCCCTTCGCCGTCCCATCTATTCATTCTTTTCCCCTATATTTTTCACTTTTGCTTCTCTCTTACCCATAAACAGGGTAAGGGCATAAAACTTATAAACCCGTGCGAAACCGGGGCGGGTCAGCTAGTGTATTATAAATTTCATAACTCATATTGAAGCCAGACGACACTGGCCTACCTACTGTATTTTATAAAAGTAGTTTAGGTGCCTATTTTTAAATTGCCACATTTGCACCTACTTCTTCATTCTGTTTGCACTTTGATCTAAATCCATTCAGCCACTTTTAGGGAAAGAAATTTTCTACTTTTTAATCTCCCCAAAACCAAAGTAATTTTGTGCAAATGTTTGAAGATCTACGAATATCGACAAAATGTAATGGACAGTGTAGGTACATCACTATTCGAGAGGCATAAAATCGCCCATCCCAAAAATATCAATTAAAGCATTAAATCTTTCAGTAATTGCAATCGCATGGTAATTATACGATGGAAAAAATGTATATTCTTAATGTGAAATGCATATTTACTTCGAAACTTCGATGTTTAACATAAAAATAGCCAGTAAACTTTAACGTATAAAATGATGATTCTGGTTTTCCTTCGACTCCTCGGGTTACTCTTGATGCACAAAACACAGTACAACACGACACAATTTCACTATTGACACAATATTTAGCCCTAATAACAATATAATCACTATATTTTCAAGTTTTATGCTCTCGCATTTAATTTCTTGACACACCAAACTGTCAAGACATGACACGCGGTGGTAGGTAAGGCGAGGTTGCCGTTCCTATAGTCGCTTTCTCGCATACTCTATGCGACGATTCGTGTATTAGACAGAGATACAAGATAGTATGTTTACACGAAGGATGCGGAGCGGCAACGCCGCACTGACAGATTTTGGCTCTCTCCTTATACCTCCATGGATATCACTGTGACTTGAACTCACAGGTTAGAGAAAAAAATTTACCGCCCAAATATATCTAAGCAAAGCACAGGCTAACATTTTTTTTCTCTGACGTGTGAAGCAAATATATTACAATAAAAAAAGAACAAAAAGGTTTCATTATGTTCATTCATTTTTGGCACAGATCACCTAAGTAGCAAGCAGAGCAAGCTAGTTTTTGGTTCTCTGTAGTTTTTGGAGCTTGCTTTTTTAGTCTGTGATTTTCTGTCGTTTATGGTTTTCCAAATCACGGGCGGTCGTCGTCGAAAATTTCTGTTCAAATTAATAAATGAAGGTGCTATAAGCGTTGATTTTATGATAAAACTGTAGGTTATAAATTGTTAAATAATGATCTTACTCGAGATCAATAATAGAATTATAGAAGAAACGTTAACAGTTAAATATAAAAATGCACTGGCGCGGTGAGTACGTTACGCTTAGAAAGTTTACTGTTTTTTATGATTATGACCTGTTTCTCGAGTGCGAATTACGTTATAATGTGATATCGAATGTGTTGTGATACGGGAGACATTCTTCGTGGGGGTTCTACATGGCCATAACCCCTTTTTGAAAGTACCTTGTCAAGTGTCAAATTCGAAGGGTGGGCCCACGTTGGTCACCGCACTCGGAAATTGCCCCAAGTTCAAAGAAACACAAAAAACGGTGCTAAATTTATAAATTGTCAATGGGTATCCTATGACGCGGTAATGCCTATCTCAGCATGGATGACTCATAGCAGTGTTTATTGGTGGAACTACGTGTGTGCGTGCGGAAACGTCCTATATGTTTTGGAGCCCACTAAAGGCAAACAAAGTTGATATGCGGCGTTGATATCACTGCACTGGAGTCATGGGTGCTATCCATGCACTTGCAATAGCCTTATAGATTATGAGATGAAAAGATATATGAGTAATAGTTTGTAAAATAAAGTTATCATTAGGATTTTGATTTCAGCTTAAAGCCCGAGTCAATAGATGTGACCGTAGCAGATTTTGATGGAGTACTCTTTCATATATCCAATGTGAATGGAGATAAAACCAAAGTTAGGGTGAGTTTGACCTTATTTGATGTCTTAGATGGGGACCCTTGGAGGTCAACTTATCAAGACAGAATTATTACTTTGTACTCAATTTGCCAAAGGTCATTTTTATTACTAAGCAATATGTTGGAGCTCAGTGAATCATCCTTATTAAAAATATACAAAAATATATTGGGACACAACACTTTCTCGGCTAAGCTAATATTAAACAAAAAACAATCACTCTACTGATAGTGGTTGTTGATTGACAAAGTGGCCATAAATACAAACAAATTCTATACATTTGTTTGGTAAACATTTAAGCATCACCAAACAACTGCTAACTCACACATTAACCTTGAAACCATGTCACAATATTATTTTATCAATAAATTTGTTGAGATTGGTTCTCTGTTATTGTAACAAAGTTCTCCATTCGTTATCAATTAGGGAAAAAGCTTCACCACCCCACGAGTTTATGGCATGACACTAATGTACAAAATGTGTAAAATATTATACTGCAGCTTTCCTTATTGTGTATAGTTTTGTTCATTAATACTTGTGGGCTTGGCCAACCTTGAAATTCGAGCAGGTCTTGTGTAATCAATAGTTATTATACTTTACCATCTAATACTTGGTGGATATTCCTATACAATGGCCTATTAGCAAAAATACCATGTATGTAATCTTTAATTAGCTATACAAAACAGTAAAGTAGTGATCCGCATTGGGTCACATTACAGTTGCTGTATCATTAGATATTATTTTAAGTTGTCTACTCCAATAAGCATAATAGTAACTCTGTAGTCAGAACCTGTGATATTAATTCAGCTGCACTGTAGAATTCTGCTTGCTTTGTATTTCCTAATATGGTGGACAAAGCCACATTCTGATAAAACTGGTAAGGTTATTGATTATGTAGTTTAAATTAAACATGTACACACTTTGTATTACAGGTTAGTATATCACTGAAGTTCTACAAACAATTAGACGAACATGGGGCAGATGAACTTCTCAAAAGAGTATATGGACCTCTCCTCACAGAGGCAGAGTCAGGTATGACTATAAATTAATTTCGGTTTAATATTCAGCAGAAGCATGGTGTTGCTGACATTAATGGAAATTATTTTACTATATTTATAAATTAGAACCATTTCTCCTTTTGGGTATATAAAGCTTTGAACAATGTTAGGTATCTGTTGATGAAATCTGTGTGCTAAATTATATAAATTGGTTTGCCGAGAAAACCAAACAAACATACTAGCAACATTTATAAAGACACCATAAAGACTTGTTGCAAAAACATTTTAGATTTAGAATATTGCTATTCGAAATTCTAAAGAAGGACTGCATTTGCTTGTCATGTAAACCCTTTTCTGTTGCACATAATGGAAAGTGAGCACAGCGCAAAAACAGCGCTCTTGTGCAATGCATGTTCACTTCACTGGACATGAGATACTTATGTTACACTCCGCTTGCTATGTGTTTAGTAGTTTTCCGTGAGGTGCAGTGTGATTTTTGCCCCATTAACACTGACTAGAAATTAAGTACTAATTAGTGTAGTCATAATAGAGTATGAAAAGAAATATGAAAAAAAAATTGTGGTGTGTAAAAAAATAATAATAATCGTGGGTTGTTGGATAACGCATTTGAATTCGATACACATTTGTGACGAATTTTACTGGTTCTTGTGTTGCGTAACTTCAAACTTAGCTAAATCCACATCTGACTATTTTTGAGATTTTGATACCAAACGAAAGAGTAAAAAAAAAGCTTTTAAACAGTTTTATCAGTTGTGTATAAATCCACATGGTTCTTGAGAAATAAGCTGTTAAAGTTATGATACTCTATCAAAGCTAGATAGATCCATGAGACAGATTTTTTCAAATATGGCTATATCCATCACAGCCTTTCAGCGATATGGTTTTTTCAACATGGCCGTCATTTGATGTAAGCTTTGCATGTTCAAATTCAAATAAATCTACATCTATTATATCAAAACTCTATAAATCCCTTTGGAGTTGCACTCCATTAAATCAAACAAAGATAAATCCAAACTAAGTATAGAAATATTGAGAGAATTAATGGTTTCTAAATTGAATTAGCTTAACAGGATCGATTTTTAAAATACTGTTGATATACTAAAAAAACTGCCTTTTAAATGATGAAATTGAGCTTGTTATCAGTTTTTCTTCTATATCTCAAAAAAGGTAGATTTATCCGAGTTGTTGTGAATGAAGTTAAGCGACACAGATGCTGGTTTCTTCAAGATATTTTCCTTTATCGTCGTTAGAGCAAGTGTGCAATCTGTATGTAACTTGGCTGAGTGGGAATCGAACCAGGGTTCGGTGTGAAAGTCGCAATCGTTTTAATGTGTAAAGTACGAAAAAATTGAAAATTGAAGAATACTGTTACAGCAGGTAGTATTACTCCTGCATAAAAAAATTCCGTAATATGCATTATGCAAGGGCAAGTAAAACAAATCACAAAAAAAATTAATGTTTGTATATTGGTAAACCATAAAATACCAAAAGTCATTTGATAAGATTGGCAGCCGAGTACAAAACGGGAAAGTGATAAGATAGGTAACATATCCATTAATATTATATTGCTTATCTCGTTGCTGCAATCATTTAGGTATTTGTACATAAACAGGTTGAAATTTTTAGTATCGTGTCACTTTACACACCTTGGCCTAAGCTGTTGATGTGACACAGAAAGATTAACGATTTTCATAGGAATCATTTTTAAAGTGTAAACCACTCTAGGTATATCTTCAAGGTGACCTTGAATTGGTATGTTATCCCGAAAGGGGGTAAATCTACACCTCAAGGTAGACAATGTTTCTTCTACGACTTTACTAAATTTATAGTTTTTCATTGAAGAAATGCCATACAAAGTTTACGTTCGAAAATAGCTTTAACGCGGCTGGGTGGTTGAACTTCGTCTTTGACCGAGTGCACATAAATGAGTTTAATGACCTGTGATTAGATATGGATTTATAGTATCTTGTTAACTCTCGTAGCGATCGCACATGCAATTTTGCGAATGGATTTATTTATTACCATGGGAGTTTGGGAACACCCAGTTTCAAGTAAGCCCCTCACAACTAGTAGGGTATCATGGTCCCAGTCCCCCCATTTCGGGATAACATACCAATTCAAGGTCACCTTGTATAAAGAAAAAAAAATACAAATAAAAAACCACTAAACAAAACAAAATTTTGAGGACTATAATATCTTTATTAAAGATTTTGATTCCATTAATTTTATTTACTGAACACATTCACCTGAAATTTACCTCTGTTCCCGAGGGAACTCTTAGCTTTTTGTTAAACAAAAGTTCACTCAAATCACACTTTTTTTATCAAAGCTTTGTAAGGTAGTCAATGAATGGCTTTATTTATTTACAAGGAGTACTTGGGTTTTGTGTAATATTTTTATCTAAATTAGTTCAGCTGATTTTGCGTAAAAGCCACACAAGCAAACAGATAAAATGTCACTTTTATAATTATAATAAGTTGGAATTTTATTAGTAACACAAAATTTAATATTTTTATAAACACATACATTCATAAAAGAGATAAAGAAATGGTACAAGTGAGTACTTTATCCTGACCACAGCTCTGAAAGAGCAACCCATTTATATTGTCCCACTCATACTTATTCTAAGGTCCCATTACACTTTCGACGGTGCTTTGGACGTAATTGTGGAAGAGTGAAAACAATATTCCTTCTTGCTTCATTTATTGGTTCTGTCGTTATCAATTTTCAATTTACGTATTAGTTTTAGTTTTCGTGAATATAAACAAAATATCCATAATATTTTAACCAGTGTTTTACGATACTTTCCTTCCTCTGAGTCATATCCATGAACATTTATAAATATGAATTTCCTGTTGCACGCTATTCATACCGTACCGTACACACACAATAATTATGCATCTTAATAAGCCATTATAGCAGGACATACATTCAATGACTATTTGATTGATAGACTCTGATCTCGCAGACGTTCATCTCACATACAAAATAAATGAAACAAGAATATTTAGCGTTAGTGTAGCGACACACCTGCCGAAATTACGGGGCGGGACGTTCGGTGGCTGAACTATGCTATGACCATATGTATGCCACACTAAACGGTTACGCGCCGAACAGTCGCTTTACGCAGTGTGTAGTTCAGCGTGTTACGCGACGGGACCTTACCACAGATTACTGAATATATTACTACATAAACCTTACACGTAGCTGCCTCGTCGGTCGGTGTCGTCATCACTGTGTCAGCGTGCGTTGCGTTTGCGTTCCACTACGCTCGCCGCATTTTCGGTCGCGTAACGCGTCGCATGATGTGTTGATTGCTATACAAAACACATTGAACGCGTTATATATTTATGATTTTTTATAGCAGTAGCCTAAAAAGGAAAAATTAGATTACGCTTACGCTTAACAATGCGTAATCTAATTTTTCCTTTACAAATTATTCTACTGAACGCGTTCACTCAGAAACAGTCGCCAGACGAAAGGTTTGGTTCTACGCCGGACGCAACGTAATTTCGGCTGGCGTGTCAAGCTGCAAGCGTATTCACGTTTAGCGCGTTTACCTTCGGCAAGTGTAATTCAGCTAAAAACAACAAATACAAATATTTACTCAAACTGGGAGTAGTTATGATTTTTATAGACGTACTTAGCCTAATCTACAGATAATAAAGCAGAGCATGTTCTAGCTAAAGGCACAGATAGATGCAGCCTCGAGGCGAAGAACGAACGAGGAACGAGGTGTTCCTCGAATTTTACCAATTAATTCTAGCTGGTAGGACTTTTCTGTAAAATTCGTCTGGGCAGGAACCACCACTTTGCCAGTTATTCTGCCGCCAAGCAGTATTATGCGAGCACTACTATGTTCCGAGTTGAAGCAACTGTTATGGGCGGCCGTGTCGCTTAACATCATGTGAACGACTAGCTCGATGCTTCATTCATTCTCATTGTTTAATGGGGGGCAATGATAACGTAAGCATTTTAATAACAAGGATGACCATCTCCTCCGTCCTTCCAGGTTACAACATTTCGGTTCTTCTTGACTTGGAGGCCATTCCCGAGGATTGGGAGCAGGTGGTGAAGAACGTGGGTCTGCTGAAGAGGAACTGCTTCGCTTCCGTCTTCGAGCGGTACTTCCGGTTGCAGGAGGACGGCGACGTCGGACATAAGCGGGCCGTCATCAACTACAGGCAGGATGAAACGCTGTTAGTATGTTTTTAAGACTAGTTTTTTTATATTTGTATTTTTTATTATTCTTGTTAGTAAGCCTAAGATGTGGTAGTATATTTCCCATGGGACTACTGGGTCCAAATAATGCAATGGCTAGTGGTTCCGAAATATAGGTGTTACTGGTCCAATGGACTACTGGGTCAAAATAGTGGCAGTTGTCCCGTCATGAGGCTAGTAGAACAAACCTGTTTATTCTTTTTCTCGTGTAGGCAAGTGGTCAGCCCTGGTGTCAGAATTTTTAGGCCTCCCAAAGGCTTCTGACTTGGCTTAACGACTACTGTCTTAGCAACCGGGACCGACGGCTTAACGTGCCCTCCGAAGCACGGTAGCGCTCAGTTCTAGATACCGACGTTTTGCTGTAGCGGTCACCATCACAGTAGTGACCGCAGCGAATTTTGCTTAACTTTACCGATCTGCTAGGAACGGCTAGTCCAGGGGGGGGACGCTTCCATATTGTTCCCTTGGCACCACTTTTTTGTATGGAAAGAAACGCTATCTTTTATAATGCCCGGTAAAACTCAGCCTTAATGTACTTGGATTTCGAATAGATGGCGCTGTTCATAAATGTAACATGCGAAGTTGTCAAATTCATATTGACAGCTATATCGGTGATTGAAACATCTGGGGATCTAGCTAAGATTCGAAACGCTAACGCTAACTCCAAAAATGTATTGAAATGACATTCGCTGCGGAAAGTAAGCCATTTTCGAAATATCATTCCAATACATTGTGAAGTTAGCGTTAGCGATTGGGTTCTTTACTAGACCCCCTGGATAATTAAGAATTTAAAATCACAGACCTTGAGGTAAGCACATATCTATAGGTATGTAGGTATGGATATAGAATACATATATATACCCAACTACAGTATAGGTAGGTATATAGGTGTTTGATAGTTCCACGGATCTTCTAACAGAGGGCATTACAAACCAGTTTTTTTTTCGGTGACAAAAATCTCCTCAAGAGGGCTCTCTATTCCCCGATACTTATAGGTCTACTCTATGGGCTAGTCGTGCTTCACTATTGTGTTATTGTGTTGAAGGGGATACCATAAGCCTTAAACATCAGCATATGAGGTCACATGAAATAAAACATAAAACATGTTTACATTATGTGTATATCATAGTGTACAATGGCCATGGTACACTATGAGTACACTGCTGTGTGTGGTGAATGGTGATATCATTTCTATACCAAAATTTGCTTATATTATGTAGGTTTGTCAGTGGGTTTGATAAAATCAAAATAATTTACGTCCACTGCTAAACATAGGCCTCCCGCATAAATCGCCACTTTGGATGTTTATCATTGGGGGATTTGCCATAATCACCGCGCTTGGCAGGGGGCTTGGTGATCGAAGAAGATTATACTAAAGCGACAAATTATTACAACATGTCAGTCGAATGCGTTTCATATAAGCTAAATACTATATGTGACAGTCACATTTAGTGACAGTTTTAGGTTTATTATGATGTCGCTCTAGGAAATAGGGGGCCAGATATTAGTGTGGATATATGGAAATAACTTTACTGCGAAACATCCGGGAATGGAAAAATATCGCCAGCGTGGTTGACATGTTTCGCTTGGAATAAAATAGAGATAAATTCGAAGAGCTGATGGCCAACCTCTAGTAGTAGAGAGGTACCAGAGGAAGAAGTAGATTCATCATCATCATTGACAGCCTGAAGACGTCCACTGCTGAACATAGGCTTCCCTCAGGGAGCCACTTAGAGTGGCTGCTCGCTTCCTGCATCCATCGGCTCCCCGCGACTTTCACCAGGTTGTCGGTCCACCTAGTGGGGGGCCGGCCTACGCTGCGTCTTCCGGTTTTTGGTCGCCACTCGAGAACCTTTCTTCCCTATCGGTTGTCAGTTCTACGAGCGTGGCCTGAAGAGAATTAGATTAGCATGTATTTATTGGCTTAATATAATCAGTCCCCCGTTGTTGCAGGTACGTGGAAGCGCAGACGGACCGCGTGACGGTTGTGTTCTCGACCGTATTCCGACACGAAGACGATATGGTCATCGGGAAGGTGTTCATGCAGGAACTCAAGGAGGGCCGCCGGGCCTCGCATACCGCGCCACAGGTTAATATACTACAACAATAAAATAGAAAAAAGAAAGAAGCTATTTTGCTCACGACAGTCCAAATTGGCAGTTCACAATGGCATTCTTAGCTATTTTTGAGGTCAACGCAACGGTTAAAAACGCAACTTTCCGCTCACAAATTCTCAAAACGATTGCTGCATGTGACCTTTTTTGGCGTTTTTAACTGTTAATTTTGCCACCCGTAGGTAAATATATCAGCTTAAAATGTTAGGCTGATATAAAGAATGAGCACTGAGAATTTTTCCTATTAAGCCAAAAAAAGCTATGTTTATTTTGCGTGTGTTCAAAATTGATTTCAGAGAGCTAACTAGATACAATGGTGAGGTGTTATGTATTTAGTATTTGTGTTTCTGGTAAACTCCCCATATTTTTAATGATTAAAATGCACTTTCTAATTAATAATTTTTTTGGTATTTGTTTTGCAGGTTTTGTTTTCACACAAAGAACCACCGCTAGAACTCGTGGACACTGATGCGAGAGTCGGCGACAATATCAGTTATGTTACGTTTGGTGAGTACGATGTTTTCGTTAATATTTATTATCATAACAATTTACCACAGCTCAAAACGAAACTGAAAATATATCTGAAACACACCACCTTCGCTATGTTATGCCGTCGCATTACCAACAGCTCAAGCAAAACTGACAACTATTAATTACCCTGACTCCAAAGCACATATTCCTTTGAGTTTTATTCCTATTAAGAACACCAAAGACCTGCGGCGCGACGAAGTTCTGCAACTACCTGCACTACCACATCAAATGCTAAAGAAACTAAATTGAAACCTATCACCTTCACTTCAAAGCATCTCATCATCATCATTAACAGCCTGAAGACGTCCCAGGGAGCGCCACTCCTGCATCCATCGGCTCCCCGCGGTTTTCACCAGGTCGTCGGCCCACCTAGTGGGGGCCGGCCTACGCTGCGTCTTCCAGATCGTGGTCGCCACTCCAGAACCTTTCTTCCCCATCGGTTGTCAGTTCTACGAGCGATGTGGCCTGCCCATTGCCATTTCAACTTGCTAATCCTAAGAGCTACATCGGTCACTTTAGTTCTCAGTTACAAAGCATCTAATTGTACATAAATGCCCCGTAAGGTCAAACAAATTTGAGGCCTGCCTCTGTCCTAACAGAGCCCGTATTCCCTTACAGTGTTCGTTATAACAGCTCAAACAAGACTGCCATCTATGACAATAACTCCAAAGCTTATATCCCCTTGCAGTGTTACTCGCTGCCACATTTAAAACGCTTCAAACAAAACTGTCCCCTATTATCATTTCACCAAAGCCCCACGCATTGTTATTCGCCGACACATAGCTGCCACATATAAAACAGTTCAAACAAAACTGCCACCTATTGCTATAACTCCAAAGCCGACATCCGGTTGCAGTGTTGTTCCCGCGGCACACGTGCGCGGCGGCGCGCGACAACACGATCGACTTGCTGCACATGTTCCGCGACTACCTGCACTACCACATCAAGTGCTCCAAGGTGTACGTGCACTCGCGCATGCGCGCCAAGGCGGGCGACCTGCTCAAGGTGCTCAACCGTGCGCGCCCGCAGCCCGTCGCCAGGCCCAACGAGCGGAAGACTATCACGTGAGTATACCAATCACTAACACCCTAACTAAAAGAATGACCCGCGCGCGGTTTCTCGTTCGTTTGTCATGTTCATGTTAAATTAACATACCAAATGCAAATACACAATGCACCGCAAACGGGGCGTCAGTGCAGGTCTTACCGCCCCCATGCCAAATTAGAAACATACCAAATACTCTTTGCTTATTGATTTACGACAGCCGTTGAGTAACAGGCAACCAATCAGCGTTCAGTATTTTTAAGTTGACATAAGTTTAACTTTAACAAACACAAGAAACCGGGGGAGTGACCGGAATCTTTTGTTCATCCTGCGAAATTTGTTTTCGTCTGTTCGATTGTATTGGTAGTACTTGCTCATAGACTCATTTAAATTTAATGGAGACTGTGAATGGTATTGTAGAAAATGTATAACAACATGCTTCTTATGTTGATTTTTAATTTGGATTGGTGATTGTAGTTTTCTTTT
The DNA here is from genome assembly GCA_963580505.1 of Ennomos erosarius. Lineage (NCBI taxonomy): Eukaryota > Metazoa > Arthropoda > Insecta > Lepidoptera > Geometridae > Ennomos > Ennomos erosarius. The sequence goes on from OY756987.1 coordinate 10,125,510, forward strand.
TTCCAGGGGAAAAACATTCATAAGGCATTGAGCGTCGCGCGCCGACGGATCCAGGCGGAGAGAAGCTGCCGCACCCACGCTCACTCTCGTAACATCTCGACAGACAAACAAACAAACACGCTGGTGACTGCCAAATGCTAGCAATAAGTTACCCGCAGCCAGAGGTGATAGTGACAAACTCATGACAATGTTATCGCTGCAATTTAAACAATATAATTTAATTACCATTTCTAATTTATTAATTATACAGATGTTATCAGAGTGAGACGCGACACTGCGATGTACGCACGTACCCTAGAGCATGTTTTGAAAACGTCATCCACATGGTATTTTATTTATTTATGAATAACATTAATATATTTCAGTTAATCACCAACGTCACAAAGTACTTATTTAAACGCCATTACGAAAGAATTGATGAAATGCCAAATAATCACGGATATGCTCAATGTTATTATCTACTGCCCATGGCCATTTGAGTGCGCAATTTTATGGAAATATTTATTGTGATGTCTTTGATCCTAACATGTAAAAGTCAATATAAATTCTGAAGTACATTTGTTTTTAACAGAAATTATGCTTAATTATGAGAGTTATATTATAGGTGGCGATGCAATCTGCTAAACTCGTGTTCCTAACGTTAGCGAGTGCCCACAGTTTTAACCCATTTATGGAAATTACTATTTTATTAAAATTTATGTCGCTTTTTAATATCGCAATCAATAAAAAGTCAGAAGTTCAAAGCTCTTCTCGTTATCGTATGAAGCTGCCGAATGAAATGATATATTTTTCATAAAACGGGTTGTTATGTAGATGTAGTCACCATCAAAAGCCGCGTGCGCATGTTTATTGTCGATACGCCCACAGAGAATCGGGGTGCGAGGTAAAAGGACAATAGGTTACGCGTATTTAATTTTATTTTTTGATTTTAATAAAAATTATGTACGCCCTGATGGTCTAGCATGCGCACCGCGAGAAAACTCGTCTACTCTGTTAGAGTGAGACGCGCTTAGGCGCTACCATAGTCTTGTCACGGTCACTCACGAGATAGTGTCGAGCAAAATTTAATTAAATAAAATTTTGTCACGGTGCGCATGCTAGCCGGGCAGGTAACAAAGCAAACTAGGAAAATGAGCGAATTTTAAGTTAAAAATGCGCGTATTTTTATCCCTTTCCTTTATAATTTGCGACCTTATAATTTCGTCTCTATTATTTTACATATTAGGTATACTTGGCCACAAGCGTATCGCGTACAAACTTGATACCATAGCTTACGTACTTTGTTGTTATAATGCGATTACCAATCCTCATAATATATAGGGTAAAATGTAATATAAAATGTAACCTATTAAACGTTTGGTTTACACACTTGTAAAAATGTATATCGCAGTAATATCGAACAGGTATAATGCACAAACTTACGAATTACTTCTTATTATTAATTAATTTATAACTGTGTTCTCGCGTTTAGTTTCACTATATCAATGCATACGAACAATAACTGTTTAGGTAGGTCCGATTCAATTATATGTAAGTGAAAGTATATTATAGTATTACGCAATAGAAGGGGAGCCGATGGATGGATTGTAATGGCCTTATTTACTACTTGAGTTGTTCCCTCGGGAGGCCCTCCCGCCGATAGATCGCTAGTGCAGGCCTCGGTACATTACGTATCTAATATTTAGGAATAAATTCCAAATCGCATTTTTAGTTGTATGGTTTTTACTATTGTTGTAGCGAAATGTTTTAAAGTTATATTTTAATACATGCCTTTGGGTTCAGAGTTTTTCGTAGAAGCCTTTTTATGTAACACCAAAAAGATGCTCAAAATTCGGAACAAATTGCGAGCTGCGCGTACAGAAAATGAAATATATTATTGTATATCACAATACATTAAATAATTAATAAAATATACAAATTGGGACATTATTAGTGTGTAAGATACGTTAATTATCGTGTTTGAAAGGGATTATTGGTCAAAATATCGAGTCAAGGACTGAAAGACTAGCAAAGTTGAATGGTTCGAGTGGGATACCTTATATAAAATATTAATATAATTCGCTAAGTCAAGTTAATGCGGAGTCTATGTGAATGTTACAATAACATCAAGACGTACAAGGAGCGACATTCGCATATTACGTTATGTATGAGCATGGAACGTAAAACAACGTCTAGGGACAATTTATCTATTTAATTAAAAAATCTAGCTAACTTGAATTTATGTAATTTTTATTTGCAAGATTTATTATTATTTATGTAATATAATGTGTAAGTTAAATGTTGCTTTAAACTTATCATACATTGGATCATTGTTTTAATGTCAGTTTTAGCGCGAGATGATGTAAACTGCCGATTACAGAAGTTATTTGTGAATATGTAATTATTCTTGTGATTTAAAATCCGTTTATACTGTATTTTTTATTTTCTAGATTAAAGAAAACTTACTGCAATATTCGCTTATCATTTATTTACCCAACATTCACTTACTTTTAGAATCAGGGTACACAGTAAATGCTATATTTGCGGAACATCGAAAGCATTGTATACCTACTGCTTATACAGATAAATTTTAGACTACGTGCAAATTAATACTTATAATTATAACTAATACTTAAGCTAAAACTCAGTAAAAATCAGTGTTTCTTTTATCTACATCAATATAATGAAAAGTTACTATCGTATTCAAAAATCGATCTTATTTCCCGAAGGCGTGGGTGAAGTAGGAGATTTTGGTTGTCCGAGCTTCGAGAGGGTGGCCACTTTGGACGCAAACTTTACGAAGCTCATTCCAGACACTTGAGGCTCTGGTTTCTGGCTACCTTCCGGCTGGAAAGAGGCGTCCAGTGAACCTGCAATCGAAAATTTGAAATTAGGATCGTGTTTTCTCATAACATTATTGCATAAACAGCCCCCTTATGTTCTGTCACTGTGTATAGTGCACTTATAATATATTTAAAAGCAAATCTATTGTATAGTCTACTCTATCCGCAATTGTCATTAGAAAAAACCTCAAATTATTTTGTATGCATAGGAAAGTTGAAAAAAAAATTGTATGGCGCCCATTTTAAAAAATGGCGGAATCAATTATTTTTCGAGTATGTAATCAGCCACCCGATGCAAAAAATCAGCCGGATCAGACCAACTTTCAAAGTAGCCCATCTTGAATCCGCTATCTTGGATTTTCATGACCACCATCAGAAAGTTCCCATCGTTCCCTTATGACATGTAGTCAAACATCCCCACCTACCTCTTACCGTTCCCGATTTATAAGAGTTTCAATTTTGCATGAAATATTAATTTTTTGCTGAACCTTCCACGGACCATAAGTAAGTAAGTGTCCAGTAAGGAATGAGCCAAATTGTCGAATCTGGGAAAGTAGCAAGCTAACAAAAGTAGCCAATTAAGGAAATTGTCAACTCGGTTCTTGACTAATTTATTCGATGCTTAGCAATTTTACAAAATATAAAAGTTAATCGTAAATCCTTACTCTGCTGTGGAGACATGATGGAGCTCGGTTGCGATCCTTGTTTATCCGGGCTGTCCCCCATTTGGCTTGTCTTTTCGTGGAGCAGGTCCAGAGCTGGCAGCAAACAATAATATACTAAGATGCAGTGCAGCATTCGCTCTAATCAGACATCATGACAAGGTGGCTTAACATTATCACACGTCTAGCAATACAAATAGTGATTGTGATGTCTTGTTGACTGTGTAGTTAGTTACTCATTATAAAGTTATTGCAGGTAAAATTAAGGATCCTTGTATAAAGTTTTAGTTATCCTCGTTTGTCTTCGTGTTAGGTATTCGATGTCTTTAGGAAAATGATTTATTCCGAGGTTTGCGATTGTTCGTGATAGAAGTTGTTAACATCTCATACTTTCTAATTTAGGTCATGACTGTCATGTCCTGTCAAGGGATATATAGGCTATAGATAGCCCTAGTGGCAATAGACTTGTATAGACTATAGCTATCTGACCGAGTGAATTTATTAGCACTCAAAAATGAAGTAACCAAGTACAGGGTAATTTTTGTGATTTGACGTTATTCTCTAACTTCCGGTTTTACTGCTACCTACATCTAATTAAGTATGTTTAAAAATGGAAACTGACATTTTAAATTTAACCCATTACCATCTTTAAGCGACATGTCGTCCATCTTGGAGTCTTGTATCGTTTCCAGCTGTTGTCGGAACTTTGTAGTGATCTTCCTCCGCTGGTAGTCTGCCTCTATCTGCTGCTTCGTGCGCGGGATCCGGAAACGGAAGCAACAACACACGATCACTACTGTAAATTGTCCCCAAGAAAGTACAACAATAAAATAAAAAACGTTAAAATTACGTCAAAATTAATCTGCTGATTGGGCGATACCCACAAATATAAAACCCAAAGCTTTAAAAATACTTTATTTTTTGATTGTGAATTTTCACGTCTAAATAGCTGAACTGATTTGGATGAATTTTTGCAAACAGCTTGCTTAAGTTATGGAAAGTGGAAAGCTGACGGTTCCAGCTGAAGACTGGTATTGTAGGTGAAACTGCAGGGTGCCTCTAGTTTAATATCTAGAAAATCTTTAGTTACTAAATTAATTTACTATCTAGTTCCTAATGATTGCTCAAACTTTTAGGAACTTTAATATCTTAAATACAGGTACCTCATTAAGTGTGATATTTGCACTTTGACACCCAAACCAATCAATTAACTCCGTGATTCTTTGTTACCCCAGTGGTCTCTTTAGTTATAATGTATACCTATTTAGCTATTCTAGTGACCATATTATAGAAACTGTATTTGTAGCAATTACTTACTCAATGTTGTGACACCAGCCCAGCACAAAAACACAATTTGCCATAGCCTAATATCACCCACGACTTTTCTCTCTACCCACTCTGGTTCTTCAGCATTTTTTAATATGTCCATTACGGGATCCATTATGCAAGTGTTCTAAGTATATGAAAAGGTAACTTAATTAAAAGCTACAAATCACACGTCCTGGATGAATTCGCTGGTAGTATAAACTAATTTCCCCTATTGGAAGGAGTGGTATCGCCACACCTAGCATTACGTTTACCTACGCTACAGTACCACCCCTGCGACCCCTGCAGGGTTGCCAACCATCTACATTTTTTGGCGCATGGCCGGCTTTTTAGCCTACTAGGCTAGGGCTGTCTCTTTTCAACAAAAAGGTGAAAATAACAAATAAATATATAAGTATGATAATATGAAAAATAAATCATCAGTTTTATATTAATTTAAGGTTTTATTTTCACACAATAACAAAACCCTAAAATACTATACATAGCATAGGCACTTAATTACTATTAGGTATAAAAATAAAACATAATCAAACATAAATCTTATTCTTAAAATTAATCAATAATTCATAATCTACACTAAAAATAATAGATTTGAAAGTACATACTAGGTAGGCCTAGTAGATACCTATTTGACCTCTGCCTGCTACGACCGACTTTATAATATATAATATAATAATTGATTTAAACCTGCCTGTCCCTGTACCTTTTAACGATTGAACTTATCTTGATGGTATAGAGAATAATAGAGATAGTGTGAAATAGGATACTTAGTTACTCTAACTCGCGAAAAACTACAGACTACAGTGTACTAATTAATGGTACTATGTTTGTGAAGTCGTGGGCTAAGTAATGGGGAATTAGGGATGTCTTTTTACAAAATATGTTATAATATTTGTCAGCAATTTTCAAAATTAGAAGTGGTTATACCATTGACTATACTATGCCTACCCTATTCTAATAAATTCAAGTTACTTACTTATTATGTCACTTTTTATGATATAGGTATTGTAATTATTACAACAAAAGACCTCATGACTTAATTATCACCTAACTTTCATTTGAACTCAGTACTCTGAATTTAAAACTGCGACACGGCCGTATGCTGGCTGGCTGTGACTGGTGCTGCGTAAACTTTTTTAAATATTCCCGCTCAGCTTACTAAATCGTTACGATGTTGCTTACATACAAAACATATTTTATTAGGTTCTTAAGATTTGCTTCAGATGAAAATTAACCCAAATTTTAATACATAATTCTAATAAAATAGTTTAATTAATATTAAAGCTCTTATTTGATTATTATTTAAAATATATTACATGATTTAGTATTTTATATTTCTACGAATCATGAATGAAATCTGAACCGGTAAAATATTTATTAGCTCTGACAACATTGTATTCGTTTTCTGTTTCATTTGACGACTGTTTCACTTTCCCGCAGAAAATAGGGTGTCGAATCTGTCCTATAACCTCCGTATATTTATTACAATTTAAAGATTGAAGATGAATCTTTTATGATAATTGTGGTGTTATTCTTGTAAAGGCTATTCTAAGTGATGTTGTGTAAGATCGTTTGTGTTCTTGCGATCTATCTGTAGCGTTTTAGAAAATTAAACATGGCTTCGAACCGAGGAATTCAGATTGGATCCGCGTGGTTTCAACGGAAATTGAACTTGAGGCCGCAGCACCGGGGTGTGCACCTGGTCACCGAGGAAATCCTCAAACAGGTGCCCGAGCTCTCGCAGTTCGCGGTCGGCCTCTGCCACATCCAGAGTGAGTATCCTGAGAGTGACAGTCTTGCCGCCGATGTTGCACCCTTACTTGTCATATTTGTCCTACATAATCTCGCGCGATTGTGTCATTACGATAACGCTAAGTGATAACGGCGTGGAAGTGAATTATCGGTGGGGTGTAAATGTGCGGGTATTGTGATTGTGACACGACCAGCTGATCAGTGAATGTTGTTTGCAGTCCTACACACCTCGGCAAGCCTTGCGCTCAACGAGAGCTGGGACCCTGATGTCAGAGACGATATGGAGATGATGCTCAACAAAATAGTACCAGAGGGTCTCCCTTACCGCCACTCGTGCGAAGGTCCCGACGACATGGTGAGTTGTTGTTATCAATAACCCTACATTCGATTTTAAATTCAAAACACTGGGTACTAAGACAAACTTTAAATTTGGAATGTCGTAAATCAAGATGTTGATTTTCTTTTGTTACTGTTTACTTTTATCTAAGTCACTGATTTTCTTTTCACTTTAATGAATAATTAATAGCAGTGGTTACCTCGAAGCCTTCCTAAATTATTGATGCATTAGAAATGAGCTTCCTCAATGGACATACTTCAACATTATTTTAAGGCAAAGTATAGTCTGTAAGAGCTTATGTGTTCAACATTTCAAATATAATAATTTTACCTATAACACAAAAAACTTGGTTATGATTTTTTGTATATAGCACCATGGGGTCCCATCAAACAAATGAAAAATAGCCTGAATTTGAAAAAAATTTAGTGATCATGTTGTGAGCGTTACTAATTAGTGTTTACTGTATTTAATAGGCCCAATACTTCACCAACACAATAAATGTCACTTGATAATCTTGCGTTATGGTGAAATAAAATATTTCGTAAAATAGCCCGTGTTTTCCATTGTATGGGATGAGGCATCTGTACTGTAGGTATTATATTATCTGGGATAGCGCTGATTGTGATTAAAATTATTCCTTTATATTTATAAATTGATCAAATCATGAATTGATTTCTGATAGGTTGAAGAAGTAGTCTAAGCTTAGGCAGGCATAGTTGTCTTGCTTGCTCTACTGAGATATGAAATGCTGATATGTGTAAATATAGTAACACAGTTACAGTCATTATCATACTCATCACAATTACTCAAGGTCTGCACCTATTTACATATTGGGCAAAGCATCTCTCACTCTACACAAATTATTCATACATAAACATGAGTATTAATTTAATCTTGGACACCTTATAAAAACAACTCGTTAAAGCAAGGTATACTGCACCATAAGAAAGGTGTTATAATTGGCCCATTAACATCTAAAACTGTAGTTAAAATTATCATTAATTGCTATAAACATAGACATTTAGGGTTCTTATTTCACCATATCTTCTTCCACCTAATAAAAGATTTTTCAGTATAGTTATATCATGTTGACAGTGGTTGTGAGCTTGAAATGATTGCACATATTGTATATGCAAACTTATAGTTTCAACTATGTTATTAACTTATAACCTATGTTTAGTAAACAATTTTATAGTTAAACAAACATTTTTTTTATCAAACTTAACCAACTTTTAGTTCTTATTATTTTTGTTCTTCAACCTACTTCAAATAGGGGAAATTCTATTTCTTTTATGTACTAGAATGACACAACAAGCTATTTGTTAGCCTGGCGAGAAGTGCAATTCCGTGCTGACAGATGTGGCTCTGTGATGAGCTATAGTGAATTCATTGCATTTATTGGTTGGTTTTATTAGTTTTAACTAGTTTCACTAAGTCTCTACTAATTACTCACCTAAATGGCAAAGCTTAGTATATCATTGACTGTTAATATACACATTATGAGATTGAGACAATGTACAACGTTGGGGCTGAAACCATCCAGAGCTGAAATAATTGGACTTCATAAAATGCAGTAACCACGTGTAATGTATTATAATATTACACAGTTAACATTTTACAGTTGACATTTCAGTCCATCCACAATTCCGCATTGGGCACTGTTTGTACTGCTACTGTTTACGTAGATTAACTAGCCATGCCAAAGGTCAATCAAATCATTTGCATCACCAAGGCGAATACTGTATTTTGTTTAGGTACAGAGTCTACTACATAGAACTACATAATAGAGGAAACCAGTGACACCAAATAAAATGTTAAAAACATCATATTTTATTCGATTTCGTATCGCTTAATGTCTTTCTTTGATCTCCAATATCTTTCTATACATATTTTCACTCACATGCATAGTTGCTGACCCTAAGGGACAATAGTCTTCCATTAATAAGTGAGCTGGTATGGCTGAGCGGAAACTTATGTGACTTGAACCAACGGGCACTGGCTCAAAACCTACCTGTCCCTTCAATAATGGGTTCTCAAGTCATGTGCGGAATTTGCACTCACTCTTACAATGGTGAAGGAAAACTTCGTGAGGAACCAGCATATTCAAGAATCACAAAAATTCAAATATGTGTCATGCACCCAGCACTTCACCTGATGAATATTCTTATTCTATTTGGGGGCGGTAAGGCCTGCACTGACGTCCCACATGGGGTGTATTGTGCATTTCCCCCTGCCAGCATTCACCCAAGCCAGCCTAGCTCCTTTATGTATCGGAGCACGGCTCTGGGTTGCTGGCACAACTGTTCCAGTGATGTTACATTAGATGGTGACTTGGAGACCGATTGCAAACGATCCCGCGGTCGTTGTTCTTGTTCGTTCAGTAGACGTGTCGTTTCTCTTGTCTCTTCTGTGGCTGTGCATAATAAAAGCACATGTTCCACTGTTTCGTTTTCCTGCATACAACCCCGGCACAGAGGACTGTCTGTGGCACCAATTTTGTGCAGGTGATAATTGAGGTTACAGTGACCTGTGATGATACCGACCATAAGGCGGAGGTCTTGCCTAGTTAATTTCAGCAGATTGTTTGTGAGTTTTCTATTTAGGGATGGAAACATCACCTTTGCTTGCTTGCAATCAGTTTTTGCTTGCTTGCAATCAGTTTGATCTGATGGATAATGGCCTACAGTATCTCCATATGGCAGGAGCCCTTGTCCTGGCAGTGGGAACATATTGGGCTGATCACTAATTGACAATATTACTTAGAAATTAAAACTTATTTGGTAAAGCATACCTACTTACTTATTTGGGGATTTGCCTGAGGTAGATATCAATCAGGAAGATGATAAAATGGCACTATATTACTCTATCAATATTTTTTTGCTACATAACAAGTCCTGTTAAATCTAAAAATGTATGGGTTTCTGTAATATTTACAAATATTTTATTTGATTATTTTATCATGCACTAATATTATATTCAATGTATCTCCATACAGCCTGCACATGTAAAAGCCTGCTTCCTGGGATCCTCGCTGACGATACCAATCACAGATGGCAAGCTAAACCTAGGAACATGGCAAGGGGTCTGGCTATGTGAGCATCGAAACCATGCGGGCAGCCGAAAGGTACATTTTATTAATAGTATTCAATCAAACATGGTCCCGGTTTGTGAATTGGAACACCCCATCTCTTCCCGTAGGTGCTATAAGAGCTGGCTAAGATAATATCCAGAGAATAGGCAGCATCATTTTCCTTGGTACATTAAAACTTCTGTGATCACAGAGATCACCAAGCTGCCTGCCAAGCATTGTGGTCATGGCAACTACGATAAGCATCTAAAGTGGCGTTTTGTGGGCGGGCTCAGCAGTGGACATATTTCAGGTTGATGATGATAAATCACACACAAAGAAGACTCAACCCTGATATAGGTTTACAATTTTACATTTGTTCTTCGATGTGTGCGGTGCGGAGGTAGGTATCTTATGTCAGGGGTAGAAGAGAGGCTGTGCTGTTGATGTTGACGATGAGTGGTCCCCTCCACAGATCGTAGTGACCCTGTCGGGCTGCCCGCGCGACTCCCCGCTGTCGCCGGTGTCGGCGGCGTCGTGCTCCAGTTAGGACAGGGGGGGGGGCGCGACCCCCCACACGCACTCGCACTCGCGCCCCTCCTCCAAGAGTACGCGGAGGTAAAGCCCCCGCTCCTCCCACCTTTTATATCCACGCACCTGATCCACGTACCGCATTGACCTAGAGACCCCCCCCCCCCCCAACGACGCGATGCACCGAAACGCTGCTGGTTCAACACTCGCGTGAGAAAATAGGGGATTATTCACAGAATGCCTTAACCATTACTAAACACCAATTAAATATAGGATGTAATATATTTTTGCGTTTGATTTGTTTATGTTTCGGGGAAAGCTTGGCCCCACCCTGAGTCCATGCCTTGTCGCCTGGATCGTATGAGAGCGAAGCTGTGAAGTTTGGTTTCAGGTTTACGTTTCGGTGCAACGCTTCGGGCTTTAGACTCGGTTTCCATGACAATGTGGTACAGGCGTAACTTAGATTAGTTCTACTTTTATCTTCGAGCGACAATATGTACATAAGATTAATATTTTGTAAAGCGTCGCGCGGTACTTCCGAATTAATGTTTTAAGCCTTCGAGGTTCCGGGTCAGGGCCGATGGCGGAATTGCACATGATACGGTCAAAGTTGTTATTAGAGTAATTGTTCACGGCAGCCATTCAAAACGTTACACACTTTACATGATTAACTTGTTGCGATGTCCTTGTTTGGTTAGTTTATTTGCTAACACGTTGAAATTTGCACACGTTCTGTTATTCCGAATGAAAGAACAGTAACAACTTTAACCTTGTCAGAATTGCCATAACAAGAATTGTCTTCTAGCCGGATCCGGAGCCTTTTTGTAATATAGCTTTTATAGGAATTGATGAGACATGAATCGAGAGAACCTCGAGCGGATTGCCGCGCGACCCCACCCTATTGATACGTTCAGTATAAACTGAGCCCGTTAACTGTACATAATATTATGTACGGCGGTTTTAAAGTATACATAAATATACCTAATTGTTGTTTTGTTATCGCGACTGCCGGTTTGTACATAGACGACGCGCGGTCGGCGGCGACGGTCGGCCTCCGAATCACGCAACTTGAGGTGTGACGTTTGCATGGATGATCACTACTGCACTTGTTCAATATTTTCCAAGTACACCGAGGTACACGTATATATTTTTTAACAAGAACGGCACGTTAGACGTTTTTATGAATTCGGTCACTCATTTTTATTACACGAATTTTGTATGTAATCGCACCGGTTATCGGACAGTTTTGTAAGTTTTAAGAGCTGAATGTAGGTTTATATAGTTAAGAACTTTGTACGTCTACGATAGCTCACTTCTTTCTCCGTGTTAGGTTAGTTTAACGACTAGTCGTCAACATGTCCATAGCTTTAAATGTGTCGCGCCCGTTGTATCAACGGGTCCCGATAGGGATGACAATGAGCTAAATGTACCACTAGTTTGTAGTTGTATATCATTACTGTTAAGATCATGTAAGTGCCTCTAAATTATGGGGTGGTCATGTATTACTTTGCAGAAAATGATTGATGGTACAGGAAGGGCCGCGTTTCTTGTCACGCCGATTCTTTTGTTACTAACATGTTTCTCTAAAATCGATTTTTCAAACGGCTTGTATTGATTATGTTGATTGAAACGCAATAATTTGTTGTTAGGTACGTTTTCTAATGTATTGTAACGCGGTACGTGTATAGTTGTATGTCTTCCTGTGTAAGTACCTTCACGTAAAGAACGGGATGGTTCGGTAACCGCGGCGGGTGTTCGGGATCGGTGTTAGGGTACAAACATCACCTCTATATCCGGCCACGACTATAATATGTTATTGTAAATGTATTGCGGTAGGGACTCCTACGGATATTTTGAACATAGCTACATGTTATATATAATTATATTATAGTTATATAGGACGGAATTATGCTCCCAGGGAGGGTAGAATAACGAATAATTAACGTTATACAACTATAATCCAAAGTTATAACAAAACATTCAGTATTTAATATTCCATGACACTCCTGTGGGAGCATGTCATATGATGCGCGTCGTTGACAAAGTACCATCTAAATTGAACAGGGTTCTAAACCTTGTATACTAGGAATTTATTATATTAATTTCACAAAGAACATTTCGTGGCAGTAGTGTGCTTTCCACCAGGGTTGCGTTGCGCTCGGCTTTGATTGTCCCATGGAGACCGCTTGTGTGGCACAATTTTACACTCGAGACTTAGTTAGGGGTTTATAAATTATAAAATAGTAGGGCTGTCGACTGGATAATTGATGCGGTGTTGACAGTGGCGCCTGAACGCCAAGACACGCACAACCACAACTCAACACGTTTGATACCGCAATGTAGGTACAAAGTAGTTGTACATGTCACAGACATGAATAGTTTTACCTCATGACAACTTACTGCTTCACATGGGAAGTTACGGAGCTTTCATCGGTTTTCGATTCACCACTGTTTTGAGTTTTATTCCAACATCATAGATGTAAGGCATGTTTTTGAATTATCTAACAATGAGCTTATTATGATTCGTAATTAAAATTAGTTGCTCAAATATCAGGTTACATTTTACGTTTTGACTTTATTATTTACATATTCATTTTGTATACAGATGTACTTTAATTTCGTTTTTTTTTCGGGTTTTAGTAATTGGATCATGGGACGGCTTGGGTGCTTTTTAACATACAATGATAAGGATTTGTAAATATTTTTTTGCATTACAACGCGCATGTACGACTATTGAATAATCATGTACATACGTATCACTGTGTAAAGATGTTGAGATGCTCTATATGCATAAGAGTGAGTGTGCCACTGCCATCGAGGTGAATCATCAGATATCACCGGTGTACCACGAATACATTCCTAATGTTTAATTACAAGTATCCTACTAAGTAGATAAGTTCCCAACAAATAGCGACTGGTTCGCATAGATGTACAGAACATTCCTTCGTTCTCTAGTTCTCACAGGGATGTTGTTTTCGTTTTTTTATCGTTGTTATTAATACATGTAATGCGAATGTCCCATTTTAGGCTGTTCAACTAACAACGAATGTGTCTAAGCTTACCTTTAAGTGAATTCCGACTATATTCTCATTTTATACTCGTAGCTCCAAACACGCATTTTTTTATCAGACACGTAAATAATGTTGGTCAATGTAACTGGTATTTATTTGTTATTTGTACAAGTTAAAAGTTTTCATAATAAAATTATATAAGTAAATATAATATTAATGAATAAACGTAACAAGTATATAGTAAAAGCACAGGTTTTATCAAATTATTATGATTATAATAAAATTAGCAGAATTGTATCGATTTGTTATTTGTAATATTGATTGCACATAGGAAAACGAGGTTGTATTCTGAATTAAATAATAACCAAAAGGGAGACAAATAATTTGTGTGAATATTGTTTAAGATCTATAATTATAAATCAACGTATGATTGTACAGTTTGATTATTCACAGTTTTTCTTAGAAGTCCTCATCAGTTGTATAATAATGGTTTAAAGTCACTCGAGTGATGGAGTATCCTCACTATAGAAGTTTAACTGTATCATAAACCTAACTTGTACAATATAAATATATAGATCCACAATTATGAAAGAGATTAAATATTTGCAAAAGTTAATATTAAATGTGTTTTATTTTGTAACTTAATAATATTCTACATTTCAGTCGGCTTAGTTGATTTTTACATGGCGTTTAACTTAAACTAGATATATATTATCGTTGGTTTAATTTTACATTAACTACATTTTATTATGGTGTTTTTTCTGCACTGGCGATTATGTGAGGTCCAGGTCCAGCGTCTGCTAAAAAAAAAGAAAAATCATAATAGTAAGATTCATTGTTGCAGAGTGCTAACTTGCCAAGTATTTGAATAAACTCGTATAAGTAGAGATATTTATAGAAGCATAATCGAAATCAAACTAACAGTTCGTCACTGCGAATCATTGCAGAATTGAGCGTGAGCGAGTGAGACAGCCCTTCAGGATCTGTTCACGTTTTAGTGAAATAGCTGCACTCGATATTCCATTGCTGGTTATTTACATACCATAACCAGTTAATTAGTGTTGATTTTTGAACGAGTGAAACGCAAGTAGCCCAAAAATGTCTTCGTGTACATAGATAGACGCACACAGCTTGTTCTATATATTTGATTACTGATTAGAGACTTGATTTTGATGATATAAATACACGTAAAAAAGTGGACGAACGGACGCCCAGTACAGTACAGTAGCTTTTAATTATTGTTTATCAATTAACATCAGGGGAAATGTGCTCAAATACCAGCATAGAAATTATAAACAATATACTGGCTAAATACTTTAATAGTGTGGAGCCAAACTAAAGAAAACTACCTGTTCTGGGGGTAGTTGTGACCACCAGGCCGTCCGTTTTCAAACCAGTAATGGTGTCTGCAAGCCTGCTGGAAATAAGGCTGAACTCATCTGTGGTCATGCTGAGTTTACCCAACGCATGGTTAAAGTCGTCACTCAGCGCCATCATGCCCACGGATATATTGCCCACCTGTGGACAAACGAAGCTTTAAATACCATACCGATAATATAGCTAAGATTCTCAGTGGTGACCACGAACCGCAGCGTAGCGTAGGCCGGCCCCCGTCTAAGTAGACCGACAATCTGGTGAAAGCCGTGGAGAGCCGATGGATGGAGGAGGCGAGCAGCCGCTCAAGGTGGCGCTCTCTGTGGAGGCCTATGTTCAGTAGTGGAAGTCTTCACGCTGAACAAAAAAACAATTATGAAATAAAATTATGATGCAGTCACTACTGTCCATTTCAGCTGTGAATAAGCAGGATGAAATAGTTATTTATGATATTAGGGCGGTAAGTTGGTTTTTACTAACGAGTAGACAAATGTAAGTCCGAGACGTAGTCGAGGGCTTACCACAATCACGAGTTTGTAAAAATCAATATCCGCCCGTGTATCATACAACGTTTTTCAACACATTTGCGAGAAAACAGCACCACAGGTAGGGTAGACTGGGTACGGTTGAAACGGTGGACGGTTGAAACAAAGTGAATATCTTGTGAATAGTGCGCGATGAGGTGAAGGGTACAAGGGGAGTAAGAAGCGGGCGACAGGTCGAAACATGAATCTTAGTATTGCATCGCTCTTCGGGCGCTGTGCTTGTCTGTAGGAGGCCCCATTGTGTATATTAACGGAAAAGTAAGTATTTCGATATCTACATTTTTGCAATTATTAAGATTTCATTTATAGTTAGAGTATTGAAAGTTTTGTTACAGTTAACTTGAAGGTTGTACAATATCGTAGTATGATTAGTTTTTATTTAAATTTACTGCCATTCTTACTTTGAACCGTTTTATACCAAGATGGGGGGGTGGGGACAGTTGAAACATTATTTGTGGGTACGGTTGAAACAGTTTATTTAAAAAACTTTCTTGTTTTTTAGATGCCGAGGGTACGCCAAAGAAAGACTACAAAAGGTCAAGCCGACTTATTAACATACCAACGAGCCTATGAAGATGTAAAAGCGGGATCTTCGTTGAGAACAGCGGCAGAAAAAAATGGACTGAACCACTGTTCTGTAACCGTTGAAGTATTTTTGTTTAAAATTTTACTATATTTTTTTTTTCATTTTTATTTAATTGATGTCTTTTGTTTGCATAGTTTATAATTAAGTGTTGATAGTTGAGAAATATAAAAGCATGATTGCTTAGTAACTTTATTTAAAAAATATTATCGCTACCAACATCTAATTATTATTTAGTTCAAGTTATAGGTATTATAGGTACTTAATATAAAACTGAAGGCTGGTTAAAAATAATGTGAGATTATAAGTATAGCCAAAGAATTATCGCTACCAACATCAAATTATTATTTAGTTTAAGTTGTACTTAATATAAAACTGAAAGCTGAATAAAATAATGTTAGATTATAAATATAGTCAAAGACTAGAATATTACTTAATAAAAATATTTGTGATAGTCAACTGTGCCATTACTATTTGAAACATGTTATTAAAAGATTAATAAAAGATGATAATTGATTATATTTTGTATTATTCGCATGTGTTTCAATTGACCCCAGACACTGTTTCAACCGACCCTGGCATGGGGACGGTTAAAACAAATTACTCTTTTTTTTAAATTTAATTTTGCTCAGAAATTACTATACAGTGATCTTAAATAACATTGCCCTATAGTAGACAGTTATAAGGTCTTTTATTTAGTATATCTCCGATATCGCTCGCTTAACAAATGCCGATGCTATGCATGATAAATGCTAAAATGTTTCAACCGTACCCAGTCTACCCTACTGAAGCAAACTTTGTTTATTAGCGGGAAAGTGGCAACCAACAATCTTTGACGTTTCTAGTCTAATGTGAAAATCTAGTAGGTACAGTTACCACCACTCTACTAGAGCATAACTTAGAATGGACTATGACTAAGACTTGATTATGTGTATAAATAAATAAAATAAATACAAATATGTGTGGACATTTCACACAGCGCCATCTAGCCCCAAACTAAGCATAGCTTGTACTATGGGAACCGGATAACTGATACAATACTAGAATAATAATAACACTAAAATAAAATAAAAAACGAATAATAAAAATAGAATGATAATTCTATAACACGATGAAAAATTGTATTGCAACACTTGACTCTAGCTAAATAAACTGATGTGTGGAGCCATAACATAAGATAAAAAATGGTCTAAAATGGCGCGCATTTACAATACAAATGGTGCCCCTGCGTGTGGTGAAAATTATAACTAATTAGAATTAGATTCATTATCGCTTTAGAATTAAAATGAGACAAGTTATTCAGCAAATGCGCTTCCAAGGAGTTTCGTTCATTCAGCTTATTTATTTTGGTAATGTGAAACTCCTTGGTGGAATTCTTATATATTTTTTTTATGGAAATTAAAAAGAAAACCGTACAGATTTTTCACAGATTAGAGAAAAAAATATCTACTTTTTCTCTTTAATCTGTGACCGTCATGGAAATCGCACGGCGCCATACAACGGAGGAGGCGGTAAAATAGGTACTTAGGTGAGAGTACCTATGTGTCCGCACGGTCCGTTGTATGGTGCGTCATAATTAACGAACAATGTATACAGGCTTCGTAAATGCATTTTTTGAGCAAATGTGTTGAAAATATGTTTTCAAAGAAAGAGCTACAGTTTATTAGATTAAGGAACTGACTACACAAATATGGTGCTTCTCAAAAGTCCCCCAAAGTCCAAAATATATTTTATACTCACGTCGTCCTTAACTTTTTTCATCGTTTTAGTGCTGCTATTAACGTATTTCTCCGTTTCTTCCTGAGGACAATAAATAAACAGGATAAAAAGTCAGTTTTGACCATAACTTATCACGACAAAAGAAAGAGTGCAATCACCAATCAATCATCATCAATCAACACTAATAATAAAACTGTAACTGAGCTAAATCTGTACATTGAACATTTTAAAAAATATAGAGGAAAAGGATGAATGGATGGGACAGCGAAGGAAGGCAGGCTGCGCTTGCCTCCCTACTTTCGATTTGGATGGGACGGCCATCCATTAATCCTTTTCCTCTATATTTTTCCCTTTTGCTTCTCTCGTACCCATAAACAGGGTAAGGGCATAAAACTAATAAACCCTTGCGAAGCCGAGGCGAGTCAGCTAGTTTTTTAAATAAAATGGTAGAACTTCTAGATCTCTCAGATCTAATGCACTCCGCACTTTAGGTAGGGGAGAGTCACCTATATTGGAGCACTTTTAACATAATGGCACATGCAACATGGGATGGGACTGGCACACACGTCGACGCCCTAGTTTCGCGTGCCGCATCAAATGAGAGGCACCTAGGGCTTGTAACGCCGCGCAAGAAAGAAAGGGACGCTATTTAGTCAAGCGACGTTTATAGTTTTTTTAAATTTAAATCCCAGTAACGTTTTGCCATAATCTGACCATTCTTTGGATATTCCCTTAGCCGACTCTTACGGCACCCTCGGGATGAGATGGGAGTTTCTTAGAATAATAAATAATAATAATAATAAATATGTGTGGACATGTCACACAGCGCCATCTAGCCCCAAACTAAGCATAGCTTGTACTATGGGAACCAGATAACTGATACAATACTTATATACTTTTTTGTTTGTAAATACATACATAGAATACAATATAACACCCAGACACAGAACAAACATCTATGTTCATGACACAAATGTTTGTCCTGGATTATTTTAGTTAGAATAACAGTTGGATAAGTTTAGCTATGGTTCATAATAACTTACGGCGAGTGTATCGAGTGCTACTCTGCTGGCCTTCATCTGTTCATGCATGATCCCAATCTGGCGCCACACCTGAGACATTTTGGTCTCGATCGTAGTTGTCAAGTTCACGTGGGACAGCGCCTGGTTGCCCATTATCGATGCTTCTATGCGGTCTAACCTTAAAAAGGGAAATTGAGGAATCAATATAGGAAAATAATAATAATAAAACTTGAAGCCATGGAAAATAAACGTTAGTGGAGATTTCCCCAACGCCAGTTGGCTCTCGATAGCAAGTCTGCTAACACAGCAGCGCTTCTACGGTTGCAACTTTTTCATCATCATCAGCTGGAACACTACGCCTCTTCTTATAGAGCACCACTTTGGGGGGCTACTTGCTTTTTACATCCAACGGCTCCGGCGTTTTAAACCGTCGTCGGTTCACCTAGTGACCTACATTACGTTTTCCGGTTCATAGTCGCCACTGGAGAACCATTTCAGAATCGTATGCAGTAGTAGTAGGTGGACCGACGACCTGGTCAGAACCGTGGGGAGCCGATGGATGCAAGAGGCAAGCAGCCGCACAAAGTGGCGCTCTTTGGGGAGGCCTATGTTCAGCATTGGACGTCTTCAAGCTGATGATGATGCAGTAGTATGTAATTCATTTATTTGTGTACGCGACGAATGCATTGCAGTAGGCAATAGAAAAAGTTCCGATGGCGCCTACGCCGCTGTTTTTGTCAGTTCATATTGAAACGTCATTATTTTTTTCGTAAATCTATTGGAATTTATCCAGCAACGATGATCCACCTAGCTGGCTAGAGGGGGAAAAACCCTAGCTAGGGGGAGAATAAAATTTGGTTCAGTGTCTCACCTCTCGGTAAGACTAGAGTTGATACTGTTTCCCTGAGCGAGCACGAGGTCGCTGATCTGCATGAGGATCTGACTGACGCTGAAGTCGATACGCTTGCTGTTCGCGATCACGTTTTGCGCAGTCTCCATAATCACCTTATCGCTCTTCGACAGCGATTTAACCTGCGAAATGGTATTCCCTTTGTTAGCTTGGCAACACGAGATTTCCCTTCGATCGTCTCTGAAAACTCGTTGCACTAGTGCCCTAAAAATACTACATTCAGCCTAAAGTATTAGAGTAATTTGTAAAGGAAAAATTAGAATCACGAGCGGGGATTGAACCCGCATCCATCCATCCCTCAAGCCGGGATATGCTTTACTTAAGCTACCGTGTCAAGTGGTCTCATGTCCGAATTTTTCCTTCGCCTTTTCAACCAACTTACGGGGTTGGTAGGGCCATCTATTGAGTGGTTTGAGTGTTTAATTTGAGTGTGTGTGGGGGGAGGGCTACCCCACGCGTAAGAC
Source organism: Ennomos erosarius (assembly GCA_963580505.1). Lineage (NCBI taxonomy): Eukaryota > Metazoa > Arthropoda > Insecta > Lepidoptera > Geometridae > Ennomos > Ennomos erosarius. Next base: position 10,145,635 of record OY756987.1, read on the forward strand.
ATACCTCTTTGAGTAAGGTGCGGTAGTCGCGTGAGATGTCTGTGTACGCTCGCTCCGCCTGCGTGTTGCCCTCAGTCAAGCTTTGCTGGATGTCGTTGTTGGTAGCGATCAGGCGCTCGCTCAGCTGCCGGACTTTCGTTGATACTTTACCCACCGCTAAAACCACATCACTTTTTAAATAACCGAACAATCTCGGTTGTTTGATGGTCGGTGGTCTATATTCCATGATAATGGCGAAATTGTGGTGAAATTACTGCAGAAGCCACTAAGAGTCAATTCAAACAGAGCAGCAAAATGCTCGAACACTTTTAAGTTCTATTGAAATATTAACCTATTCTATTTAAACTAAGCTAAAACGGTATGCAACATTAAAATCTTACCTATTTTTAATGTTGCATAGATAGAAGTTTAAAAGGCGCTATTGTTTTTATTTTCAACTAGCTTTTGCCCGCGGCTTCGCACGCTTGTGTTATGTTATTTTTACGTCATGCATTTCGTACCAAACAACAAAATCCACTAAATCTTTTCGAAGCTGAGCACAGTAACCTGTATTAGCATAGGTATAGGTATAACGCAAGCGTAGCCGTGAGTGGAAGCTATTTAAGCCATTACCTAAAATTAAATGTTTTGAGCCTAATATAGATTTATAACAGTAAAAGAAGTTTCAAACAAAAAACTACAATTTTATAAAACCTCATCATATTACAACAAAAAGAAATCATCATTACCTTAATAAATAAATGAATAAATCACTTCACTCAGGTCTTTAACAGAAGTTTCAGTAAATTTTGTTTAGGTAGTAGTTACCTAAGCAGGCAGGTACAGTTAGAAAAATATGGAAGAATCACACACGATGATCCTGTTTAGCTCAGTTTTACATATTATCCGCGCGCTTTTTGTTCCATTTACCACATTTTTTTACCTTCTTAAGTTTGGTTCCATACGAATTGAGTACCTAACTACCTACAATAAGATTATCAACATGGAGTAATCAATCATTTTCTGCTCCCGTGGTTTATTTAAAAGCCCACAGATCTAAAATATTTTAACTATTAAAAACTTATTTCAACATGCAAGAAGAAGAAGAAGCAGAACAAATAAAAAAAACAGTCAAAAATAAACGTTACGCGCCATGTTGTTGTTAATTCGAGGATACAATTTTATTGCCATAATGAATACCTACACATTATTATATCTAAGTAGGTACCTACCCTTTTTAAACATTTTTCATCAAATATTTCGTATGATTGGCTAAATACAAATAATAGCACCTCCGGCTTACTTTAATGCCAAAATAAAAAAGGTTTTAAAATGCGTAGCAATGGTAAGGGTATATAACTTAAGTAGCTATAAATACTACAGGGGGTCTAGCAAAGATACCAACCACTAACGCTAACGCCAAACGCTAACTTCAAAACTGTATTGAACAGACATTAGCTGTGGAAAAGTAAGCGATTTCCGAAATTTTATCCTAGTACATTTTGGAGTTAGCGTTTGGCGTTAACGTTAGTGGTTGGTATCTTTGCTAGACCCCCAGGTACCTTAAAACTTCCTTGGGGTCGATTAAAAATGTAGCAGTAGCGCAAAAATAATTTTATCTACCTAATTAGAATGGTAACGTGTAGAAGTTTATGTAAATAATACATTTTACCAGATCGCCAATAAAGAACATTGCTCCCGCCAAAACCCTATAAATCGAAAACTTGAATAAAAATGTAAGCTTCAATATTGGCTAAGTATGATAATCGCGTCAAGTCTTAATAATTATAAAAAGTCTAAGTACCTACCCTTTTAAACAGTTTTCATAAAATACTTCCTATTGACTAAATACAAAATTTGTCTAATGCCAAAATAAAAAAGGGTTTACAATGTGTAGCAAAAGCAAGGGTCAATAGGCACAGATTACTGAATATGTTACTACTAAAAGTTAAGCTATAGGTACTATAAGTACAATTTTAAATACATATTTCGAATGGTAACGCGTAGTAGATTTTTGAAAACTAATACATAATACAAGATCGCCAATAAAGAATTTTGCCCTCGCCAAAACCCAATAAAACGAAAACATGAATAATAATTTAGTTATGTTTCAATATTGGCTAAATATGATATCGCGTGAAGCCTTAAAACTTATAAAAAAAGTCTAAGAAGTTTTTAGTTTTCTAAATTCCTTATTCTCTGTGTCGTGCTCATATTTAAGAAGGTTCTCATACCTATCCTCTTTTTTAGTTTGGACACAGATTAACTAAAAAACTTATCTATATGTAAATACATATGACTTCCTTGGGTATAGGTACTTACAGAATAAACACATTGTTTTTCTCTAATCTGCATTGCATCGAGCGCAGACGAAGTTATCGCGCGATGTATTTCGCCGTAGCCCAGACAAACAGACAAATAAAAAAAATTGGTTTTACTTCATTTTGATAAGAAATTATAAATTAAAACTATTAAAATTTATTTTTGTAATTCACAGTTTGTAAAACATATTTATTCGCCGACACTATAACGCTACTGCTTCCTCCATTTTATTTAGCCCACGTCGGTCGCGCAGCAGGCAAACAAATTGACTGTGTGTCCAGGTTGGGGCGCTACAAAAACATCGAGGATAGTTAACAGAGATATTTTTCCGCGCCAACTCAACAGCGAAGGTTCGGGCGTATATGAAGCCGCGCCATAATAGTAACAGAGTTTTTTCTTTAATCTGTGCATCCGGATAAACCCGAGATAAAATTACCGTCAGTAGCAGTGTAGCAGAGTAACTTTTTTTTCTCTCATCTATGGTTTGTAGCCAAAATATAACTTACCTTTTGACACTGGCTAAATACCTACACTATGTGTGGAGCCAAAATATAAGAAAAAAACTTACCTTGAGGGCTTAAAGCGGCCATCTTGTTAAAATCCCGTTCCGTTTCATAATGAAATCTTAATCATTTTCACAAAAAAAAATATTAAAGATATTTAAAATTTAATATATCCTATGTTTTGCGCCGGGTTTTTCTAAGCTTATTAGTGAAAACCGCATGAAAATCCGTTCAGTATTTTCGGACTTGTGCCGTAACAAACAAACAAACAAACAAACAAACAAACAAACAAACAAACAAACAGACAAAATGTCTAAAAAGTAGCTTATCGTGATCAGCGAAAAATTTCAAGCCAACCTGTGTCATTTTTTTTTCGATATCTTGCATTTACAGATTTTTTTATCTCTACAGTTTTATTATATGTATAGAGTATAGACATCATCACACTTGATTACTTCTACTCATAAAAGACAAGTACTTACCAGTTTCCGCGTGCACAGTGATAGTATCAGTAGCCTTCACAACAGCTTCCAAGGTCCGATTGGAAGCCGCCTGCAGTTCAGCGCTGGTTGGCAACCGCTTCCATACGCCTTCCGCGTCTGACAGCAGTCTCTGGATCTTCGTGATCTCTTTGCCTTGGCTTACCATCTCTGGAAACGTTTTTGGATAGTATTAGACACAGCCATGCGGTTCCAGTGTGAGAATATGACCAACCCATCTCTTCCCGTGATTGCCGTAAGAGCCAGCTAAGACCAGATAATGGATAGCATTGTCCCCGGTACTTTCAAATCTTCTGCGATCACCAAGTCTCCTGCCAGGCGCGGTGATTATGGCAAACCTCTCCTATGATATGCGTCCAGTGGCGTTTTATGGGGGAAGCCTATGTTCAGTAACGGACGACGGGGAGGCTTCTCAGGAAGGACTGATAGCTTTCATAAATACAATCCCTATGAATGTCATTCATTCTATATTATTTTTAATATTTATTTAGTTTTATCACGCGTAATGTTTATTTAGCTACTGAATAGTTAATCATAATAGTTTATCTTTGAAGTCTATGGACCTCTGTCTTATTGATTCACCTCGAAGTGAAGGTTACTCTGGTTTCGTAATGTCTAATATTGTAATTAATCAATATATAAATAACGATTTTATTACTTTGCTTACAAAGTAATAAAAACTTATTATTTTATTAGAGAGCCCCTCGTTTCATCTATTTGTTTCTTCATAGCTTTTAAGTTCGCACTTATCTCTCCAGGTGGCCTAGCATGCGCACCGCGAGAAAACTTAGCGTCGCTGTTAGAGTGAGACACACTTAGGTGCTGCGATAGTTCTTTTTTTATAACTCATAGGCATAGCATTTGACCACTGTCTCACCTAGTCTTTCTTGTCACGATCTCTTACGAGAAAAAGTATCGAGAACATTTTGTGCGTATGCTAGCTGGGAAGGACGTACCCGAATGCGTTGCAGCCGGTACGTCAAATAAGGATATGTAAATGCGAGCTTAGATTCCAAACTTCAGTGCACACGGGGATTAGTCTCTCTCTACGGCACATAAACGGAAGACCGGAAGACACCCGCCTATAGATTTTCTTAAACCTACTAAAACGAAAAATCATAAAGATATTGTAGCCAAAAGTTAGGAAAGCTGAGTAAACGTTTTAACCAATAAATATAATAAGTAAGATTATGTAGGTACCGTACCGTGTATGTTACAACCAGTACCTAGGCACTTTTATGAGTGACCGCTAAGTGGTAATTGAAGAATGCTACTGCAACTCGTACTCCAAGTCACTAAGCCATGTTAGCAGCCTCTGAGAAGGAAATAATGAGCCAACGAACATAGTCAACTTTTCTCAACCTACCCTCAGTCAATTTGTCATGGCAGGCTTCTTCAGCCAACGCTACGTCGTTCAGCTGCGCGACTTCAGCTGCCGCCTTGGTTCCGTTGTACTCCTTCAACTTCAGTTCAAACTTGTTCAGCAATTTCTCTGCGTCGGTGATGTGTTTCCTGAAGGGATTCATGTCGGACGCTACTTCCACGCACATGGATCGGAGCATGTCCTTGAATCAATCGATTTACAAGCTTATATTGTGAGACAATTAGATAATTTGACGGGTGTGATAGCTCAGTTGGTAGTAGTCTTGCCTTCTGAACTGAGGGCTGTGGGTTCGATTCCTACTCAGTACAAACATTTCTGTGATGAACATAGATGTTTGTTCTGTGCTGGGTGTTATATTGTATTCTATGTATGTACTTACAACAAAAAAGTATCTAAGTATCTATTATATTCGTTATCTGTGGGGTGATTACGTAACTTTGACAGCAATGCAACAGGAGAAATTTCATTCCGAATATCAAATTTTTTTTATAGTAACTATGCACATAAACTGCGTATTGAAACTGTCAAATCCATACATTTTTGTGTTTCTATTGGTTGCAATCAAGTTACATAATCGCCTAGCTGGTTCTGGTTCCCATAGTACCAGCTTTGCTTAGTTTGGGGCTGTTTGAAATGTCCACACATATTTATTATTTATCATTATTTATTTAATGTTACTTTTTGTTTTGAGACATTGTCTGAGCTTTGCATGGTTGGATAGACTTTACTTTTGGCAATATTAAGTTGAGCATAGTGGTTTCTAATAGTAGTGTAGTAGTTAGTCTGAGTGATAAAGACACGTTGCCCGTTAGGTATAACTCCGCCAGTTTAGAATAGTCTAATCTAAATAACCATTCAGAAACCAATGCAGCTTGATGAGAAATGGTGCATATTTTCGAACAAAAATCTGATTTCTTAATTTCCTTGGGTAGGTACCTATTGGGCTACGATACGTTAGTACTCTTACCCAATCTGTGGCTATGGGTATGCCCTGTGACGCATAAAAAAATAACTTACCTTATTAAAGCTTTTCTTCAAACTAGCAATTTGGTTCTTGACGTCGTCAATTTTAGAGTCGGTCATGTCGAACCTCTTCTCCATGGAGTCATCATTAGTGGTCAAATTATTGTCTATCTCTGCAGCTTTGCTAGCCTTGAGGTTGTCCACTGTGGTTGTCAACGTTTGGATAGATTTTTTAATGCCTTCTAGAGCTTCATTTGCCTTCTTATCGTTTGCGTCTTTCTGTAAAGATAAAAAATATCTCAAAAATCCCTAGCAAAAGCAAGATGGTGTAAAGGCTGTAAGGTAAGATCTCGATAGAAAATAAAGCAAAATTAAAAGACTTGCAAATCTAATGCTTACTTATCTCTACTAACACATAAAAGTGAAAGATTGTCATTTTCTAAGGTTTTCGCGTCAAAAAAGCTAAAACCAATTTTCCCACAATTTTATATAAGTGTTAGGCACAAACATAAATTCAATACCTCACAAAGAGGACCGACGATCTGGTTAAAACAACGGGGAGCAGCAGCCACTCAAAGTGCACTCACTCTATGGTAGAGCAGTGGAGATCTTCAGGCTGATAGATAGATAGATAAAAAATGCTTTATTGCACAAGAGTAAATCGTGTACATTGACGAACTCATTTAAAGTTGACACATTCAATACTATTTTGTCTCGTCATAACATTATGTTACGTATTTAATTCTGTCTACATTTAAGTCAGTGTTGACTAAATGACTTCTATTCTATAATTACATTTAAAAGTATAGTCTCGACGTTGGATAGCCTCTCGTCCAGTCGCAAGATGAGGCCTTTCAAAGGTTCCAAGTCTCTGTGCTTCTTTTCAAGCCCCATTAACATTCGCTTGATATTTTCTCCGAGCACCTTCTCCCGATACTCGTGCCGTTCTTGCTTATCTTCTGCCCTCTGCACCAGGTGGACTAAAGAGATAATCGCTCCTCGGACTTCCTCGTTTCTAGAAAACAAGAGTTTTTAGGAGTGAGTAGGGGTCAACCGTTTTGGAAAAGTCAATAGCATGTCAGTAGGATCTGACACCGTAGGACCGCAATACAGTCCTAGCTAGCGTACCACCTAGTATACGCGCTACGACCAAATTAACTCGAGACAAGACTATGGTGGTATGGCGCCTAAGTATGTCTCACTCTCTAACAACTACAACAAGTTTTCTCGCGGTACCTAGGGGGCTGCTCGATATCATTATTGTTGGCCGTTTATTAGGCAGGTACTCCAGAAAATGCGCCTAATAAAATAATCGCCTATACTATAGTATGGGACCAAAATTACGGCTTTTTGGGTTCTTTCAGACAGTTCAGTCAAAAAGGGTGCTTCTACCAACTAAATTACGAACTGATAGGCACAAACTCACGTCTAAAACTTTAGAAATTTTATGTCACTTATCTACATTATAATATAGGTAACGGTGACTGCCTTTTTTAACATCACAAATAAGGAGTATCCTACGCCTACATAAAAAGTCGGAATCTATTTAACAGTTTTACAGTTATTTTCGTAAGATAGAGGCAGCTTTTACTTATGAGTTTGACGAATCATAGACTATTCACCTACTCTACTACCATATAAATTACAATCATTAGATTGAAGCGATATAGTAATTTATGCAATAGTCTGCTGCTAGATGTTATGATGATGAACAGGCTATTACCGCGCCAAGGCATGTTAGTCAAAGGTACATATACAACACAACTCACAGCCACTGGGGCAGGCACCATAGCTCAGTTGGAAGAGAGTCTCATCCGGTGAATTTGAAGGCGCGGGTCCCGCTGGAACTATGCTATCATGTGCATAAATGACTGTAATTATTGCTACTTACTATAATTGTTTAAAAAAATCTATACTTGAGCATGCATTCACTTTTACGTAATAGAAAAAATTTATGGTTTCTATAGTACCTACTGTTATGTGTTCTGTGCACTACTGTTATATTTTCTTTTTGCGTGTTCTGTGTAACTTTAAAACAACGTATTTGAAGTTTCCAACACTTGGGTTGCTAGGTTATAGATTGCAACCAGAATTAGCGTAGTATAATAATAGGTCTCGCTTCCAGATAAACCCAGACTGCAAGTGGAATACTAACACAGTGCATTATAATTTCAGATCAATGACACTACAGGTGAACTGTTACTGCATCAATGATAGATACCGCTTTCAACAGACCTGTATCTTTAAAGTTAATTCCACTTCATATTTATGTTGTTTTGCATCCTCTCTATATTTTTAGGGTGCATGGTAATGCATACACTGAATAACCGAATAATGTAATATATATATATAAAGTTTATTAGGAGGCGAAATTATTTATAAATCATTGTTATGATGAAACATAAGTCCCGTAGCCGGTCTTTGTGTGAGTGTGTGCAGCGCGGAAAGGAACGTGTTAGACGGGGTGATTTAACAATTTTCACACGAACACACGGTTTTATTATTAGACTATTTTTTACATACTTAGTATAATTTTTTGGCACCTATTATTTCACTGATTCTTGCTTTATAAGTGCAATCCTATATCCGTAAATATTGCGGGGATGCAAATCAACATCCAGCATTTGCGGTGAAGTTTTTCAAATTACACAAAATCCCACAGCCTATTAAAAGATTAACGCTTACCACATTATTATGTGGCTCATACAAACCCATACTTATATTTCATAGGCGAGCCCGATAATAACTTCTTTCTATTCATAGAACATCAATCAGTTCTAAATATAAACGAATTTATGGCTTCATCAAAACTGTACGGCTGCATATTTTTTCCGTGATGCACTTCAGCCAGATAGTAAAAGTTGTTGATAGATTTACGATAACGTTCAGTTTCGTTCGCTTACAAATGCGCTCGCGAAGTAACCTGCTGGAGTATAATGTGACAGGTTTAAAAATAAATAAGTGGGACGTTGTTATGAAATTTTAGTTCAAATGGAAGGGACAGGTATACTTATATCCATACCTACTGCTATTAACAGAGCGGAGACGGAGGACGTAGAACTAAAAAGTGAAGTCAAAATAAAAATAATGTAAACCCATTAACAATAAAAAAAACATACTTATCAAGACGCAAAACCGCATTCCGGTTTTATCCCGAGAATTTTGCTGAAAATATTAGACTGGGTGCGGGAAGACTAGATAAAGGAATAAAACGGCTAATCTTCAACCCTTGTACCTACCTAAGCAAGTGCTTAACCCTACATTTTAAGCCTTCCAAAGGCCTCTTTTTTGGCGCAACGGTTGTTGTCTTGAAACAACACCCAGGAGTGCTATTAATCCGGACCGACGGCCCTACAAAGCACAGTAGCGTTGTAAGAAAATACCACTTTTTATAGCGGTCACCCACCGCCACCCATTCAAGTAATGATTGCAGGAAACATTTATTACGAACGGACAAAGCGCTACAAAGCTAATAAATATGACCACGTTATAGATCATATCGTAAATCATTAATTTACATTTGATAGCATTATATTAAAGTATTATTATCGTTTAACTCTGCTAAGCGGAAGAAAATATTGTATCTTTTAAAATTTTATTACGTAAAAATAGATTCACGATCGGATAAAACGTACCTACATTAATATCGATTACTACCAGTCGTAAAAAAAATTGGTATCTGTTTATTTTACAGTTCATTCACTGAGCTGGGACTAACTTCGTTATATTTTACGACTGCCTCTGACCGGTGGAACGTTCGTGACTCTTGTTCGAGTTACTCATAACTCAGATTTATCCAATAAACCCCAAGAAGTGAAGAATTTATGAGGAATATTATTTAACCGACTGTACCTCATGAATGTCGTGTCGATTTCTCGACAGGTACAGGTTCATGAGGTACAGTCGATTAAATAATATTTAAAATGAATCACACTCATCAGAATTTCAATACTAAAATTTATGAGGAGTTTAAAAATCACACTACAGCATATCAAAATAAAATATAAAAGCTGTGTATTTTTACCAATCAGGGGGCTAGAAAAGATTCTTTTCATTAGCTTTACCACCAAATGATAACTTAACTCCAAAATGTATGACTATGACTATAACTATGGGAAGTACATGACCTGTGGAAAAGCGACATCACGCAGTAATGACATTTTATAACATTTCGGAGTTATCGTTTGGCGTTAACCCTAATGTATTTGAAGTAGTTAATATAAAAAACCGATGGGGAAGAAAGGTTCTCAAGTGGCGACCACGAACCGGAAGACGCAGCGTAGGCCCCAAACTAGGTGGATCTGGTGAATACCGCAGGGAGCCGATGGATGCAGGAGGCGACAAGCCACTCTGTGGCGCTCTCTGGGGGAGGTCTATATTCAGTAGTGGAAGTCTTCAGGATGTTAATGATGAATATAAAAAAGTAATTATTAACAAGCTGAGTTTTAGGATAGACTTACGTATATTCCCTGCATTGTGTTTGATGAGTCCACAGAAGTAACGCGACAGCCAGCCAGCACAGTCTCTGGAGACAAAATTATAGACATAAGGACAAACATTTGTGTGATGAACATAGATGTTTGTTCTGTGTCTGGGTGTTATATTGTATTCTATGTATGTATTTACAAACAAAAAGTATCTAAGTATTATATCCGTTATCTGGTTCCCATAGTACAAGCTATGCTTAGTTTGGGGCTAGATGGCGCTGTGAGAAATGTCCGCACATATTTATTTATTTATTTATTCCGTGATCAGGATCAGGAGGACCTATAGGCACAGCCTAAGAGTCGTGACTTCGTCCGGCCCAACGTCATGTGGTTTCATTCATATTAGAGTTAGAAGCAGAATAATAATTTATAGGCATACCTCTATTGTATGCAGCTATTGTAGTCCGAACGATGTCCCTTTCATCTAATAAAAATAAACGCGAAAGTACATCAATAATGATTGTGCATTATATTTTACAACTTCCCGATAACATATCATATATAAGTATTCTGCTTCTACTGGGTGTAATTGAATTCATTAGCATCCTTTAAAACTAGACCAAAACTTTTGAATTCTAACACATTGGTTGAGTAATAATAATAACTCCAAAAAACGGAATAACTTACTTAATCAAATGCTACAATACAAAATTTAATTAAAATAATGAATTATTGTTTTTAATAATTACATAAGTACAAGGTGTAAAAACGTTTAAATGTGTCAAAATCATCCGTGCCAACTGCGTAAGGCGCCGCGGCAATCTTCATAATTTTCAATAAAAATTATTTCACTTACACTCTTTACCCTTTAATAATCATCTATAAATGATGTACTATCATGGGCTCAATTTATGCTAATGAATTAAATTACATCCTGTATATTTTCTCTGTACCACATTTTGTTATGGGATGGGTACCTACGAGAGCACGCTAATGTTCGTTAAATGAATATAATGTAGTCTAGGTGTTATTCACATCTTGCCAGCCGTATTTTTATCCAAATTTTTTGCAACATGTGCACAATGCAATAAAATGTTCTAGCACAATGAATGGTATAAAACTGCCTCTACTCGATGTTTATTAACGTAAGTAGGTACTAGTATAGTATTACTTATATAAATTGTGACGTAAGTACCTAATAATTTTTCCATCGTAATACGAAATGGTAGGTACCTAGTTAAATCAATAGTAATCCCAATTTTATGTTTCATAAACTTGGAGCAACATGAACAGAATTCATTATAAGTACCTCTAAGCTATGTTATAATAGGCATGGTGACTACTATTAAAAATGAACAAGTAAATATTACTTTCATAAAGAAGATTGAAAATGAATGCAATAATTGAAAAAATAAGCAAAATCGGTTAATAAATCACGGAGTAATAAGCTTTTAAAGTTTCTACAGGAGGCATTTCCTGTCTCATTCTCGCAAAACAGAGCGCCCCCACAGTTACTATGAAAATCCACTCGTGACGTCACATGCCAAAGAGAATGTATGAAAAGCTACCACAGCTTAGTGATGAGGTACTATGAACGACCTTCCTCTGACGTCACTGGCTGATTGAGCTATCTCTTTCTATTCTGGTTTTTAAAATGCTTGTAACTTGGTCATTTTGTGAGATATTTAATTTATGTTTTCACAAGTTTATATTTGAGGAAAGTTATTAATTTATCAAAAAAAAAATTGTTATCATGCCTATTACCTACAGAAAGTCGGTCGTATAAATAATACATTATCGTCTTATTGCAATAGACATAAACTTAATATGTACTTACTCAATCACAAATGCTACTATAAAATCGTTTAATGACACTAGATAGGGCTACAACTAAAAGTACTTCTGGACCATTATAAGTCCATAAACATCACTTAACGTTGATCACTTGACCGAATAACAATAAATGTGCCATTTATCTAATTTAATGATCAGTGCAATGTTTGTAGTAAAATAGAAACAGTTAAGAGTACTTTGAGATGTGGGTAAAAGATTAGGGACAGATGCTACCAATTCCGATCAATGTAGGCCTGTGGAAACTAATTGCTGCTTTGAACTCAGAGGTCGTGTTAGTTGGTTGATGCATGTTTCCAATCATAGGTTCATACGGGATGTGGTAATAGGCCAATAAAATTGAATAAACACTTTTAACAAGTGTAGATCGAAGGGCGTTCGCCTCGTGGCAATTAGAGGTTCAGTGAAAGTTAAAACATCGAAGGGATTTTATTGCCCAATCAGTGCTAAAGTGTTACAAAATTTACATACATTTGAGTGATTGATTGGTAAAGCTTCAGAAAAATTACTTAGGTGTGTTTCTAATGAGCACATTACCTAACTGTAGGTGTATCGAGAGTTTCGTTGATTGATGTTCTCATCCGGTTCTTTGAGTCAAGAAGACGTTGGTAACAGGACCCGCGAGGAGGTCGAATATTATTAGATATGCAAATGGAGGGCAAATATCAGCCTTATAGACCATTCAGGAAATTCTAAGATGTGCTACAGCTATTCGAAAATGGGAGGACAACATCCATAAACAAATTTAAAGAATAGATTTATTATCTGACAATTTTGCTTTATCTTCAATCAGGAGTTCTAAGTCCTAACACTCAGACAGGACAAGAAAAGAAGAAACGGGTAATTGTTTAGAGCCAGTGCGCCATAAATTTGTACAGCACTGGATGAATGACTTTCATATTTTACGCGTGCAGGATGTTTTAAGAATGAATACAAATAGAACTACCGAATCCTGTTTCAGAAATGTGAAGCAACAAACTCTCCTGATTGTGTACAAGAATGGAATCTAATTTTAACGATGACGTTCACAAACAAAGCGAAAGGAAACTAATCTGAACAGAGTCCTTGGCCGGAATCCAGGCAAGTCATGCAGGCCACCTTTATTGAGATTATAACTAACTTAGGAGCTGTCGAGCTTAGGCCTATTATGGGCATATATGGACACGGGAGTTAAGATCACTGTAATGTTAAATAAGTATTATAAAGTTTGTTAGATAAAATTACCTGTGTACTAGGTTCGCAATTAGCGCGTAGGTTTAGAAGTAATTATACTTATTTATAGACAAATATTACACCGTAATTACAACAAGACAGGAAATTATAATGTCGTACCTAATATAGCGAGCGAAGTAGAAACGAAAACGTTGCCCAATTTACTAGATAAAACACGTGTCTTGATTTTATTGCGCCATTATCAAAATACGTTTTTAGCACTACAAGTTATGCTTAAAACTTATTAAAAGTACAATCTTTTAACTAGAGAACATGCAATGGAACAAGAGATATCAAGTGCTGGAACTAAAAAGAAAATTACAGACGCTATAAATTAAACTAGATAGTCCCCCAAATTCTAAGACGTTACCTCGAGATTACTCCACTCGATTCAACCTCGAATTAACTTCATTTTTGTGTTTTGGTATTTTTAGTTGACAATAAATAATCAACTTTACATTTCTGCGTAAATTTTTCTCAAACGAGAGAAGCGAAGCAACTGTCAACTCAAGGTACGTCGCGATGTATTTTGAGTTTCCCTCAAAATTAAGTAGTCAAGTGTAGGATTTTTGGAGAAATGTTTTAGAATAAGGGGGAGAGTCTGTGAGAATGACAAATGTTATGGACTGAAAATTTTAAAAACCCTAAAGAACGGACAATTAAAAAAAATATAATTAATTATCGGCTGTTTATTTACTTAATTTATACACAAATGGAGGCGACAAATGGCATCCTAAGCCTGGGCATTATTAAAGAAAATAGAAATGAAAGATTATAATTTCCTTATGCTTGCTATAAGCCTATAAGTAGCTACTTATTATGGCTTGGTTAAAGTCTACAAACAAAACCAGAAGCCGTTCATTCTAGTTCCTGTAACAGTAATGATGTGTCAGTAGCAGCAGACGCGGCGGGCGGTAAGGTGGATTTGGTTCAATGATCGATCGCAGGCGCCACCGGGCACCGCTGCGCTCGTGCGTACGCGCATCTCTACATAATATAAGGAAAAGCTCTTCACCGAAGCTTTCCTTAATGACTTGTAGAATTTAGAATTAAATAAATTGAAATCAGTATTATGAAATACATGGAAATGATAACCTTCTAATCCTACTAATAGTATTATAAATACAAATGTTTGTTAACATTAATCTCAGTAACTATTGAACCAATTTTGATGAAATCTGAAACAGGATATTTTTTATCCGCGAGTGAAACGACGGGGCACCTCTGCTATTCTATTGATTTTGTGTCTGTCGATTACGTTAAAATCGGATTTAAATTGGCATTTTACGATAATATTTCTAAATAATTTTAGTAGAATTTGTCTAGTCGCTAAGGGAGTTTAATCTGTAGTGCGACCTTTTAACAGTACCTATTTTTGAGTAAAATATTAATTATTATACTTAGTTATCTTCATTTTCTCTAAGTTAGCGTAATGTACGGAAACCTGTACACTTTTACAGTATGTTTACCCGTTATACGTGTTATAAAGCATATAGGTACGTAGTATATTCTCTATCATAGGATATGTATATTAAAGAGATAAGGTATATTATATTATTATGTTTCGTCAAAGTTAAAGATGTTAAAACATGCGTAAGTTCCACACACGGGCATTAAACTTTCGCATGAAGCCTGCGCTGCGGTTATGGCCGTGCTCGACGGTTTGTGAAACCGGCGACACTATTGAAGCGATTGCTTTGTTTTCTTTTGTGTGGAAATATGAGGATTATTCTCAAAGAGCCTCACATAAACCGGGCCTACTGGAGGCCGTTGATACTAAACTACTAACTAATTATCGTGCTATCCATGCATCACCACTGGGGGTGGGCTGGTTGGGAATAAAAAATGTACTTACTTAATTTATTTTTGGCATTAAAATATTTTAACGAAATTGATAATACGGCGAGGCTTTTATGACTTTTATCTCAAGAAAAATAATGTTGAGGCTGACAGTTTTAAAATACTTCATTCAGGCATTCTCTATTAGGTACTGAGTTACACAATAAAATTATTTTGAAAATGTGGCTTACTTAAATCTATTTTCGGAGGTTAAATAACATAAAAAATTAGACTAGTATAGATTCAACATTTTATAACTTCAAAGTAACTTAAGCTTTTATCTTATTTTGTTTGTATTTTTGTGTGACCTCAATGAAACTTACTATCATAATGTAACAGTAAGTACAAAAGTAAAATAAGCTATATTTATCGTTGTGAGTTTTTACCGTTGTGGTCTTTCTTTGTTTTGTTGAAATTTATTTTAGAACTTCATTGTGTAATATGGACATTTAAAAATAACCATACGTTCTTCACCTATTTCGTAAAAATAAATCTCCCGGTGTAGAAAATAAATAAATATAAGTAACAATAACGTTCTTTCGCATGTAACAAATCAACAGTTATCTTTACTTTATCAGTGGCTTTTAAAGTAATTACGCAAGTTAACGGTTCTCTATTATAGTTCAAAGTTGAATCAGTATTGCCCACGGAATGTATTATATGCTCTGCGTGATATTGCTAGTCTAGGAATAAAGATAAGATTGGTGCACTTAACCTAATGATCTGCATTACTTACAGTCGATAATACGCACACGTTTTCATTGAAAAACTACTAAAATATTAATAAATGCATTAAAAGAAAATAGAGAACTCACCAGTGCTACAGCAGCCATGGCGCCCTTTTAATTCTAAATTAAACTAGGAATCACTTTTTTCTCTTTTGTGATGCACCGATGCATGCGTGCAGTCGCGTACAGATGTCCAGTCGCGTGGGATGCGTGCGTTCCTTTGCACCGCTGGTCGCGAACTGACTGTAGTAGATGAGATGTCCATGAAGTTGAACCGAAGTTGAACTCTAGCGCAGGCGCCGGTACTTGACAGACTCGGCACGGATCTGCGGATGCGCCTGCGTCTTTTCTCGAGGGCGGCCAGTGCAAATTTCCGGAAAGCATATCTGAATCTAATTAGACGCGGGCTAACATTCCTACATGATTCCTATTATGACCCTATTTCTAGTTTTTACAAGGCCCAGTTTGAATTCACTACTGATGCCTCGTCAGTCCAGTTTAGCGTCTACGTAGGTAATCTGTGTGATTATGATCCTAACATCTACTTATATCAAAATTATAATATAGATGTAGTAATTCATTAGCAGCAAGTGTAGTAGGTACTCCTGTTATCTTAGTTAACCTTAACTCGATCCATGGCCAATCAAATAAATGTTGAGTTATCTTTGTAACTGTTTCTTTGAATATAGGTCAATTAGAATTATTATCGCTCTCATCTCTCATGTTTTGTTGATTTTTACCAAGTTTTAGGTGGGTAAAGATAGACAGATAAAACTCATCATTGTATATATATACCAAATAAGCATCTATTTCTATTTAAATCTAAGGTTGTGTGATCCTTTCTACTTACCAGTAGCCAACCACACCAGCGGCTCAGATGAGTGGAGACCGTTTTGGTTACAAATCGCTATCAATCATCCAACGCAACTCTAAGCGCCCATGAAATATTTACAAGTGGTAAGTAGTCTCTGGTAATCTCAATTAAGTAAACTCCCCACCGCGCCGCACAGTAAATCCTGAGCATCTCAAGATAAAAGGCCAGTACGTTGCTCTTTCAATTTCGGTCATGTCAACACACCTTTCGCGGGCATATAACGTTATCAAGATTTATAACTCATTAGCACTGCTTTACGAAATTCCTTTTTCGCGGAACTCCTTGTCGCAACAAAAACAAACTCCATAATAGGCACTTATACTATTATCTAGGTAGTTTGTGCTCGTAAACGTCAATCCGATAATTCCAGAGCCACGGGTCAAACGATGAAATAAACAAATCATGGTTAGATTCAACGTTTTTATTGAACTTTTTTTGTTATTTTGTGTACTATTCGCTTGTGTCGGCTGACGCAGCCAGCCGTTCGGAAAGTTTTGCCACATTCAGGACAGCTGAAAAGGCGCTCGTCGGTGTGGATTCTGATGTGGACCCGGAGGATGTCGCACGAGTTGAACCGTTTGCCGCACGTGTCGCACGCGAACTTCCTCTCGTTAGCGTGGTGGGCGAAGTGCCGCCTATAGTGAGACATCACGTGGAACGTCTTCCCGCATATCTCGCAAGTCTTCCGCGGCGTCGGATCGTGGACGGTCTTGTGTATGAACAACCCATTTCTAAACTTGAACTTTTTCCCGCAAACATCGCAGGAATAACGCTTCTCTTCGTTATGCGTGTCCATGTGGCCCTGCAAGTTCCTTGTTTGAATGCCGCAGATCTCGCACACTTTCCAGTACACGTATTTCTGCCCGACCTTCGTTTTCACTACATTTTTATTTGCTGTCTTTGTTTTAATTTTGAAGTTTTTTTTCGCGTTATGTTTTACGGCGATATCTTCCATGATTTCCATGTCCTCCATATCAACATTCGTTATGCCATCATCGTCATCCTCATTGATTTTGTTGGGATCCTGATCGATTTTGTCCAGGACTTCTATTTTGATGTTTTTGGAAGATTCGCGGAAATGTTTGTCGACGGTCTGACATTTCCGTCGGAACTTGTAGGCGTTGTCTAGTTCTTTGAGGCAGTTGTAGCATATTTGGGACGGTAAGCTTTCCGACTTCTCCACCTAAAACAACCACCAATCTACATTCATGGGAGCAGATGGATTTTAATAGCTTCTAAATAACTTGTAATCCAGTGAACAGAAATAAACAAGTTTTATTTGGCAGTAATTGAATATTACAAGGGACATGTTAATTACGAAAAAACCCTATATCAAGCAGGTAGAAAAGATGTGTTGATGACGAATAAAGTGAATATAAGTCCTGATAGTTTCAAATTAAAATTGACTTTTAAAATACCCGCTAAGCAGAACCATGGGGTCCCATCAGGTACAAACGGAAAATAGGCCGAACTTGAAAAAAATTTGTAATCGTGTCTAGAGAGTTACTAGTTAGTGTCCACTGTCCAGTGTATTCATTTGGCCCAATCCTTCGACAACACGCAATAAATGTCGCTTGATAATCTTGCGTTATGCAGAAATAAAATAATTCGTAAAATAGCCCGCGTTATTCCGTTGTATGGGATGAGGCATCTGTACTTAGGTATTATATTATCTGGGGCAGAACTAACAATCTCTCTCTCAATCTCAGAAGAGCTCTACAAAAGTTACTCCTGTAAACAAAAAAGAACATACTGACCTCTATTCCACCAACGATTTTCAATTTGGATGCTACATCGAGATCGTCTTGGTCTTTATGTTCAAAGATATCAACGCAGGCATCCACATTAGCACAAGCCCTACACTGGTTCCTGCCTAACGTGCACTCAGGCTTTAAATCCACCTCCATCTTCTGTTTCAACTCAAACAACTTTATATCATCTTCATAATCATCCATCATTGCATCATCATAATCTATTTTTTCTTTCTTTGTTTGCCTCCGGGCAGTTTTCTTCGTTGATTTCTCTTGTATCTCCATATATTTTGTCATCGCTTCAAAGTACGGCCATTGCTCTTTCAACACGCCTTTGTTTGCGAATTTTCTTTTCCACTACAAAGAAGACAATATCGTAAGACGTGCAACATAAGATTGATTTTACATTAGCGACGGATTGGGTTTACCTTATAAGTCCTTTTCAAATATGACCAAACATTAGGCAAGTCCAATAAACTATGATTCAATGGTATGCCATCTCCTCTCAACCTCTTTTCCACTTCCCTGTAGAAATACAACAATGACTTTGACTAAAGTAATAGTAGAGATAAGAATATAAAAAAATAGAAATTAATACGCTGACTAATGTGATATGACAGGCCTAGGAAACCATCGTGAGGAACCCAAGTCCAATCATATGTAAGAACCGCTATATTTAAAATCAATGAAAAACTATTTTGTTTTTTCTTGGAACTAGTGGATGTTGAAATTTTTTTTGACCATCCGTTCTACTTTTCTACGTCCGTATGTTCGTATAATTTTATTTATAAGCGAGTTTATTTATGTTTTATGTCTTTTCTTTATTATTAATTTGACTTACCTCCAACTTTTGCTCGGATCCAGTTTCGAGTTATCAACAAAGAAGCCTTCAAGGCTCGTTCTTGCCTCTATCAGGTTGAGAGTCCACGCCACTTCCCCTGATGAAAATATATTATTAACTTCTGTACCCCTAAGTTTATGTGAATACAATGTACAATACTGTACTCGACATGATTGTATGTATCTATGTAATGTGTTTGTATGAAATTTATGGTTATGCATAAATGGACAAGTTACTGCTAGGGGTTCTGTACTGGGATTTCATATAGCTTTAACCATATTCTATAGAGCACAGTAAGCATAATGTACATAAAAGGCCCAATTTTGATGGCGTGGTAAAAACATATACATATATGTACGTCCCTTACACTGCCGTCTATTTGACAAGAACAGCAACTTAGGAGTTATAAATCTGTCAACTAAGCGCTTCGTTCTCTATATTCGATTAAAGTTACGATTACCTTAGCCAGTGAGTAATACTTGATCGGGACGTAAAGGCGGCGAGTAGTTCTTCCCAGTTTCACGAACGAAAACAGAGTTCGATCAGCTACTCAGTGGGTAAAAATTTAGGGTGATCTGTACCAACATCAACTGTTCATTTCGTTCGTTCAATAGTCACCCTGACTGCTGTCAGTGACGCCATTTTGGGTTTGTTTTTTATTTTTTATGGACATTTTTATGTGCCAGCTATATGCTGCGGTACGGTAGGTGCCCTTCAAAGAGTATTTATTCCCTACCTAAAAACAGTAAGTAGGTAAGGATTTACCTTAACAAAATAGGGTATCAACTAATTAAATTAATGTAATGAGGAATGTAATACGAATTTAGATTACATACCTATAGGTACCTGAAATATGGTTTAATCTTGACGCAATAATAAAAATTAAAACAACACAAAACAAAAATATCATAATAGAATATAAGTATTTAAACATATTATAATTGAACAAAAACTTTTTTAGTAGTCTTCATCATCATAATCATCAGCCTGAAGACGTCTAGTGCGGAACATAGGCCTCCTCCAAAGAGCACCACTTTGAGCAGCTGCTAGCTTCCAGTATCCATCGGCTTCCCACGGTTCTGAGCGGACTGTTTTAGTAATTAAATACAATGATTTCTATATTCATAAGTATCTGATCTCGAAATAGAAACGAATAGTCGATGTTTTTATAGCAGTAGCGTAATCAACAGGGTTGGTACTTTTTAGTTCCGTAAATCTCAGTATTTGTGGCATGCAAACTATAATAATAAATTACAAACACATGCGAGCTTGCAACAAGTTTTGCTATAGCCGTCGGTTAACCGTACTAATCGGCAGCTGATGTGTCCTGTAAGTAGCAGCCTGGTTTACGGGTCGGCTAGCGCTACTCGGACAATCTGAAATTCGTTACTTCAGTTAAAAGTGACATTACGTGGTGGCTAGCCAACTCGGAACTTTACTCGAATATAGAGAACGAAGGCCTAAGCCTTTAAAATTGGTACCATTATATTACAATAGGTCTTGATATAGAAGCATAGATTGTCTCGTTCCTAGTTTGACTATTAAAGCAGGCTGGTTTTGCTTACAATTTACCCATTCCCTCTAAAGAACTCTTAATTTTCCGAAATGAAAGTATTCTACTTAGGTATCGATCGTGTAATGTCTATACAAAACTTCCAGCCAATTTAAAGCATGAAAAGCACTCAAATAAACAAACAAACAAACAAACAAACAGGCCATATTTCTCTGTTACATATTTAACTACATAGGAATCACGAGTAAGGTAATATTCATCAGAATTGGATTTCGTATTTATATTTTCTCATTTTAGCTTCAGAAATTCAACATTTTACGAGCGCTATTTACGAATAAAACATTCTACCATTACTTAAAGGGCAAAGAAAAGTATTGTGGCGATTTATATATTTTCAACCGGCATGAAAAGTTTTTGCTTAAAAACAACGGAATGATGTAGATTTTTTATTTTCCACTGCTAAACATAGGCCTCATCGATAAAACTCCACTTCGAACGCTTACCATTGTATAGTATCGTCATATTTTCCGATGTAGCCGAATGTGGCGCCACGTTACTACTGAATTAGGACCTGGCACTCAAGAGTGGCCACCGGAATGCAATGATGAGTGGTTAAACACTTATACGATTTAAAAATAATGCAGTTATTTACATCTGAGCATACAAACTTATAGTATGTTATTCTTTTATAGATATGATACTTACAATCAAGTAGCGGGTTCATGCTTAGGGAGCCCTCCCCTAAATATAAATCAAATATATTGTAGTATATCCATGACTTGTTGCCAGTGGCTTTTGCTTTTTGGTAATCCTGATGAACAAGATTAAAATGAGAATATAATGAATATCGAAAATAACGAATATTCAGTCCAACTGGAACGCGCGCGTAGAGCGTCATAACATATTCAGTAATCTGTGAAAGAGTTCTCCACATTTTCTAGACAAAGTTCACAACATTCGCAAGACAGAGTTCACAACATTTCCTGGACAAAGTTAAAATAAATCTCTATCTTCAACTGAATTCTACCATACATTTGTATACTATGTATGCTAATATATATATATATATATAGAGACTACTAACTAGAGTAGACCAGGTGAACTTTAAGGCCGACTTGCGCGTTCTCTCTAACCTCGTGTTACCTGAATAAATGCCTAATTCGGATTATTTCTGT
The DNA here is from genome assembly GCA_963580505.1 of Ennomos erosarius. Lineage (NCBI taxonomy): Eukaryota > Metazoa > Arthropoda > Insecta > Lepidoptera > Geometridae > Ennomos > Ennomos erosarius. The sequence goes on from OY756987.1 coordinate 10,167,497, forward strand.
ATTTCATCTTGCACGTTAGAAAATTGACCACTTATCCCGTTATATATTTAAGCCGGGGGTAATTTGACATGTTGATCCTTAAGCGGCTTTCACATACTTGGCAAACAGCGAACATCAAATAGCAAACACGAACTTTAGGATGGGTGTGTATTTTTATTTTGGTGTTTGCCTGTATGCAAACACACATGTATCACTGGCAAACACCAGTGATCGGTATCTGTGTCGGAATTGTGCATAGTTCTAAGGATTTGACAAATACGTTTATCGAACGACAAAGCTGTTTGTGATGTATTCAAACGTTTGACAGTAGTATGCGCGTAGGGTTGCCAACCATACATTAATATATAGAACTGCACTATATTTCAAGGCTGTGTGCAAAACGCTGTGCGCAACTAGTAGGTTCTATATATCTCTTCGAATACTGCCCGCAAATAATTGAGATTATTCGCTGCGGTTTAAATAAAAGAGGTAATCAGTATCCTATGTGTTCCAGTATCCAGCATAAAATATAAGCTATAGCTAGCATGCTACACCTTCGATCGCATCATCACTTTCGATCAGGTGAGAGCATGGTCAAAAGTTAGATAAGTCCAAAGTAAAACAAAAATTTAATGTCATCAAGACTTTTTCAGTAGTTGCGGAGATTAAAGGTAACAAACACAAATACTCGCAAACCTTCATATTTATAATATTTTTATGATTAGGGGCGATAATACGATATTTTCAATGCGATCAGGAGAGCTCGCAATTAAAAAAAACAAGGTAGCGGTCAGTAGCTATGCCAATATAACCTTCTTCATTTAGGGCCTTACTTATAAACGCCGCTTAAAGTTAGCCAGTAATGTCGTTCCTGCTTTCTATTCCCGCCATATTCACACGAAGGCCTGAATACGACCACTGGCCTGAAGGAAATTCCGATATGAATTTAAAATGGCGGAGAACAAAGAAACAGATAGTAATAAATAGTCCTTTTGATTTTACTTAATGCATATTTTATGATACGTTTAATTTAAACAAAGACATTAGAAGTTTAGTGTTTATAAAAATGAATATTTGATAAATAATATATTAGTTTATCTTTTGGTTTTGGTTGTTGAAAAGATGCTGTATATTTCCCCGAATAAAATGTTGGCAGCCCTAGCACGCTCGTCGCCCGCCATTTTTTCCCATCCATACCTAGCATTTTTGACTTACCTATGGATGCAGTGTATGTGTTAAGTAATTTGTGGTCGGTGTTTGGGGGACTGGGTGTTTGTGGCAAACATCAAGCATGTAGAGGCGGCTTTAGGTATGTACGTTTTATCAGTTTTAAATTGACACTGGCCGAAAATGTTCTAATGATACATCTCCAAGAAGTTCTATAATATATGAATAGTACTTATATTCCATACTAACTGGAACAAGCACTTCGAACAGAAACGATAAGTTTTTCGAGACGTTTGTTTTGTGTCTCGAGTTTTGAATGAGTTTAAAATAAAATAGTAGGCCCGCAGTGTCATCTCTTCAATCTCATAAGAACCGTGTTTAAGAATCCTATGCTACTGCATACATGCTATGAATAGGATTCTTAAGTACTTAACAAACAACAAAGGTACATTACATACATTACATTACAGACTGCTAAAGGCATGCGTCGCTCTTCCTCCGTTAGGTGGTATATTCCCAGTTGCCCCCACATGGATCGCCCCCAGTTCGGTGCATTGCATGCTACAGCTTCTAATTTTACTAAATCTGATAAAATTCAGTTGAATAATTTACGAAGTAACGGTATTATGCTATCCCATAGAAAGTATCATTTCTGTGCGATGAACCACTGTATTGTTTTTATTACCTGTTTTTTAGTACAGTTTTAGTACAAGTAAGTAGGTAAGTCAATTATTTGACCTAATTTCATTATTTTACATTCGTCGAGAATTTACAAAGTTTTTTTTTCCTTTTTATTTATAAATAGGTCAACATTTGACTGCAACTCACCGCGTTAAGCGACGATGCAGTCGAAGGTGTAGCACGTTGGCCCATGAGGAGCCTATTCACTCTAGTCTTAAAGAGACCCAAATTATATTTGTCAGGAAACACAGAAGCCGGGAGCGAATTCCATTCCCTAACAGATCGCATGATAAAAGAGTCAGCAAAACGCTTGGTTCGACATGTTGGTAAATCCACCACGTAGGGGGAAATGACTCCCCGCGCCTTGTTGTTCTATGTCGAAATGGAGATGACGGAATCATCTCATGCAGTTCTTGTGCGCATTCCCCGAAATGCAACCGGTAGAAGATTGATAGACATGCCACCTTTCGTCAATTATCAAGACTATACAGCTTCTTCTCCACCAGCGCCTCGTCAGTTGAGTTTATTATGCATTCCCATGAAAACAGGTTAACTACCTCCGATAATAAGGCATAAGAAAAAGACAGACTACTCCCTGGGTAAACAACGTACTATCTTCCTCAGACCTCTCTCCAAACACGATAGTCTAATGTAAATTTTACGGCCTCAAAATTAAAGTTTAGTTTTGTATAATTTACGATGCTATGAGCTTATTCCAGTTAGTATAGAATATGTATACCTTGTACCTTTCAACTTCAAATACATAAGTCAGTTGTAATTTTTGTTTACTCTGTGCATTGAGCCGGAGGTTTACCAACTTAAAGCCCGTCACACACGTAGCTATAATATATATTAATATATTTATAGCTAGACATATTACCATATGTTTTCTATACAAATTCTCGAGGGACCGCACACGCAGCTATAATATATATTTCTGTGACCAATCTATACCGTAATATATATTATGGTATATTTTTATATACCAAAAGGAAGGTCATGGAAGGTGGAGGTCACGACCCTCAGACATGAGGAACACGAATCAAGGAGGGGGGGGGGGGATATTTTTATATTATTGTATATTAATATATATTATGGTATAGCGAGACATATTTTGAATGTACAGCATGTTTCAACATATCCGACGCGCTCGTCGGACGCTTCTCCCCTCTTACCATTCCTGCCGCTTTGCCTGGGGGTCTAGCAAAGATCCCAAATGCTAACGCTATCTCCAAAAATGTATTGAAATGACATTAATCGCTTACTTTTCCACAAAAGTAAGCGATTTCCGAAATGTCATTCCAGTACATTTTGGAGTTAGCCCGAAGCTTTTGGGATCCCGAACGATCCCAAAAGCAAAATTTGGCGATAGCGTTAGCGTTTGGAATCTTAGCTAGACCCCCTGGGCCGCCTCCGCCCGACCAGTGTGGTCAATTTAGGCGATATATCGCCATTTAGTCTACTCGGGACTAGGCATCGGCGATGTAAAAATCTGATTGGTGACTGGTCACTTTTATACTACCTCAGGTACAAGTCATTTAAATTAAAAATTATAAATAAACTACTTTTCATAAAAACTATATCCACCTTATTAGGAGTGTGTGATATTAATCGGAATGGTCGTCTGAAGAACTATCAAGTAAATCCAATAACAACGCACTTCTTGTTGAATTCATAATTACCTACTGTGTTTTGAAATCAACCTTTATTACAAAACACGTGTAAACGCTAGGCCGACCATCAATGAAATGAAGGAAAATATGGATTATAGCATCGGCTCCGTGTGTGGTATCTTGCTATAATATATATTATAGTACGGTATATTAATATATATTATTGCTACGTGTGTGACGGGCTTAACCCCTGTCAATATTCCGAACGTGCAAGAGAAAATGTCTGGATATTTCTGTTTACCAACTTAACTCGAATTACTAGCTCTGGGTTAGGTATTCAGTTATAATTTTAAACCGAGAACGTGCAAGAGGGCCTAAGCGTCATATCTTGTTTATGTATATACTTACAGCATAAGTACTTGACCATTTTCTGCTAGCATCCCTAGAGGTCAACGTATTTGGAAAACCGTGTTCCTGTCGCAAAAGCACAACGAAGTCTCTGCCGACAAAAATAATAAATTCAAATGTTTATTGCGTTCCATAATGTAACATTAGATAGTGTAAACAAGCATTGGTATCATTATGGACCCTGTCGGGCACAACAATTGTTATTAGAGGAGAGGACGACAGTATAAATACCTAATTAAAACAAATTCCATAAAGAGATATTCATTGACAAGTCTTTATGAACATAATAGAGTTTATTTATTTTCACCTCACTGTCTCGGAAAGTTTCACTTTGGCATTAGAAATCTGGGCGCAAAAATGCATTTTAACCGCTAGCGAGCAAAGTGTTTGCCACCCATAACTATGAATAAGCTAAGATTTTTTTTTTGCTTTTTAAGCTGTTTCCTTGGTTTTTCCTCGCTGTAGTGAGGTGAAAAGTTGTGTGTTTCACTCGGCTGCAAAGTTTTTTTGCGTCTCGTACCTTTGAAACCTTTGCTACGCTCAGGATTCTTCATTTACCTTCGCTTGCTCAGGTTTGAATTCAAGCACTCGCGCCATAAACCAACTTTGCACCCTTGTATAACAAATAACTATTACAGTTTCTTACGTTAACAGTAAAAACTAATCATGCAAGTTCACTATACCAACTTCACTATAACTAAACCACACATAGGGATACTATGACTATTGTATAAGATTTGACCAAAGAATATCATTAAAATAATATGACTTCTAGGTCATGACTGATCATCATCAAACTTCTTTATCACCAGATAACTAACATCATCATCATCATCAACAGGCTGACCACGGCCACTGTTGGACATAGACCTCCCCCAGAGAGCGCCACTATGAGTGGTTGCTCGCCTCCTGCATCCATCGAATCCCCGCAGTTTTCACCAGATCGTAGGTCTACCCAGTGTGGGCCGGCCTACGCTGCGTCTTCTGAAACGGGCATACTGGAAATGAATATTTTGCAGATTCAGTCTCTAAAATGTGTCATAGGATTTTATAAAAGCCTAGTGTAAAAGTAAATGAAAAGTCCATCTGTTCACAGATTTTATAGTACCTGTTAGTATTACAGGCACTAGAATAAATAATTATAAAAGTGATTTATCATACTCACTTCCAGGCTTGAATCCTTTGATTGAATAGCCATTCGTTTTGGAGTCTAACTTGTAAGAAACATTCCGTTACGTCTTTACTCCCTGAAAAAGACAAACATATTTTTAAAACAACCACGTTTGATGTTTGTATTGGTACTATTATAAAGTCTGTTGTATTGGTAAGTTTGTTTGTTTGTATGGCTTTCACTATATAGACTGCCATGTGAATTTGCATCAATTTCATCAACTTAATTATGAATGTCAAGTTCCTAACAGCCTCTGTGGTGTGGTGGTTGAGCAGGTAGGCTCATAACCCGGAGGCAGCGGGTTCGATTCCCGCGACAGGACAAAATACTTGTGCACGAAAAAAAAAAGCGCAAATAATTGTGTGTCTGGGTGTTATGGAACCATATCCCTCGTAGTTCCTGGATCCCCCTAGTAGTACATGGAATCCTAGTTAGGGTCCAAATTCTCCGTATGCCATCATTGGGCGTTTACTTACTCACCACTTTCCATCAGGCGAGAAGTTAATCTCGTAGAGTCAGTTTTAAAAACGCTTTTAAACGTTTACTTACATTGAAATTCACGTTCTTTATCATTATTATCCACCCCAGCTTTTCTGTTAAACGTATTCACTCTTGTCTTTGGTATATTGGTAAAAGAGGCTTTATCTGTCTGGATTTGAATTAGTTTATCCGCTTCATATCTTTCGTAGTACTCCTGCATATGATCGAATAGAGCCCAGTCGGAAGGCTGGCCGCCTCTGTTGAGCTTCGTACGGAACTTTCTCTGCAAATAAAACGGCATTAGACGGCCTTATATCGTCTTAATTTCATACTGAGAAACCATCAAAAAACCCAAGAAAATAAGATTCTCAAACCATAGTTATTTAGATTTAAAACCAAACTATGAACCAATTTTGATTTCTGAGAGATCAATCTGAATATTAGGATAAACTTTTACGGCCTATAGATTGATTAATAGGCGTGGATTAGCTTTGGACTAGTTAAACCACCTTTTGTCTTTTTCGATCAAATTCGATTTTCGAATGACAAAAAAAGACAAAAGTTGGAGTAACTAATCCAAAGCTACTCTACGTTAATTAATAAAATTTTCAAATAAAACAAAATTCTAAATAACATTTTAATGCTATAATGTTGACAAGATCACGTCTGATGGAAAGTTATGATGCGGTCTATGTTGGAGCACGTTTAGAGGCCTATTCACCCTTGTCAGTCATATACGACGGAGGCCGAGAGGATCCGAACATTAAGAAAAACAAATCAAAAAAGCAAATAACAAACACACAGCTAAATTGAGAACCTACTTGTTTGAAGTCGGTTAATAAATGCCCTACCACCATCGATGTTCACCTTCACCGAAAGCTCAAGCTCATTGCAGGATTCAACCCCACGACCATTGATATACCCACGACCCAAGTCGCACCACGACCTATAAAATTGATCATTACTTAGAGCTAGATTCTAGCTGCTAGAAGCGCCTCTCGGTTTCAACCGCTATTATGTAGGCACCCGGCTCTCTCGGAAACTATTCAAATCACTCCAGGCGTTTTACGCAAAAATTACACAACGAAACAAGCTGTAAAAGAAAGAAAGAAATCGGCGTATCGTTAATATCATAAAATATTAGATAACCACTCAATAAATATTATTTATAAAAGAAATTAAAATAAAACTGCAGACCATTTTCGTTTCAAATGTCAATCTGACTACGTCATATTTATTTCTTTTTAATTCAGAACATCCTCCAAACACAGAAAGAGAAAACGCAAGATGCTCCTCATCTCACCTGGTGTGGTCACAACCTAACATTTCAAAATAGAAAGAATATACACTTCCGATGTTACAAATATAAACCTAGCTGCTAATTTACAAGTTATACATTCATTTTCTCAATAGAAATTACTGGCAGCAGAAACAATTTAAAATTTGCAATCGTTAAAAAGTTTAAAATTAAATCTAGTACAGTCATGCTTCAATTTTTAGTTGGTACCTACTATAGTCTAGTCCCTCCTAAGCCGAAAAGAAAGGAGAACAATCAATAAGTATAAAACATACAAAATCACATCAAAAGAATATCACATATTAATAAAAAATAAATTAGATCAAAATTATTCGTCATGAGATCGACTCTATGTCTTCTTCTTCTATTCTCTATACTGTTCAGTAATGACTAATCTTCTCTTAATAGGAGTTACGATACTGTCTGACTCCATCTCATCTATGTAAAGCTGTAATCTGGTTGAAGGAAAGCTTTAGGCAAAGTCAGAAAAATTATACCAAATCTTGTTTCCTATAAATTCAACCAGCAATCCAGTGAGGTATATAATCAGTCAATAGAATACCCTTGTCGGACTTGCATTTAGATTCTTCTATTTTTATTATGTTCCCTGTACTTACTGATTCGAAGAAAATCTTCGGTAAAGTCAGTCTTAATAATACCAAAGTCTCCTTCCAAAACAGCAATCCAGGTAGGTATCCAAATCTTGTCTAATTGCAGAGGTCACACTAGATTAATACAACTTTCTGCAGTAAATCATGACCAGAATCATGGCTATGATGTAAAGGATCGGAAGGCCATTCATCTCATCTAATCTAAGCCATTCCGTGTAAGTCGCACCATAGCCTAGGTCTTTTATCCGCCTGCATTATTCAATTATTTGCGATTTTCAGTCTTTTCGTCTTTTAATATTATAATATCGCATTTTTTTTTATATCAGTGAACATCGACCAGAATCATGGCTATGACGTATAAGTAGGATCGGCAGGCTACCTTTCTCATTCCCTCTGAACCATTCCGTAAGTCGTATCTTAGCCTTGGTCTTTTATCACCACTTCTTTTCTTCATTTCATTTCAGTTATAATTCATTGCAGCAGCAGTCATCATCTTCTTTTTAATCGGTTTTCACATCTGTGGTCTCTAATATTTTAGTTATGTCGTAAATCCATCAAAAAATATAGGTAGTAGGTACGGTCTATCTTCTATTTTATAGGCAGCGTGTCGGCTTAAGGCTTCCTCGGATTCATCGGATCTACGAAACTTTAATTCAGCTTCCATCTTTTTCCAAAATAGTTTTCAGGTCAAAGTTTCCACTGTCTTGGTCGCCAGATGTAAAGAGAGAAAGAAATCGGCGTATCGTTAATATCATAAAATATTAGGAAACCACTCAATAAATATTATTTATAAAAGAAACACAGAATTCCCCCTATTACATAGGTCCAGAACCGAAGTCTCCATACTTAACCTTGTTTGAACATGAATCAAACCATAGAGCACATTTTTTTTTTCTTCTAATGTCAGTTCCTCTTTCAACATACCATATAAATAGTATTACCCGATTTAGTCGGGTACCTAAATAAAAATCTAGCTAGATGTAAAATGTAAATAATAAAAATTATGTAACGCCTGCATTAAAAAAATATAAAATAATAAAATTAATTACCATCATACTACTATCTATAGACAAGAAAAAGGTCTATAGATATCTCATGCAATCTTTTAATAAAAAGGATTCAAATTAAGTATAAGCAGCAGTTTATTCAACATTACCTTTAATAACTCACGAGTTTTTCAATATTACCAAGTTAAAGGGATTAAAGAACAACAGTTATGTAGGTACAGGGCCGCAACCAAAATAATGTTTCATATTATAGGATAAAAAAAAATAACCTTAAAAATGGGAAAACAGTGGGTGCGTCGGTCTACTGAAATCATGAAATACCATAGTGACTCTACATGATACTAAAAGTAACTACTGTGTTACCCTTGAAGGTATAGCTCCGCGTTTTATTTTATGGCGGCCTCTTTTTGTCACATATTTATCTTTACTATAAAAATGCGCTGAACGTATTGTTGAGCGAGTATTAGGTTTCCACCAATCTTCATTTCTACTTTTTCGCACTACTTTTATCCAACGTTCAGCTAGACATGGATCTGTTGGAAATCTATACAAAAGAAATCGGGTAATTATTCAGATGTCGTGTGGCAACACTGATTTTGACATGTCAACTTTTTATTATGAAATCGTTCTAACTCTTCGTCAAATAGAAATAATTAAAATAATCTTATAAAAATACATTATTAAGGCCACTTACAAGTGAAATGTGATTGTGTGCTTCTGTGATTCGTGCTTTGAGTGATTTCGGCACAGTTTTATCACGCAAGACGGCATTGTTTTGGTATGTATTTATAAGCACACCCAAGTAACGACTGATTTTGATTTTGACAGCTGAGAATCAATCACACCCAAAGTGGTGTGTACGGTTTTGCCCTGCTTTAATTTCGTATTAGTGGTCTGGATAAAAAAGTCTTTGAAAAGAAATTAAAATAAAACTGCAGACCATTTTCGTTTCACATGTCAATCTGACTACGTCATATTTATTTCTTTTTAATTCAGAACACAAGCAGTCTCATTCATATAAAAAACGTTTTTTTTTATGAGAATGAATGACGTGACGAACTGGTCGTTCACCTGATGTTAAGCGATGCGGCAGCCCATAACAGTTGTAGTGACACTCGGAACTTTAATACATAAAAGTTTCGCGTGACAATGCACTGCGCACGTCATCCTGAGACATCACACAGTCTAGTAATCAGATTACTACACTGTGTAATCAGGTCATAGTCTCATTTGCCCAGTAATTTCACTAGCTACAATGCCCTTCAAACCGGACCACAGTAGTGATTGCACACTACTGCTTGGCGGCAGAAAACTGGCAAAGCGGTGGTACCTACCTAGACGAACTTTGCAGAAAAGTCCTACCACCATAATAGAAAGAAAACAAAAACTCTTACCAAAAAGGTCATCTTACAATGGTGCCACAGACCTTGCAAGTCTTGGATGCAGCAGTCTTCAGGCAAATCATAACATCGCATTGCCACTTCTACAGACCTGGTAACACAAAAAAGATTGTAAAAAGTATTTTGACATGTTATGAGTTCATTTAACCAGGGCTATTTATATTCAGTTGCCGTGTGGTCCCAGCGTGTGAGGATAGGACCACCTCTTCTCTTCCCGCGGTCACCCTAAGAGCTGGCTAAGAGAATATCCAGGGAATGGACTGCAGCATTCTCTTCAGTACATTAAAATCTTTTGCGATCACCAAGCCGCCAGCCACGCGTGTTGATTATGGCTTCCTATGAAAAGCGCCCAAAGTGGCGTTATATAGAGGAGGCCTATTTTCAGCAGTGGACGTCTGCCCGCTGTTAATTTGATCTGAAACCTGATTACGTACTTCAACGGGCACCTGAAGCTATCGTGATCCCTAATCGTTGCTGTAAGACCACAGAATAGTATAGTATTAGAATAGTATTTTTCTAGGTGGTTGGACTTTTCTGCAAAGTTCGTCTAGGTAGGTACCACCGCTCTGCCAGTTATCTGCCGCCAAGCAGTAGTGTGCAAACACTACTGTGTTCCGGTTTGAAGGGCATTGTAGCTAGTGAAATTACTGGGCAAATGAGACTTTATGACCTGATTACACAGTGTGGTAATCTGATTACTAGACTGTGCGATGTCTCAGGATGATGTGCACAGTGCAGTGTCACGCAAAACTTTATTATTTTAAAGTTCCGAGTGACACTGCAACTGTTATGGGCAGCCGTGTCGCTTAACATCAGGTGAACGACTAGCATGTCACGTCATTCATTCACATAAAAAAAAAGTATATACAGTACAAATACAAATATTTATTACGTTCCATAATGCAACATTTGCAGTAAGTTTTGGTGTCCAAGCTTCTCAGCAAGCGCACTAAAATCCGTATTTATAAAACCATGATTAGGCTAACCCTAATGTACGGCTGTGAGGCCTGCCCCCCTATTACGAAGGAGCTAACAGCGCTGCTGATGCGCGTCTGCCGCTCAACTGCTGTCAAAATTGTATGAAAATTGACAGCAGGGGGCTGGACACTGACCCTTAAAGAGGAGAATAAACTTCTTGTTACGGAAAGAAAGGTATGGAGAAAATTCTGGGCCAAAGAGAAGATGGATCGTGGCGGAGAAGGAAGAATAGAGAGCTTGAATATCTAGGGGCTGAGCCAAACATCATATACGAAATAAAAGCTCACAGACTTCGCTGGCATGGCCACGTCGAACGGATGGGTGAGGATCGGGCGGTGAAACGAGCGTATGTGGGACGGCCAAGTGGCCGACGTCCAGTTGGCCGTCCTAGATATAGCTGGAGTGATGAAGTGGACAAGGACCTGCGCGAACTCCAGGCCGAAAACTGGCAGGAGCTAGCTTAGGATAGATTGAAGTGGCGGCTCTTCTTATCTGAGGCCAAGACTCAATTTGGGTCACTGCGCCATCCTAGTTAGTTAGTTATAATGCAACATTAGATGGTGTAGTTAAGCATTGGGATCATTATGGACCCTGATGGGCACAGTCTAGTATAGGTAATATAGCGTCACGCATGGTAAGCCCCCTGGTAGTAAAAAAATAGTAGTGATGCTATGTCAAAGGAAATTAGGTAGCCTAATACCTAAACCTCTTAGAGCATTTAAAAACCTGAATCTAGGTCTAGCAATACTCAATACTCAATCATTTATTGCAAACATTATTGGTTACATGCAGGTGTTAAATAGCATATTTAAGTATGTTACATAATGACCCAGCTTGGGTATAGCAATATTGTGCGGAGCAACTTGCCTACTATAATATTAGAAGTTGAATTTTATTCTCACCTCCACATATTTGGGTGGTCCAAGTTATGGCCTTTCGCCTCCAATATGCATGTTATTAGTTTCAATCTCCATTTATTAGACCCTATAAAGTTTAAGCACATTACATTTATAACAGGAAAAATTAAAAAAAAAAAAAAGAACTTAGTGTACACTACAACGGCCAACAATTTTGACGCAATTGGTGCCAAGCTATTGACTCAGGCAATAGGTCAATACCTGGCAACTAACTAGAATATAAATTTAATAAGAGAAACTTACATGATTCATACTTGTCCAAAGCTACAGTTTTTCCATAATGTTTGTCAAACATTTTATAATATCTCCAATTTTTATTCCTTTCTTTTTTAGCAATTTTATACATCTGTAACAATAATATGTAATTAATGCACACAAGTTTCAGTAACTTCAAGCTCAGAATGAAAGAGTTAGGCAGAATGCATAATATATTGCAGTCCCACTACCATATTACAGCGATTATTTATACATATTCATTTCTATAGAAAGTGTAATGTATCACCAAACTTGCTGACATAGTAGAAATTTAATATGAAAGCAGTTGTGCATGTACCTGGATGATGTCATGTTTTTTACTGTAATCAAAGTTTATATTACTGTAGGTATTATATTGTCTGGTTTTAGGGGGGAGTGAGTACAGAAGTTTCTAAGATGTGCATGTGTAGTGTATCACTTACATAATGCAATACAATATATAATCAGAGAAAATAATTTGATGTGTTTATAATGAATTATTATTTAATCATAATAGTTCTTAGTTGCACACTTGAAAATACTGACATACTATAGTATATCACAGCATCACTGTATTCTAATACCAAAATCTGAGAAGTACATAGTTTTAAAACTACCTTGGTATATTACACACTACCCAAATACATATGGGGAAAATATTTGATGTTACAAGTTACAATAGGATCTTTAGGCAAATCTGGCTTGAAAATACCTGTAGAGTGTATGTACACTGGAATTAGTAGTAGGTAGTAGGTAGTCTAGCTAGTATAGACTGATAGCTGATGCTGGCCTACTATCATATTATCATCATCAATCATCATAGATGCTACATGCCAATGATATTCAGTTGGCTCTTGAGTCATTGGTTTTAGGTCCTTTATTTTTGGAGTGATATTAACTTAATTAACTGGTTGGTTGATAATGGATTTATCATAATCTTCATCAACAGCCTAAAGACATCCACAGCTGAACATATGCCTCCTCCCAGAGAGTAGCACATTGAGTGGCTGCTCAGCTCCCTGTAGTTTTCACAAACTCATTGGTCCACCTTGTGGGGCCTGCCTATGCTTCATCTTCTGGTATGGGGTTGCCACTCAAGAACCTTTCTTCCCCATCACTTGTCATCATCCTATCACAATTAAATTCTGGCTGCTCACTTAGTATGTCTTTATATTAATATATATAATGCAATATGAATTGAGTAATTAGGTGAACCATTCTAATTCTAATAAATACATAACATTAAAAAATGGTGCTGGAGTAAAAAATAGTCCAAATGCGACCACAAGGTGAACTCAGAAAATGATATTTGAGGCAAGTAACATACTTCCCAAGTGTAGGACCATTTTTTCCGAAGTTGTCCAAGGGTCATTTCAGGAGGAAATCCATTTTCCAGCAAAATGTGATAGAACTCCCTGAAATCCATTAAAAAATCAGAGTACTTTAATCTTTAATTATCTAGGCATACCGTTTAGAATAATCTGTACTCAAACAATATGTAACCATCAACATCATTATCGACAGTCTGAAGATGTGCACTGCTAACCTAAGTTTCCCCTATAAGCGCCAATTTGAGCAGCTGTGTTGACTAGGTGTGCTCGACTACTTTACCTACTTAGCAGGGTGCGGAGGACTCCAATGAAACAGTCACTTTTGGGTAAATGTTCTTCCGTTTATTTCGCGATACTACATGCGTAAACAGACACGATTGGTGGTAGAGAGCCGACTGAGGCGGGCAGGCGCGGTGCGGCCAACGTAAGCCGTATTTGCTGCGCTTGCACTCTGCGCCCCCACAAGCTGCTTGGCCGATAGTCATACATAATCAAACCAACAACAGTACATGGAAATAGGAAGTTGCAAAAGAGGTATAATGTACTACGTAAATATTACATAATTATTAGGTATAGATCTTAGAGTTGCATGAGCCTCTTTTTCCACAGTGTCACAGTGCAAAAGCCCTGTTTCTTAATTACTGAGCCATGTGTATACTTACCTCCAAGGTCGTTTCTTTGACTTGAAAAGTCGGTCATTATCGAAACGCAATCGCAACATTCGCTTGGTAAGCCCTTTCGTAACTGAAAAGCAAATAAATACATGTTACAAAAAGGAATTATGTTATTTTGAACTATGTATTCAATTATTAACTTCGTGGTACTTAATTTTGGATAGTAGTTAATGATACATACAGACGAAAGTTTTATCTTCCATTATAACGAATTAATTTCCAGTGCTGAATAATTTATGGGTAAAATCGGAATTAAAATGTAAAATATAAAAAAATTCATGTATTATTCCGCCGATCTTTTGTTGACAAAATTTGACATTTGATTGACATGATTGATTGTTTTTTTTTCTTCTTATATGTTGGCTCCACACATAGTGTATTTAGCCAGTGTCAAGTATTATAATTTTTCAGTGTTATGAATATTTCACGTTAAGTAAAGTCTAAGTCATAGTCCAGTCTAAGTCATGCTCCAGTAAAGTGGTGGCAACTTTACTAGAAGCTTCTACGGAATTTTGGAAGCAACACGAAAAACCACGTTTCACCACATTATATCACTTGCCTACACTCATGCTCGTAATTCAGCACTTAATGCGTAAAACGCCACCAATTTTAAACATTAACCTTGGAAAAAGCACAAGTTTTGAGAAATAAAAATAATACAATGCAACGACGCCGACGTGAACTTTACCGCGTTCCCGCCAAAACTCGTTTGTTGGGTTTGATTGTAGATTTTTTTCTCTTTAATCTGTGCCCATCACAGAAAGTACGAATCGTTAATTTCCGTTTTTATCGGTATTGTTGGTAATAGGACTTGTCTATGATTTATTAAGTCTTTTTAGTCAATGTTTTTTAACTAATCTGTGCTGTCACTGCTGTCAGACCAATATAATTGTCAAGTCTAATCAAGGAATGCCAGTCTGAAGAAAAATTTCCCTTTTATACGGTAAAATTTGTTCTGACTCAATAGAAAGAAAGAGAGGTGACCATATCAATATCTTAAAATAATAATATTAACTGTAACATAAACTGCGTATTATAGTAATTATCAAATCATATAAAGTGTTACGTGTACGTGATCGCGTCGCGTAGCAGAACATTTTCATATATTCGTAATATCAACGTCATGCAACGTGTCGCTGACGATGTCGTCGCGTCTGTCGCTCGTGTCTTTATAGTGCTTATAAAAATATTTCGGGTGTACCTAATTATTTTTAAATTAATTCTTATTATTTAAGCTATATAATTATTTATAATATCGTAGACAGACTAATAAGCTGACATGGCCCGCGTGATGGTAAGCACTTGCCCAGTTAGGCACTCATAATGAAAACGCTATTGATCTGCTACTGACGGATATAATAATGCTCTACACCTTTTGTGCAAAGCTATTAAATAATAATAATGAAAACTGTAGCAGTTGGTAGGTACCTTCTGTAAAAATAAGTTCGAGCTTAGCTTGTTTTATTGATCATTGAGCAAACACAAGGTAGCCTTGCGTAGAAAATTATGTATTTTAAATTAATTGGGTAAAACTGGGGAATTGCAACTGGCAGCCCCAACAATATTTTGACTTTATAAAGTTTTCACGTGGTTTGATAGATTTTCGGCATGTTTTCCTTGCTTTAATTGTGTTAGTTAATTCATTTGTCGATAATGTATCGGCTTCTTTCCGCTAAGAATTTATATCAAAGTGGTTTTCCCGCTGTGTCCATACCAGGGAATACTTGTACAAAAAACAACATACCAGAAGTAAAATGTTCGTTTTGCCGAAAAGTTTTACTAAGTCGGCATCATTCAGGTATATAATATTTACCCCTCTTTTTATTGATCTTTGGTTTCAGTCATCGTAGTTTAATTTACATCCTAGGCGCGTTGTGTGTGTGATATTATTTTTAAATGAGGTTAAGTTGCATAACTTCTGTGTTTCTATTTAGAAAATCTTTTCACGGCACGATATCAGTCCACCAAGACGGTTAACGCGATAAGGTCCATGAGAAAAAAGGCAAAATATAAAAGTTACAGGAAATATGGAGAACTGCTTGAGAGTGAGTGTTTGTTTACAAAATTAATTTAATCAAAATGTAAACATATCTTTATTAAAAGTTAATGTTTCAGTTGGTGACCAGGCAATGACTGAAACAAAGGTGTCTATTAGTAAACTAAAAGCTGTACATCTCTCAAAACTGGCTTCCAGTCCTGTGACACTTGGTCAGCTTCATCAGTTAACCTCAAAACCTGTTAAGAAAATGTCTGCAGAAGTTGACCCTGAACTACTCAAAAGTGTTAGAGAAAAGTTATTAAAACAAGTTTCTCCTCCCATGATGATGACACAAATGGGATTAGAAGATGATAGATGTGCGCTTGTCTACACAACTCACCAAATAGCCAATATTGAAGACAGGTTTAAAACAAAACAATACATTGACAAGATAAAGGAAAGCTACTACAACTTCAGGAAAGCTACAATGTATGACCGGAGACTGCAGGACTTGAGATATGCTATAAATGAAGGTTTAACTCAAGAATTTGAGGTTGAGAATGTGTCAGGTAAAGAGCTTGATGATAGTGGTGTAAAGCCTCTACCACGAAGTCCACATGCAGTGTTCCGGGAACTGTTTGTTGACAACCAGCTGGATAGTTTTGACCAGGAATTTATGACACACATATCCCATTTGCAGTAAGTTTCTCTGCAATGATATCAAAGACAGTTAAAATGAAATATTTTATCTAAAGACTATTTAATTAGGTTCATAAAATAATAAAGTATTTGGCCTGTTTCCTGATTGTATTGAATTGTATTTTATTCATGAACAACATACATGCACATGTATTTGAATTACATTAAATCAAAATTAAATTAAGTACATTAAAATTGAATTTAGTAGGTACATTCAAATTAAATTAAATAATTGGATTAGTAGAAGCATGCAAATTAAAATAGTTTTATAATATGTAATAGTCATGTCATATGATAAAGCAGTAGTCACAAAAAAAAACCAAATGTCATAATATTGCAAAGCTTGGTCATGAGGTCAAGTACTCATTTATGCTATAATAGCTTTTCTCCAAAAGAAATGCTTTTACCTTGATTAGTGCCTATACATCATTAGTTTCAATTAAAATTTCTGATGCGGTACTCAAAACTTATGTCTGAATTTTTTTCATTTTAGCAGCCAAGGTATGGCCTATCCTGCAATAGAAGATATGTACGATGATACTGCATTGCACAGAGAAATAGGTGACACAAGGGATGACCTGGAGTTTGACCATATTGAACCCAGCGATCCTATAGACCACTCTCAAATCAAGGGTTTGAACATTAAAAAGGCGTGAGTATCCTCATTTCCAGAGTAATAAAAAGTAAAAAAGTAAATTTATGGGTCAGTAATCACAACATTTAACATAAGGAATGGGTAAAAAAATGTGGAAAATTTATCAATAAATACTTACCAACATATTTCATTGGGTTATTGAACTGTAGATAGATATGTAGATAAACTTTTTATTGTGTACATCAAATAACTCAGATCAGATCAGATTCCTCAGATTTCTCAAGAAATTATGCACAGAATGACTATAAAAAATCATGTCCCTATAATCTTTTAGTCTGGTCCCAAAAATACTCTGTTGTTTTTATTAGAAAACAAGCATTAAAAAAGAAGAAGAAAGCAAACCGTGAGAAGCGTCGTGCAGTCCGGGAGTCTAGCATGAAACACACTATGAAAGAGCTGGAGAAGCAAGGTAGGCAGGAGGCATTGCATCGGCTGCTCGGAGCACACCTGCAGCTTCTATGCTCACTTAACATGATTCACGAGGTGAGCTGATATTGAAATTACCATATTTGATTTTCTATTTATTTATGGCAATAAGCAAAGTCTCGGCCAGCTAATAATTCGAATTGCGCATTTTATTTCATATGTATTGAGGAAATAAATGAGATGGGTCAACCTTGTGTCTCTGTACTGATTGGCTACACCAGCTCAATCATAATCTTTTATCAGAACCAGATCAACTGAAAGATAATGGCAAATTCTAAAGTAGGTTAAATAATATAAATAATGCTTTGTTTCTCTGTTTATTCATAAAAAGCTAAACTCTTTTATATTATAGCTTAAATTTTTAATTGCTATTGTGCGCAGTGCATGATTATTTTTGAAAAGGTAGCAAACAGATGCGATGTAGGTATCATATACTTATATGCATTTTTTGTCAGTTCAGGAAACCAAACCATAACAATAAAAGGTGTTATAATACTTCCATGCTTTAAAATAAGTAACTGTTTGCTTCCAGGGTTGTAAGATAGTGCAATACTATAGACAGAAGAGCAACAAAGTACCCGACCATCCTAAAGTCACTGATGTTAAGGTGTATAATACACTACTACATGGGTATGCCAGAATGGTAAGTTAAAGCTATATTAATATCACCTTATTGCTAAAATTGGACTTTATGTGGTTGCCTGCATGGTTTAGTAAGTTAGGCAGCTGTAACCCTATACGAGTTTTTTAATTTCTACACTATCATAAATATTTTTATAAAATCCTTACTTACGCATATGTGTTGCTATTGTACTGTATTTGATAGCAATGAGTATACTCATAATAAAGGTACTGAATAACACGAAAGATATAACAGCTGAACATAGGCCTCCCCAAGGAGCGCCACTTTGAGTGGCTGCTTACCTCCTGCATGCATCCATCGGCTCGCTGTAGTTCTAGATTGTTGGTCCACCTAGAGACCTTCACTGCATCCGCTGGTTCGTGGTCGCCACTCGACAACTTATTTATATAGTACTTATAAATTATAAATATGGAAAATCGTAATACAAAGTACAGTATAGTATTGTATCTTAATAACAATTAAAATCAAAAATTCCAGGGTCTAGTACACAATACAAAAGAAATCTTATCGTATATGGAAGAAGATGGCGTTAAAGTAAACGCGCAAACATTCGCTGCTGTATTTGAATGCATTGAAAGAAGTAATTCACAGGATAAGCTGACGCTGCTGAATTTTTACCACAATATTATGCAGGAAAAGGTACACAAAACTAGTTCAAAATTAATATCACTATAATCCACATAGGTATAAATTTCTTTTGGCATACAAAAACTTTAATCTACGCCACTGTGAGCAACTTATTTTTACAAGTGTGCAGTTAAAATGTCTGCTACCTCTTTCAGAGAACGGTAGGCCACACTATCCATATACTTACAGTATACAATACATATTTATCTATACCAACATTTGTATAACAAAGCATAGATATTGATGATTTCCGAACTACTGCCCTAATAAAACAAAAGATTTTGTTTACAGAATATAACCCTAAACGATCTTCTAGACAAGTCCAAATTCTTATACGATCAGCGAGAGACAGTTTTAAACGCGATCCGCCAAATAGACCCATCGTTTGAACCCCAATATACTTTACCAGATTTAGACTACAACTGTCCCTTGTTGAACCATTTAAACGATGTTCAAAACAAGGAAGGATTAAAACATTCCCCGGCTAAAGGACTAGCAAGTGTGGAGGAGATTATAGCCATGGGACAAAAACAACTGGAAACTGAGATAAATGGAGAGATTGAAGTTAAGAATATTGATAGCAGAGATGAACAGTCGGAATCGGTGAAGTTCTGTGTATGTATAATCTATTAATGTAGTGTAGTATGTCTCGAGATGACGTGCGCCGTACAGAATCAGGCAAAACTTTTTATATTCATAACAGATGCAGTGCCACTTTGACGCTGAACATATTCAGTAATCTGTGGCTAAACTCTTGCTTGTCACCTCACTCATAAAAATAAAAATTACATATTTAAACGATACTACGTAATAAAGTCTAGCAAGTAGTTTTCTTTTAAGTTATTATTTTTTTTAAACTTAATTGTTATCATTGTTGTTATTAATTGTGTGTTGATCAGAGAGAAAAGCTTCGAGAGACTGAGGATGAATGGCGTCACGTGATCAAAGAAGCGTTCATACGAAACCTCGGGACGCTTAAATCGCAGAGTTTAGCGTCGCATTCCGCCATAACGTTATATCCATACCTCAAAGTTTTAAACGTAAGTATCCAATCCTTAACTGTTACATGATATTTTAGAATACAACACTCGACTTAATTCTCATCCTACACTAAGTTTTAATTACGTTGAATGATTTCATTAAAAATGTGTTGCAGGTGGACCAATTCGTAGACTTAATAATGGGTGAAATTAGGAAGCTTGTGGATGGCAGTGAAACATACAGTCCAACCCTCAAGTTGCTGCAAAGAGACCTTGGAACACAGGTTTATCAAAAGTAAGAATCTCGAATATAATCTCTTCTTTATAAGCAAAATACTTAGTTTTGTGTGGTTTGTTTATGTGTGGGATATTAAGCGTAACGAGAGGCAATCCGATATCTTCTATCTAGGTTAGGTTCCTCGAGTCTTTTCGATTCTCCATAGGGTTCACTCTTTTGAACGTTTGTCTTCAAATCAAGGCTTGCATCCTACCCTGTCTTTTTAAGCTGGTATACTATACACATGTACACAAGCCTTGTGCTACAAACAGCAAGCTCACAGAGCATTTTGACTTACCATTAACACCAATCAAAAATTATAAAACGCCTCTTTTCAGGTATCAAATAGAACAATTTCGTCGCAACGGTATCTTCGATAAGATATCTACAGTCTACGCAAAGTACTGCTCGTGGTATATGCGCCGAGAAGGCAGTCCACTCAACGGGAGGCAGGCGTGGCAGGCTCTGCTACACGAGTGTGACACCGGCGCTAGTCTAGTTAGTTGACTCACTTTGTACACTTAGTACACATAGCTGACTCTTTTTACACTTGTTTAACTCATAATTCTGTATACATTATGTAGTTGACCCATTCTGTACACGTATTTAGTTCGCTATGTGCGCATAGTTGGCTCACTCTGAACACGTAATTGGCCCACTCGGCACAAAGTTCACTCTGTACACATAGTTGACTCATCCTGTACACATAGTCAAATCACTCTGTACAAGTGTACACATGACTCACTTTTTTTCTTTTTTTTTTTAAATATGTGTGGACATTTTACACAGCGCCATCTAGCCCTAAACTAAGCATAGCTTGTACTATGGGAACCAGATAACTGATATAATACTTAAATACTTTTTTTTTTGTAAATACATACATAGAATACAATATAACGCCCAGACGCAGAATAGATAGTTGACTCAATTTGTGCACAAGATATCTGCGGTGTAATAAACAATTGTTCCATTTTTTAGGACATGGAAGAAACGCCATGGCCGACAGAAATGCGGCTCAATGTTGGCAAATTCCTGTACAACATCATCATCAATGATGTCAAGATTGACGTCAACATGTTCAAGGCGAAAGCTAAGGTGTAAGTAAAGTTGAATTATTATTTTTTTCTAACATCATGTAGTTAAAAGCACAGATATTAAAAGTTAAAAGTATATTTTATGTCTATTTTTGAAATGCATGACGAGTTAATTTTGCAGACTACTGTTTTAAGCTCCACCACTCTACAGTTGCACTACAAATATAATTTATCGTTAAGTATGAAAAAAATCTAACATAAATATTGTCTACCTTAGAGAGTAGATTTACCCCCTTTCGGTATAATATACTGTGGGCTACTCCGACATACACACACACACACACACATCTATCATATCTACCTCTGCACACGGCACATAATTTGGCCATATACCCACACGGTATCTATGTTACCGTCTGTTTGTCATAAACGTTTGTTTATAAAAAACGAGGTTTTTAAAACTGACGTTTTGATGCAAACGGGCAACACAATAAAATGGTCGTTATTTCGGTTATTTATAATTGATCGGCATCACTTCGTTTATTCGTAATAGTGTACTTCTAGTGAGGTCAAAACTAACCTAACACTCCTCCTCGCTTCGCTCGTCGTCGTAACCTACTGGTTAGCCACTACTGACTCTAAAAAACAATAAATTACAACAAAAATTGGTGCATTATTCACAATTAAACGCTACTAAAACCCGTTTTTTTTTAAAACTAAACTATAACTGTTTATTAATAATCGAATATTATCCGTTTTATTGTAAGACAAAGTGTCAGTTTGTAATACAGATACAGATACAGATCATTTATTGATAAATAAAAATTTAGGTCTAATTAATTACATTTAAAATTATTTGATATAATAATAATTATAATATATGTACATAGGTATATTTTGTATAATTTACAATATGATTATATACAACTTTATTCTTAAAATTTGTCTAGCATAAACTCGGACATAATAAATCGTGATTTTATAAAAAACAGCGTTTTTTTAAACAAACTGTTTTTACAATAAGACGGTGACATCTATACCACCTATCGACCAAAATACAAATTCAAACTCAGAAGGCCTTACTTATAAACGCCGCTTAAAGTTAGCCAATGCTTAAAACCTTCTGTCGTCTTTTGACTGATTTGAAATGTCACGCGGGAAAACGAAACGGAACATTTAAAACACTGACTAACTCTAAGCGACGTTTATAAGCGAGGCCCAGAAAGTATAGATGATTTGAGGCAATAAATGAATATAACCACCAGTAAGAAGTTACCGGCGGTGTACAAGGTGCACCGGCCGTGGGGCCGGCTGGTGCGGCTGGAGCTGAAGCCGCACCCGGCGCTGGCGCGCGTGTGGGCCGGCGCCGCCGCGCCCGCGCTGCGCGTGCGCGCCGCGCTCGCGCCCGCCGCCGCGCCGCCCGCGCCCTGGCTCGGCCAACACTTCGGCGCCTATCTACTCACGCCCACACCGCTCATCAGGTACGCACTGCCTTCCGCGGGTCAGGGGCGCTAGCAAACTTCCCGAACGCCAACTTCAAGGTCCTCATTTAAATCTCGCTAAGAAGTGACAGTACTACCCCAGATACCTTTACATATACACCATTTTTGTCAGATGTAACTTACACTTGCAGTGTTTGTCAGGGGTAATCTTTAAACTTGCAGTGCTTATCAGGTGCAGCCCTAAGTAAGTGTAGTGTCCTTATTCCTAAAGCCTTTGCCTGTTATACGCAACGTTTGTAAATGAAATATGTATAGAAAAGCAAGTTAGCTAAATAGTCACATGCTCACACGGTAGCAGAAATTGGCTACCAAAATGAAGTAACATTCGTCGATTTACATTTAAGTAGTCAACATAATATAGGAACTGGCAACATCAACAACGATGGTGCTTGACATTAGCTTAGCCTCTCTGCAGGGCTAGCTTATTAACACTGAAATTCATAGTCAAGGTGGGGGTTCCTCTAGGGGATGATTCAGGCGCTGTGTAGTGAAGTCTAGTTTTATGCATTTCATAAACAAAATTAAGTAGCCCCAATCTGACAATTCTGACATAGTCAAAGGCACAATGCTATGAAAAGGAGAGAAGAATGATTCAACATTCAACCTCTATGTGAAAGTTAAATGATAGATTTTGGGGCGTTGTTCACCGCTCGACTATGAATACCACTGATAATTTAATCTTCTCTCAAGAAAGCGTTTGATTCTCGCTCTCCGCTTATCGTTCATTGGAATGGAATCAGAGTCAAAACATTATCCTTGGTCAAACGCTTTCTCGATAGAAGAGATAAGTCTGTGACGATGTCATCCTCCTTCATCATCATTTCAGCTATTCACCTGCTTTCTTAGTTTTCGCATCAAATATTGGCCTCACATAATCTAGATTTAAATTCTAAATTAGAACATTACTCGCATTCTTTTCATTTTCGATACATTTTGGTCATTCTTCATTCAACCGCCAAGGCGGACAGTCCTCGTTTGTGCTTTAACAAATTTTTATAAGTTATCTGTTACTAACAGTTTAAAGTGCTATTTGTACCTCAAGTTATATGGTTACTACTACTTGTTCCGTAAAAGTTCAATTGGGAACAAGTGTGATCTTATTTTTCAGCATTTTGGACTATAACCATCATAAATTATTGTTACACGACACAATAAACCTAGTTCATCGAGATTTCTACAGTTTCATTCCAATTAGCTCCTGATTTCCCACTAGTACCTACGTGTTCCCGTGAGTGTCCTCCCCTTCTGAGCTGCCGGGAAGAAGCTTTTGGGGGGACCTCCGGGACAAGTCGATATGTCGAATTTTAAAACTCACGCGGGATGAAGACTAATGTCATCGTATTATCTAATAGAATGCCATCGTACGTGATGAACCAATGGAAGCGTCTAGAAGAGGCGCCACCCGCGCAGCTGTACCCATCGGTGGACAGCCTCAACCAGCTCGGCGAGGTTCCGTGGAGGATCAACCAGCCAATACTTGATCTGCAGCTTCAGATATTCAGGTATAAAAAACATATAAAATTAAAATAAAATAAAATATAAATGTAAAAACTATGTAAAGGAAAGATCTGTAAAGACTATACATTTCTATTGCTCTATTACAGGGAACTATGACCGTGACATTTTCTGAGCTGTACGAATTTTTTGATGAAAAATCCTTTGGCTCGCTTTATGTCAAAAGTAAACGATTAAAAAATGTTGCTATCGTTTTCTTATAAATCGAAGAGATGACTCCATCCACGATGTTTCCCTAACTCGCGTTGTATCGACCTTGGTCATCGTGACCGTTCTCTGTCTATTTATTTTTAAATAAGTTTGTTTGAATATAAATTCTTTATTGATCCGCCCCGGCTTCGGGTGTCTGTAACCTTCAACTGATAAATTAACCAAGTTTAATCGCAATCGGATGAACAGAACGGCAGCGCATATAATACGAACAAACAAACAGATATTTTTACATATTAGAAGAAGAAGAATCTACATAATTAATATTACATATATTTTGGTTTGGAACTTAGATCTGGCGGCGACAAAAAGCTAGAAATCCCCTCGCCATCATCTTCGCTGGACCACTCCCAGTTTCCGGCGGAAAGCGACAAAGCGTCCGCATTCAAGCGTCGAGTCGCCATCAGCCGCGCGAGAGCAGAGATGCACTCGCTGTGGTGCGACATGCTTTATAAACTATCGCTCGCCAACCATTTTAGGTAAGTTGTACGCTGAGTGTTAGTATGTACTTTTAATATCATGTTGTACCCTCAATATCGTGTTGTACCCTCAATATCGTGTTTCACCCTCAATATCATGTTATACCTTCAATATAATGTAGGAATATATTCGTATACCTTCAAATCAGTCAAATGTTACAAAAATACTACAGACAGGCTCGTATCCTAGAATCAAGAATACGGGCCTCTGTAATATTTCTGTAACTAAGAATCTAGAGTCGATGCTTATGTCGAGTTTTTATCAACCTAACGAATATTATTCTTACGACAGTCGCATACTTTTAATTGTTCATCTATTGTTATGCAAATTAACCGGAACGCCACCGCCACCGGTATAATCTCAACTTGGTCACCGATTCACGACAGCGTTGTTCAACAATACGTACATACATACACATAAATAGTCAAAGTTCGCCGTTGGAATCGGGAGTTATCTCTGTGAAAGTATCTATCTATCATCATTAATAGCCCGAAGACTGCTGAGCATAGGCCTCCCCCATAGAACACCACCATGAGCGGCTCCTCGCCTCCTGCATCCATCGGCTCCCCGCGGCTTTCACCAGGTCGTCGGTCCACCTAGTGGGGGCCGGCCTACGCTGCGTCTTCCGGTTCATGGTCGAGAACTTTCTTCTCTATCAGTTGTCAGTTCTCCGAGCAATGTGGCCTGCCCATTGCCATTTCAACTTGCTAATAGTCATGATGACTACGATTTTTTTATTGCATAAATTAATAATATTCCTAAAAAAATAAACAGTTGTGTAAACAAAAATAAAGTATTTCAAGAAATGACAAAGTTACAATCATTTTAAAAACAGGAACAGAAAGAGACAGCTCAAACACGCAGTGACGTCAGAACTTGGCCCTTCACAGTACCTCATTACTAAACTGCATTGTAACTGTGGAGATGCCCTGATGATGAGATGTTTAGCAAGAAAGGGACAGGCGATACCCCCTTCAGAAACTTTGAAAGCTTATTACTCCGTGATATATTTGCCAATTTTACTTATTTTTTCCATTATTGCATTCATTTTTAATCTTTATGAAAATAATATTTAGTTGTTCATTTTTAATAGTAGTCATCATGCCTATTGTTCATCTATTTTTGTGGACGAGCGCCACCGACGACGCCGGCATCATCAAAACTTGATCACCAATTCACGACTGAACTAAAGTACGAACATACATACACAATACACATACATAGTAGCACTTCGCCGTTAAAATCGGGAGTTACATCAGTGACACTTTCCCAGGGACGACATATTCTGGCTCCCACACAACATGGATTTCCGCGGTCGCGTGTACGCGTGCCCGCCGCACGTGTCCGCACTGGGCTGCGACTCGCAGCGCGCGTTGCTCACGTTCGCCAGCAAGCGGCCGCTCGGCCCGCGCGGCCTGCGGTGGCTGAAGCTACATGCCATCAACCTTACTGGGAAGGGGAAGAACTGGACTGTTGACGAGAGGTACGGTGGAAAACAAGTTGACGAGAAGTACGGTGGAAAACAAGTTGACGAGAAGTACGGTGAAAATTACTAGTGTTGATAAGAGTATGATGAAAAAAGACGTTGACGAGAGGTATGGTGAAAAAGAGACGTGTTTTGAAAGGTACCACAGAGCTATGAAACAAATGACGTTTCGCCTATAGATAGAGACGAAATTAATCATATTATTGCTGCCAAACTTCGGTACAAGGGTACTCCTCTGTGTCAGTTTGATATTATAGGGTAATTTCGCTAGTTTCCGACCACTTAGTGGAGTTGTCAAGTTTAGGTTGCATAATAAAATGTACCAGTATCATTTTTTGACTTGATGCTACTAAGCTACGTTTCAAATATTTATACTCTATATTCTTATCAGATTATCAATCATTTTTTATAATAACCGACCCTTTTATAAATATCTAAACCAAAGGCTAATAGTAACTATTTTGCTAGTTTTCGATCACTAAATTATGTTTACGACCACTTTTTCGCTAGTTTCCTACCACTATAAATTGAAAGACGTAGGTGCCTGTGGTAAATAAATGATAGAAACAATGATCAGAAAGGCTTCTTTAGATCCTCTGTCTTGTATTTTCATGATTTCTCCAGCTTTGAGGCACTTACTTATATAGAAAAGCATGATCTTTTTTCTTACTGAGACCGCCAAAAATTATTTAAGGATATGGCTAAAATATCAGCTATAACAAAAAAAAATTGGCTAACGTAGTTTATAAACATAGTTATGTTTACAAACTAAATACGCTACTTTTTTTGTAATAAAGCCAGCCCACATTACACCCTGGGCGAGAAATATTCAATGATGGTTCGATCAGTTGGTCACGCCTATTTTGCGACCACCAGCATTAATCGTTTTTTTTAAATCGTGTCTGGTCTAATTAGTTAAACTTACAAAGTAATCGACTATTTATGTACTTTTATATGTAAATAAATACGTATTTATAATTTTTTTGATATAGTTTGCTTTTGCGGTCGAATAGCATTTTTCTGCAGCTGGATTAGTTTTCGACCACGAGCGATTTTGGGTATCTGTAGTTTTTATACCAGATGGTGGATAAACGTGGTCGAAAACTGGCAGTTAAAATGAATGTGCTTTTAAGTTTCAAAGCTTTAAAATAGAATTGGGGATTTCTCGTATAATATTTGTTACAAAACTGAACCTATTTGGAGATAAGATGTGTTCACCGCAAGCTTTTTATTTTTTGTATTTTTTCATCAAATGTACATTAAACGGTCGGATATAGGAAGTGGTCGCAAAACCAGCGAACTTACCCTATGGCAGAAGTACCGATAGTGATGTAATGCGTTGGTTAACCTTATAATTATCGACACATCGATAGTTTCTATTATGCCATCCGGAAATTTGTTACAATAAGTTTTAAATGTTTTCAATTTATTTTGTGGTTAGATTGACTTCTACTAATTAAACTTTTAATATCTTTTATGTTTATGAGGTTTCCTACAGATCCTAATATAAAAGATAAATAGATATTCGCAACTGGACAGTGCAATTGGTTTCCTCAAAAACATGATACGGTTTGCTCTCAGCATTTTGAAGCTGAATGTTTTATGAAAATGTCTAATTATATACGTTTATATTTTGACGCTATTCCCACATTGAAAATCTATCCTATTTTTAACGAGGTATTCTAATTTCTCCCCACTAGGTGGACCGATCACCTGGTGAAAACCGCGGGGAGCCGATGGTTGCAGGAGGCGAGCAGCCGTTCAAAGTGGCGCTTTCTGGAGAAGGCTTATGTTCAGCTGTGGACATCTACGGGCTGATGATGATGACTATAATTTCTCTTATCCGCATTTATTATTTGATGAGGACATTATAATGATGTGGCGTGCTCGCCCATGAAAGAGTTTTCATGTAGCCTCCATGGAGCTATTAAAAAAAGAAGGAGGGAATCCCGTCTGATCCGAAACTGAAGCTCCCTTAGGAAGCCGGTCGCCCTACTTTCAGCTGATACACATATGTAATATGTCCGCCATTTTAGGCTTCAGTTCGATGTCAATCAAAACTCAATCCTTCTTTTTTTTATTTCATCCATGGTAGCCTCATAGAAAACCATTGCTCTTGGTTGCTAAAGACAACTGATCTCGTTGATTCTACGTAAGAATCTACGTCTTAGTCGATATTGAATGAAAAAATTCACTTGCTTTTTATTTTGTAAACAGTTGTAAATTAAAATATACATCACATGGTGAGCTGAAAAATTACCTTTATTTACTGCCAAACTAAGGACCTCCTTCTATTAAATAAGTGTTTACCTACAACACCTCAATGATACTCAATATTATTATTATTTTTCCTAAAAATTCATCTGAAAATTGTATTTAATTTTAATTCGTTGTAATTCTATCAAAAAGAAACATGACGCAACAATACTGATAAATCATCAGCAAAACGTGTTACCTATGTATTTGGAGTTTTAATATATTTTTTCGTTTTATAACTTGTTATGTTTCTTCTATTTCAAACTTTAGTTTATAGATATAATAATACTATCACACATCATCAGCCGGCAGACGTCTACTGCTAAACACTGCCTCCCCCATAAAACCTCACTTTGGACGCCTATCGGATTTGCTTATAAACTTAATCTTTATAACCATAAACTGACGATAAACTACCTCTATACTTACACACATTACATTTGCCATAAAATAGGTGAGGTGGACTGTATATCCGTGACGCGAACATGACGTACCTACCAATACCAATACATTCAATTTTATTTATTTTAGATTTATACCGGTATGTTTATCGGCTGGCCATTGTCGACCCAGAATAGAGTATAATAGAATAAAATAACACTATTACACATAGAAATACGCACAAAAGGCACAAAAGATATAGGTAGGTACTAAAGTGTACCTAATGATACAATCAGGTAAGAGGTACCTTACCGCGTACTTAACTCATATCAAACTATCGATAAAAATATATCGACTCAACCCACAGCACGTTTTGCTGACAGCAGTGGCACTAATGACAAGACAATTGCTATATATGTCATCTGCGCAGGTAAACCATAGAGGTTTCATTGTAATACCTGACACGCTTGAATTGTATGAGAAGTGTCGAAAAGGCGCCTCTATGTAGAGGGAAGCGTTTTTTTTTTTTTTTTGCTCTGTGAAAGGTACAGTGAAAAAAGTAGTGTTGACAAGAGGTACGTAAAAAAAGTAACGTTAACAAGAGGTATGTTGAAAAAGAGATTGCGGTCAAATGCGGGCCATCCAGTTATAATAAAAAAAAGAGGCGTTAACAAGGGATATGTTGAAAAAGAGGCGTTTTCGCGAAATTTATGGTGGAACAGAAACGAGTTGACGAAATGTGTGGTGAAGAGAGGTACAGTGAAAATGAGTAGTGTAGACGAGATATGCGATGACAAAGAGTTATCTACTCTCGCGTTTACAAGTAGTATGATGACAAAAAAAAAGGTTTTGACGGTAGGTACGGTGAAAAAGAGTAGTGTTGATGAATGATTCGACGAAAAAGAGGTGTTGACGAGAGGTATGATGAATATTGACGGGAAGCATGGTGAAGAATAGATAGTATGATGTTATATGTTCTCCCCACAGATTAGCATACGCCGATAGCATAATGGACAAGATCCTAGACTCGGCAGACCATCCGTTAGACGGCGAGCGATGGTGGACGGAGTCTGAAGAACCGTGGCAGACGCTCGCTTGCTGTATGGAGATAGCTAACGCCGTTCGTTCGCCGAATCATGAAGGTAAATCTTATTAACTAGATGATAAAGTGCTAGCCTTTTTGTAATAAATTATTTGAATATATTATCCTAGGTCTTTTTAGTAATTCACACCTGAAATGTACCATGCTGGCTTAATTTGTGTTTGTATGTGTTTAATAGCCATGGATTGTGAGGTTATTTTGTAACTATTTCTTAGATTATCAGTAACATTTGACTTATATTAAAGTAATAGCTAAGTTATCTGGTGGTTGGTGTTGAGTCTTCACTGTCGTCACTGTCTTGTACTAAGATTTTATTTTATAGAGCTACGAAGTTTTGACATAGATTTTAAGTAAGCAAGTTAACAGCAATGAGCAGGTCACATCGCTCAAAGAACCGAGAGCCGATGGGGAAGAATGGTACTCGAGTGACGATCACGACCTTAATGGATTAGGGTTGTTTGGCCCCCAACTCGGTGGACCGACAGTCTGGCCGGAACCGCGGAGAGTTGGATGCAAAAGGAAAATGGCCGTTCAGAGTGGTGTTCTATGGCGGAGCCCTATTTTCAGCAGTGGACATCTTCTAACTGAAGATCTTCGAGGTCGGTGTTCGGTTGTCTTTCATTGGTATCATACATCGGTCAAACTGCGGAGAGCTGACGATGGATGCAACTCTATGGGAGAAGCCTATATTCTGCATTGGATGTTTTCAGACGTGATCTGCTAAAATGGGCATACATTTGACAATAACTCACTTGATGGTAAGTGACGAAGTTGTCAAAGGTGAATCACGTTTGCTCATGAGATGCTCATTCACTCTTGATTTGAAAAGACCCAGGTTATACCTGGGCCATTATTTCGTAACGATTCCTTACTTCGAAACCACGCTAATTCCTTGTCTTACATAAGCTGGAAATGTCTATTCTCTATGAAACGAAAACAAAACCGCGCGTAATGAATTTGGAATTGGCGCGATTTGAACTGTCAAAAATCATATGTTTTACCGAGACGCGTTCTGAAACATCAACACATCAAAAGATATGACCACTTATGTCAATATATTTTATTCAAAATAAAGATAACTTTAATGTAAAGTGAAGGTACATCTAACGCCCAGGGCGGTTATTCTCTATGGAAACACAAATCCCACACGATACGAAACCACGTCGTTATCGTGTCTTATTCAAATCGTGTCACAGCGTTAGATATACCTACACTTTACATTAAAGTTATGTTTATTTTGAATAAAATATATTGATATAAGTGGTCATATCTTTTGATGTCTTGATGTTTCGGAACGCGTTTCGGTAAAACATATGTATGATTTTTGACGGTTCAAATCGCGCCAATTCCAAAATTATTTCGCGCGGTTTTGTTTTTGTTTCATAGAGAATAGAGTTATGCAGATTTCTTATGTAAGACGAGGAATTAGCGTGGTTTCGAAGTAAGGAATCGATAGAGAATAACCGTCCTGGGAGGAAATACTGTTGCTGAAAGAGCATTTCATTCCTGGGCCGTTTTAGAACGAGTCGTAGTGGAGCTATGCGGGGAGTAATGTGCGACGGTAAAGTGAAGTGTGTGTGTATTGCCAGAGTACACATGCGGGTTCCCGGTGCACCAGGACGGGTCGTGCAACGGGCTGCAGCACTACGCGGCGCTCGGCGGGGACGCGGGCGGCGCGCGCGCCGTCAACCTCGCGCCCGCGCCGCGCCCGCGGGACGTCTACTGCAGCGTCGCCGCGCTCGTCCGTACCGCAGATGATATCAAATAATATGTGGACATTACACATAGCGCCATCTAACCCCACACTAAGCAAAGCTTGTACTATGGGAACCCGATAACTGATATAATACTTAGATACTTTTTTTTGCAAATACATACATAGAATACAATATAACACGCAGACGCAGAACAAACACCTATGCTCATCACACAAATATTTGTCCCGGGTAGGAATCGAACCCACAGCCCTCAGTTCAGAAAGCAAGGGTACTACCAACTGAGCTATCAGGCCCTTTATAATACCTACAGTACAGTAACAAGCTGCAGCACAAGCGGCGAATGTTCAGGGGCCGGACAGCAACATTGTTTTCGGTACATTACAATGTTTTGCGATCCGCGAAAGAGATTGGGTGGTTCTCTGTACACCACGCATGGGTCACACTAGTCCAAAAGCCTTACTGTAACCTCTTAGCTCGATTTAACTGAATACCTAAACTGAACTGCTACAATACAATTTGTACGGTAGCGATTCAGTTTAAATCCTTTGAATCGCGTTTAGAGGTGACAGTACAGTCAGGTTATCCCTTACCCAAGTAATGTTACCAGGTAGAAGAGATGCGAGCCCGAGACGCAGCCAACGGCGTTGTTGCCGCACAAGTGTTGGAAGGATTCGTGCGGAGGAAGGTGATCAAACAAACGGTGATGACCACGGTCTACGGGGTCACACGGTTCGGGGCGAGACTGCAGATCGCTAAACAGTTGAAAGGTAACTTGAATATTAAAATAAACGCCCCCTTAAATATTTATTTTATTCTGTGTTTTAGTATTTGTTGTTATAGCAGCAACAGAAATACGTCATCTGTGAAAATTTCAACTGTCCAACTATCAGGGTTCGTGAGATACAGCCTGGTGACAGACGAACAAACAGGCAGGCGGACAGCGGAGCCTTAGTAATGAAAACCAGAGGTTGGTTGGTTACCTCACTAACATTTTGTTTCAATCCATCAGATATCGAGGACTTCCCCAAAGAGCAAGTGTGGGCGTGTTCGCAATACCTGACGTCGAAAACGTTCGACAGTCTGCAGGAAATGTTCACGTCGACCAAACTCATACAGGACTGGTTCACAGAGTGCGCAAAGTGAGTTAATTTATGATTTACATACTACTTCAACCAAACTTCTGCCCGTCTGCAATAAAGTTTGACAGCTCCTAAGTTGGCTGTTATCCTCTATGACGTACATTGCAGCGCATTTACTAAACTCCCTTTTTACCTACTACGCAGGTTGATATCGGGCGTGTGCGGCGAGAGCGTGGAGTGGGTGACGCCGCTCGGGCTGCCGGTGGTGCAGCCCTACCACCGCCGCGCCGCGCCCTCCGCCGGCGCCTGCCGCGCGCCGCGCGACCTCATGCAGTCTGTACCTTCCTTCTATTATAATTTTACTTCAAATATATTTCAAGTTTGCGCCGAACTCGATGACGGCTGTCAAGTCGGCGCGACACGCTGCCCGGTAGCAAAATTTAGATCTGCGCGGGAAGAGGTAAGCGATGTGCGCAGCGCACTTCACAGCCGCTTTAACGTTTGACGAGGACTCTACCACACATGCATTATAAGCAAAATAAACGATCGGGACCATCCACCGACCAATGTCACATTTGTCTCACCTTGGTCGGGTTGGTGGTGGCGACCGTGTGGATGGTGGTTTGCGACCGAATGAAGACACCAACCACCATCCACACGGTCGGATTTTACACCAACCCGACCAAGGTGAGACAAATGTGACCTTGGTCGGTGGTTGGTCCCGATCGTCTATTTTGCTTTTAATTCTATACCAGCTAGGATTCTAAACAGGTTCAACATTTACACACGTAGATGTACGGCTTATACTGAACTCGAATCACCAAAGTAGTTATCGAATAATTATTGCTAATTCTTTTAGTATTAAAAACATTGCAGCTATATTTTTTGGTAAATAAAATCATTTACATTTAAACCCTGAAGCATTTTGCCCCGATGCGAAAGCGTAATTCGTTGGCTTTCGCCATTCCTCAATGCTCGGCTTGCGCTGTTTTAATTGCAGCCTTCCGCCGCTCGGCTAGATTATTCACATTGTATACGCGCCGCTAACTTGCTTGCACGCTCGTGCAATAACTTCACCCAGCGCGATGAGGGCAATGACCTCGCCAATAGAGCCCGGTGCGATTTGAAATTAGGGAGCATATTCTGTTTCGCATTGGAAAAACTAAACATACTAAGTAAGTACTTATTAATTTTTCAAAAAATAACAATTGTCCTAGGTTTCTTTACATGGGTAGGAAACTGACCTTCACGAAAAGTCTTGCCACCTGTTCAAAACCACAGCTTGTTTAAGGGTAGTTCTCATCGATGCTCAAATTTGATGGTCACGAGGTTATATTTCCTAAACGGCTTAAGATACAAACAGAATTTGTGAATTAAATGATGAAACATCTATTAGGCTACAACAGAAATAAAGCTTGTCATAATAAAAGCAAAAATAATACCTTAAGTTAACACGAAATGGTCAAAAACGGGGTAATTTTTCGTGTTCTCATCGTGTCACACTCCGATGCAGTAAAACATTTGCTTACCACTTCACCAAATTTCACTGTATTTGTATGTAACATATACTAAAATTATCGTAATTAAATACACTTTACACTAAATAGTCTAAAATAAATCTTTTCATCATTATTTTCAATTTAAAACAACATACGCGTCGGTCACGCGGATATGGGTTCTTTAAATTCGCGTGATATAACGGCTGCCTGTTAAACAAAACATCAGCAACCAAACACTGAGTGTGGTCCGGTCAAACGTCAGTCGTGTACTGACATCGCAGACGTAAGACGTGAGGCTCAACGTGCCGGAAAAAAAAATATCGGTAAGCTTGTATTTGTTCATAGGTTTACCGATCACACGTGCACTACATTTTTTGGGCATTGTATTTCAGCAATTGAAATCAAAGTTAGCTCATCGAAACCCTAAAATGTGCGAGATATTTATGTAGTATTTGATTTTAATCGATACACTTAACTTTGCAGCAATTTTACAAAAAAGGGATAATTTCGTCAGTTTCGTGTCATAAACTTCGTGGCATTTTAGTCATGAAACTGATTTTGGTCTATGAAACTGATTTTATGCATTCTTTTATTTAGAAATGTAGCGACTGGTGTGAGTTTATTGAAACAATTTTAGTTATTGTAGTGTGACAGATGTAAGATAGTGTTTTGAATAATTATGTAAACGTGTTTTTATCGAGAAAAGATGGGTCTATTCGAACTCACTCATCATTCATTGTGATTAATAATCATAGCCTAAAAATGGATGAGTTCGAATTGGTAGGTATGTCATGTTATCGCCAAAAGGGGTGATCTGGACCGTGGTAGCCTAGTAACTCTCAAGTTGGGAGAACCTTCCTTCGAAACTAGCATTGTATTATGTTTAATAATAGGTACCTAAAGGGGAAGAGCTAGTAACAGTACCTACGTTTGGTAGGTAGTAGATTAAAAGATTATGGTTACATACCCTTTTTCTGGTTTCCGGGAGAAGCAGCCTATTGCGAAGATTCCGGTAGGTAGTAGCTAGGTAAAAGGTACCTATAGCCCAAGTTCACATTTTATGAACACTTTTCTCCACACACGTTTACCGTCGGATATTATGTACCTAAAGTATGTAGGTATTAGGAACTATCACCAAAAGGTTCTGAAATTATTAATAACGTCACGTCATATCACAATACTACCTATTCTTGACGTAAGTACGTTCATATATAGGTACTAGGTAGGGAGGTAGGTACCTACTAGGTACATTTTGGTCCCCCCCTGCCAACATTTCAATCGTACTTTAATTATTTTGCTCGTAGGCCCGACTCCAAATACGTAAAGCTCATATTTAAAAGTTTATGGAAAAATCACGAAATCAGGAGTTTCTAATCCAAAAGAGTACCTAAAGATGTGCCAGATATTGTCTTTTGTAGTGAGATTTGTTTTTATATATAAATCGTTATAATATAAGTATAGATTATTTCTATTGTAGTGAAGGTTGTTGTTCTATTGAAAAAATAACGCAACTCATAAATAAATAGACTTTTTAAATACTCATGATGCTTCTTAATTAATAAAGCTATTAATACGATAACTATCTGTTTTTTGTCAGCAGAGGCTTATTACCTATAATATGTAGTTAAGTGGATTAGTATTCGTATTTCGTAGGATGAACAAACTCAGGACCGAACTGATAATAATAATATACATAGTTTTGGTTATTAATACCATTTGTTTGCCAGTTTAATTATGAAAACAAGATTACGTTGTTATTTTTATGAACATTTAGTCTTATAAACAGTAGCAAAACGTGAGAAAATGATAGCTGTAAAGTTACCGAGTCATTTTCATGATCCGATCCGTCGCTTTCGTGGCCTCTAAAATTTCAAAACCATTTATCACCCAAACAAGACTTTCTATTTGATTAACTTATATATTAATTTACTCGTCTTATAAAGCGCTATAATTTACTGTACAAAAATATTTGAAATAAGCACGATATAAAATTGTACATGAAACTGACGATGAGAATCGTAAAAATGAGAACGAGCCTTAAACACTAGTTGACGGGTTCGATTCCCGCGACAGAGCAAGTATTTGTGCACATGTAAAAAAGCGCAGACTTGTTCTGTGTCTGGATGTTGTGGGACCATGGTCCTCGTAGTTCCTGGGTCCCTAGATACAGGGCAGCCTACAGGGTCCAGGATCCATGTATGTGATCGTTATGCGTTATTTACTTAAATAGTTTTTGTATACAGACGTCCATGTACGATGAAGCAACGTAACGCGTTTCCGCCGAACTTCATTCACTCTCTGGACTCGTGCCACATGATGCTGACGTCACTGCACTGCGCCGCCGAAGCATTGACATACGTATCCGTGCACGATTGCTTCTGGACCCATCCGAATACAGTCGACCATATGAACAAGGTATACACTGAGAATCACCTTTTTAAACATTCTCTGTTGTTCACAACATTTTTAATAGTACTTACGGGGTATTTACCGTGATTAGTCATTTCTGAGTTCCTGTTTAACTGCCTAGTGCGTGGAACTCAGTATTAGGTTGCTTTAAAAATAATACGCGTCCAAAATGTGATAAGAACACTATATGAAGTGATACAGTGAGTTTGTTTCGACACGAGTTACGATCGAGTTCGAATGCCAATGGTACCCGTAGTAAAAGTCTAAAAGACTGAGAAAGAGGGTAGACCGTTTGGTCTGCTCCTTATATTTTGAACTTTATCATCCACCCGCATCTTCAATCTACCCGTGAACATAGTGCATGTAACTGTGCCGAAATATCGGGAATTCAAAAATTATTCCAATCACGGTAAAGATCTCGACTCCACTGTAACTATAGTAAGTAAGTATAGTATAGTAAGTTTATTCAAAGTAATAGTATAACGAAACGAGATGGAACTTCAATGTATTTCATAGTTGTTCTTAAATAACAGTTTTTGGGTAAAAAATGTTATTTTATATTTTCTATTTTCACAGTTATGCCGGGAGCAATTTGTCGCCCTACACTCGCAGCCGATACTCACTGACTTATCGGACTTCCTTGTGAAGCGATACAGCTATAACGAAAGGTAATATAATTACTAATTTATATCTTTTGTCATCACCCTTCGTTCTATTGTGTTATTGTCTGTGTGTTATATTGTATTCTATGTATGTATTTACAAACAAAAAAAATGTATATAAGTATTATATCTGTTATCTGGTTCCCATAGTACAAGCTATGCTTAGTTTGGGGCTAGATGGCGCTGTGTGAAATGTCCACACATATTTATTATTATATTATTGTTATTGAGTGTTAACATTTGCACTAAGACTAGCTTGAACCGCTGTTGAAAGAGATTCGTTGAGAATCAATCCCAGCACTTCTAACAAATGTTGGAGTGTATTTAATAGAGCTTATTTGGCTAGCTACTATACTCAAGTTGTGAAATTCTTATCAAGCACTATGATTATAACTAACCCCCTCATTTGCAACGCAAAAAGGCTGATGATGGGATGTAAATATGGTTAAAACTAAAACGTTGTCTATGTGTTTGTATAGTGTGAAGCAAACTCAATGGGGGCTGGGAAGTGCGCTGCAAGCCCTCCCCAAACTGCGCTCACAGCTTACCTCTGTCCGCGCACATCTAATTTTTGCTCCTGCT
Organism: Ennomos erosarius; assembly: GCA_963580505.1. NCBI lineage: Eukaryota > Metazoa > Arthropoda > Insecta > Lepidoptera > Geometridae > Ennomos > Ennomos erosarius. The sequence continues at coordinate 10,205,645 of OY756987.1, forward strand.
CAGTGTTTCTAAGTTTGAATCGCACTACACAAAGTTCAAACAGATAGACAACGTTTCACTTTTTTATAAATAAAGGCTAAGGAAGTATATTAAGATGGTATTTTCTCAATTTCCAGTGACGTAGTGGAGAACAGCGTGGGTGCATGCGACAAGCGTCGCGTCAACACTGTCCTAGGCCGCGTACCCGACAAGGGAGACTTCGACTTGACCAGCGTTCTCAGGTCGGTCTACTTCTTCAGTTAATCTAACGTGGACCTTACGCCTAGTTGTAATACGTTCCTTTTTGTATTGATCGAATTGACGATTGTGTGTCAAAGACTAGAAGTTTATAAGGCGAATGGCGACGCAATAGAGATGCAGCCAAATCTACTCAGATGGCGCTTTGGTCGCTCGAGTTGACTCTTCAAATGTAATCGACGAATGATATATTTTCAAAGCATCTCGAGACATATCTCGAATACTTTGTGAATATTGACGAAAAATGTAAAAAATTGTTTTTATACTTTTTTATGCAATTGGAAGACGTTTCTAATAACTCTAGTTTTAGAAACGAGCTAGCGTGAGCATCAGCTTTTCGCCGAAACACGAATGCAATAAAAATTTCGAATACCATCGAAAAATAAAGTTCGAAAAGTTTTGAAATTGCTTCATGATTTAAAATTTAAGACTGAGTGTCTACTGTCTACTTCAGGCAAAGAAAGAGACTTTCGAATTGATTCTCGTGTTACGTCTCATTAGTTAAAATGAGATGAATAGTTGTTTATACCGAATCGTGCAAAACGTACGGGTTTGAAATTTTGTACTCAGTTTTCACATTGACTACATTCAACTTTGACACACAAACTATATAGTATTGATAGACTGATAAAAGATAAGTCGGTAGGGATACAACTTTTGTAGTCGTATTGTTACAAATATATGAATTCATCAGAGCTGAGATACGCTGCCTTTGCTTAGGTAATGCTATTTGTTCTTAGCCTGATATTGTTGTCTTTACGATCTTTCATGGTAGAAATAGCTCGATAGTGTTTACTGATTATATCAGTGTCATGCAATAGATGCGAGATGCGGTACTTACTCCCTCACGTCGCTTAGTTAAAACTGGCATTGTGTCTCTACTGAAACTTGCTGTTTGCAAATTGTGTGCAACGCCCCTAATTGACTTGATTTTCGAAGTAGGTACCTTATCTTCCTTTTAATGTGTATTTATCACACGTTTTCAAGTTGAGTACTGAGTAGTCATAAAAATGTTAGTATTGTAGAGTACAAACAATGTATTAAATAGTTATAAAAATTAACAAGATGTAATTAATAACTTTGTAATCCATTTCGTCCAGGTTTGATACTTACTCAACTTTACAATAACCAAAGTCACACCTCGTTTTATTATTGTTAGTTAAATGTTAATTTGTGTAATGCAATGAAACAAACAGTCTGTGATTTGTTAGTTTTTTAACAATAAAAATTAAGCTGAATTGTATAATTTTGTTTCATTTGTTTTAACTTAGGCTAAGACTAAAGCTTAGATTTTAAATTACACCGTTCTTGACTATTAGTGCTTGGGGTAAAAAATGAATAGATATATGTTATGGATAGATCAACACTTCCTCCTTTATTTAGGTGTTGCAGGCGACGATGCACGCAGCGTTGCAGCATCGTTCTCAGCGTTGCAATTTGCGTACTATTTTTTAGGTTCGGCTACCATTTTTATTCGTAGTGTTATATTCGCACTGTATGAAATAAAACGAACATATAAAAAGTAATGTTTTATTACGTACAAAAAGGCAGTACGGACCACATAAATTATTATAAGAACATTCTACAGCGACATCTATGGCAAGCAAGGTGGTATTACATAACACAACAGTGGCGCCATCTGTTACACAAACTCACTCTAAATACGTAGCGCAACTCTATATTTAATAGCACTCTTGTGTTATGTAAAAGACATTGCTACAAAATAAATACAAAACAAACTTGGCTTACTGACTTTTCCGTTATTTTTGAGGTAGTGCTTATAAGTAGGTAAATGATGAATATTTGGCTTGTGCAGTCTACTATATTAATTTATGTTCCATGCTCTTGATTTAAATTTAAACATTTTTACATTAAAATCGTGCGTTTCCTTTGTACATCTCTAAAACATTATCGATTCGTTTCTATAACAAAGTTATTTTAAGATTATTTTAACTAGTTAATTTAAATATAATATTTTTACTGATTTATGAATAAATAAATAAAATTTAACTTAAAGTTACACTACAGTACACCTTAACATAATATTATGGGGCATTACTTTTGTTCCCAAAATTCGTAGTTCACAAGAAAAAAAAAGCAATTGTCCAGACGCGATTGTGGTAAAAATATTCGTTTAACTTTTGATTTTTGGTTATGGCTTTGATTCATAGAACTTTTAAACATTGTCTATTTTTGCCAATATAAAATGTAAATGTGTGTATTTTAAATTGTTATTAAGACTAACTGTGACACCTATTTACGTAGGTATAGTCATTATGATGCATTTTATATTGTATCCACTATGCAAGAGTATTGTTCGTGTTCATCTGTCTGAAGCTAGAACGATGTAGGTACCTATATAATAAACTTCCTCACATTTCAACGGTAGGTAATCTATTCTATTTAACTGTTTAATTATTTTCTCGCATATCATTTTACAATACATTATTATAAACGACTTTATTTTGTTTACCAACTAATTCGAATTACCGTCAACTCCGCAGAGGTGGGTAACTATAGTAACGTATTCCTCTACAAGCTAGTGATGTCTCGGCGCGTGATGGAAGGTGCGTATATTGTTGACGCTAGTGTTGGGACGCGCCGCTTGGTCCGCGGACTCGTGCGACCCGCTTGTGGTAGTGCGGTTACTGATCTCGGACGGACTGTAGGAATATTCAATTCAATTCAATTGTTTATTTGCATTCCACAATGTTGTTTAAAGATGTTCGTTTACGTGGTTACAGCTCATCATGGACCCTGTCGGGCACGCAACATTAGAAGAGAGGAAGATAGATAATTAACATTAGTTTGTCAACATTAACATGCACCTAAAAATATTACAACATTACTATTTATACATGATTTTCTTCTATATGTTTAAGATGACGTCGAATTTATTTATTTATATTAAAGTAAGTAGGCATATGTATAAGTACCTACTTACAGTCATGTTGGTATTTTCCTACTGCTTTATAACAAAATAATATTTATTAATAATATTTACCATATTGTCCAATATTTTATTTTACACAATGTTTTGAATATTGAGTCAATGTGGAAAAAATACATCCATAAGGAATACGGGAACACAGAGCAAACATCGGGTAATTTTTGTAAAAAAAAAATGGCATTATGATTTTTTGTAGCTTACTCCATAAAAGATGTAAAATGTTAAATATTAATTCTAAAATATTGTTTCACATCAAGAGGCGGAAAACCACCTGACTGCTAAATACAGGCCTCCCCCATGAAACGCCACTGCGGACGCTAATGGAATATTGTTTATTGTAATAATTTAAAATAATATTGTAGAAATGTTAGTAACTATGATCGGATCATAGTTTGTAATGTAGTATTCCGTCAAAATTAACTAAATTGAGAATGTTTGCTTGGTCCGATTTATTTAAAGCTTACCTGGGCGTCAAGTTATCACTTTCTGCGTCCTGCAAACATATCCACTGTGGCGTGAGAGCGTCGCTGTTTTTAGCACACTCCAGGGTTCCGTTGTACACCAACAGATCGTCCACCAAAATCTACAAAGTATAAATATGTCAAAACCATAACGACATAACACAAATTAAATGAGGAAAGATAGCACAGGGATATGCGACAGTGTGGAAATTTGAAATAAATTATTTAGATGTTTTTGTGAATTAAGAAAGTAAGTAAATACGTCAGGTTGAGTAATTAAAACTCACTGCGAATTCCTTCACTCCTCTAGTAGGGGTTTTCCCATAGTTCCATATTTTTAATCCATATACGGAGACCGGAATATCGAACACAAAAAATACCCTGAAAAGGCAAGAGCAAATTAGTCCTCCACGCGCCAGTGAAGAAAATTTGTGAAATTCGGAGTTAAATTTTATACAGCGCTATCTAGCCCCAAACTAAGCATAGCTTGTACTATCGGAACTAGATATCTGATAGAATACCTATATACTTTTTGTTTGTAAATAACATACGTACATAGAACACAATTTGACACCCAGACACCGAACAACAACTGTTCCGCACATGTTCTTTACACAAATGTTTGTCCTGGTAAGAATCGAACCCACAACCTATAGTTCAGAAGGCAGAGATTACTTAGTAATATATTCAGTAATCTGTGGCCGAGCTACTACCAACTGAGCTATCAGGGGCCGTACTATGAGCTCTTAGCGCGATTCAAAACAGAGCCTATATTGGATCGCTTTGTTTTAGTATGAAGATTTTGACAGTCCAGTCAAATGTTGACAATAGTGGCACCTGTTGAGCGTGTGAGGCAGCACGGGCGCGAGCCAGGAGTGCGCGCCGTCCCCCGCGCGGTCGTTGACCCCGTCGATCAGTTTGTCCGGCGAGCGCGCGTCCGCCGCGCCCACCGCCGCCGGGTGCGCGCACACGTCTACACACACACACATTGTCCGGACTGCGCGCCTCTATACACATACACACAACAACAACAACAGCTGTATAAGCAGGGCCATTATTCCGTATCGATTCCTTACTTCGAAACCACGCTAATTCCTTGTCTTACATAAGAAATCTGCAAAAGTCTATTCTCTATGAAACAAAAACAAAACCGCGCAAAATGAATTTGAAATTGGCGCGATTTGAACTGTCAAAAATCATATGTTTTACCGAGACGCGTTCCGAAACATCAATACATCAAAAGATATGACCACTTATGTCAATATATTTTATTCAAAATAAAGATATTTTTATGTAAAGTGAAGGTATATCTAACGCTGTGACACGATTTGAACAAGACACGATAACGACGTGGTTTCGTATCGTGTGGAATCTGTGTTTCCATAGAGAATAACCGCCCTGTTCTGCCTATCACAGCTACTATTGCAACATGCTACAGCCTAGCGTTGCAGCAGCTTAGCGTTGGTAAATCTATTCCTTACTGTACTGTTTCACACACCACAGCCCGATCCTCTTCTATTCGGCTTTATCTTTAAATATTCATCACTGTATCCCTTAGCATAATTGAATATGCTATCGATCAGTAGTCACAGTAGCAGGGATATATGGTGCCCGACGTGAGACCAAACATAAAAATGGCGCCCAACGTGGGACTAAACATAAAACGGCCCCCAACGTGGGACTAAACATAAAAATGGCGCCCAACATGGAACTTTTGACATATAAGATTTGGATGATCATAAAGGTAACAAGAAAGAAAATTTAATAATAGAAGTATTGAAATTATCTCCTGTGAATGTTATAACAAAAAAACAATAAATTTAGTTTGGTAGGTACTAACATTTATGACTTTTACGCTATGCTAGGTGTAGCTGCCGAGATCGAGGTAAGCGGTTTTTATGACAATGAGGTTCTGCGTCTTATAACAACGTTTTAACGTGATCTTGATAACGTATAAAATTTCAGACCCAATCAAAATGGCGCCCTACTTGTTGCTTTTCTAGTTGCATAGGTATTGTTGTTTGTCACTGTGTGTATAGTATACAAAATTTGTGCAAATAAAACATATCTTTCTTTCTTTTATTACATGGAAATAATAGAGTAGTAGAGCACTACCCCTTATTTTTCGTGATCGTGACTCTCACTAAGAAAGTAAACGCTAAGAAGGGCGTAATGTGCGACCAAAAATAGACTTTAGAATACATATTTTTATTATTCTCTTCGGCCAACAACAGTTACCTACAGTAAACACACAAAACTACATATGTAAATTACTATCTTTTTTTATTTAATCACAGCTGTTAACTTACTAGTCTCCGTGAGCGGTATAACATCCCCCGCCGGGTCATAAAGCGCGACCCCCGTAAGCCCCACGTAGTATGGGTCGCCCCACGTCGAGAAGATGCTGATTTGCAGAACAAAGCCAGTTGGAGCGCCGAGGTCGACCCTCGCTCCGTACACGAGGCAGTCCATGCGGAAACTGTCAGAGTCTATGGCATCTTCTAACCTGTGGGTGATAGAATAGAATATCGTTTATTCAACTTCACAATAAAGTGAAAGTTTCATCTCCTCGTCGTTATTGCCCTAAACACGTCTTGGACGATTCTATCGCAGCCGTAGACTTCACTAGGATCTTCGGACCAGTCTAATTTTTCTGGCTCAGGTAGTTTTCGGCACCGGTATAGAATCAGAATTGTACTGGAATCAAAAAACGATTGGATCAGTCAGTAACACATGAAGTTGAGATTTGCCGCGGAGTGCGTCAGGGATGTATTTTGTCATCCCTTCTCATCAACTTGTATTCCGAGGCAATAGTATCAAAAGCTTTGGAGGGTCTGGAAATCGGAGTCAAGGTAAATGGCAGAGCCGTAAATAATTTAAGATAAGCGGACGACACCGTTCTTATAGCCTGTTGAACAAGACTTACAAGTTTTACTGGACAGAGTTCACGAATGCAACTTGAGAGCGGGTTTGAACATGAATATATCCAAAACAAAGTACCTGGTTGTACCTAGTAATAAAGACCTAACACCCAGAATGAAAGTAGCAGGGTTGGATCTAGAGCGAGTTAGGCAGTACAAATATCTCGGAGCTTGGGTGAATGAAGAATGGGATAGTGATCAAGAAATTAATACCCGGATAGCAATCGCCCGAGCTACATTTAAAAAAATGGAGGATATTTTGTGCAGGCGTAAACTAAGCACGAAGCTCAGAGTATGAATGCTCCATTGTTATGTTTGGTCAGTAGTGCTATACGGTAGCCAGGCTTGGACTCTTAAAGCCGACACTCAAAAACGTCTCGAAGCATTTGAGTTGTGGTGCTATCGTCGGATGCTTCGCATTAGCTGGACTCAGAAGGTTTCCAATGTGAGGGTTCTTCAGCGCGTCGGTCGGCCGAAACCGCGAATTGTTGCAAACCGTCAAACGGAGGAAAGTTGGGTATCTTGGGCACGTACTGAGACACGAGAAATACCAACTTCTCCAGCTCATAATGATGGGCAAAGTAGTAGGAAAGCGGCGTGTGGGAAGAAGGAAGAAATCTTGGCTACGAAACATCCGGGAGTGGACAAATATTGCCAGCGTAGAAGACCTGTTTCGCTTGGCACAGGATAGAGAGAGATTCGCAGAGCTGACGTCCAACCTCCAGTAGTGGAGAGGCACCATAGAGAAGAAGATAGAATCAGACACCGACATCGCTGGTGAGGTCAACGCATCTTCCGTAGATAAGCTAAAACGATCTCGTCTTTCGAGAGGGTCCACTTTTGGACACCACAGTTCAGTCTTCTCGGTCCTCTTATTCCGGCAACGGTCTAAGCCGAGGCCGAGGAGCTCAGGGGTGCCTTTGAGCTAATTGCCTCCCACTTTTGACGGCATTATACGTGGTGACGCTGTACTATCAACCGTATTTTCCCGTTGAAAAACGTTAACGATAATCACCAGAATTCTATGGGTCAACTGACGGGCAGGGCTTTAACTTGTAGTGTTCTTCTTAATAGATTTTTTCAGCGTCGCGTTTGCCGACTGCTGCGTGGCAGTTCCGCGCCTGAATACGAAAGCTCCTTGTTACTACCAACTGAGCTATGAGGGTAGTGTATCGTCGCCAGCACACCTACCTATCGTCGAGCGCTCTAAGCTCCAACTGGTGCACGTGGTCGTAGCACACGTGTCCGGGCGCCCGGCGCAGCAGCACGGGCCGGTAGTGCAGCGCGGCGCCGTCCACACACACGAGGCAGTGTCGCGCGCCCGCGTACGATAACTCCACGCTACCATTGTAGTTCCATATGCGGATACCTGCAAGGATGACCAATTAATAAATACAATGTTCGGTCAGTACGGGATCTGGCCGGGATAAAGGTTTCTTCGTATTTTGTTCGAGAGCTGTTACGATCTACGGAACTGCATTTTAGACGTTAGCATCTTTCGCATTGGGAACGCTTGAGCCAACATTGTGCTATCCTCATTTACTTCAGATAATGGTCCGTCCGTCAGCGGAACACATATTTAAATAAATAAATAAATAAATATGTGTGGACATTTCACACAGCGCCATCTAGCCCTAAACTAAGCATAGCTTGTACTATGGGAACCAGATAACTGATACAATACTTATATACTTTTTTTTGTTTGTAAATACATAGAATACAATATAACACCTAGACACAGAACAAACATCTATGTTCATCACACAAATGTTTGTCCTGGGTAGGAATCGAACCCACAGCCCTCAGTTCAGAAGGCAGGGATAAGTATTAAAACTCTCATGAGTGTGATTTAAAGTCAGTCAATATACTTCAGAGTATAGCACCGCTATCTAGCTGCGTGAGCCCACCTGTAGAAGATCATCGTCTATGCTTGAAACCTGAGATTCGACACACAATTCTTCAGCCATAAGAGCCGGCTAAGGAAATATCCACCCAACACAACCCGACCGCTCTGGCTCGCTGCTCTTTGTTGGTGCCCATGCCGGACCGAGTGCGGCCGAGGCGCGCGTGCGTCACACAGCGCGTGCTTATTGCTCCGCGGGTGCGCACGCAGACCGCACAGTTTGCTCCCACGGCCCAGGCCATAAGTCTGCTCAATGCTCTTATTGCTCAGAAACCAGAAGTTGATCTGTTTTGTACCAATGTAAATGTATTTTTAGCCCTATGTATTCGTTTTTTAAGTGATCTGTAAGTTTTTAAGTGTTTATTTTAGTTTTTTCGTGTTTACTGGTTTGTTGCACGTTTTGGTTTTAAACTGTAAGTGTACAAACTGTTGAACATAGTTTTGTTATCTGTGTTACCACACATGTTTAGTCTGTATTTATAATGTATTCTTATCTATATTTTGTCGCTGAGGTGTGGCAGCACTGTTCGTTCACACCTTCCGTTTTCTTTCTGTTTGTCATCCATGTTAGATTGTTTTTCTATTTGTTTCACACATTAATTTAAATTCATCTCTTAGCAAGTTTGTAGTATAAAGTATTATGTATGGTATTGCTGTAGCTCAATATATATTACATAACGCGAGCACAGTATTTCATTTTGACCAAGTTACCCTTAGGCCACGGACTGTGCCTTGTTCGGATACGAATCCACTGCAGCAGCCTGCTGCCCCAAGCATTGAGACTGATGTGGTCTCCCACAGGTTCTGTCCCAGCGAAAAATACTGAAAAGGTCAGTCGTAAAATTATTTGGATATTCTTGTTGAGTTTGTGCTATAACCTCACTTGCACGAGGTGCACATTTTGCACATTTTGCACAATGGCGGAAAGCGGCAGACACGCCAACGCTATATCTTCCAACACGAACCAAAATCAAATAACGCCAGCGTTCAGTGGAAATGATCCTGGGTTCCGATTCGAAAAACTTGAAGGTGTTTCGAACTTTGTGTCGTGGAAATTTTGCATGAAGAATATTTTAATCTTAGAGGGATTGTGGCCTTCGGTTTTTGACGACAGCGACATTACTAAATCAGAAAAAGCGCTTGCTAGAATATCGCTTAGTGTGAAACCTTGTTTGTTTCAACTATTATACGGAGTTAACACGGCAAAGGCAGCATGGGCGAAGTTGTGTTCAGTATATGAGGACAAGGGCTTATTTCGAAGAGTTGGACTACTACGTCAACTCCACAGAGTAGATTATTGTCAGTCCGAAAATATGACGGCGTATGTTGACAGCATATTCACAATTACACAGCAATTAGCCGATATAGGCAAAGACATTGAAGATGCTGAAATTGCGGAGATTATGCTTAGCGGATTACCGTCGGAATTTGATACTCTGGTGAGTGCCCTTGAGACTGCATCGATTACAAATCAACTTACAACTGAGCTAGTTCGGGCAAGATTATTACAAGAAGAGTTCCGCAGGAACAATGCCGAAGTAAATGGGAATGCATCAGCTTTAGTCACCAAATCTATTCCAAAGAAGAAAAAGAAGAGCATTATATGTCATTATTGCAAGAAACCTGGACATGTCATTGCACAATGTTTTAAAAGAAGACGAGAAATGAAGAATAACGATAAAGAAAAAACAATGATAGCGTCAGCCTATATGGCTTTATCTTCAGGATCTAGTCATTCAGAGTTCATTTTGGATAGCGGTTCCACCTCTCATATGGTGAATAACATAGAATGGCTAAGCAATTTTAAGAAAAATTATACTAAAATTAATTGCGCTGATAAAAATACTAAGTTAGAAAGTTTAGGTACTGGAAGTATAAATGTAAGTTCTGGTGATTTTTCTAAAACATTAGATAATGTGATGTATGTTCCTCAATTGGCTGAAAACTTGCTGTCTGTTAGTAAAATGTGTGAAAAAGGGATGACTGTGGTGTTTAATTTTGATGGTTGTTTTATATATGAAAAGTGCACTGTTTTTGGCAAACCTGTTATGTCTGCAAGTTTAAATAAGGGTGTTTATAGAGTAAGTGGTGATCTTGTAAAGGAGCAGTCGATGGCTGTCCTTCACCAAGTGCAGGAAGCACAGACTGCAAAGTTAGCTGCATCAAACGGTGTGAATGCTGATGTGTGGCATCGCCGCTTAGGGCATCTCAGTATGAGAGGTTTATGTACTTTAAGGGAATGCGTGGCTCGTAATGTTTCATTTCAGGTCAGCGATGACAAGCTTCAGACGTGCATTGCGTGCCTGGAGGGCAAGTCAGTGGCCAAGGCTTACCCGAAAGGCCAAGCAAGGCGAGCCAGTCAACCCCTCGAGCTTGTACACAGCGATGTGTGTGGCCCTATGAGTGATGACAGCTGGGGCGGTGCAAGATACCTACTGACCCTAACTGATGACTATTCAAGGAAAACGTTTGGCTACATGATGAAGAGGAAATCAGAGGTATTGTCATGTTTTCTTAATTTTAAAAGAATGGTCGAAAAGCAGACAGGTTTGAAAGTGAAGTGCCTGCGTTCTGACAATGGAGGTGAGTACTGCAATGCTAGTTTTAAGAAATTCCTTGAGGAGGAAGGAATTATTCACCAGTTAACGGTACCATATAGTGCTCCGCAGAACGGTGTTTCTGAACGCCTAAATAGAGTTTTAATGGAAAAGGTAAGGTGCATGCTGCGGCAAGCAGGTCTTTGCAACCGTTTCTGGGGTGAGGCAGTAATGACTGCAATCTACTTAAAGAATCGTAGCCCCACAACGGCGTTAGCAGGACAGCTGCCAGAGGAGGTCTGGTCCCGACAAAGTGTTTGTCTCGGACATCTCCGTGTCTTTGGGTGCACTGCCTATTCTTTGTTACCGGAGCCAGTTCGTACGAGTAAGTTGAACGCTAGGGCTAAAATGTGTATCTTTGTTGGTTACTCTGAGACTGTGAAAGGGTACCGACTTATTGAACCATCAAATCCTAAGAAAGTATTTTTGTCTAGAAACGTGAATTTTATTGAAGATAAGTTCTATAAGGACTTTAAATGCAATGACATTTGTAGTAATAGTAATAATAATTCTATTAATGATGAATTGATAATTCCTCCAATGCAATATAATAATGAATTGAATTGTAGTGAATCGATGGGTTCTAATAATTTAAATAATGATAAATCTAGTCTAGATGATGATGAATTAAATAATAGTAATAAGAACCATACTTATGATTTTTCGTATGAATTTTCAGATGCGGAGTCTGGCGGCGACAACTGTGAGAAAGACAGCGAGGACATGCAGTCCTCAGCTGAGCTGGAGCGTTCCATGGAGCTGGAGCAGCATCCAGAGTCCCATGGGCAACCAGCAGTTCGAGGGGAAGGTGCAACTAGTGTGGCAGATAGCTCTGACACTGTTAGTGGCCGTCCTGTTCGAAGTACTCGCGGTATACCACCAAAGAGGTATGGTGATTTTGAAGTAAGTATGTTCGCAGACTCAATTCTCGATGAGCCTCAGTCCTATGAAGAGGCTATAGCATCAACAAACTGTAGTGAGTGGCAAAACGCCATGCAAACTGAGTATAACTCACTAGTTCAAAATAAAGTTTGGCAATTAGTGGATAGGCCCACTGACACTAATGTAGTAAAATGTAAATGGATTTTTAAATTAAAGCATGACTCTTCGGGCAATTTTGATAGGTATAAAGCTCGCTTAGTGGCTCGCGGCTTTAGTCAGCAAGAGGGAATTGATTATTCTGACACCTTTTCGCCCGTTGTACGTCATTCTACATTACGAATTCTATTTTCTTTAGCAGTTCAGTATAACATGTCAATAGAGCATATTGATGTAACTACGGCTTTTCTAAATGCTCGTTTGGATGAAAGAATATACATGGAACAACCACCTGGTTTTGAAAGAGAACAGAATAAGGTGTGTATGTTGTTAAAAAGTATTTATGGTCTCAAGCAAGCAAGTCGCATGTGGAATCTCAAGGTTCAAGAAGTACTTACCAAAAATGAGTATGTTCAAAGTAGGTGTGAACCGTGCGTGTATGTGAAAAAGAATGAAACTGAACTTACAATTATAGCATTATATGTTGATGACTTTTATATTTTCACTACCTGTACTACTAGAGAGTTATTTAATTTATTAGATAAGCATTTTTCTATTAAGCACTTAGGTTCACTTACTAGTTGTTTAGGCATGCGCATAACTAGAGATAAGAATGTTTTAATTTTGGACCAAACTGAATATGTTAAAAGGCTACTTAAGAGATTTAATATGTCAGACTGTAAGAGTGTATCCACACCTATGATTGTAAACTCAAAGATATTAAATTCTGATACTGAGCCTTTAGATAATAATGAATTTCAATACAGGCAATTAATTGGCTGCCTTATGTATTTGTCAGTATGTACAAGGCCTGATATAACCTTTTGTTGCAGTCAGCTTAGTCAACACTTATGTAATTTTAATAAAAGTCACTGGGTAGCAGCTAAACGTGTATTAAGATATTTAGCTGGTACTATTAATTATGGTCTTTGTTTTTATAAAAGTGACAGTTTAAATATAAAGGCTTATGCCGACGCTGACTGGGGAAATAATGTTGATAGGAAGTCTTATACAGGTTTTGTAGTGAAGCTAGGCAGTAACGTTGTGAGCTGGGAGTCTAGGAAGCAGCGCTGCGTCGCGCTTTCCAGCACAGAAAGTGAATATTTAAGTATAAGTGATGTCTCTAAAGAATTGTGTTTTATTAAGAATTTTCTGAGTGAAATATCTGATAAACATTTGTTAATGGAGATATTTAATGACAATCAAAGCGCCCAAAAATTGTTATTAGCTAAAGAATATTCACATAAACGTACTAAGCATATAGACCTAAGGTATCACTATGTTAAAGATCTTGTAGAAAAGAATATTGTTACAGTTAAATACCTTTCAACAGATAATATGCCAGCAGATATACTCACCAAACCATTGAGCTCACCCAAGCATTATAAGTTTGTTAAAGATTTAAATTTAGTAGAAAAACCATTGAATAAAAATTATTGATTTATAGTATTGTGTATCTATGTAAAATGGTTTGTGCCTGTACATACTAACCTAGAATATTTTTTTGTATTATTTGACATGAACAGCTGTTTAGTTTAAGTTAATTACAAGATGTACTTTGTTCATGATAATATTGAATGTTGAGTAGAGTTATGTTTCTAGTGTTATATTCGTTTATATAAATGTAGAGCCACATATTATTACTGAAAAATTGTAGTCATTTTTTCTGGAATGTAGAGCATTATGTAGAATCATTTTTGAGAATGTATCATTACGAGCTTCTAGAAATGTTGATCATAATGTAAAGTCATTTCAGATTTAATCAGTTATTAATTTAAAATATGATAAGAATAAGGGGAAGTGTTGAACATAGTTTTGTTATCTGTGTTACCACACATGTTTAGTCTGTATTTATAATGTATTCTTATCTATATTTTGTCGCTGAGGTGTGGCAGCACTGTTCGTTCACACCTTCCGTTTTCTTTCTGTTTGTCATCCATGTTAGATTGTTTTTCTATTTGTTTCACACATTAATTTAAATTCATCTCTTAGCAAGTTTGTAGTATAAAGTATTATGTATGGTATTGCTGTAGCTCAATATATATTACATAACGCGAGCACAGTATTTCATTTTGACCAAGTTACCCTTAGGCCACGGACTGTGCCTTGTTCGGATACGAATCCACTGCAGCAGCCTGCTGCCCCAAGCATTGAGACTGATGTGGTCTCCCACACAAACAATTAAAGATAAATAAATAAATAAATCCAAAGAATAGCAGCAGCACAATCTTCAACACATTAAAATCTTATGCGATCACCAAGCTGCCTGCCAGGCGCGTGATTATGACAAGCGTCCAAAGTGGCGTTTAATGGGGGAGGCTTATGTTCAACAGTGGACGACTTTCGGCTGGTGATGTGAAGTGTTAATTTCATTCCCATTTCCCACCAGACATTAATACTCACTAGTAATCTCAGTAGGCTCCTTCAGCTCTATCACAATGTGTGCAAACTCGGTGCCCGGCACAAAACTAGTGCACCACATGTCCTCAAACTCCGTGGTAATGTTCCGACCGTTGAACAGACTCTGGATGTCGAGCAGACGGCTGGGTTCTGGCGCCGCATCTTCTGACACTAAAGCGGTGTATGCATAGGCACTGTGGACTTTTATTGGCTGGCTGTGGCACATTATTTCTATACCTGGAATGAGGAGTTTTATTTAAAAAAACAACCTGTTTTGGCTTCTGTCACTAGATGGCGTACTAACGACGTATTTCAAACATGGTTGTAGTTTCAATACACAGAGTACAAGGATGTCAAATTCAGTTGAGTGAATCACAGAGTACGTTGTCGATTTGTCGATAGAAAGCCATTAGAGTATATGTCTTCCATAAAATAAGGATAGGATATTAAACTCGATACATAATTACCTTAACAATGATAGAACTTAAAACCCCCATTTTACCGCCATCTATCGGGTCTTTATAAAATTACAGCTTTTTTTTTAAATAAAACGCCTCATTTACGTAGAATTTAGAAGTATCAATGGAATTATTTCAACATCATCAGCTAGAAGACGTAGACTGCTGAACGTAGGCGTTCCTACTTTGAAAGACCACTTGCCTCTTTTGTTCAGTTTATCAGACCACCTACCTATACCATAGAGTCCTATTCAGTTTCTTTTTTCTTTAGGAATTAACTACTTATACGTAAGTAAGTTAAGTACACGTATTTGCACGACGAAAACTGCGACTAGTATCGTATAAAAAGTAGAATAAATGAACGCACCAGCAAGACCAATAAACTGTTTATGTCCCCAATTCGACATCAGCGTCAGTTTAATTTGCTTGGCCACATATTTCAGGTCCTGCCCTTCGTTGTCCAAAGATTCCAGCAATTCCCTAGGGCTCATATTGTGATTGCTGCTATTAGCAGTGAGGGGTCTCTCTACGCTGTTCGAGTTGTCAAAAGGGTCGACGTCTTTTAGGATGTCTTGAAAATTCTTGTCGTTTTGCATTACAGAGTCCAAGATCTTGGGGTCTTTTGTGAAAAGGATCGTCTGCAAAGAAATGTCACAGCCACTACATTTTCTACGTGTAAAAACGATACGGAGTAACAAAGACAACGTTGCCGGAATTTTGCGTGGTGTTAGTATATTGCAAGACTTACGTCACCAAAAGAGGACAACGGTCCTTTCAGTTCCCCGCTGGCTCTTGCTATTTCACCGTGAAATATAACTTGGTCATCCAACCGGATCTGAACCAAGCGGACCCCTCGAGTTGTGTAGATACGAGACTTATTGTAGTTCTGGAAAGTTAAGCGGGTGTGATTGAGAAATCAGAGCTCCTGAGGGTACAATACATTTTGTTTTGTTTTAAAGCTTGGTTCTCAATGTTTTCACCAGTGCAGTGTGAGTGTGTTTTGTGTATAAGTTTATTCATCATCATCAACAGCCCCTAGGCTCCTAGATGTCCACTGCTGACCTCCCCGACAGAGCTTCACTTTGGGCTGCTTGCCTCCTGCTTCCACCGCCCGCGGTTTTAATCAGGTCAGGTAAGTATATAATTAAGCTTTTTGATCATACCCATATCCTCAAGACGGCGAGTTGGACGCTGGCGACGAGAAGCGCGGTAACTGCGAGCGGAGCGGTGCGAGGCGCGGGCGCGGTCCAAGCGTGTCGCTCGTCCCGCGTCCGCACCGCGCCCTCCGCTATGTTCTGTACGCGACCGTGCACTGATTGGTCGCCCGCTTCGCAGTCCGTCCATATCTAGAGACGACGTAAAGTTTTGTACACTCGTACAGTGACGCCACTGTAACTACTACTACTTGAACCTACTAATAAGAAAATAGTAGGGTAGGTACCCCAACTAACCTACTATTCGCTCAAATCATCATATCGCTTATTAGTTCAAATTCAAATTAGTTTATTTGCATACATGTACAGTTTCAATGTCAGGTCTTTATAAGGTAGGTACATGTACCCTGAAAGGGTGTTTGCGAGTCTTGCAACTAAGTGCGGTTTGTAGGTAAGTATACAATATATTATAATAGTGATATATGATCCATAATAACATTTCATTTCAATTCCTTGTCATTCATAAATTCATTAATACTGTAATATGTTTCGTTAGTTCCTATAAGTACCTAAGTAGTAACACGACAACCGGAAACAGGGTAACTACTAACTATGAGTATCTTATAAGTACCTATTCATCACTACCAGCCAACACCACTGCGTAATGGATGTGTCATCATCATAACAGCTAGAAGACGGCCGCTGTTGATCACGGGCTTCTCCTTACCCCATAGATCGCCACTTGACGCTTGTGGTGATACAGATGAATTTAATAAACTGAGAATGCTGATTAATGATGATCATCATCATCAGCCCCAAGACGTCCACTGCTGAACATAGGCCTCCTGCAAAGAGCGCCACTTTGAGTGGCTGCTTGCCTCTTGCATCCATCGGCTCCTTACGGTTCTGACAGAATGCTGCTGATTAAGTATTCTCTGGATATTCCTATACGGATTTTACGACAAAGATGAGGCCCCTACACTTCTCACATCTCTGGGTTTATACAGCGATATAATTACGTTATATACCTACGACTTCATGGTCATAGTAGTCTCTTCTCTACTACTAGTGTTTAATGAATAACTATTGTCCTAACCTTTTCCATAAGAACTGCGTTGCCTTTCGAATCGAACAACTCAATTCCATTCAGTCCTACAACGTATTTATCCCCCCAATTGGAATATATCTTCATTTCTAAAAGACGCCCTTCGGGAAGTTCCGGGATAACAAATTCACTTTTAACTTTGTCTCTTTGACTATTTTTGCTTGAAACTGAACTTAATTGGGCCGGATTTTTGGTTGTGTTTGCAGTAACAGACTTCTTGACTGAGTAATTGTGTTGTAAATTCGTTGAAGTTTCTTTAGGGACCGACTTCCGTCGAGCTTTTCCCTCTGGATGGCCTGAAATTAGATTTAGTAGAATTGGATCTTCAATAGTAACTTGGTAGGTAAGTTAGGTTAGGTTTTTTACTAGGTGGTAGGACTTTTCTGCAAAGTTCGTCTAGGTAGGTACCACCGCTTTGCCAGTTATTCTGCCGCCAAGCAGTAGTGTGCAAGCACTACTGTGTTCCGGTTTGAAGGGCATTGTAGCTAGTGAAATTACTGGGCAAATGAGACTTTATGACCTGATTACACAGTGTAGTAATCTGATTACTAGACAGTGTGATGTCTCAGGATGACGTGCGCAGTGCAGTGTCACGCGAAACTTTATTATTTTAAAGATCCGAGTGACACTGCAACTGTTATGGGCGGCCGTATTGCTTAACATCAGGTGAATGACCAGCTCGTCAGGTCATTCATTCTCATAAAAAAAAAAAAAAAAAAAAAGGTACTACTTACATTATATTTACTGAAATCAAAGGAGGCAATCAGTTTTATCAGTGTGTGCAAACTTTCATCACAAAACCACATAAACAAACATGTTACTATTGCATGTTACATTTTTATGCAGCTAGGTATAGGATATAATGGCTGATATGAATCATCACGGGACACTGCAACCTAAATTATTACCTGCACAAAATTGGTGCCACTGATAGCCCGCGGTGTCGGGGTTACACGAGACTGTGGAACATGTGCTGCTATATTGCACAGCCACAAAGGAGACAAGAGAAACGACACGTTTACTCAATGAGCAAGAACAACGACCATGAGATCGACAGCGATCGGTCCCTAAACCATCCATAACACCTAAGAAAACATCACTGGAACAGCTGTGCCAGCGACCCAAGGCCGTGCTCCGCTACATAAAGGAGCAGGGCTGGCTCGGGTAGAGGCTGGCAGGGGGGAATGCACAATACATACACCCCATGCGGGACGTCAGTCCAGGCCTCACCGCCCCCAATTAGAATTAGAATGGCTGCTATTTTCGTTAAGACATAAAAAACACAACTTACGAGGTCCCATTATAACGTCATAAAAGTCATCATCGACTACGTTATTCAGCCTTTTATGTCGGGGAGTGACGTAGTGAGGTAAAATGTCAGTCAGAAAATCGTTTCCGTCCGGGGAATCACCGAACTCCAGGTTGCTTTGCACCGTGTGTTTCCGTCTGCCATTTTGAAAACCTGTGGGTAGGTATTTTTAAAAAGGCGCTGATTGGTTTAAGTTCGAGATTTAAATTTTGATGTGGATTGAATGTGAGTTGTATGAAAGCAGGGTAGAACCAGAAACCTACTTTTGTTATGACGCAATGTACCAGCAGAGTGCGCCACTGCTGCAGTCTGCTGTTTTACTACGTAGTCATTTCTATTATCCAACGATGTTCGTCTTAATCTGAAATACCATTCATTATTATTATTATTCAAAGCAAAATGAAGAGATCCGCAGGAGAACTAAAGTGCCCGATAGGTATAGCTCTTAGGATTAGCAAGTTGAAATGGCTATGGGCAGGCCACATCGCTCGTAGAACCGACAACCGATGGGGAAGAAAGGTTCTCGAGTCGCAACCACGAACCGGAAGACGCAGCGTCGGCCGGCCGGACTGACGATCTGGTGAAAGCCGCGGGGAGCCGATGGATGCAGGATGCGAGTGGCCGCTCAAGGTGGCGTTCTCTGGGGGAGGCCTATGTTCAGCAGTGGACGTCTTCAGGCTGGTAATGATGATGATGATTATTATTATTATTTGGCTTATTTTAAAATAACTTTAGATTTAACCAATTTTTAAATGTTGTAGATACCTAATATCATTGCAGAAACTTGAAATATAAAGAAATAAAAAAAAATACTACACGTCATCAGAAGCACCTGAAAAGAGCAAACATTTCTTTTGCTGTCTTACTTCTACTACCTTCTACTCCCTAGACATACACACATGGTGAAAGTAGGAAAACATTTATTTCCTTGCTCTCGTCTCTTCAGAGCTTAGAGCATTTAACTTCAGAGTCATTTCGGCGCGCGTTTCAGACGAAGTATTTTAGTGTTAGTGTAGGTATGTTGGACGACTCGACATAAATAGGTTTATGTAAAGCGCATATAAGCTGCATTTATGAATTGAAGTCGTGAATTAAGTGGTAGAGTACAGTAATAACTAGGTGCCTAAGGCCGACTTGCGCGTTCTCTCTAATCTCGTGTTACCTGAATAAATCGCCTAACTCGGATTATTTCTGTATTTTATCTTGCACGTTAGAAAATTGACCACTTATCCCGTTATATATTTAACCCGGGGGTAATTTGACATGTTGATCCTTAAGCGGCTTTCACATACTTGGCAAACAGCGAACATCAAATAGCAAACACGAACTTGAGAATGGGTGTGTGTATTTTTATTTTGGTGTTTGCCTGTTTGCAAACACACATGTATCACTGGCAAACACCATTGATCGGTATCAGTGTCGGAATTGTGCATAGTTCTAAGGATTTGACAAATACGTTTGTCGAACGACAAAGCTATTTGTGATGTATTCAAACGTTTGACAGTAGTACGCGCGTAGGGTTGCTAACCATACATTAATATATAGAACTGCACTATATTTCAAGGCTGTGTGCTAAACGCTGTGCGCAACTAGTAGGTTCTATATATCTCTTCGAATACTGCCCGCGAATAATTGAGATTATTCGCTGCGGCTTAAATAAAAGAGGTAATCAGTATCCTATGTGTTCCAGTATCCAGCATAAAATATAAGCTATAGCTAGCATGCTACTCCTTCGATCGCATCGTCACTTTCAAGTTGCCTGTTGCCAAGTTTCAACATGCGGTCAGTAGCTATGTCAATATAACCTTCTTCATTTAGGGCCTCACTTATAAACGCTAAAGTTAGCCATTGCTTAAAACCTTCTGTCAACTTTTGACTGATTTGAAATGTCACGCGGAAAAACACTGACTAATTTTAAGCGGCATTTATAAGTAAGACCCTTAAAGTAATGTCGTTCCTGCTTTCTATTCCCGCCATATTCACACGAAGGAAATTCCGATATGAATTTAAAATCGCGGAGAACAAAGAAACAGATAGTAATAAATATCCCTTTTGATTTTACTTAATGCATATTTTATGATACTTTTAATTTAAAAAAAGACATTAGATAGTGTTTATAAAAATGAATATTTGATAAATAATATATTTGTTTATCTTTTGTTTTTTATTATATTAAAAAGATGCTATATATTTCTCCGAAAAAAAATGTTGGCAGCCCTAACACGCTCGTCGCCTGCCATTTTTGCCCATCCATACCTAGCACTTTTGACTATCCTGTGAATGCAGTGTATGTGTTGAGTAATTTGTGGTCGGTGTTTGGGGTACTAGGTGTTTGTGGCAAACATCAAGCATGTAGAGGCGGCTTTAGGTATGTACGTTTTATAAGTTTTAAATTGACACTGGCTGAAAATGTTCTATTGATACCTCTCCAAGAAGTTCTATATTAGTACTTATATTCCATACTAACTGGAACAAGCACTTCGAACAGAAACGATAAGTTTTTCGAGAAGTTTTTTTTTGTGTCTCGAGTTGTGAATGAGTTTAAAATAAAGTAGTAGGCCCGCAGTTTCATCTCTTCAATCACATAAGAACCGTGTGTAGCATAGGATGCTTAAACAGCATGTGCTATGAATACAAACAACAAAGGTACATTACATACATAGACTGCTAAAGGCATGCCTGGCTCTTCCTCCGGTAGGTGGTATATTCCCAGTTGCCCCCACATGGATCGCCCCCAGTTTAGTACATGCATGCTACAGCTTCTAATTTTACTAAATCTGATAAAATTTAGTTGATTAATTTACGAAGTAACGGTATTATGCTATCCCATAGAAAGTATGATTTCTGTGCGATTGACTACTACTGTATTGTTTTTTAGTACAGTTTTAGTAAAAGTAAGTAGGTAAGTCAATTTTACCTAATTTCATTATTTTACATTCATCGAGAATTTACGAAGTTGAGTTTATTATGCATTGTTTAGTTGAGTTTATCTGGTTGGTGCTCGTGAAAATGAAACGATGGGGGGCTTGAGGCAGCAAAGTCTTCTATATTTTCCGACAAAACTATTTTTTTTTTTTTTTTTTTTATATCTTTATTTAATTATAGAGGGTTTGATCAGACATGATCATGCCACCCTCATAGGCACTTCTACTCTCTGCTTATCTACGCTTAATAGCTAGTCGTACAAGTTTATTTTTTTAATTATTAACACCGCAGAAAAAAACTCTCACGTCTTCCATTCACATCTTGCAGGTCTCTCTTTCTTCCTTCGTTCATAAACTCTCACACCTTTTTTACATTTAGATTGTCCGTTCATAAACTTTATCAGATTTTTAATCCTACATGTATTCCCATGAAAACAGGTTAACTACCTCCGATAATAAGGCATAAGAAAAAGACAGACTACTCCATGGGTACACAACGTACTATCTTCCTCAGACCACGTTTCTCTCCAAACACGATAGTCTAATTTAAATTTTACGGCATTAAAATTAAAGTTTAGTTTTGTATAATTTACGATGCTATGAGCTTATTCCAGTTAGTATAGAATATGTATACCTTGTACCTTTCAACTTCAAATACATAAGTCAGGTGTAATTTTGTTTTACTCTGTGCATTGAGCCGGAGGTTTACCAACTTAAAGCCCGTCACACACGTAGCTATAATATATATTAATATATTTATAGCTAGACATATTACCTTATGTTTTCTATACAAATTCTCGAGGGACCGCACACGCAGCTATAATATATATTTCTGTGACCAACCTATACATTATAATATATATTATATATATATTATGGTATAGCGAGACATATTTTGAATGTACTGCATGTTTCAACAAATCCGACGCGCTCCTCGGACGCTTCTCCCCTCTTACCATTCCTGCCGCTTTGTCTGGGGGTCTAGCAAAGATCCCAAATGCTAACGCTATCTCCAAAAATGTATTGAAATGACATTAATCGCTTACTTTTCCACAAAAGTAAGCGATTTCCGAAATGTCATTCCAGTACATTTTGGGGTTAGCCCGAAGCTTTTGGGATCCCGAACGATCCCAAAAGCAAAATTTGGCGATAGCGTTAGCGTTTGGAATCTTAGCTAGACCCCCTGGGCCGCCTCCGCCTGACCAGTGTGGTCAATTTAGGCGATATATCGCCATTTAGTCTTCCCGGGACTAGGCATCGGCGATGTAAAAATCTGATTGGCGACTGGTCACTTTTTATACTACCTCAGGTACAAGTCATTTAAATTAGCCAAATTATAAATAAACTACTTTTCATAAAAACTATATCCACCTTATTAGGAGTGTGTGATATTAATCGGAATGGTCGTCTGAAGAACTATCAAGTAAATCCAATAACAATGCACTTCTTGTTGAATTCATAATTACCTACTGTGTTTTGAAATCAACCTTTATTACAAAACACGTGTAAACGCTAGGCCGACCATCAATGAAATGAAGGAAAATATATATATTATAGCATCGTCTCCGTGTGTGGTAGCTTGCTATAATATATATTATAGTACGGTATATTAATATATATTATTGCTACGTGTGTGACGGGCTTAACCCCTGTCAATATTCCGAACGTGCAAGAGAAAATGTCTGGATATTTCTGTTTACCAACTTAACTCGAATTACTAGCGCTGGGTTAGGTATTCAGTTATAATTTTAATCCGAGAACGTGCAAGAGGGCCTAAGTATGATAATACTGAGTGCGTTACTTACCTAGGATTTTCTGCTTTAGAAATTTTAAAGATATTTTCCATAGCTGAAGATGTTATACTATGACTGTTCCTGATACGAGTTTCTTTCATCTCCCTATAAATAAAATGATTAAATTAAAAAACGATGTGCGGTGTAAAAGTGTGTAGGTATAGGTCCTATCCTATAATATATACAAAACAGGGTTGGCACAGCCTTGACACGGAATGCAGAGCATTGTACTTAGATTAGGCCTTTATTGACGTCTTGTAGGCTAGTGTGAATTCTGTGCTTGTATATTAGATATGGTATATGGCTGGCTCATTAATCATTCATCTAAGTCAGTCATGGAAAAAGAAACCCTAAAACTATACTTACTTGGTAAGTTTTTCGAGCCACACCGATTCTTCAGTGTCTCCATTCGCGTATTCAATCCCATTTTGATTATGTGCCATCCTTGAGCCATGAGAAATATTGTTATTTTGGAGATCGCCAATGTAATGTAATAGGGCGAATTCTGTGGCAGCTATGTACTACTCGAGGTCTCGAGTATATTTTTTAAATTCTTAAATCAATTCAAACCACATTTCAAAGCTACAACTAATGAATAATTTGCCTAATTATGTATCTATCTTTAATGTCTAAAATAATAGGTGTAAAATTTCTGATAAAATACACTAATTTATTATTTTCCTTTCCATTCGCACTTGCCACTTTTGAAACATTTTTTGCCGCTGTTTGTTTGACCTTGGTTGCCATGACTACGATGTTGACTTGACTGACAATCTGAGTAACATTATGCATTATGTGACAATGACATCGTTGATGAAAAAGCTGTGTGGCAACGTCACATCCACGTAGTATCACCGCGCCACTAGTTCAAAAAGAAGAGAAGATTTATGTCCTCGACTAGGGATGTCCTTTTTATGCTAATCCGATGTGGTAGATCGATATGACCCATAACGTCTCGATCCGATTTTGGAAAGTGTGATCCAAAAAATAGCATGGATCCTTTCATCCATCTGATGTTTTTTGTAACATTAGACAGCACTTGATTTAGCAGGTGGCGCCATTTTATATAATATACAAATATTCTTTATTTTACATCCTACCCACTATGGGTGGATTTCAGTAGCTGCTTCTTAGCAGCGGCGTGAACCAAAAACGATCACATTAAATCATTTCCGTTCCAATTGGATATAAACAAAAACACTATTTTCGCCACGTCATGCGGCATGACGACTGGCAGGAGTACTTCATATCACCCAACGCGGTGTAAGGGTAAACAGTGGCAAAAATTGTTGGCTATTTTTGGCATTTTTACTTCAACTGGAAGATGGGAGAAAACTGTCAAAAACAATTATTAACATGTATAATAAAAAAAAATATTACATTTTCGGTTTACTATTTTGTAACAAATTAAGTTTCAGAGGGTCTAGCAAAGATTTTCTCTAAAAATCTTTCACATCGCTTACTTTTCCGTAGCTAATGTAATTTCAATACAATACATTTTGGAGCTAGTGTAGACCCCCAGGTACGTACCGCCCAAATAAGTAGTTACGAAGAATCCAATTCGATGAACTCGAGTTGAGCATTAACTATTCTTACCAGTCCTGTGTCGGTCGTTCATTTTCGGAGATCTCGGTCGTTCGTGATTGACTAGCCAAGTGACCGAGTCAAAAGATTCGATCAAAACGTCGGTCATCGGTCTCGAGAACCAATGCAGTGCGGAAAAGTACTTTATATGTAAGCAATTAAGGTTGATTTCAGAATAATTGGTATTTAACCGAGTGAAAAGATTCAATCACGTCGATCGGTCATCGGTCTCGAAAACCAATGTAGTGCGAAATAGTACTTTATTTACCAGCGCTTAAGGTTGATTATACAATAAGTTTTGGCAAGCCCGTTCCTTGGGACCCAAGCCCGTTCCTTGGGCAAGCCCGTTCCTTGGGTTCCGTCTGCTAAATACCTGGGGGTTACCCTTGACTCCAGGCTCAGCTTCAGTGACCATATTAAGCGAGTGCGCGATAGGGCTGCCTTCGTCCTAGGCCGCCTCCACCCTCTCCTGTGCAAGAGTAGTAAGATGTCCCTTAGAAATAAGGTGACACTTTACAAAACTTGCGTTCGCCCCATTATGACATACGCATCTGTCGCGTTTGCTCATACACACCCAGTCCACCTGGATCGACTTCAGGTGATCCAAAACCGCTTCATCCGCAAGGTGGTCGGGGCTCGCTGGTACCAGCGAAACGCCGACCTCCATTGCGACATCGAACTCCCATCCATCCGTCAGTTTATGAAGGATGCATCCCGCCGCTATTTTGACGCGTCCCCCCATCACCCCAACCCTCTCGTAGTCCAAGCATCAAGCTACTCTACAGACATGACAGACCCACCACCCCGTCGTCGCCGCCCAAGACACGTCTTGAGCGACCCGGAAGATCCTATAGCAGCCGTTGTTTCGGCTGCGCTAGGATCACCGGACCAGCCTAGCCCTTCTGGCTCAGGTACCGATTTCGGCACCGGTATAGGATACCAGCGTAACACAATCAGACACCGACCCCGCCGGCGAGGTCGACGTACCCCCCGTAGGTTAGTTAGAATGGTCGCGACTTTCCATAGGGTCTACTCCTCCAGCGGACGTAGCCTTCTCGATCCTCTTATCCCGGCAACAGCCCAAGCCGAGGCTCGCACCCCAGGGGTGCCCTTGAGCTAGTTGCCCCCCACTTTTGTCGGCTGGGTGCCTTAAGCGCCTGCCCTCCCGCCCAGTGACGCTGTAAAGGTCGTTAGAGATCAAAAGCATTAGCCCGTTAAAAAAAAAAAACAATAAGTGTTATTTAACTTACGTCGTTTAATTTTAAAGTAATACCGCGCTGCTGCTGTGCCGGTTGTTCGGTCGGTCACGGATCGGTCTCCGCGCAGTCAGTCTCACTCAGTCGGTCCCAAGGACCCGGGTCTTTAACGATTGAACGACTCGGTCGGTCACGAGAGGGTATGATTCGATCATTTTGATTCGGTCAATCACGATCGACACAGGGCTAATTCATACGTCATGACGTCGCTGACCCATCTCTAAACATAACCAAGCAAGTTAATCCAAGATAAGGAGTTTTGGGGAGATTCGGCGGGAACGCGGAAAAGTTCACGTCGTTGCATTGTATTATTTTTCAAAACTTTTGCTTTTTCCAGTGTTAATGTTTAAAATTGGTGGCGATTTACGTATTAAGTGCTGAATTACGAGCATGAGTGAGGGCAAGTGATATAATGTGGTAAAACGTGATTTTTCGTGTTGCTTCCATAACTCTATAGAAGCCTCTAGTAAATGGACTATGACTATGACTAGGACATGACATTATGTGAAATATATTATAACACGATGAAAATACAATACTTGACACTGGCTAAATACACTATGTGTGGAGCCAAAATATGAGAAAAAAAAACCAAGATAAGGGGTTTTGGCGGGAACGTGCAAATGTCCACGTCGTTGCATAGTATTATTTCTCAAAACTTGTGCTTTTTCCAGTATTAATGTTTAAAATTGGTGGCGTTTTACGCATTAAGTGCTTAATTACGAGCATGAGTGTGGGCAAGTGATATAATGTGGTGAAACGTGAGTTTTCGTGTTGCTCCCAAAATTCCATAGAAGCTTCTAGTAAAGTTGCCACCACTTTAATGGAGCATGACTTAGACTGGACTACGACTACCTGACTTAGACTGGACTATGACTATGACTTGACTTTACGTGATATATTCTTTAACGATGAATAATTACAATACTTGACACTGGCTAAATACACTATGTGTGGAGCCAAAATATAAGAAAAAAAACCCAAGATAACCTAAAAAAGTTGAAATCCATGGTTCAAATAGCTGTTTTATTCACACAAATAAATACCCATTTTAAAACATAATTGTCTGTGCAACTCTTTATTATGGCTGATATAGACGAAAAGGACTTGGAGGAGAGGACTGCGAAGGCTGAGAAGGAAGTTAAAGCGTTATCGGCAGAATTAGAGATGTTGGAGAAAGACGATCTAAGCTACGTCGGCAATCCAACACTGGACAAGTTGCTGGCTGAAAATGAGAAACTTAAACATCGCCTCGTTGTTCTTGAGAACGCCATCAAAGTGGAACAGTCAGGCGCGTCTTGCAGTAGCAAAAAGCAGCCGCGGAAACGTCCGTCCTTAATAACAGATGTTATCTCTGTCGAAGGCCACATTTCTGTACTGAACGAGCTAGAAAAAGTGTTTGAAGTCGCTATTTCTTCAGCTTATCCCGATTTAGAAAACCCACCTGTCGCTGTTACTGTATCAGGCAACAATCCTAAGTTTGGAGACTATCAATGCAACTCCGCAATGGCCATCTCACAGCTGTTAAAAACTAAAAATGTGAAGACAAACCCAAGGGAGGTAGCAAATAATATTTTAAACAAAACCCCTACCTCGCCTTTAATTGAACGCATGGAAGTTGCTGGGGCTGGATTTATTAATATCTACCTCAACAAACAATTTGCTGAGCATGTTTTATGCAGCATCCTGAAATTTGGCGTCAAACCACCTCCAGTGAAGAAGGATCGAGTTGTTGTTGATTTCTCTGCTCCCAATATTGCTAAAGAGATGCATGTGGGACATTTGCGGTCTACCATCATAGGTGACAGCATTTGCCGGGTTCTTGAGTTTCTAAATAATGATGTTTTACGGCTCAATCATTTGGGTGACTGGGGGACTCAATTTGGAATGCTAATTGCTCATCTACAAGACAAATTCCCTGATTACAAGATACACTCGCCACCTATTTCTGACTTGCAAGCTTTTTATAAGGAATCGAAAGTCCGATTCGACAGTGATGAAGAATTTAAAAAGCGAGCTTATGCTTGTGTTGTCAAGCTTCAATCTCATGAACCTGATTATATAGCAGCTTGGAAGTTGATCTGTGAAGTGTCTCGTCAAGAGTTCCAGAAAATCTATGAGCGACTTGAGATTAAAATCATTGATCGAGGGGAATCTTTCTACCATGACAGAATGCATGTAATTGTTAAGGAACTGAAAGTCAAGGGGCTTCTAGAACATGAAGATGGTAGGTGGATCATGTGGGGTGACCCAGTTAACTACACAGGTATTCCACTCACAGTAGTTAAATCTGATGGTGGGTATACATATGACACATCTGATTTGGCAACAATAAAACAGAGGGTACAGGAAGAGAAAGGAGATAGGTTTATCTATGTCACAGATGCTGGTCAATATACCCACTTCATGATAATAGAACAATGTGCCCGGCGAGCCGGCATCTTGCCCGATGACAAAAAATTAGAGCATGTAGGTTTTGGAGTGGTCTTAGGAGAAGATAAGAAGAAATTTAAAACACGGTCTGGTGATACAATAAAGCTGATAAACTTATTAGATGAAGGTCTGTCAAGGGCAAAGGACAAGCTCATTGAAAAGGGGAGGGATCAAGTATTAACTCCTGAAGAGCTGAAGCAGGCTCAGGAAGCAGTAGCATATGGTTGTATTAAATATGCAGATTTGTCCCACAACAGAGTAAATGACTACATATTTTCATTTGATAAGATGTTGGATGACCGAGGTAACACCGCAGTATACTTGTTATATGCGCTCACAAGAATAAGGTCAATAGCTCGAAATGCACAAGTGTCTGTTGACATACTATTGGCAGAGGCCCAAAAATCTGGCTTGAAGTTCACTCATGAAGCTGAGTGGAAGCTAGGAAAAGCCTTAATGAGGTTCCCAGAGACTATACTAAAAGTGTCAAAAGATTTATATCTGCATACATTGTGCGAGTATTTGTATGAAGTATCAGCAACATTTACAGAGTTCTATGATAAGTGTTATTGTATAGAGAAAGACAAAGAAGGCAAGCTAGTCAAGATATTTTACGACAGGCTGGTCCTGTGTGAAATCACTGCTAGGGTTATGGAGAAATGCTTTGAGATCTTAGGTATTAAAACTGTGTCTAAAATGTAAATAATTTGTATTAGAAATTACTGACTCATTAGTATGCTAATTTTCTATTAACACATCACTCATTAACTAATTTATAATTTCAAATGGAAAACCTTGATGTTAAGAATACAAAATGTTTTGTTTGTGTGAGAAACAACAATAAAACAAATACTGCTTTGTAAAATTTCATTTAATTGATTTCCCAAAAACCTCTACAAAACTATACCGGAGTCCAATACAATATCAAAGATAACTTTCACCTAATACTTAGTAGAAAATTAGAATCACTGGATAACTTTTAAACTATTCAGGTAAGTAGGTTTTATTACAACAATATAGATTAACTTGCCTGGAAAGTTTCTTTTACATAAACATGACATAATATTACAAGCTGAAAGCTTAGAACACGCCTAAAACTTAGCAATAAACTATATCAGATGTCACAGGGCAAGTATGTTAAAAATATGTATCATCAATAGGTACAAAAAAGCTATTATAATAGCATTTATTTTATAGAATTGTGACCCAGAAACCTATATCCAACCCATAATGGACATAATGCTGGAAATGTCATAACAGTTTTATTGCTTTAGTCAGAATCGTTTTTAAGTAACACACAATAAATGTCTGTCTTTTGTTCATTTGGTTAATTTGTGGTATTCAATACACACCATGTTAAGACCATTTTATGTTACAGTTATTTACATTTGTGTAAAAAGTTATCAATTATGTAGGTTCCTATTTCCTAATTACCTATTATTCTATTTTACACCTGCCACATTTATGAAAAAGAAACCTTATGATTTCTATTAATTTGTTATTTACTTATAACCTTTTTGTTACATATCAAAGTTCTATTTACCATAAGCTACATAATTAGGTACTATAATATACAATGACTCACAGTTTCGTTTAATTAATAATAAAATAGGCAAGATATGAAGATGTAGAGGAAGTCTACAAAAGGAATGTTCAATATTCAAGAGGTACTTAACTTACAATATGTATAATAACAACGAAAAAAAAAACATAATTCAAATTTCCAATTTGCACTAAACTTAATTAGCTAATATTGCTAAACATTATAAAAAAATGATAGCTTAAAAGCGAATTTTCTATTTTGTACTCTAATACAATACATGTAAGGTCCGCAAATACTGTATTATGATGTTACACATTCCACTATGACTATTTCTCAATTAAAATACCAATATGGCATCTCTTTGGAAGACTTGGTGCTTGAGTGAGACAGACACAATCGGTAAACTTCGACCGGTGGTTATACTTATACAGAACAACTACATAAACACAATGTTTATTTTATAATGCTCGTAATCCCGTTACAGCCTGAAGTTACAGCTAAAGGACCTTGTCGCTGTATAAACTTACTCAAATAACTCTCCAAATTATTTTATTTGACATGTAAATTGAATTTATGAATAAAAAACTATTGTTGACTCATTTAATTAATGAAACAATAAGACTAGTCTCCTTTTATCAAGTTGTCAAACATATAAGGCGATTTACTAGGCCATATACAAGGTGACCTTGGATTAGTATGTTATCCTGAAAGGGGGTACATCTACACCCCAAGGTAGACAATGTTTCTTCTACGCCTTTACTAAATTAATAGTTTTTCATTGAAGAAATGCCATGTAAAGTTTACGTTCGAAAATAGCCTTAGCGCAGCTGGGTGGTTGAACTTCGTCCTTGACCGAGTGCACATAAATGAGTTTAACGACCTGTGTTTAGAAATGAATTTATAGTATCTTGTTAACTCTCGTAGATCGCAAATGCAATTTTGCGAGTGGATTAAATTTCAGTTTCAAGTAAGACTCTCACAACTTGTAGGGTATCATGGTCCCAGTCCCCCCATTTCGGGATAACATACCAATTCAAGGTCACCTTGTATATAGTAGATATGTTATGTTAGTCCTCTGAGATAAGTGCAAACAAATTCTAGGTACCTACATTACATGAAATAACCTAGTCTACACACATCTCGGATAGATTTCCCCTCTATGATTTGGGTCTCTATCTCTATGCTTATTATAATAATAGCCTAGTAAATACACAATAAGGTCGGAACATAGTGTAATGATGGGTAACTCATAAACAAGTACCTACTTAAAAATTAGAATTAATCAACTTGATCGCTTACATTCTGAGATTCGCTAAATATAACTAGAAAAATAAACCAATAAATAACCACCTAGGTGTAAATTATTATTAGGTACGTAACCCCGACCGCTGAAATAGGAATTCCTGGAATCTTGGATTATTGAATACATAAACTGATGCTCTGCTAACGGATAATAGATTCCGGTGACAAGTCTGTGACATTTCAATGCAACATTAGACAAAATATTTTAATGTAAAATTTATATGATAAACCTTTTGCTAACATAAATAACATTGTTTTTATTAAAGTCATACTTAATTATAAATAATAGGTACGGTCTTAATTGAAAATGTGGCTTTTTTAATATATAATTCATAGGTAAAATACAAAATATGTAATGCATATACATATACTAAGTAGACAAAATTCATATTTTGTGCAGTAATCATTGAATATCTGTACTTTCTGTACCCTGTGACAACCTAGACTTACCGGATTGATTGATACATTTCAAATAATAAGTTATCTCAAACTTATGACTGTAAATAAATAAAAACACCGCCAATGTTACAAAAAATTACTAGATAAATGTTATTGACATTAAAATTTGTGTAAACATTTTATTTAATAGCGCAGGGTTGTACAGAAGAAGCGTCTTATTGATTGGCTGTATGATAATAAAATTCAAAAGCTAGAATTACATTAGATGTTTCGAGTCACAGATCGAAAGGTCAGAGGGACAAACAGAGCTGCCTCTGTCCATTATACATTGCACTAGAAAGCCGTTTCCGCTCCAGTTTTAAAACAGTCTATTGTTTTTGTATCGAGGCAGCGAAGACCACTATGTCGCAACGGAACCGTACTTCGCGTCACAACATACGTTCGTAAACTATGTTCACCATTCGAAATATAAACACCTTCGTACGAGTTTTCTATAATATATTTTGGAAGTCTAGCAAATATTATCTAGTCACACGATTGAGCAATAACTACATTAAAATCTAAATTGGGACGTATAAATAAATAGCTAAAGAATTGAACATATAAGTAGTATAACAATAGGATAAAACGTTAAAAACTAATTTACAAATAACACGACACATCCAACTATCTACGCTAAAATGTATACTGGACTAATCTAAAGAAAATTCACATTTAGGTGTATAAAAGGTATCGCTGAACTGGATTTCATATAAGTTTATATAATAGATAGGTAAGTAGTATGTATAAACTTTTCTAAAAACCCCGAATACTTCATATAGTTACTCTAAAAAGGGTTGCTTTGGTCTCGATTTTATGAGATAAGACTAAATAGGCTACAACAATATGTTTCAACAATATATTACAAAATATATACACACATTTTATATTGTTTGTAGGTATTTGGCCAAACTTCATACTAAAATATTCAGATCTAATGTAACTGTAGATATACAATGAGATTATAAATAAAAGCGCCACACTGCACTCAGTATCTAATATACAAAATACAAATACACAACTATAAAAAAGAAAAATAATAACAAACAAAAAATACGCGAAACTAACCAGAGATCAAAAATGATATAGGTTTGGATGCTATTCAAAAATATCGGATAATTTCGTAGTATTTTGAGACTAAACGTACTTCCGCAACTTCGGTTATCAATGTAATTAAACCAGATTAAACCAGTTTGGGTAGTCATGACAAAATAACAAGGGCCTTCATTATACAGTATCGATTGCATTGCAGTGGGGCGCTTAGATGCCCGAAACACGCTGGCAACTGTATATATATATCAGATCTTGGGGCTACCATATTGACTGACAAACTTGAGCAGAACTTTGACAGAATGTCTTTACAAATCCGTTTGGTTAAAATTAGGACATGTCTCTGCAAAGTTTGAACTTAACACCTATCACAAGCCTTTCTCAAGTAAGTTTAAATAGACCCGCCAATCAAATACTATCAGATGTAAAAGATAGACGTATACATTTATATGCTTACGCGCTTGGCTTCTTTCAGTGGAAAAATAAAGCGTATCGTTTGCGTCGGCTGTAAAGCAATCACGTACGTATCTGAGTTGAAGTGTATTAAATTCGTATCAATAAAGTTAAAGCCTATATGCGTCCTTAAACGATACCAAGATACGCTTCATATTTGCACCCTAAACAGATTGCTAGTACACAAGTCACAAATATTCCTACTCTACAAGTGATCCACAGGATGTACGAGTAGCTGCACAAAGACTGGAAAATCGTCGCGAATTATCCAATCAGGATCGTACGTTACAAAAATAGCTAGAGAGCTCTAATCATGGAGATTCAATAGATTAACTGGGCAGTCTTCATTGGGATGTGAGTTCTGGGAAGAGATGGCGAAGGATGGCAAGGTAATGTACGGTGGCTGCGAGAGCGACGAACACGTGCCAAATGGCGTGAGCGAAGGGAATGCGCCCGTCTGACTTGAAGAAGAACACTCCGACGAGGTACAGCATCCCTCCGATTTTCAGGTCGTGCATCGCCGGGAACTGGTGCTGGAAATTAAGAGAAGCTGTCACAAACATTCCGTAGATAGCATCAGCTGTGCTCGGGCTAATTTTACGCTACGGCGAATATCCTGATGTGATCTAAAAATTACAATATGATATATTAGACAATAAAATATGCTGTGTTATATATTAATGTTTCCGGTATCATAGGAGTCTAGCATGCAGCATCAGGAGCATTTATGGCTAGCATGACATAGCCAACAATAGTTACATCCACATATTGTGCTAATAAGTACAGAAGAGCACAACAAATAAGTATTGTTCTGACACAATTTCAAAAGCAGTCAAGTCTTCATTGTATTCAAACCTAGAATACTAACACATTTAACTTAATTTTGCATAAATGTTTTGGATATAAATAAACAGAAACGGAAATACTGAGCACAATTTTTGGTTGTTTTATCACTATTTCAACAACAGGAGCCGTTCTCAACTTCTCAATCCGACCATATTTTTTTAATATTGCAATTTCAATCCGAATAGAATGTTATATAGTTTGATTCACAGAGCACGGACATAATTATATATTTGTATTCTGTGTATTAATCCATTGTTATACATTTAACCTAATTAAACATAAAATTCCTGCTCAGCGAAAAAATCTATTGGCTAGCTGATTTGATTTGGATGAACACATGAACAAAAAACTTATAGCTCTAGATCTAGAAGAAATACATTAACATATTATAGTAGGTAAAGGTACGTGCCCCAATCCCTCTAAACGGTACTCTCGTTTATTTTTCACTAAAACTCTAAACGAAAACAGTAGAGCTCAGTTTTAAGATCAAGGATATACTTGAACTTTAACCTTCCGACCCCATGTCACAACCTTTTCCCAGACGAGTGGTTTTAAACAATCATATAGGTATTGGGCAAGTGTAATAATAATCATAAACGAAATTTAAAAAATAAAGTAAGTAAACAGCGTGTGTAGTATAACAGAACGATTTTTACTACTTAAGTTTAGCTGCGCCACAAAATCCAACGGCTAGGTAATATTTTCCTTTATAGAGATCTTAGTATTTCCTTTTTTATGTAGGTACTAGGTGGGGGTCTTAAAAGCTGCGAAGAGTTTTGTTTATGAGCTGTTATTGGATCATAAACAAACGTAACTTAAACACTTTTATTGCTTTCTTTTATAACCTATATTTTCTCACGTTATTCTTTTACTTATTTAGGATTACCTCTTCGGCTCCACATGAAATTAACCATAAAATCCCTTACTATCCTTGGTAATGGTAATATAAGAACGAGTTGTCTGTTTGTTTGTTTGGCTTTCGCGTTTAAACGGCCGAACCCATTCAAGCATACATAATGCTTACATTACCTACATATTGAGATCAAAATGCAATATGGGCTACTTTAGTTTGTTGCTGGTGTAAAACGGGTAGATTTCGGATGAAACTTCCGAGCTTATCAGCACCTTCTTTACTCTACCAAACACTGTCACATAGAGAAAGACTGGCTTTGTATCTCCTCGTAAAATACCTAGGATATTCCCCATAGTAAGGCTCAACGCGAATTAGATACATAACCATGAGTAGGTCACCTAGGCAGTGCCACTTTAGTCAATAGGGACTAATAAGCGAAATGGCTTTTCATCAGCTGAAATAACCCATTTATTAACTGTAGTTTATCTAATACAGTACTTCGATATACATAAATGCGTTGTTTCATCCCTAGAGACGTACCGTATTTAGGTATATACCTATTCCACTTTGATAAAATGATTGCCACTTAGCTTTATGGAAGACAAATCGCCCATAAGATAGGCTTATATCAGTCTATCTTACTAATCTAGTGTAAAGTGTAAAAATCAGGCTAGGCGAATTTTTTAAATTGATGTCTATAGCTTCTGATGTGTACATTGAGTGTTTCTGTATATGTGGTGTTTCAATAAAGAGTTCATCTATCTATCTATCTATCTATCTTCTTCAAAAACGTAAGTTACATTATGGAACGCAATAAACATTTGTATTTGTAAGTTTGGTCATATGGTATATAAAAACTGAATGAATGAATGAATGGCGAGAAATGATCAAGAAGAGGAAGAGCAAGTTCCGCTTCTTAATTTTCCTTACGTAACGCCTTTATCGTTTTTGGCGAGTTTACCCGTAATATTTTCCCGTTACACCCGGGTTAACTGGAAGGTAATGTACCCTAGCATTAAGTTCGCTTATGTACCTACCTAAACTTGATGTTTACGGAAAAATTCAGTGCATGGTCTTTCAGGGTGGGACAACGAAAGTGATGGACATACCTCCAATAACACTGGATGGATCAATATTAGAAAAGGTCGATTTATTTAAATATCTGGGTCATCTGATCACTCCCAGCCTGAAAGATGATGCTGATATTGAGAGAGAGAGGAGGGCCTTATCGATAAGAGCAAACATGTTGATCCGCAGGTTTGCACGCTGTTCTAATGATGTCAAAATTACTCTGTTTAGAGCGTTTTGTACTTCGTTTTACGCGTGCAGCCTGTGGTTGAACTATACCCAGAGAACATGTGCATCTTTGAGAGTTCAATTTAATAATGCATTTAGAATGTGGATAGGTCATCCCCGCTTTTGCAGCGCATCATTAATGTTTGCGGAAGCGCGTGTTGATTGTTTTTATGCAACAATACGCAAAAAAGCGCATCTCTAGTGCGACGAGTACGGGGTTGTAGTAATGGCATGGTGACGGTCGTGGCAGACAGGATAGATTGTCCCTATATAAACCGCTGTTGTCAACTCCACATATAAAAATATTTACAAAGCCATTTATCTGTGACTAAGTGTATGTTTATTTAATGTTCTGTAGGTGTCTAATAATCTAGATAATCTAATTTTAATTGAATTGTAATTTATATAATGTGACTGACTTGATGAATTGTTTGTGAATATGAGCCCATCGTAGCTTGGAATAAATGAATTTTAATTTTACTTAATTTTAAATTTAATTAACTTTCCATGGTCTACTATCTATTCGAAATGAAAAAGTGTAATTTGTTAAATAATTAATA
The DNA here is from genome assembly GCA_963580505.1 of Ennomos erosarius. Taxonomy (NCBI): domain Eukaryota; kingdom Metazoa; phylum Arthropoda; class Insecta; order Lepidoptera; family Geometridae; genus Ennomos; species Ennomos erosarius. The sequence continues at coordinate 10,242,509 of OY756987.1, forward strand.
CTGCCTATTGAACTTAGTTTCACCAAACCAACACAACCAACTCAAATTCGCTAGTTAAACACGCAGCCAAAACACTGCAACATAACTATTAATATATAGTTTTGTATTACCTATACAGTGTATAATGTGCGATACTGATATAGCTTAGCACGAAGGCACAAAACAACCCCATTATAGCATCCAATATACTCTGACAGATTCCTAAAACAAACAAATAACGCCCTTCGAAAACAAATTACATTATGTAAATGGGTTCGCTTTTTTCCTCACACCCGAGCAAGATAATATGTAAATAGATAGACATTACATTTTATTATTGGGTTGAAATGGCAATGGCATTGGGCAGGCCACATCGCTCGTTAAACTGACAACCGATGGGGAACAAAGATTCTCAAGTGGCGACCACGAAGTGAAGAAGCAGCGTAGGCCGGCCCCCCACTAGGCGGACCGGCGATCTGGTGAAAGCCGCGGGGAGCCGATGCATACAGGAGGCGTTGGACGTTAATATAAGCCGATGATGATGGTGATTAGGTTGGAAAGAAAGGTATCACTTAGTCATAACATTAACTATGTAGTTCAAATTTCATACCGGCTCGATTATAAAGCAGTGGTCGGAACTGTCGGAAGGTCGCGTAACGTTGTCGCATTATATTACGATACGTATTCAATGCTTTCCCTACAGTACAGACTCTAGTACCTACACTTCATTATAATTAAATGTTAAGAAATGTAATAACTTATACAAAGTTCAGTTCGGGCGCGGCGCTGCAGCAGAACTGACAAGTGGGCGAGGTGGGAGGGCCGGAACGGAAGGTGTTGTGTGACACGAGACATGTATTTGCATAGAAGAAGTATTTTAATGTAATGCACGTTTGCGGATGCGGCATTGTTGCATAACTCTACTCATTTTTAGTAATGCTTCTGTTCTATCCTAACCTGAGAAATATTATAGAACATTCTAACCCCTCGCCCCTCAGTGATACCTTTATAATGAAAACCCGTACAATTTTAATGGGGTTAACAGAACGGAATAATTACTGCCCAAATTACTTTTTAGGTAAGTGATAATTTACACAGTTGTTCTAAGTACCAGGTATTTATTTGAGGTTAAACTATGTAAGTTTTGTTTGATCCCGACCCGAAGCATAATTGTCAAAGCAAATGCTCAAACTAGACCCATAGCAACCAGACTTACAAATCCATGGAAAAGCTATTCTAAGTTTTACAGTCAGCCATACAAAGTTTCAGTTTCCCAAAATAAGGTCGACTACATCTACAAAACAAAGCAAAGTATTCTACTTCGCACAAAACATGCCTGAACAAACCACAGATAAACAACTTTATTCCATTCTTTCATTCATTCCGGAACGCCGCTGTTTCCGGCTGATATAGGGTGGTGTCAGTCGGAAAGAAGCCCCAGTTTATTATTCCACAATTGTCTCGCAACACAGAATGTACTAGTGAATACAGAATAGGGCAATCAGTATCATTTCGACCCACATCTATTCGCTGCAGTACAAAGTGCCCTAAAGTGACAAGATAATAAATCAAACCCGTACGCGCGGCAGGTGATTCTGTTCCTTTTATCACTTGCCTTGTCCAATTTAATTTGATTGGGTGTGGATATAACTGAAAATTTAGAGCACAATTCAACACAGTGTGTTATGTCTTTAAATTTTGATCGTTTAAATTACGTGGTCGTCTTACTTAGTAGTCGTTCCGTCTAACACGAATAGAGCACATGGCTTGCGTTGCGACATGCGCTACATAACCATGGCGCCTCTAACATTTACTATGGCTTGTGAAAACAATAATCGATAAGGTTCTATACAAAGATAACCGATCAAGTATGTAAATAGATATCGAAGCGAATTAGGCCAATCCAAATTTAGTATTCAATTTAAAAAGACTGCTATTTCATTTCGCAGAGTAGGAATAACTTTCGTATCAAAGGCTGATGCATCAGGTTTGATAAATCACCTTTAGTTTAAATCAAAGCAAACCCTGAAAAGAAATCAGCGTCGCAAAAGCGTGACACAAAAAGCGTGAATTAGACATACATTAGACGTGACAATGATGGCCGCCGGTCCCAGCCCCATGACGAGGTAGAGAAGCAGCTCCAGCATCTTGTATCTCTCGTGGAATATCTGCTGGTACGTGATGCCCAAAACCGCCAGCAGCCAGATGGCCCACCTCAGCTCACGCAGCATCCAGCACGAGAGCGTCCCCACGGTCAGCCAAGGGAAGTACGAGCTCGCAATGAAGATATATATCATGGCACGGTCGCAGCGGTGTAGGAAGTGTTTCATTTTGCTGGAAAATTAGTAGGAGTCAGTGTCCCGATGCGAAATGAGTTTATCATTAGTCAATGTGGAATTGTGAACATCATGAATTCAATTACTATACCATATGTGTAATACACATATGACTATACGGAGTGTTATTGTGATAGTTTTGTAATAAAAATAGGCACAATGTTAAAAAGTGCAAATATATTAGTAAGCGTAAGCTTTTAAAGTTTTTGACCTACATACACATCATCAGCCGGAAGACGACTACTACTGAAAATATTATATTTTACTCTCCCCCCCCCCCTGTTAGAGAATCATTTTTCCTGTCATGGCTTCTCAAATACGGATTCCACAAACATGTATTAAAAATCTCAACCGCATTTCATCAAGGTCTTCACCCTGTACAATATCTCAGCCTCCCGTTGCCTTCGGGCAGGTTTAAAGCTTGCAAAGTTTCACAAATCGAATCAGTCACGGAGCTCTTTGAACTTTTCACGAGACCAGTTTTGGCAACTTTGCTACTAGATATCAGGTTTCACAAGAATATTACTTTCATGTTATCGAAGAAAAAATTCATTTATTACATCAACAATTTCTTTAAAGTGGTGTCAGGGCGTTGATGGTAAATTCTATAGTATTACCTCTGCGAGCAAATACAGTAACACATGTTTATTTATATCTGTGTATAGTTTCAAAAAGCATATCGCACATCAACCGGTTTCCTTTCCCTAGATATAATACTTACAAACTACAAATTAATACCTATAGCCCTTAGGCCTTGGATACTCAATTATGCACAACAGTGATGCGAAATACATAACGTAAAAAGCAGATCCTGGCAAAAGACGAAAAACTGGTAGCGAAAAAAAAACTTACAGTAATATCTTGGTGTCTTTTAAACTATCATCTAAGTGTTGTACAATTTAATAGCGTTGATTCGTTTCTTTGATACCGCGTCAAAGTTATATATTTAAGTGCAACTTTATCCAAAAATACTTGTACTAAGTACGATTATTATACTTGGCCAAAGTCTAAATTCAGTCTAGCAGAGTTCATATTGGATTTCCCTAAAGGTTGAGGCGCAATATTTTAATCTTTAGTAAGTGGACGGAGCAAACGGTTACGTGTTCTCAATGATTAAATAATATTAACGGTGGTAAAATAGGCAATTACGGAAAATGAGGGGCATTATTGCGTAAACGTGCGCGAATGGTGAGCGATGATTGACAGAGGCCTTGGGTGTAAGAAATACTTAAGTAAAACAACTATTTGCCGCAGTACCTATTAAATACTAACACAAATAGGTAACTGCTTTTACCTTTAATTTTCAAAGATTGAAATATGTTTATTTAGTTACGAATTGTAGCAAAAAGCTACTACAATTCGTTTTAGTACCTATCTAAAGTACCTACCTACAAATCAATGTCATTCGCAGCAGGCAGTTTGAGTTGACATGGCTATTTGTTCGTTAACCTATAACACAGAATAAATAATAGTACAACCCATGTACATACAACCCATAGCGACCAACTTGGTGAGGAAGCGGCCTAAAGAACGGACATCGTGCATCAAAAAGATCCCATATAGAATAATCTAGCAATAGATTCCGTCTCTCGAACATAACGAACTGTATCCTGCAATGAGTCCTTGGTTCGATACGCACTAAGTGGAATATGCGCATTAAATAAACCTACACATAACGCAGGTATACCACACCTGCCAACCGAGAAGCCTTATTACTTACACAATCCACACTATTTATGTCTCGAAAAGCGTACACACGTAGCCATCGTTGCAAATACGTGAGCTAGCTGTAGCTAATACGTGTTGCTAAGCCGTGAATGACCGAACATAGCTAGCTTTGCCAAGTAGTGAGTCGGGAAACACGTGGGACAAACGGATGAAGATTATAGGGCTTACATTTCATAGACATTAGAAATAGACACATAGGTATAGTACGATAAAACGTAGCCATCCCATCATCATTTCATCATCATTTGGCCAACAACCGCGTGGTGTAATTTCTGTAAACCAGTCTCGGTGATGGTGCTAAAATTAAAAAACCGAAATGTTTTCAATTTTATGGCCACAAATAAATAATTAATCTGTCGCCAGTATTTTCATAATTCAAAAATAAACCTCCTTTTCCCGAGCCAACAAAACATTAAATTCTTGAAAATGTACAGGATTTCAGGACACGACCACTCACAGAGTTTATTAGATTTTGTTCTTTCACAAAGCTTTCGAGTTACCGCACGTTTGAACATCCGACGTATATAGCTACCATATCCATACCATACTAACTTAATTTTGTAGGTAGGTATATGTAAATTCGGATTTCAGAAGACTTCCTTAATTTTCATTTTCATCGCATATAAATATCACGAAAAATCTAAACGTTTGCGAAAAGTTTTCATTTAATATCTCCTTTTAAAATAAGCCAATACTTATATTAAGGTCGTATTACCTACTCAGACTCCCGCATTTTATTTACGTTTAAGAAAAATAAATTGAGGTTCAGTGGCCTGGAAGTTTACGCCGAAGTGAACAAAACGCAAAACTGTTTCTGTCACGTATAGATTGTAATCGGGCGGTATCTCGGGAATGGGTCGCGCTCGCGTTCCGGACATAGCTCGAACTCGATCGGTGGCGCCCTTGGCCTGTTTTACTTCAGTCGAAGGACGGAAACCATCTTACTCCATAATTGCCTCTTGCCTCTCTATAGACAGGGTTAATTTTTGTTAGGGGTAAATTAAAACATGATTGGGTTAGGTCTGGCGTAAGTCAATAGGGTTTTGGATAGGCTATTTCAGGGTCAGGACTCAGGACCGTCTTTTAGGGAGTTTGGTTTTGAGATACCTACTTAGCTTTTAGTACTTTTATTTACTACAACTCTTCCTTCCTAAATGCATAAGTATTTTAAGTATTTAATATAATCTTCGAAGCAAGTCGTCTACCACCCCGTGCTAGGGCAACTATGGTCAGCATGGTCTTGATAGTTTTTAAGCAGCTAGAGATTTACCCGTTGTTAAGTTGGATTTAATACTTCCAAAGTGCTTATTGTTTAAGACTTTATGCCACAGAAATAACGTAATTCCTTTAAGGTTTACGCTAAGATTATGCAGTACAATTTGATTGACACAACATTTGCTAAGTGATAAAGTATAGACTACCGCCTCCGTGGACGTGCCTGGCTTAGAGTGATTTGTAATATTAAAACCTTAGCAAACAGTTTGTAGACGTGCGGTTTATATTTGGGTTGAAAGTAAATAATATACTACAGGCCAATTTTATGTATCAGTTGAGAATCAAAAAAATTATGGAAGATTTTGATTGGGTATATTAGACGAAAAAGGTATACCTCACAGAGATTTGAAAAATATGACGCTTTCGCACCGTTTTTGCTCTGTGGTATACCTATACCTTGAAAAGTAGAAGGGGGAATACTATGCTTTATAGAACCCATACAAATGGAAAGTTACCACATTGATGATACCGACATCAGGAAGTACCTTCTGCCTTTTGGGCGTACCGCGGTTTGGACGTGGACGTCGTGAAAGCCATGCGCAACAAAAAACATAAGTATACTGGTATATCGTTTAAGAACTTAAGAATCCCGACTGACTGATCATTAACTGGCTGATAAATAATATGGGTAAGTAATTACAAAAATAATAGGATGGGTAAATAATCAAAATTATACGGAATGTGAAACAAATTGGTCATCATTAGCAAAGTAAATATTATGAGTGGTTAATTAAAGTTCGTTCTTCTATCTGAGATTATTAATACAGCGTGCCCGGAATACCGGGACTAATTAAGTACCTTTTTACACTTGCGAGCGAATTAAAGTAGGTTTACAGGATATTTTCGGAATTCAAAAGTAAGCTATGATACTTAGGAGATTCTTATGATACTTAGGAGTCTCGATTGATGGGAGTACCTACCTACGCTATATAGGGTGCCTACAGTACCTATACAGTTGTAAACGTTCATTATAGTAAAGTCAAGACTAGAGACGTAAGCAACCGAAAGCCGAAAACCTCACAAGCACAACTCATATATCATCAACAAAGGCCATTAGAGGGGCTTGGCGCGGCGCTGCGGCTTGGTGAATGGTGATCGCCACTAGATTATGATGCCGGGGAGAACGCTGCTGCCCATTCCCTGGATATTCCTTTAGCCGGCTCTTACGGCATTCACTGGAGATAGGGTGGTCCTATTCTTTGGCGGGACCACACGGCAACTCAGCGACTTTTAATTTATTAAAAAAATATATAATTTATGACGGCGCGGCGGCGTTGCTATTGATTGGCTGGACTTAATATTTCATGCGTTTCGGGATGATAACAGTGATAAAACCAACAACTTTGAAACGTTCAGACAATATCTAGGGTTCTATTTCGTCCAGTCCCTTAGTATACAGACTCACGTGTCGGATCGACAGCAGCACACAGAATGGAAGGTGGTGGAGACAGCGAACAGCAGACACAGCGCGAGGCCATACACGACGGCCGCTATCGCCTGCGGTGCGTTCATAGACCGAGTGAGTAGCTCGCGCGCGCCGAAAGACGCGGGCGCCACGCATAGTGCGTGCGTGCACACGTTCGCTATGTTTTCCACCTGTCACAGAAGAATCTTTGATGGAATGTGTCATTTGATAGGAAATAACAATTCTATTCATATTGGCACATTGACCTCTATTATACTACTATGCTAGACCATAAGACCAATATAGATAGACTGACGGCATTTGTTCCGATTTGTACATTCTATGGAAATAAACATAATATTGTTTATATTTGTGTTTATTAATTTAGTTTCTAATAAAAATATCTTTTTGGTGTATAATATTCATCAAATATTAATTGTTTTAACAGCTCCTAGTAGATACTGGACTGTTCCATGAGGCAGAGACAAGCCTGTATTGAGATGAAACTAGTTGAACTCTCTTTAGTTCATTATGCATTATTTACTGCTTGTACAGTGCGGTTCAAAGTCATAGGTGGCTGTGAAGTTGGTGCAAAATGCTGTGCAGTAGGAAAAATTTGATGTGGAGAAGTGGGAAGAGGTAAGTCTGTGCGCAGAGTGCAGGGGGCTTGCAGCACACTTCACAGCTGCCACTAGGTTTGAATCATTCACTGGTTTTAACCAACCTTTGTTTCAGGTATAGCAGTACCTAGCCTACCTAAAAATAAATACTTCATATCAACCAACCAAATACTCATTATGTGTAATAAGTATATCTAAAAACACAATATTACAAACTTAAATCACAGTAAACTGATGGTATAATAATATTGCTTTAACCATTTAATAATAGTCATAACTGTAATATAAATACTTAATTATAATACCTATGTGTCATGTAGTATCAACATCCTGTCATTGTGTGCCTTCCAATATATGGTATACTACTCATTACAAATTTATTGAAAATTTTAGAAAATTGAAGTACCTAATGAACAATTTTCCAGATCTGACCACTTAGCCTAAAAAAAGATATAATATGTAAAACACTTTGTGTAGCAAGTAGGTCATCATCATCACCTAACATACAGCTCTAAGTTTACACTTATCCTTCCTCTATTGACTATTTACTACTTCAACATGTTTGGGAACATCCTAGAGAGCTAAGTGCAAACTTATGTGCTGTCACAACTCGCTATAATGCCAACTGCCAGAAAAAATCATTACTTTTATATTTATTTTTCATTAATAGAATTAGTAATTATCTAAAACTAAATTATTATTATATCTATTAATTAATTTTGAATTAAATTTTTTTTTTTTACTACAGCTCTGTTATCATTATTAGTAGATCTAATGTTAAAAGCTACTTCAATTTAGTATCTTTATTGAACACCTTTTAAGACCACCAATAGAAATTAAAAGTAATAGTAACGCTATGGCTAAAGATAGCACCTACTAGTAGATATTAGTAGGTATAGGTAGTACCTATTAATAGATAGTAAGATAAAAGGTAGGTACTTCAGAGAATCATGCATCTCACCGTAGTTGGCACATACGCCTTATTCGAGGAGGCTCGTTCATTCATCCACTTCACAGCTTTTAGTTTCTCCAAAGGAAGATCATATTGGAAATATATTTTACTTTCATTGAACTTAGATTTAAGTTTCATTATTATCACAGAGAATAAGCTTACGACGTCACCCATAACACGTTAAACTCGTGTGGCAGCTAAATGTTAAATGGTCAGGAGACCAACAGCAAACTAGTTAATCGTATAACGATATTAGCATTCATGGTACAAGATTAATTTACATTTTTGTTTGTAGTTATTATTTTTAGATAATAAAATACACAACCATCTCGGTCGATGAGATTCTAAAGAATATTACCAAATACCAATAAGAATAATAATAATTTTGACATTGACGAAAATATGATGACAGTGACAGTCACAAAACAGGCCAGACAGCTGACAGTCATAAGCATTTGACACCAGAAGATAGTGACATACGAGCAACATTTTTTTTTTATTATTACATCTTTGATGAGGGAAGTAAGAGGATGAGGCATAAAGTTAACTACACAGAATATGTTATAGTTATAAGGTCAACTTCGTTAGAGAATGGACACAAATAAATAGACGCATTTCAGTTTAGCCAATACCATTTTGAACGTGCTAAAATGAGACAAGTATTCCGTTTCAACTTTAATTTTTGCTTATTCCATAATTCCCCTTAGACAATCCCCTGCGAAGGGGAATTTCAGAATTTTTATCCAGAAATCCCCTTTGCATGCCGGAAGGGGATTTGTCTCTGAGGTCACTTAAGACCACCCTGCGTCAAAAAAATCCGCCATGTTCTGGAGATATTTTGAGCAAGTGCGTCAGTCGTCAACTAGCGTCAACTGTCAAACGCAGTAAACAATGGGGCGGAGTGGGGCGGAGTTGGCACCATATTGAGGTGAAAAAATTCCGCACGTTACGTGACCATGTTTCACATCCTCTTTCTTCCCTCATTAAAATATGACACAGATTAGGAAAAAAAAACACAGAGCTTTGAAACATAATAATGACGGTCGCTTCTCGGGAGGCGAAGCAATATTTTTTTTTGCTCTGTGGGAAAAAACATGGAAAGTGTTGCCATATATACAGATTTATCTCACAGGTTAGAGAAAAAAAAACCTACTATCTGTATCGATTCAGATTTTAGGGTACCAAAACAGGGGGTCTAGCAAAGATCCTAAACGCTAACGCTATCGCCAAACGCTAACTCCAGAAATGTATTGAAATTACATTCGCTGCGGAAAAGTTAGCGATTTCCTAAATGTCATTTCAGGGGGTCTAGCAATGATCCCAATCGCTAACGCTATCGCCAAACGCTAACTCCAAAAATGTATTGAAATGACATTCGCTGCGGAAAAGTTAGCTATTTCCAAAATGAAAATGAAAATGTCGTTAGCGTGAGGGAGCTTTGCTAGACCCACAGTATGTTTTGGAGTTAGCATTTAGCGTTAGCGTTAGTGGTTGGACTGGTTGGTATCTTTGCTAAACCCCCAGATGACAGATTTAACTCTACTTCTATCAAGTATACGTAGAGGTATATATACATTCCTTGACTTCTATACAGATTTTTTAATTTGAAGATTTTTAGACATTTTAAATATGGATTCTTATTTTTATACTAAGTACTCGTTTTAGTTTCAGATGCATTATTTTTTTAAACTGGGTCGGGTAGGTATTATATTACATAGTTTGATAATTTAATTTTGGAAAAGTACAAGAAGCTACTACACTCACTGAAAACAATTGTTACTCTGTGAATTCACTCGAGTGATGTTGAGTTGTTGACAGCTTCTGTAATTTGCTTCTGCGTCTTTCAGTAGCAAGAGCGGATGTAGTTTTTTTTCATGGTAATAATAATGCAATGCGACGAGCATGCCATTTCTAGTAAACAATAAACATACAAAATCTATGAGTGGATTCAGTGGGCAGTCTTCGTTAAGTTTAGTAAACGATAGTCATTTTTTTTCCATTACCTAAGTCGAAAGTTGTATCTCTGTGCTGTTTAACTTAAATTAAATAAACGATACAGCTTATTTATATATGTTTTTGCGTATCTTTGTTTAATGAAACTTCAATTAAAGTTGGCAATTTTTTACTACTGAATTATTTTTTTTATAACATGGAGAGACAAACAAGTAGACGGCCTGCCTGATGGAAAGCAGTTACCGTCGCCTATAGACACCTGCAACACCGGGGGCGTTGCCGATGCGTTGCCTACCTTTAAGGACTCTATTTACCCGTCGTTTGAAGTGCCCCATGTTGTAGCTCAGCGGAAACACCTCAGAGGGAAGCTCATTCCATAACTTGCACGTGTGTGGCAAAAATGACCTCGAGAAACGGACTGTGCGAGATTTCCATGGGTCCACGAGGTGTGGATGAGCTTTTTGACGGTGACGAGCAGTGCGATTATAAAACCGCGACGCTGGGATTATGTTGAACAGCTCTTCAGAGCATTTCCCATTGAAAATTTTGTAGAACACACAGAGGGAACCGATGTCTCGGCGCAAACTCAATGGTTCCAAATCTTTGGTGAGCTCAGGACCGTCGGTGAGTCTAACGGCTCGTCGCTGCAAGGAGTCAAGAGGTTGAAGCTGGTACTTTGGCGCACCGTTCCAGAGCGAGAGCAGTACTCCATATGTGGCCTGACTTGTGCTTTATAAAGCATAAGCCGTTGGCCCGCCGTGAAGTACCGCTTGGCTCTGTTGAGTACACCCAGCTTCTTAGAAGCGAGACCAGCTTTACTCTCGAGGTGACTCCTAAACTGGACCTCGTTAGAAATGTCGACACCTAAGATCCCAAGTTTCACCAAGGTGGTAAGAGGAATGCCCTGGAACTGTGGAGCTACAGAAAAGGGGGCTTTTTTGGCAGTAAATGCGCAGACTTGTGTCTTTGTGGGGTTAAACTCGACCAAGTTCAGTCGTCCCCACTCCGAGACTTGCTCTAAGGAGCTCTCGATTTTGGACACAAGTAGTTTTCTGCTTTCCTCTACTTCGTGATGAGGGGCATTTATGCGGCCTGTGTATTGTGCATCACCGGTACTGTCATCAGCATAACAATGAATATTGTTGACTAGCAACATATCGTTGATATGCAGAATGAACAGTGTCGGTGATAGAACAAGGCCTTGAGGTACGCCAGCGTTAATTGTCATAGTCTCAGAGCTGGAGCCGTCAACGACGGCTTTGATGCTCCGACCAGACAAAAAATCTGCAATCCACATGCATAGCCCCTCAGGAAGCCCATAAGATGGTAGTTTCGAAAGAAGTGCCTTATGCCAGATCCGGTCGAACGCCTTTGCGATGTCGAGGCTAACGGCTAAGGCCTCCCCCTTGCTCTCGATGGCTTCTGCCCAGCGGTGAGTGAGGTAAACAAGAAGATCACCAGCTGATCGACCATGACGGAACCCGTACGGGCGGTCTATGATTAGCTGGTGAGCCTCAAGATACCTCAAAAGCTGAGCGTTAATCACTCGCTCCATCACCTTAGAGAGCAAGGAAGTGATCGCAATAGGCCTGTAATTCGCAGGGTCAGTGCGGTCACCCTTCTAAGGAACTGGGTGGACGAAGGCTACCTTCCATGAAGATGGGACTTTACCGGTAGCGTAGGAAAGCGAGAAAAGTTGCGCAAATATGGGAGACAGCTCTGGAGCACAGGTTTTCCGTACGATTGCCGGAATCCCATCCGGCCCACTTGACTTTCGCACATCAAGGGACTGCAGCTCCTTCCGTACGAACTTTACGTTTGATGTATTTCTAATAGGCCTGCATGCGGCCTGACGGCCACTGCTGAACATAGGCCTCCTCCACAGCCACTTTGAGCGGCTGCTCGCCTTCTGTATCCATCGGTATATTTCATGTACTTATATTTCCAATTAATTAATTTGGTTTCCGTTTCCGTTTCGGTTTCGTTTTGTTTCATAGATGTCAATTTTGCTCGCAAAAGTGAATTAACAATACAAACCTGTTTTTTTCCTGATGAAATGTGATGAAAAACGTTGTATGACACCCGTGTGGGTTGATCATTGACTGCTTAGAGCATCTATAAATGGAGATGTTAACGTTATAATCCGCAAGCACCATTTTTCTGCCATTTTCTACGGGGGACGAGGTAGAAACAAGAATTCGCAAGCGCAAGACTTTGCTATATGCAAAGTTCTCTGTGCGCAAGACACTGCAAGTCATTGTAAACTTGAAGGTTGGACATGACGTTGGCAAATGCATGAGACGTGCGGTGCCACCCATCCTCGACTGAGGAAAGATGAAAAAAAAGTTCACCTACTTTTCTTCTTCTTTAATGGCTTTCTATCGCTTTTTTGCAATAATTCTGCCAATGTCAAGTGAGTAAAATTTGTACGGTTATGTCAAGTCAAAGTCATATTTTGTCAGCAGTGCTGCCAATTGCGGGGAAAATCCCCGATTTGAGGGGAATTGAGGGTTGCAGCGGGGAGAGCGCGGGGAATGACAAAAATCGGGGAATTTCGGGGAATTCAGACCTTGTTTTTGGTGGGTAAAAATATTTTTTTTGTTGGTCATCCGAAAATAAAAAAGTGTTTCGCGCTCGCTTCGCTCGCACTTTTATGGTTTCTATACATACATCATTTTAAACTAAAACCAGCGCGCTTGTACTGACAGAATAATTCTGCAAAATTGTTTGTAACACTGATTTGGTGCCAGCAGCGCAACACTGTTCAGCCTAAATGCCAGTATAAATTAAATTCCTTAACTATTGAATTTTATTTATATGATTCGAGAATTGGTAATTATTATTGATTTACCCAAAAAATACAAATTACTTAAGATGATTTATAGCACATGGGCACTGTGGAATCAATTGCTCAACTGGCCATACTTATTTTCTGGATTATAAAATGTGGCGAATACAGAATTTTTTCGCGCTCGCTTCTCTCGGTATCATATTACACAGTCATTGCTCCTTTCAAAACACCGCTGGCGGCGCCATACTACCATCGCGCTGCGCCACCGAAAAGTTGTCTTAAGTTAGGACTTGGCTCTAAGTCGCGTCGTGTAGTTGTAAGGAAAAATAATCAGATGGATCTGGCATGAGAAATTCCGGATTTGGCCCAGGGAAGGCAAAGAGTGTGTAAACTACCAAACAAACAAAAAACAGAAACAAAAAAAAAATAATTGCAGTTAATTAATTGAAATTGAAACTAATCATCATCATCATCATCATCATCATTAACAGCCCGAAGACGTCCACTGCTGAACATAGGCCTCCCCCCGGGAGCGCCACTCAGAGCGGCTGCTCGCCTCCCGCATCCATCAGCTCCCCGCGGCTTTCACCAGAGCTTTTTTCTACTTTATCAAGTTTACATACAAATATTTCTCAAGGAAGGTTCTCCAATGAATAGAATAGAATAATTTTATTGACCTTATAACAAATCAGTTACATTAGGCATGTCAAATATGCAATGTGTATAAAATTAATTAAAAGAATGTAAACAGGCAGTAAAAACGCAAGAAAAAATAGATTTGATTGAAAAATAAATAAATTAAGTAAAATGAACTAAACAAGCAGCAAATACACAAAATAATTAAAAATGAAAAAAGGATGAATTCGTGTGATTCCGCGGCTTTCATCAGGTCGTCGGTCCACCTAGTGGGGGGCCGGCCTACGCTGCGTCTTCCAGTTCATGGTCGCCACTCGAGAACCTTTCTTCCCCATCGGTTGTCAGTTCTACGAGCGATGTGGCCTGCCCATTGCCATTTCAACTTGCTAATCCTAAGAGCTACATCGGTCACTTTAGTTCTCCTGCGGATCTCCTCATTACGGATCTTATCTCGCAGGGAAACACCGAGCATTGCTCTCTCCATAGCCCGTTGTGCGACTCTGAGCTTAGTAATGAGGCCAGCAGTTAGAGACCACGTTTCAGTTCCATAAGTCATCACTGGCAACACACATTGATTGAAAACTTTTGTTTTCAGGCTTTGTGGTATTTTGGACGAAACTAATGCAGGGGGGCAAATCTGTGAATAGTAAGACTACAGATTTAGTCTAGATAATGTAAGTTGTATATAATAGTATATTAAACAAATCATGTATAAAACGTAAAGTAAAACTTAGTGTTTTTGTTCCAAAAATGTCGTTTCGATAAATTAATCATAAAGATGCGGGGAATTTCGGGGAATTGGCGAAACTGACGCGGGGAATGGAGAATTTTTTATTGGCAGCACTGTTTGTCAGTCAAAACGCCAAACGCCAACAGTAAAATGGTGGATTTTTTACTGAAGGCTCTAAAAAAGGCCGTTGAACCAAAAACGAAAATGCATGATTTTATAATCTTGAAACCATTTGCCAACACGTGTGCACATTCACGAACACTTAACGGATAATTATCCACCCTTATTACACATGAAGTTCAAGATACACTAGTTTTGAAAAATAAATTCAAAATTCACAACCGCCATTGTCGAATTTTCTTCAAAGACCCACCTACTCTACTAGTTTTTGAGTTTTCATTTTTCTATTCTAAATAAATTTTTTTTTTATAATTACTAATTTAACGATTGCTTGCGTAAACACAATTTTTAACGCCAGATCCACCTACGGCTGCAACGTTTGGCTTACCCTCACCAAACTCCCGTATAATCATCGTATAATAATTATATCATTTCGGACAAGTTTAGGGATAAATTAATGAATGAATCACAGAGTACGTTGTCGATAGAAGGCCATTAGAATATATGTCTTCCATAAAATAAGGATAGGATATTAAACTCAATACATAATTATCTTAACAATAACAGAACTTAAAACCCCCATTTTATCGCCATGTATCGGGTCTTTATAAAATTACAGCGGGTTTTAATTTTTTCCAACAAACTAATAATAATAGGATCACAGAGCTATGAAACAAATGACGCTTCGAGGGGAAGCGTTTTTTTTTTGCTTTGTGAATAGGATAATCACAGAATACTATTACTTCTCCCGAGGATATATGAGGATAATAATGTTAGAAATCATATACCGCCTACATTTTTAACTTAAAAATTTTATTCATGTTTTTACAAAGAATAAATATAAAACTTAATTAGCTTAATTAGCAACAGTCAAACTTTTCTAACTTTTTTATATAAGCTTTCTAAACATGCACCTTAACATGTGACAAAAAATTAGTGGCTAATTATTTGTTCTGTGTCTGGGTGTTATAATGTATTCTATGTATGTATTTACAAATAAAAAGTATCTTAGGCTGAGTTGCACCATAATCACAGTTAAAGTTAGTGTCAAATTTTGACATTAGCCTGCCCTGCGAAGCGTGGACGGTGACAGATAGCAGTTAAAGTTAGCGTTAAAGTAAGCTGGTGCAACTCAGCCTAAGTATTATATCAGTTATCTGGTTCCCAGCTATGCTTACTTTGAAGCTAGATGGCGCTGTGTGAAATGTCCACACATATTTATTTATTATTTCATAAGGTGCAAAGCTACTGTAACTGGACTATACATCAACATAGAAGAACTATATGTAACATTATACATAATGTGATATGGTTGTGTAAACCACCAACCTTTGTGATTTTTTATATATATGTATATATATATATATATGTATATGTGTGGACATTTCACACATCACCATCTAGCCCCAAACTAAGCATAGCTTGTACTATGGGAACTAGATAACGGATATAATACTTATATACTTTTTTGTTTGTAAATACATACATAGAATACAATATAACACCATTTTGTAATGGGCTTGTGTGTAACAATATATAAAAAAATACTATGAGTTAAGATGTCAGAGAAATATCTGCACTCTTGGCAATGTCTATCTCAGTGTCAGGACCAAAAGGTTAAAATTAATTAATATCAAGAGTATCCAACATAGGTTTTTTTTCTATCTTTTATTTTAACAGGCTACAAATAACATAGGTCATCTTGTGAGACATTAACAGCAAGGAATGCACAATAAATTACTTATTGTCAGCTAATCTAATACCTAAAAATAGTCAGGAACCTAGGCTATATTACACACTAACTGGTTGAGCTTAAAATCAAATACTTGTGGCAGTACCTATATTGTTCAAAACTGAATCAGCAGCAAAGCTGCTATCTGTCAATAACACAAAGAAATTCCTGAAAATGTTCAGAACTCCAGTAACCAGCCATTCACAGAGTAAGTCTAATGATATAAATCAGAAGTTATTTTCAAATATTTGCAAGAGCCTTTTGATTTCTGCAATTCTTGCAGCTTGGGCTTGTACTGGGATCATGGCTTGGGACACTTCTTCTCCTTTTGCCAATATTGTATACATGCTTTTTATATTATTATCCATTGCATCACAAGTTTTGCCTACAGCTTCTTTGTAGACCTCCATATTTTCAGCAGTGAGAGAAGAGTTAGAATGTAATATGCTCGACAAGTTTTCAATAAGATTATCTACAGACTGAGCAATTTTCTGCGCTTCATATTCAAGATCATTCAGCACAGTAATATCAATCTGTCCTATTTGAGGTGCCAGTATTTGTCTATAGAGTTTGCCTGATGGAGTGCTTGAGCGAGAGGCACTAGAACTACCAAAAACTGGTGTTTCTCCTCTTTTAGTGACAGGACTAGATAGTTTGATTTTAAATTCTAAATCATCAGCAACATAATGTGTCATATCTCCTTCATATCTAACATGTCCATCCAGGTCTAGAGGAAACTTTTCCTGTTTTCGACTCTCTGATGGCAAGTTGTAAGGTCTGGATGGACCAGCAGTTTTCTCTTGTTCATCAGTTCGTCCTTGGTCCGAGTGAAACGATATCTCACTGTATGAAGCCGTCATCCGTGCAGTAATCTCATCATCCATATCCATTTCACCTTGCAGTTTTCTTGGATCGTTTGAGTCTTTCTCGTCGCAAGGTGATACTAGCTCGTCAGTTTTGGTAGCCATTTGAACGTAAAATCTAGATTACTTTGAGCAGAATCACTGAATCACATCACAATACGTCTCGATGGAGCAGAACAATGTTACTTGAGTATAAAATATGTCCGTGGTGGAGAATACACACAAACCCTTTATTTTATTTGCCTCTGATTATTGTAAGTGCAGTGCCTTGTGTGTTTAAAATAATATAAATTATAAAATTAAAAACACGTAGGAAATTAGAAATGAGTTGACTGGTTTTTTTTTTAAACTGATTTGCGAAGTTATTTTCTTATATTTTGGCTCCACACATAGTGTATTTAGCCAGTGTCAAGCATTATATTTTCATCGTGTTAAAAAATATTTCACGCAAAGTCATGTCCTAGTCATAGTCATAGTCCAGTCCAAGTCAAGTAGTCATAGTCCAGTCAAAGTCATGCTCCAGCAAAGTGGTGGCAACTTTACTACAAGCTTCTATGGAGTTTTGGAAGCAACACGAAAAGTCACGTTTCAACACATTATATCACTTGCCCTCACTCATGCTCGTAATTCAGCACTTAATGCGTAAAACGCCACCAATTTTAAACATTAACACTGGAAAAAGCAAATGTTTTGAAAAATAATACAATGCAACGACGCGACGTGAACTTTTCCACGTTCCCGCCAAAACTCGACTTACCAAATTGCCAATTTCGTCGTAGTTTTCGAGAGTAATAGTATTCTGTGGTTTTCGAGCATGATTCAATGACACTGACAGTGATATAACTGAAAAGCAATCTTTTCATTCATCTGTGGATGATCTGTTAGGTAAAAAATATTCAAGATAAAATTATACTTCGATCACAGACCAACACTTAGATCCACTTATGGTGCGAGATCCCACAGCACAAATACCTACGTCATTGAGTACCTCAAAAGGCTATCAGGGCCCCGTTTTATAAAGCTACAATTATTGTAGCTTACAATTGTAGCAGCTACAAGAACAAGTACCTACAAGTTACAAGCAGTTTATATCAATATACG
This sequence comes from Ennomos erosarius, assembly GCA_963580505.1. Taxonomy (NCBI): domain Eukaryota; kingdom Metazoa; phylum Arthropoda; class Insecta; order Lepidoptera; family Geometridae; genus Ennomos; species Ennomos erosarius. Next base: position 10,260,730 of record OY756987.1, read on the forward strand.
CTGTGATTACAAGTATAATTCACATCACTACGAACGTCACGGTATGGAACCACAGACCAAGTAGAGTATAAAATCTAGATTATGATGTTTCAAGATGCACATCCCTATGAATAAATAAATTATATAATATAATATAATATAATTATACTTAATTAAAAAGAAATTACGGAGAAAATAAGAAGAGAAATTTATATATTTAATTAATTAAATTGCAATTTATGTAATAATTTATGAAGTCCTTTTGCTTTGTAAGTTGTTGAAGTGAATAAAAGGCTTATTATTATTATAATTGATATTCTAAATGCATAAGTAGACGACTTTGAAGCAAGTTGAGCGAACTTACTAAACTTGAGAAACGAATTTCTATCTTGTTTTCTTTCACTTCGGCTTGTCTCGCCTATTATGCTACAACCAGCCATATCATACACTTGCGCAACACAGTCTATAATAAGTTGTTAGCTTAAATATTGTTCTTCAAAAGACGAAACATTAAAAAATTGATAAAAATGTTTAGATTTTCGTCAGACTGACTTTTGTTGGCCGACTGTCTGTCATGGAACTGACGGATCGTAGCCAAAAACTGAGTACGCCGCGCCGATAAGGACAATTTCAATTCATTTATTCCAAAACAATAATTTGTATAGGAAATAACAAGCAGTCACAATTTCAGATAAGTATGCATAATTATAGACGGTAAAATTAACAATAATAAGCTCACAGTGGTTGACTGGTAGTGCTCCAAATACATACATGGCACACAAAAGTAAACTATCTGTATCCTTTACTAACTCGTTGGCTAACTGTAACTATTTATCTCTTATTCGCAACACAATTGCATATCTGGTATATCTGTGATGACGTAGATACTCGTATGCATTTCTGCTGTGGGATCTCGCACTAGCGTTAGTCTGTGCTCTGTGGAACAAACGAATCCACAGAACGATACCGATTTAAGTAATGTCAAAAATGCGGGAGTTTTTGACAGTTGTCAATAAAAACATCGTGAGACGTGATTTTTGGGATTCATTCGTGTCCGTGTGCTTTTATTGGAAAATGATGATAAATGTTAGCCATTTGTTGTAAAAGCTTTTGGGAGCGACAATAAAATAATTGTTAAGAGAACAGTGGGTTTAATTAATTGGTGAGTTCATTGATTCAAAGTTGTTCAGAGCGAAACCTATCAGGCATAAAACATGGCGCTCCTCAACGACATGTGCGGTTAGGGCTCGTCGTCCTTTGTCGTGTTACGTGTAAATTTGACTGTCTCTTAGCGATAGTTGAGTTGCAAGTGTGTGTTTTGTGGTTCGCCTTTTTGGGACGGATTTTTTGGGGTGAATGGAAGCTAAAATACAATTTAGCCATGGTGAAAACCCGTCGTAGCAACGGAGAAAACGGTGAGGTAGAGGATGGGAATTACACTTTGAACGACGTGGGCAGCGTCTCGGATGACAAGGTGAAACGTCCCGTAAGGAACCAAGTTTATTTCGCGGAGATATACCAGCCGTGCTTTCTGTAGAATACATAAACTGCCACTTCCTGTCCGAGATTTAAAGTATTCACTGACTTGCACGCGTTTGCATGCGCTTATAGAGGGTTCTGTTTCAATTTGTGTTATGTTTAGTTAGCATAAAGACCCTGTAATATATTCCTAGACTAAAAAAGTGTAGATTCTAGAAGAGCTGACCTTTTTAAAAATCTTGGTTTGAGAGTAGGCAATTTAATAAGTAGTCTCGTATTTGATACAACTGTATAACATACTTACTGTTTGGATTGGATGATGAAACCTATTAGAAATAAATAAAGTCTAAAATAATTACAGAACATAGTTGTACTGAGGCTTTAGAGTAAGTTTCACATATTCCGGTTAAATTCTAGGTGTCTCAGTTTCCTGTCTTGCATATCATCCAAGTACCATTCCATTCACCAGAGGATAAAAAAACTAAATCCTCTCTCAGGTACTGGCTATGCCCTCGTTGTTGCAGACATCGATAGACAGTGGTGACCACTCACCATCAGGTAGCCAACTGCTTATTTGCCGTTCATCTCATTTAAAAATGACCTTAAAGTTATTAAAGCAATTTAGAGGAAGTGGTAAGGAAAAGCTGGGGTTTCAATCAATAATAATTATACAAAGAAGTTGCTCATGTAGATATATCATAATTATTTGCTGGTATTTATTTCTGATTAGTACAGAAGGTGGAATATAAGTGAATTGGCAACTGGTTTTCAGTTCAAATACCATTCAAAATCTCTGCAAAATGCTGCGAAACAGATTTTATTGCTACAAAGATATAATAACTATATGAACATTAATCTAAATATTTGTGGTGTTGATAAATGAGGTTTTCTTTACTTAATTAAAAAATGTGGGATAATGTAAAACCTATCTCTAATATGTGCATGGGGTGTTTTCTTGAATGAATTATTCAACATGTATGGTGTTCACTTTTGCTTTGATTAACAATTTTTTAATTTGAGCTTTTATTTCACCCTTTCAACCAGTTTACTTATGTAACACTGAAATGTTAGAGCAAATTTAATTCCGTTCACTGTGATTGGGGCTCCTATGTTGTAACTAGCTAAAATAATTCAAATTATTAACTGGATTTGTTCCCTCAAATCTTATGAGAACTCTATGTTACAGAATAAATTGATATTAATATTTATGATTTTTAAAGCAGTATCGCCTGCTCAGCGTAATCTACAGATCAACCCCGTAAGTTGGTTATAAAGGTGAAGGAAAAATTCAGACATGAGACCACTTGTCACTGTAGCTTAAGTAAAGCATATCCCGGCTTGAGGGATGGATGGATGCGGGTTCAATCCCCGCCCGTGATTCTAATTTTTCCTTTACAAATTAATCTGTAAATCGATATTGATGTGACATCACAGCAATGCCACTGAAGTGGCTGTGCCAGCAACTCAAGTACATACATGCTCTATGCCAAAGACAGTTGGATTTGAGAAAGCCCTGAGAAGCTGCTAGCTGGGAGAAATACTTATAATTAAACACCTTAAAAAATTTTTTGTGTTATGTACAGAGCTTTTTCGTTTACTAAGCCAGCTCAACTAGGTGGACCAACAATCTGGTTACAACCGTGTGGAACCGATAGATGCAGAAGGCAAGCAGCCATTTAAAAGTGGCACTCTGCGGGGAGGCCTATACCTATTCAGTAGTTGACATGTTCAGGCTTTTTATGATGATGATATTATAAAAATCTTCAAATAGTCTCAAAATGATATTGTAATCTAATGACAGATCAAAGGGTATTTTCATCATGGAATTAGGTACATAGACTGGTTTTGATTATGTATGATATTCTCTTGACTTTGTCTTAATATATTTACCATCAAATGTGATGGAATTGTTAAATCTTATATTGTTAGCCAAAAACTGAGCAATGACTTTTCAGTAAACACATGAAGGTTATATATGAAAGGTGATATGAAATGCCATAACATATATAACTTGCAAGCTTTAAAATTAAAGTTTTTACAGCAGGAAAACAATTGGTCTCAGCGTGAACTGAGGAGCGCACAGTACAAGGTTACAAGAACCATCAAGCGCTGGCCTGCTAAGTGTAAGTACCAACACTTGTTATCTTCCATAAAAAAACATAATCATAATCAGCATTTTGAATCAAACTTGAGAATCAAAACAATTACTTTTTCAAACAACAACTTAACTTTTAAACAATTTTTTTAACAGATAGCCGTTGTCGTCGCACAATCAAGATGCCTCGCATCGTGTTTCCTGAGAGTGACACTGAAGCTGAAAAATATTCAAGACGGTAAGTCTCAATCTAAATTTTAATGCAAAGCATTTGCAAACTATTCACGCACAATCAAAAAGATGGAGAACTTATAAAACGTATTCTGCATAGTTGTAATAAAAACACATTGGCACCGTTTCAGCTGTATCTCGGATCCTGAATGTAAAATGTAGAATTACGTATCTAGCGTACTATCCTTTTTGCTGGTTCTGTAATAAATGAATGAAACGACGCTGTTTTTTAATAGAAATAATTTTGGAGCTGCAGAGGTGGACAAATTTGTGAGGGTGAATCACTAATAATTCCCCATCTGCATAAATAGAGCCATGGGTATTACATTCGCTAAGGTGTTTTACTTCAACTTTTAGGTTTAAGGTTGCTTTTTTTCGTAGGTCTAGGGATGTCAGGGTATTCTTTGCGGGCGAGGACGAATCGACCAACAGAAGCGTCAGAATCCGACGCAGCCGCGGCCCTAAGAAGAACTACGTGGAGGATAGCGAAGACAAACCTATTCAGGAAAGTAAGTTCATTTCAGAACATTTTTCTTGCTTCTGTTCTGCAAAATCCTAAACTAAATTTTATAAGGATAGTTTTATAAGGATTGCTAAAATATTGCTGTCCTTTTCTTATTATCTCGAAATGACAAGGAGGACGGATCGTAATTTTTCTTTAACTAATACAGTCTGTGCAGATTTGTTTAGCAGATGCTAATTTCGTTATTAGATATTTCGTCTAAGAGGAGCGAGCGACGACATTTCACGTTAAAGTTACTAATTGTGCTTTTTATTTAAACACCCGACCCGTTTTTGCTGTTTTTTTATGTTGCCGCTATTTATGAATTTAAATTAGGTCATACTATTTATTGGTCATAAGCAAAATGCGCCAATGCAACCAAATCTTACTTTACTTCCACTTTGACCAAGTCCTTTACTTCTAGACGTGCGAAGAAGCTGCCGCAAGCGTAAGCTCCTCCACCACAACTTCAACGAGAGCTGGATCACCAATGAGCTCAAAGTGAAGGGGTATCCAGACTTATATGGGTACCCAGGGTTTAGCTCCTCGGATGAGTTCACATCGGGGGATGAAGCTGCACATTCGCAGAAGAAACTCATGAGCCAGGTCAGTCTATTATTAATATCTCTTTACAATTTAGTACAACACTGACACTGGGCCATCGTGTTTTAATAGCTAACCATTATACACCTTATATAAAGATATATTGATAGGATATATCACTTGAGGGATATTATCCCTTTACCAATAAATTGGGACAGCTGGGGTAAAAGTGAAATAGGTTATTTGTATTTATTGGTTTTATCTTTGCCTATATTTAGACTCAAAGCCGCGAAACGAACTATGTAGATAGCAATGCTCGGTGTTTCCCTGCGAGATAAGATCCGAAATGAGGAGATCCGCAAGAGAACTAAAGTGGCCGATGTAGCTCTTAGGATTAGCAAGCAAGTTGAAATGGCAATGGGCAGGCCACATCGCTCGTAGAACTGACAACCGATGGGGAAGAAAGGTTCTCGAGTGGCGACCACGATCTGGAAGACGCAGCGTAGGCCGGCCCCCCATTAGGTGGACCGACGACCTGGTGAAAGCCGCTAGGAGCCGATGTATGCAGGAGGCGAGCAGCCGCTCTAAGTGGCTCTCCCTGGGGGAAGCCTATGTTCAGCAGTGGACGTCTTCAGGCTGTTAATGATGATGATGATGATGATGATGATGATGATGATGATGATGATATTTAGACTCGACTAGGCTCTCGAATGTTATTCGTACGATAGTTGTACACTTTTAATTGGTCATCTATTGTAATGCAAATGAATGACAACCGATGGGATAGAGAGATGTAGAGCAAATATTTCTAGAACTTACATCTATAGTCATAGATTTTCGATCTTCCACATTTTAGAAGCAAAATGGAGTCTCAAATGCGCCAACCAACACCGATGAAGATACGCAACTGTCGCGGCTAAGGCGAACATCCGCTAGGTTCAATAACAATAAAAAATCTAATGTAAGTCACCTTCAATATTGTTTGCTTATTAACTCTATTTTAACTTTTAGCGAGCTTAGGCCCGTATTTACAGTACGAAATTTGGTAGAGAAGGGTTGCTGAAGTCGGATTAATTTTGAAACGACTTGAGCACCCATTGAGAGCTGAGTGTGTTCGTCAATGGCTTCCGATTGCTAACCACTGTGCAGATTTATATTTGATGCACCAACACTGATCAACTGTTTTATGGGTATTTCAACACGCACAAGTAGAATTTCGGTAATATCACTTCACAAAGAAGCGCGTGCGCATATACCGTTGTATAGTAGTATGGGTGTCGTGGAACCATGGTTCTCTTACAGTGGTATTCATAAACAAAGGTTGAACAAACCCCGAAAATCTATTATTCCACTTTTACCTAGAGATTAAATGCGTAATCATTCTTCTTTCACTTTCATAAACAATCACTGGAGAAACCCCTCACGGAACTGCATTTTAATTAAATACTCTACGATTTCAATCAAGTTGTCTATGAAAATTCTGTTGAGTGTCATATTTTAACGCGACTTTTGAACTATCAAAAGTCGCGCCAAAATGTCTCCCGTCACTCACTCACAAACAAATTAAAAGAAATATTATTTTTGTATATTTTGTGTTAAATATATTATTTTAACTGGTAAATGTTGAAGAAACGGTACCGATATACCTTATTCGTATTTTAAATATCACGACACTTCACAAAATAATAAAATAACACGAAATGAAAGCAAGTGAACCGATTGGTTGACGAAATTCGGACAATCAGCATTCAGCCTCGGATCATGCCAGATTGGGGGCTGCTTTTGTTTATGAAATGCATAAAGCTAGAATTTGCCGCACAGCGCCTGAATCATCCTCTGGAGGTGCCCCCACCTCGACTATGTTCCAGTGTTAGTTCCTGGGTCCCTAGATACAGGAATCCTAGGTAACGTCCAGGATATAATTATCACATGCATAATCGTGGGGCGTCATTTTTATTTTTTTATTTTATCGTGGGCGTAGATCCCGCCCCTTGTTATGGTTCAAGGGTGATGGTTGATACCTAGCGCATCCGCTAGGTGTCACGTGTGGTTGGGGAGTTTGGAGAGAGGGAAAGGGACGCAGTATACTCATCAAGCCAATGATACCATATCAATATAATTTAAATGAGAAAAAGGCGCCAACAAATGGGACAGATAATTTGTCCCGAATTTCCCCATTTATTTTACATAAATAAATAAATAAATAAAAATGTTTATTTCAGGTTGTTCACCCATAGTGTTAGTACTTTAAACTTAAAATCTATATTAGTAAATGAAATACACTAAAAGACACATACCTTATTTATAATGATATTGAGCGGCTTACTGAGCCACGAGTTGAGCAGACGGTTTGTGCAGCTCCCCCCATCGCTTCAGGAAGCCACTCGTGTAGTCTCCAGCTACTAGGGCCAGGAGGCTGTTGGTTGTGCCCCACACGCGCCGCCTCATGGACGCCGCGCGCGCACGCATGATTGCAAAAAAGTCATCCGTGCGCGCGTCGGCGAACATTCCGGACGCGCTACAGAACCGAGGCAGACCCAACAGCATCCTGAACCCATTATTATATTGGATCCGTAGAGCATTGTAAGCTTTCTGCGTATACTTGGTCCACAGGCAGCACGTGTAAAATGATTGGCAGAATGCTTTGAATAAAGTTACTTTCACTGGCATAGTGCAGCGTGCAAACCTGCGGGCCAACATATTACATCTAACCGACAATGCTCTACGTTCCCTCTCAATATCCAGTCCATCCGACATATCATCTTTGACCCAGTGACCCAGGTACTTAAACTGCTTAACCCACGTGAGAGGAGCTCCATCTAGCATCACGTCAAGGGTTGAGTAGCTTCTACTCCCCGCCTTGAAGAGCATTAGCTCACTTTTTTTTCGTATTGTACCTCAGTCCATGAGACGCAGCGTATGCCTCGCAAAGTTTCAGCAGCCGGTTTAAAGCCCCGATCGATGGGCTCAACAAAACCATGTCGTCTGCGTAGCTTATATTATTGACCATTACTCCGTCAATTGAGCATCCGACATTAGTTTTGCATGATGATGAGCATTAAAGTCTCCCAACATATATACCGACTCAGTACAAGAACTCTCAACAATCGCGCTGATCTCACTTAAACATTCTGTGTACTCGCTCAGATTATCCGCAGTATCAGTGGGCATGTACACAGAAATGGCCAAAAACGATCTACCATTCGCCACCGACACTTTTATTGCCGTTATTCTCACGTTATCACTACGAATTACAGTGACATCATGGAATATATCCTTCCTCCATAATATGGCCACGCATCCATGAGGTCTCCAACGCAGCACGCCCATCGACGTATCCACCGCGGATGATCCAGTGTAGGCAAAGTTATCATCAATAGTACCCAGGAACGTTAAGTCATGGGGCAGTAGCCAAGTCTCCTGTAAGGCCACAATGTGCCCCTGCTTACACAACGATCTAATACAGTCTACTGATCGGATTACTGATCTGCAGTTGTAACTTATAAGCACACAATTTTGATCCATTATTATTTAGATAACGTCCCCGAACCTCGAATTATCTCATCCGATCCTGAGGATTGGCGTTTGTATTTGAAATCGACGAAACGACGAAACGATATTCCATCAGGCCAGAGTTTAGTATCCATAAAAACACTTAACTTTTGTTTAGGTATAAACATTTTGAATGAGTTATACTCCTTTTCTCGTGTCATGTGTACTCGTTCCAACGCAACATCCAAACCAGTTTTAACTTTAATGTAGGCATTGATATCGTTAGCCATGGTAGTCTTGGCCACATTATATATGAATATAGGAATTTTAATTTCTGCCGCCTTGAATTTACTATCCTCATCTACCACGGCGTCGCCTTTTAGTCCTGCAAAACGATTTCTGTGTCTTCTTCTTTGTACTACTTTCCATTCTTCGCTTGGTTCTTTATACTTCCAGTCACCGTCCTTCGCCAGTACATCAACAAACGACGTCGTTTTCTCCGCGCGCGGGTTGAGTTTAGATACTGTTTTCTCTGGTGATAACGATAGCGGAACCGCGGCAGCCGCGGACAGCTGAGCGGGATCGGTTCGCTGTGCGAGCGAGATCGACTGACGGGTCAGCAACTCGTGCGACACGTCTGGCTGCGGCGCAATCGACTGTTGAGTTTGACACGAAGGTAGTGAGTCACTATTGGTTGCTCGGTGGCCAGCTGATGGTACCGTATTTATTGGAGTTAAAAAACTCTCGTAGTTTTGGAGCCCCATGGGCCCACTATCACAGTCACTTTCCATGAGACAGGCTCCTCTCTTTACATTTACGTTCTTTAAACCGAGAAGAGAAGGTACCCTTTGCGATTTAAGACTGTTTTTCAGCTCCTCCAATTGATTTTTAGTCACGTAGTTATCCATGATTGTTTTCATATTATTTTGCACTATTATTAAATCCCTTAGTACTCTTGTCGGATCAATGTGATCAAAACTCAAGGGGGGCAAACGCTCTAAATTTCTCGCCACAAAGATTGGTGTCAAATCAGGATCAGTTTCCTTAAGTAGTGTTATTATATCATAAAGATCACGCTCCATTCTGCCTTCTTTTTTGCGTTTAATCTTGCGCTTATCCGTTTTGACCGATCCAAACAACAAGCTCTTCGCGGACTCAATTTCTTTCGGCGAAAATGCCGCAGAACACAATCGGACCATTCCATCCTCGTCCATGACATCCGCCTTATTTTGTATAAAGGCCAACCTCACATATCACAATCCTGCAATGATTGCACTTAACAATCTTACAAGACGTATCACTCGTGTCGTCACTTTACTGGCTCGCAAACACTTTCACATCGACCGCACGCAACGACGCGCGGACACAGACTGAGACATAGCATACTTGTTTGTTTTTTTATTTGTATCAAGCCACCTCACCCAGTTTCTATATGTTTATTATAGGATGCAACTGAATCAGAATCTGAAGAGGAGAACAACCAAACGGTAATTGAGAAAAAACAGCAAGATAATAAGAAGGAAGATGAAAAGATGCAAACCGATGGTGCTGCCAAAGATGAAGTCAAAAAAGAAAAAGTGGAACCAATACCACAGGATAGTGAAAGGTAATATTTAGTAGAGAAGGTGGACTTTGTATTGTGTATATATACCGTCTTACCACAAAAGATTTAGACGCGCCTTAAACACTTGTTGAACAGTTGTTTCATGAATTCCATACCACAAATCCGCGCCTAATACTCGTTTAAGATAGACGGGCGTTAAACACGTGCTAAAATTTAAACATACTCAACCCTTAGTTTAAGAGGTGTTTAACTGTCGCTGTCACCATAACACACACAGTCAAACTTCACGCTAATAACGTTCCGTTTTTTCTATGGTCACTGCTATGACGCTAACATGTATTGGATTTACAAAATGAGTTCTGCGCGGAATGAAACGATTCGTATAATGTCACCATAAAAAATGTGGATTGAGTTAGACAGTGTTTAAGTAAACACGGTATAAATATGGTTTTGTAGTGACAAAAATAAAATATCCGTTTAAGGAGCATTTAACTTTTAGATGCTGTCTAACTAAACATGTATCTAAGCGATGTTTAAAATTATTTTTGTGGTAAGATGGATGCAGTCTAAGAATAGCCCATCTAGAAAGAAAAAAAAAAAAAAAAAAAAACTTTCAGTGGGGCCATGAGAGCCGGCTAAAAGAATATCCAGGGAATGGGTAGCTGCATTGGTACATTAAAATATAAGCGTTGTAGGGGTTCATAGGGGCCTGTGTGTGTGCAGCAGTGGACGTCTTTCAACTGATGATATGGTTGTCCAATAGCCATTTCAGCTTTTGTAGAACATTCATACAGTTGTTCTGATGATTAGCAGTAATATTGAAAGTGTAAAAAACCCATGTTTCCTTCTTCAGTAATCAAGCCCCTGCAAGGTCCACAAGACGTAGGGGTCGGAAGCCCAAGAAGCGCGATGGTCGACATGAAACAGGTATACAAACTCTTCCATTCTATACAGTAAAAACTTTTTGCTTTGGACTCATTGATTTAATTTTCGTTTGACAGTATTATGACATTTATTAATTTTTGATGCTGTCAATCTCTTTTTAATAAATATTTACTGTATATTTTCTGAAATTTTTGTTTTACTCATATCTTTATAAATATTTATTATGTAAATCGTTTTTATTGTGGTTTACTCTAGACATGTTAAAAATACTACTTCATCACAACATCATAGTAAAATACGGGCAATAGGTAATTTACCTTGTATTTGATAAAACATTATTGCAGCTTTCTAATGAATAAACTAACGTTCAAGTTCATGTACTCAAGTGTGCCAGTGCTTTGAAATGAAACAACTATGCAAACAAAGTCTATGTTTAAAGTGAAGCCTCTTGAGGTTGGCTCGGTAGCACGAGGCATCCTCGCATCAAAGTTACAGCTGAACGAGGCAGCTGCTAAGCAAAGAAACTTTCCAGCACAACTTCATACTGAGGCGATGTTCTGGGCGTTGAAATTTCGTCTCCCAGCGTAAATTATTATTGTAGTTAAGAAGTAGTAATAACCTTATGGTTTTCTTTAGCTTCGGAATCATCCTCAACGGAATCCGGCAGTGAATTAACGCTGAGCCGCCAACCGAGGCGTTCGAAACGTACGCGCAAACCCAAACCGGCGTTTGTACAGATTGCGCAAGCGGAAACACGTGGCAGAGGTAATTTTAAACTAAATATTAATAAGTACTAGTTTTCTGGTTTCTTACGGCAATACATACTTTTGTTATTATATTATTTGTATTACTAAATAAACGATCCAAGTAAAAGTTCACGTAGGTAAACCTTCTTCGAAAATTATTTTTGGCGACTGTATCCAAATTGGTCAATCACTTCCGATATTCAGCCAAATGAACATAATGGGGAGTTATGTGATTTAATTTATTTTACAGCAAAAACATTTACAATAAGAAAGAAGCCATATAGTTTAAGAGAGAGGAAGCCAAAAATTCTGCGTAGGAAGACAATCAGAGGTAAAAATACTTTACTTACACTCAAAACAACACTGTTTTGAGATGCCTGAAAGGATATTGTGAATTTGGACCTTAACTTGAATGGAATAAAGTATCGATTTCGTTTCAGCTCAATCGCCATCAACAAGTAGCAGCAGTACCTCAAGTTCAGACACAGAAGGAGACTTAAATGTGTCTATGAAAAATAGGAGTAAAGGCAGGCAGAAGAGTAAATCCATGGATGACAAGAAAACAGACAGGGCGCTGAGAGATATACAACCCGTCGAGCTTGATGGCAGAGTTAGGTTTACATCGGTATGTGATCCAATGATATGGCGTCTACTATTATAATAGGCATGATGACTAATTCTTTTTTTGCATAAATTAATAATATTCCTTAAAAGATAAACATTTGTGAAAACAAAAATAAAATATCTCAAAAAACGACAAAGTTACAAGCATTTTAAAAACCGGAATAGAAAGAGATAGCTCAAACGACCAGTGACGTCGGAGCAATGTCGTCATAGTACCTCATTACTAAGCTGTGGTAGCTTTACATACAATATCTTTGGCATGTGACGTCAAGAGTGGATTTTTCATAGTAACGGTGGGGGCGGTCTGTTTCGCGAGAAAGGGACAGGCGATGCCTCCTGTAGAAACTTTAAAAGCTTATTACTCCGTGATTTATTTACCGATTTTACTTATTTTTTCAATTATTGCATTCATTTTTAATCTTCTTTATGAAAGTATCATTTACTTGTTCATTTTTAATAGTAGTCATCATGCGCATTTGGACGAAATCCACAGGATGTGGTTTTCTGGCTGCCTCTGCTTTGTCGAAAGTGTAGTGGAAGTGAGACAGCAATATAGTTACTCTGTTTTCTTTATTGGTGTATTAAAGTTTGATGGTGTTTGTGTCTATTAGACATTACTGAGGTTCGAAATACCTTTTTAAATATATTGCAAATGGATTCGTTTATTTTAATGAAATTGGCAAAGCTTTCAGAAAGTATGCTGTTACATAGCGACTTTTTCGGAATCTTTTCCTTGAAATAAAGTGCCAAGCATTTTATTCTAGAAAATTCAAAGGCTTTAAATATACATCTACTGCTTTAAACGATTTTAGGAACGCACACAACACATACGCATCAAAATCCTTTAACTTTTCAGGTGGGCGGGTTAGAAGAGCACATAAAATGCCTCCGAGAAATGGTCCTTTTCCCACTCATGTACCCAGACCTATTCAAGAAGTTTAACACGCGGCCAGCCAAAGGGGTATTATTCCACGGTCCTCCAGGAACCGGTAAAACGTTACTAGCGAGGGCACTAGCTAACGAGTGCAGTTTAATAGGAGGGAGGAAAGTGGCCTTCTTTATGAGGAAAGGAGCTGATTGCTTGAAGAAATGGGTCGGGGAAAGCGAGAGGCATTTGAAGCTGCTGTTTCAACAGGTTGGTTGTCTCTTTCCAATATGCTATTTATACCATTCTAAGTTTGATTTGAAGATGATCCTAATTTTGAAACTCTTTTCATCCCATATCTGACTTTACCGAGGGTTGTTTAAAAAATGTGAATGAATGAAAATTAAAAACTCAAGAGTTTCAAGTTTCAAACACAATCTTAACATTTATTTTTCTTTTCCTCAATTTACAAAACAAAACTGTTTTATTTCAGGCGAATAAAATGAAGCCTTCAATAATATTCTTCGATGAGATAGACGCACTAGCGCCCGTGAGAAGCGTGCGACAGGAACAAGTGCATACCAGCGTTGTCGGCACTTTACTAGCAGAGATGGACGGGCTTTGTGACAGGTCGGTATCTCGTTTTCTCTCCCAGTCTCCCTTTCTTTCTTCTATCCCTGTCGCTCTCCATTCGCCCCCTATCCCCCTATCTCTGTACGTCTATTCCTTTACTATTTTCCTCGTGACTCGACTAATCCAGCTCTTGGATAATTTACATTAGCTAGCATGCCTTGTTAAAATGGCCTTTACAATATAAAAAGAAATTCAAAAAGGCAATGTATTACATTTTGCACTCAAAATTCAGTCAAGAATTTTCCAACATTTTTCCATGTTTGTTTTATTATTGTTTGTGTTTTTAGCAATATAGTCCTTATTCCCAGGGGTGAAGTGGTAATTATCGGCGCAACCAATCGTCTCGACGCAGTAGATCCGGCGTTACGGCGGGCGGGGCGATTCGACCGCGAGTTACACTTCCCGCCGCCTCACGGCTCCGCGAGGCGAGATATACTGGACATATACACGCGAGACTGGCGGCCGAAACCGGGAGACGAGACTTTAGACCTTGTGGCAGAACTAACTGCGGGATATGGAGGTAAGAACGATACTATACAGAATTTGGTAAAGGTTTTGGTTGCGAGAAACACTGAATTTGTTTTTAAACGAAATACACAATACTGGATAAAGAAACGTGAGGCTAGTGTAGATTGCGAGAAACATTTCATATTGGCTCATGGAGTTGTTAGCCAAGATATACTGCATAAAGAAACGTGAGACTAGTGGCTGTGACCTCGAGACGACACTTAAGATCTCGTGGCATAATTTACTGGTGGATATGGAGGTATAGGGCTTTAGGTTCACGAGTTAAAAATAATAATAATAATAATAATAATAATAATAAAAAAAAAAAATTGTTGTCGTTTTCATTGCCTCATGAAGACATGACAAGATATACTTGACAAAGAACCGCGAGACTGGCGGCCGAGATCGGGAGACAACAGTTTAGACCTCTTGCCAGAACACAAAAACATGCTCGACATAATTAACACTGCTTATCAGTGGAATAGCTATTCAGTGTTTTATCTTTGCCAATTTCAAACTTTACAAAGAGAAACAAAACATAAAATCCCGTATGAAAAATCTGCATCCATCTATCAGCTGTATTCAAATCGTTAGAGTAAGTAATGATATCTCTGTTACAGGATCGGATCTGAAAGCGTTATGTTCAGAAGCAGTACTGAAAGCGCTTAGAAGGGTGTACCCTCAAGTTTATGAAAGTGAACACGCGTTGCTTATCGACGCTAAAAATGTAAGATTTTTTTTCATTGCTTTGTTTTGATTCCCTCTCACTTCTTTTTACCTGAGCTTAACCTGTAAATTACGTTACTATTGATTTATCTAACTGCGTATTTTCGTAAATTTGATCGATGTGGACTGCGCCGAGAGAGCAATGCTCGGTGTTTCCCTGCGAGATAAGATCCGAAATGAGGAGATCCGCAGGAGAACTAAAGTGACCGATGTAGTTCTTAGGATTAGCAAGTTGAAATGGCAATGGGCAGGCCACATCGCTCGTAGAACTGACAACCGATGGGGAAGAAGGGTTCTCGAGTGGCGACCACGAACTGGAAGACGCAGCGTAGGCCGGCCCCCCACTAGGTGGACCGACGACCTGGTGAAAGCCGCGGGGAGCCGATGGATGCAGGAGGCGAGCAGCCTCTCTAAGTGGCGCTCCCGGGGGGAGGCCTATGTTCAGCAGTGGACGTCTTCAGGATGTTAATGATGATGATGATGATGGACTGCGCCGGAAATAGCAAAATACTAGACTGGTTAAATAAATAAATAAATAATTGAAGTGCGGACTCCATATTTACCTGAATGTTCATGGTGCCATACATAATATTGACACATATTTTGTAGACCAGAACCTTGGTGTGGATTCCATGTATACTTAGATCTTCATGGTGCCATAGGTTATTTTTGCTCTTTTCGTATATTAATTTAATGCTGTAATACTCCATCCATAGAAAGCTACACAATTTGGCCCTTAAAAACAAGAAGAGTCAAGGAAGGAGCTCAATAATTAAAATTTAAGTTCTGTATCAAATTTTAACTTCTTCCATGAACAGAATACAAGGTGACCTTGAATTGGTATGTTATTCCGAAATGGGGGGACTGGGACCATGATACCCTACAAGTTGTGAGAACCTTTCTTGAAAATGGCTGTTTCAAAACCTCCATGGTAAAAAATAAATCCACTCGCAAAATTACATGTGCGATCGCTACGAGAGTTAACAAGATACTATAAATTCATTTCTAAACATAGATCGTTAAACTCATTTAAGTGCACTCGGTCAAAGACGAAGTTCAACCAACCAGCTGCGCTAAGGCTATTTTCGAACGTAAACTTTACATTCAATGCATTTCTTCAATGAAAAACTATTGATTTAGTAAAGTCGTAGAAGAAACATTGTCTACCTTGGGGTGTAGATTTACCCCCTTTCGCGATAATATACCAATTCAAGGTCACCTTGTATTTATAACTTACCTTTGTTTATGTTTTATTTTCTCTGTTAGGTGGAAGTGACGAGGCAAGACCTTGTAGAAGCGATGCGTACGTTAGTCGCGGCGGGCGCTCGGACTAGCCCGATGGCTGCACAAAGGCTGCCGACGCACTGTGAACCGTTATTAAACACTCAAGTCCAAGCCGCGGCTAATATGCTGGAGAACATATTTCCCATGAAGCCTAGTCACAGGTAATTAAAAAATAAATTAAAAAAACAAACTAAAAACCAAAAAAATAATAATAATATGTCTCTATTACTTTTTAATTTGTAAAAATGGCGTGATAACACCGCTTTTCGTATGCGTTTGACACTTATGTCAACTTGTCACACCAAATACAGTGCACTGATTGGTCGAAGACAGATGATCATTGATTGCCTCTGCACGTAATGGTGTTGGTTTTATCGTGCGAAATTCCGTTTCTTCTCATTAGAGTACCAAGTTATAACCAACCGGTTATGAATCAAGAAAATATTTACTGTCTTGTTAGATACGAGATTAAAAAAATTACTGTTCTTTCAGGTAAACCAATTTGATAACTACTTATCAAACAGGAAAATGTTGTCTGTTAGATTACCAGCAAAATAAAGATTAACCTTTCCTTCCAGAAAACCAACTTTGCGCAGATTGTGTTGATACTGTAGAAATGTAAAGTAGACTTCTTTGTAGGGTATAACCCGAACTTTTCACACAGAACATTTTTAGAGCTTAAAATCTGAACCTTATTCCACAGATTAACCGAAGCATCTCTCTCACCGCACGTATTCCTGATCAGCGGTCCGTGCGCCGAGACTTACATCGCGGGAGCATTACTAGCTCGGATGGAACATTGTGCCGTGAAACAACTCAGCATGGCCTCGCTTCACTCGGCGCATACCTTCACTCAGGAGCAGGCTCTCATATCCGTTAGTACCGCTTAGAATGTCATCCTCATCAACAGCCTGAAGTCGTCCACTGCTGAACAAAGGCCTCCCCTAGAGCGCGCCAACTCGAGCGGCTGCTCGACTCTTGCATCCATCGGCTTCCCGCGGTTTTTACCAGATCGTCGGTCCACCTAGTAGGGGCCTGCCTACGCTGCGTCTTCCGGTTCGTGGCCGCCAGTCGAAAACGTTTCTTCCCCATCGGTTGTCATCGGTTGTTGGTGGAAGTTTGAAAACAATAGCCTCCAATTAACCATGACCCGTAATTTCGGGCACTCGAATTATTTTTCGCAATAATAATCCTACTTGTATTCGGTTCTTCCAAGACCTGCCAACATTAACCAACATTAACCAAGTTATTCAAAATCCGTCCAGGGCCATTTATAATCCGAGCAGCGAAAGAATGGAACACATTACCAGTATCTTTGTTTCTCGATAAGTACAATCTGGAGCTCTTCAAGTCGCGAGTGAATAGGTATCTTCTAGGCAAGCATGAACCACCGTAGACCGCATCGTCACATTCCATCAGGTGAGATTGCGGTCAAATGCGTTGTTATCGCGTCTTGTTCAAATCGTGTCACAGCAAGGAATCGTCACTCTTGTATTCTGTATGATTCTAAGATGTGCATTCCGAATTAGACTAGGATTTCTCATTCCAAAACCGGTAAAAATAAAATTATAATATTAAAATAAGGAATGGTTTATGTTGTGATATAACGAAGCCAAAGGTAATTATTAAAAATTGTTAAAAAGTTTGGAAATACTATTTATATTACAAATAAATATAGACATCATTGGTGGTAACTTTTAGTGTGAACGTTTCGGAACGCGTCACGTGGATTTTTTGATGGTTCAAATCGCGCCAATTCCAAATTCATTTCGCGCGGTTTCGTTTTCATTTCATAGAGAATAAGACTTTTGCAGATTTCTTATTTTAGACAAGGAATTCGCGTGGTTTCGAAGTAAGGAATCGATAGAGAATAATCCTTAAATTTTGTCCTTACTTTGATCGGTAGATATTCTCCGAGTGCCGTCGCGCGGACCGCGGCTGCGTTTTGTTCGTCCGCGACATACTGTCAGTATGGACGTCGCTGTCCACCTCACACGGCGCCTCCTTACTGCTGCAGCTGTGGCGGACCCGAGCCGCCGGGGACAACACTTTACTGTTGGCCACCACTGATGTACCACACGAACATTTGCCGATAGAGGTAAGAAATATACACAGAGCTCGAAAAAAATGACGCTTCTCCCCCAGATAGAGCCCAGTAAGAGACCCGAAAAGTAAGCCCATACTGTTTAAATTTATTGATTATGTATTCATTATAGTTATATTTGAATATAAGTTACTTAGCATTTTTAAAGTTATGTCATCTTAGTAAATTGTTCGTGTCAATAAATATAGGTTTTATTTGAAGCAACTACTAATATCAACAGGGCCGCCTAGATCCAAATTTTTTAGTGCGCTGTGAAAATATACAACTGCATAGAGTTTCTAACGGACTAATGCTGTTGTTGTTGTTGTTGTTGTAGTTGTTGTTGTTGTTACGGTTGTCGCTGTTGTCGTAATAGCCGGCTGAGGAATATTATTCCGGGAATAGGTAGCAGCATACATGAAAATCTGCGATCACAAGCAGTTTGCCAAGCATGGTGATTATAGAAAGCCCTCCAAACTGAGTACAGCCATAATGCTGCCTGCCTAAGTGCTACGATACTAATTTCCTCTTTTCTAATGCTCTATGTTAGACAAAGTTAGGCCTGACCTATCTTCGTACAGGCCAGGCCCGCTGATGTCTGTAAAAGTGCGAAATCTGATATTAATGAGCATTCAAATCGCCTTGTACTTAAGAATTTTTGTGTTTTTAGCTTCAAGAAATATTTCCAATATACAAAGACTGCGTGTACAAAGTTCGAGAGCCAAACGCGGCTGAAGTGATAGCGTTTCTAAAACCGATCTTAGCCGAAGCACTGTTAGATCCTCCACCTTTAGACAATCAGGAACCACCGCCGCCGTTGCCGAGAGGTAAGGGAATCTGAACCTTATGATAAAGATAATAAAACGCGTATTCGACAATCGTACCAGCACCCCCATTCCCAAACCTACAAAAATGTTTCGATTCAAAATTCACGTTATCCGTGTGCTTCATCTTCATTCAGGATGAAGAAGACGGAGAGTGTAGATTGTTTTCTTGCTCCCACAATTTTTTCACATGTTCTGGTAGTTAAGTCACTCTGTCAATCAAATGTACTCTTTAGTCAGAAGTCCTTGAACCGTTAATATTTAATGTAAGATGGACGCACCCAGGACCCTAAGTCTACTAGAAAAATTGCGGTGGCATTGCTTTACAACTGTCGATTTTTGACAGATTTTTTATGGAATCGAAGCCCCGGCTTAAATCCCACTTCCCTGTAACACACTTTTCAACTATGGGATTTGCACCCGCTCTTGCAACGGTGAAAGAAAACATCGCCGTGACGATATGTTTGAACATATCGGTTTCGTCACGATATGTTCAACTGCACTTGACCAGCTTGATAGGCTATGGCCTGCACTCTCCATGTTAGAGAAGACCCGTATCAGCAGTGTCACCTTTTTTTAGCACCGCCTCCCCCGCCCCTGCGAGAAAGCTCAGAAGAGGTGACCCGACGCAAGCGGAAAGAGGACTACAAACTGCGAGAACTGAGGATATTCCTCCGCGACATTTGCCGCAAGCTGGCTTCTAATCGCCGCTTCTATAAGTTTACTAAGCCTGTGGATTTGGAAGAGGTATGGTCCTTTGAGTCCAGTGACTTGCATTTGCTTTTTCTTTGATGAGTGAGCTTAATAACCCAACAGAGTTGTTGTACAATTTCGCTATTCTAAAATGTTGCTTTCATCCAAATAATTAATAAAGAAATCTCTAACCCACAACAAAGTAATGGGGCACACTTTACCAGCGTCTTTGTTTCCCGATAAGTACAATATGGAGCTCTTCAAGTCGCGATGAATATCTTCTAGGCAATCATATAACATGGTAAACCACATCCTCTCTTTTCGTCAGGTGAGACCGCGGCCCGATACGAACCTCTTCAGTTATAAAAAAAAAATATGTTTATTAACCAGACAAATTATGAAGGTCACGTTTATTGTCTCAATTTGACAGGTAACAGACTACCTAGCTATAGTGAAGCAGCCAATGGATCTCGAAACGATGATGACCAAAGTAGACATGCACAAATACAACTGCGCCAAAGAGTTTCTTGACGATATCGACCTTATATGCGCAAACGCTTTGGAGTATAACCCGGACAGGTAAAGTAGACTATCGATTTGTTTCATAAACTTTTTATAAAAACACATATTTGAATTAGTTTCTTATTACTATCTATATCGGTATTATCTAAAATGACTATAAATTTTGCTAAAGTAATTTTTATTGTTTTAATTTATACCAGTGTTTCTTTTTTTACATTTCTTGGATGCCAGTCAAAGGGCTAAAGGTGTACATAATAGGTACGAATTGAACTATTAGCTTATTAAAGGCATGTACGTACAGTGTACACCAATAGTATTTAGTGTATATCCCTGCCTTTAAACTAATGCACAATGATTTACAATCCATCGGAAAGGGTCTGAATCGTAATCTACATTCTCCGTCTCTATCATCTATCACTTTCAGGATGAAGGAGATGGATTATCAATTCGTCACGTTTCCGATGAATCGTGAATGTGTTTGCTGGAACTGACACCCTTTCTATTGACTCCTAACTATTGATTTGGTATTAGTCAAAGTGTAATATTATCACTGATACTAAATAAAATTGTGAGTGGGAAATTGAAAATAGATGTCATATTCAAATTTTTAAAGCGCGGATATTATAATTATATTTGGTAGCTTTTCATTGTAATGTATGTTAAATCTTATAACCATTGGCCAGCTTTTGAGTACTTGTATGGTGACTTTGCTGTACTTATTGTAAAGAGAGTTGAGTTTGACTTTTGAGTATTTAGAATTTGGGTAGATAGCAATTAGTAGGATAAAAAAGACGTATATAAAACATTCTTTTTATATAAAACTATACTTAGCAGTTAAAAGCTTTTGCTGAGACATGAAGATCTGTTATTATGCAATTAGTTCATAAATTACAATAGTTTTCTTAGAGATTATGTAAGTTTTATATTAAAAAACAAGAAACTTTAAGTCAGTAGCCGCCGTGATTGGAATAGACATGATGACTACTATTAAAAATGAATGCAATAATTGAAAAAATAAGTAAAATCGGTAAATAAATCCAGGCGTAATAAGCTTTTAAAGTTTCTACAGGAGGCGTCTCCTGTCCCTTTCTCGCGAAACAGAGCGCCCCCACAGTTACTATGAAAAATCTAATCGTGACGTCACATGCCAAAGAGATTGTATGAAAAGCTACCACAGCTTAGTAATGAGGTACTATTAACGACCTTTCTCTGACGTCACTGGCCGTTTGAGCTATCTCTTTCTATTCCGGTTTTTAAAATGCTTGTAGCTTTGTCATTTTTTGAGATATTTAATTTTCGTTTTCACAAATGTTTATCTTTTGAGGAAAATTAAAAATTTATTCAAAAAAAAATTTTTTTCGTCATCATGCCTATTATATCCGAGTTCCCCATATTTTGGCACAGTAACATGTACCATGTTGTTCACGGGTCGATTGATGAATGCGGGATGAAAAACGATGATGATGATGAATATAAAAATAATAACTATCCATAACGATATTGGCTTCGGTAACTTTTTCTGTTAATGAAGGAATAAGTGCGTTCAGCCCTTAAACTTTAATACGTAACAATAATAAATTATAATATTATTATGGGCATAATTGTTTAGCCCTTGCAACTCATGTACCATTTTTTGAAATAGTCTACTAAAAGACTTAGAAGTATAAAATAACAAAAAGAAATAACTAGGAATACATTTCCACAGCACTCACATTGTTCCTTCCAAACAGGACGTCGTCGGACAAGCAGATCCGTCACGAGGCGTGTTCGCTCCGGGACCATGCGCATGCGCTCATCGACGTTGAAATGGACAGCGATTTCGAGCTGGAATGTCAAGAGATAGCAAAGAAACGGCAGGAGGAAGGCAGCCAGTTGGACACCGATTTACCGGACTTTATTTACACGGCTTCTAATTTACGTAAGTTTTATCATGTGAAGTTTTGTGTATCTAGCAACAGTTGCTTGCTAAGCAAAGCAACTAGATGGCGTTCTAACTTTAATGTCATATTGCAATGGTGCCTTATTTCTTTACTCATCAGACTGCGGGCAAAATTAATGTATGGTTTATTGTTTGATGTGAATATAACATATCCGAGCATTGCCCACAGGCAGCTGCTTGAGGTATCTCTTTGGTTATGAAATTCTCATACAAACGTAGTAATGTTTAAACGCCTCTGTAGTGTAATGATGAGCAGGTTGGTTCATTATCCGAGGCACCGGGTTTGATCGACGAGATAACTTCTCAGGGGGATCTCTGCAGGATCAAAAATAAAGCTTGTTTTGTGTCTAGGTGCTGTGAGACATTGTATTTCTGAGTCGCTAGATACAGGGAACCTAATTAGGGTCTAGTTAGGATCTAGGGCGTTATTGCCCACAGACAGCTGATGTACGTCTCTGCAAACAAACATGCAAACATTTTAAGTTATTTCTTTGTAAACGGAATATCTTATTTTAAATATTCACCCTAGTATTTAACAATGAAAATGTTTTAATATCTTCAAAATTAATGGACGAATAGTTCAAAAACGGTCCTACTCCGCAGCGCACGGGTTCGATTCACTAATGGACGTTAGTAAGACGCCCAAGAGCGCACAGAATGGAGACAAAAGCGAATCGCAGTCGGCCAAACGAAAACGGAGGCGAATTAACGCGTGGTCGAAGGGATTGGTTGCGAAACGGCCGAGGACCTCGCAAAAGGTAAGTAAGTTTTGAGGAGCTGAATTGTATTCATATAATAGTGTAACTTTATCTTTGTTTGTGTGAATTTTGGTTAAATCTGAACTGATTTCGATTAAACTTTGCACACGAATTGCTCATATTACTGGGTCCAACATAGGATACCAATACTCACAAAAAAACGACAGCTCTCGTGGGAAAATGCATAAGTTAGCGGTCTCAACCGATTGTAGATTCTAATTTTGTAAGGGTTTAAACTGGATGGATGCAAGTGAGATATCAAGATTCCTTTGGTTCAATCGTAGAGTATAGGCTCCCCATAAGCAGACTGCGAAAATGCGTATCGGATGATGCTTTTTTAGCGCGTGCTAAGTAAAACTAAAAAACCTACATAAGAATTCCCATAATACGGGTTCTAACTGCCTTTTCTAAATTTCTCATATGTCTGTCCAACTCATATCAACTTAACACAGATATTGTGCGCTCATTGGTTCATGACAGCCCATGATCAATAAGCAACCAATGAGCGTTCAGTATTTTGGTTTGTTAAGTTGGCACAAGATTAACAAACGTACGAGAAACCGGGTGCGAAAAGTGTTCAAAAATTTCAAGGTGGAGTCTCGAAGCTACTATTTAATATGTTTCTGTGAAACTGTCATTTTTTTGTTTTAGAACTTCAAAGACATTACGATAACAGATGAGGAGTCCAAAGAGAACAAGCCGATCACCTCGACTCCGCTCCCAAACGGGGACGTTACGTCATCGTCTGGTTCCGATGATGACGCGCCGCTGCGGAGACCCCCGGATGAATCCGATATCGTGCTCAATGTTACTGCTGATAATAAACATACGCTGGATAGGTAAGTTCGTAGGTACTTTGTTATAAACCAACAGCCTTTTAATAGGCATGATGACTACTATTAAACATGAACAAGTAAATAATACTTTCATAAAGAAGATTAAAAATGAATGCAATAATTGAAAAAATAAGTAAAATCGGTAAATAAATCACTGAGTAATAAGCTTTTAAAGTTTCTACAGGAGGCATCTCCTGTCCCTTTCTCGCGAAACAGAGCGCCTCCACAGTTACTATGAAAAATCCACCTGTGACGTCACATGCCAAAGATATTGTATGTAAAGCTACCACAGCTTAGTAATGAGGTACTATGACGACATTGCTCTGACGTCACTGGCCGTTTGAGCTATCTCTTTCTATTCCGGTTTTTAAAATGCTCGTAACTTGGTCGTTTTTTGAGATAATTTTTTTTTCACTAATGTTTATCTTTTGAGGAATATTTTTAATTTATGCAAAAAAAAAATATTTTAGTCATCATGCCTATTCTCAAGTTGTGTCTTTATTGTAGTTTAAATGGTGTCTTATAAAGAATATTTTATTTTATATGACGAGGTAGCTCATTTGCGAAGTGGTATTTTTATAGTAATATGATAACAATTTTAACATAACAAAAAATTATGTTTCTCTAACATTTCTAGTCCAGTTAAAACGACGGTGGACAGGTCACCATCAAAAACGTCCCCAAAGAAACGGAATTCAGGGAATGAATCTTCTAGCGCGGGTTACGCAGGTAAGCCATACTGCGTGTCTTTTTATTTTATTGTGGATAGAATATGAGAAAGAGATCACTTGATCTGACAAACCACAGACAGGTTTAGTTTTACAGATTAATTTGTAAAGGAAAAATTAGAATCACGGGCGGGGATTGAACCCGCATCCATCCATCCCTCAAGCCGGGATATGCTATACTTAAGCTACCGGGACAAGTGGTCTCATGTCCGAATTTTTCCTTCACCTTTATAACCAACTTACGGGGTTGGTAGCGCCATCTATTGAGTGATTTAAGAATCATCCCAACCAGCATGGTCATGGTTTAGGTTTTTAGTTATTTATTTATTTAGTATTTATTTATTTATTTGGTATAATTTTGGTCGTATTAATACTTAACGTACATAATATTTCAGTCAAGAAAAATCGGTAAAAATAATAATTGACGGGCCCGATAGCTCAGTTGGCTCTGCCTTCTGAACTGAGGGCTGTGGGATCGATTCCTACCCAGGACAAACATTTGTGTGATGAACATACATAGATGTTTGTTCTGTGTCTGGGTGTTATAATGTATTCTATGTATGTATTTACAAACAAAAAGTATCGTAAGTATTATATCAGTTATCTGGTTCCCATAGTACAAGCTATGCTTAGTTTGGGGCTAGATGGCGCTTTTTGAAATGTCCAAACATATTTATTTTAATTAATAATAAAATTATCTAACAGTACCCTGTGATATAGCTAAGGTTGGATCATGGATCGATTATTTATTTAAATCCCAGGCTTTTTGCTGTGCCATCGGTGGCGATTACTAGTATTTTAGGCGATACGATGCAACACGAGCTGCACCGTATCGTGATATAACTTGCTCATACCGCGCACCCTTCCCGCTCTCACCGCTCTGCTGGATCATTATCATCGCCATCAGCCTGAAAACGTCCACTGCTGAACATAGGCTTCCCCTAAAAAGCGCCACTTTGAGCGGCTGCTTGCCTCTTGCATTCATCTGCTCCCCGCGGTGGATCGCCTCTGCTGGATACCAGCCCTGAATGTGATATATTTGTGGATGAATGGTCGAACTCATTGTTTGAGAGGGATGTATAATTTTATTGATGTTGTAATTAGTGTTACTTTTTCGAATGTCGTTATTTTTAAATTGTATTTAACTAATGTAATTGGTAATGCTGTATTAGTTAAAATAAGTAAGTATAAAATAAATATCTGAGAATACATTTTTGTTTCAGAAGTAAAAGTACTGATAAACAAGACTGAGTTAGATAATGTCGTATATAAGCACGCGAAGGCGTTGAGGACGATCGGACTGGAAGCTTTGTTAGATTTGCACTCTCAGGTATGTACAGGCATCATCATCAACAGCCTGAAGACGTCCACTGCTGAACTGCCTCCCCCAGAGAGCGCCACTTCGAACGGCTACTTGCCTCGGGCATCCATATGCTCCCCGCTTTCACCAGATCGTCGGTCCACCTAGTAGGGGGGCCTGCCTACGCTGCGTCTTCCGGTTTGTGTATGTGCAGTATTTTCAAAAGAAAAAGTTTTGACTGGTTATATCGGTCAATACTCTAAAAAGTTAAGGAGGATGACATTCAGACATTTATTCGGTTAAAACATTTTTGACTGGTTTCCCAGTTTCTCGTCAACTTAAAGATACTGAACGCTCATTGGTTGAAGACAGCCGATGGCCGACAGGCAGCCAATGAGCGTTCCGCATTTTTGATTTGACATGAGTTTAATCAACGTAAGAAAAGAGACCTGAGGAAGAGTTTTGACTGCAACATGTTCATACAAGAAAAACGATGTAAACCAAAATAGGAAAGAAGCAAGAAAAAAATAATGCTAAATATTCTTTAACAGCACCCGAGAACAACCCTTTATACTTTTTAGCTTCAACTTTGTACTTTTGAGCATGTTTTTATTTACCCTCGGTTTCTGGTACGTTTGTTAACTCTTGTCGACTTTGAAATTCTAAACGCTCATTGGTGGCCGGTTGATCATCGGTTATCGTCAAAGATTATAAAGCCCGTTGATAGCTCGTGAACATAATTTCTCGTACAAACATGACACCTACGGGGGCAGGGGGCGAGGTAACAAAACGAGACAAAGTAGTACGAAATTACAAAGGACAGAACAGGATGGAACAAAGTTCACATTGGGTCTCCCGCTTTCTCTCGTAGGATTAACAGTTGAAATACACTAATAATTTTCGTACGAGGGGAAGTTGTATCGTTGGTCAACTGTAAGTATAGTCAATGGTTATCGTCAACCAATGAGCGCAGTATTCGTTAACCACGTTTTTAATAGTACTTACGGGATATTTACCTTGATTAGAATCATTTTTGAGTTCCCGATATTTCGGCACAGTTACATGCACCATTTTCACGGGTAGACTGAAGATGCTGGTGGATGATAAAAAGTTCGAAATGTTAGGAGCAGACATAACGGTCTACCTTCTTTCTTAGTCTTTTACTGCGGGTATCATTGGCATTCGGTACGTGGTAAACATCCGTGAAAGTTTTAAACAGTGTTTTAGTATTCGTTAAGTTCAGTTGACATGAGTTTGACAAATGTACCAGAAACGGGGGGTTAGTCTGTGCTGTGACTGTAGCTAAGATGTTTCTTTTCAGTTAACCAAAGTAGTACACTCATATTCAACCAGACACGAGCGAACAAAACTGCCGCAAGAGCTAAACTCGATCGTCTCCAGGTATCTGCAGTGTACGAAGAAATGAAAAAGGGCCCCACGGTGGTCATAGAAAAAGACTATGGACTGTGTGTGCAGTCTACTGTGAAAAATATATTTTTCTAACCGGAAATCTGGTGAGATTGTTAAATATTATTGACATACCAAATTGTAATGTTAGGTATTTCGAGTCGTAAAGTTGGTTGTCTTGACTGTTAATGCAATTAGTGAAAAGTTAATGTTCGAGACGTTTTGTAGGAGGTTGCTTGAAAAATACATCGAATTTGGTGTACAAGAAAAGTGTGGAGGTGAGAATAGGTGTTCACCATAAATAAGACTTCGTTTCATATTTTCAGTGCTTAGTAGTCATTTTGAGATATCTTCAATTGAAATATGAACGCGTTTATTTTGCCATCGAAGAATCTTGATGTATACTTTGAATGAACGAACAATTTGGTCGTTCGTTCTGTGAATGAACGACTACAACTTTTTTATGTTTTAATGTGATGACTTATCTAGAGAGAAGCTGTTAAATGTTGTTGCGAACACTAAAATGTTGGTGTATTATGTATGCATATTAGTAAGAAAAATTATAATTATTTATAAAATATCGGTTTTTATAGAAGTTTTTAAATTGACTGGTAATTTATTTGCGTATGTTAAAAATGGCGTAGTGAAAATTTATCGGTATTGGTTGTTGGATTTGAAGCACTAGCCTAACCGATGCAGAGTTGTATGACTTCTCTTTCTTACGTCTTCGAGTAGAAAGAGACGTACTGAACTGTTTGTTACTTAAAAATGTTGAAAGCACTTAAATTAAACCCTTAATTTTCGTTGAATTCGCAAGGAATTAGAGTAATATGGCATTCCATTTACGGAGAATAAAAGCCTTCAATAGCTTATCACTGCTCACGAAAGCCTTTCACAATTTGCAGTTTTCTGAACAAAACTCATAAAATGTATATTTTCTATTTTTTAATTAATTGATTGAATCAAGCGTGACCTCGCGGAAGTTCATCTTAAATACAAAATGAAACAAGAATATCTAGTGTCATCATCATCATCATCATCATTAACAGCCTGAAGACGTCCACTGCTGAACATAGGCCTCCCCCCGGGAGCGCCACTCAGAGCGGCTGCTCGCCTCCTGCATCCATCGGCTCCCCGCGGCTTCCTTCCTTCCTTCCTTCCTATTAATTCCTTTAAAATAAAACTATAAGATTATCTATATTGGGAAAGCTGTAAGGGGATGTTGCTGGTAAATGTATGTGACAAAGAATAAGAACAATATTTGTTAGGACAGTTTTATTACAACAATCTGGGAAGGACAACAACAACAATCTAGATATTCTTGTTTCATTTTGTATTATTTAATTACTTAAATTAATATTTTACCTATAAATAAAATTGCATTGTTAGTGAATATAACTGCATTATCAAAATTATCTATGTTAGTGGAATAAGTAGCAGTATAAACAGTAAGGACAGACGTTGCAGTTTGGTTTGCCTACAAGTTAGAGGTTAGTTCAGTTATCAGTCTACAATAGTGTCGATTCTGTACAAAATCGTAAATTATACCTAACTCGTTAGTTTTAAAACTATTTCTTTCCTTTCCATTTCGACATACAACGAAACAGACAGAAACTTTTTTAATACTGTGAATTAGAGACCGAATAGACGCGTTTCTTCGAATCGATTTCTTTATTGTTACTGCGCGATTCCACGCCGAAAACCATTACTTACCGTTTACTTGAGCTATCTGTCTTGTCAAAGT
This sequence comes from Ennomos erosarius, assembly GCA_963580505.1. Lineage (NCBI taxonomy): Eukaryota > Metazoa > Arthropoda > Insecta > Lepidoptera > Geometridae > Ennomos > Ennomos erosarius. The sequence goes on from OY756987.1 coordinate 10,289,719, forward strand.
AGTCAAGTCGTTCTGCGCTGACGTCCTTACTGACATTATATTGCATACAAGTATCGGATCACTGCCGTCAAGGCTATAAAATTTAGTATGTAATGTTCTGATTAAAACTGATATCCTCGGTTTTAATTAATAAGTTGTTATTGAATGTTTATCGTGCCTAAATAGCCAAATTGTAAACAAAAACCGATACAATACTGTCGGTTCAGTATTGGATTTACCAAATTAGTACCTATAGGTTCGATTTCAAACTACCCCCCGGTCTGTGATATGTAGAAAAAGTAAATTTAATGCCAGTTTATATAAACGAAATGAAAATAAAAATACAATTTGGCTTTCTAGGGTTCACAAAAATTAGAAGCAGGACTTTTACCAAATAAGCTAATGTATAAATGCTTAACATTAGTCTACTAAGGTTGTCTAACATTTAGATTTAATTCTATTTATAGAACGTAAATATGGTAAAGTACTGACAATTCAAAGATTGAAGGTTTGTGCTATTTCAAAATCAGCTCATAAGTTTAGATAAACCTCTGAAATACCAGCATTTTGATGATAATTGAATAACAATACGTGTGTGTTCGATATTGGGTCAGTGGGAGACGGGTTAATCCGCAAAAGCTGACTAGTTCAGGAATCGGTTCTAGAGTTATGGGGTGATCAACACAGAAACCTTTGCAAAGAGCTACATTGTGAACTGTTTATAAATAGGTAAATCAGCACTTTTTATAAAAGCGTTTATTTTAAAATAAAGTGCGACTACTTTTAATTCATAAAGATAAAATGATAAAAAAACGATTTCTCACGAAACGCTATTAAACCAAAATAAATAATTGATAGCATTAGAAAACGTCACTGTTGAAAAGTTGAGCGTAAAATTTTTATTTTCTTTTGACTAATTTAAACTAGTTCCTGAAATATGTGTATGTGCATGAGTAACCACAAACAGCTACAATACAACCTAATATGGATACTACTAGGTGTAAAGGTCTGAAAAAAACCTTATAACTTTACAACCCGGCTAGCATGCGCACTGCGACAAAATTTTATCTCGTGAGTGACCGTGACAAGGCTATGGTAGCGCCTGAGTGTGTCTCACTCTAACAGCGACGACGAGGCTTTTCAATATCAATATAACAATAATGCTACAGGATGGTGATCAAAGTCCCGTGAGTCACTCATTGTCATGAGAACATAATTTAGAGAATTAGGTAGGTAGTTTTAAGTTTTGTGTTATATAGGTTTATTGTTAATTAAATAAAATTTATTTAGTTCTACTATTAGTTTAGAGAAGAGAACAGATTTTTTTGTACGTTACTTGTTTAATATTTTAAAAACTGTAACAATGCGCGAGCGAGATAGATGATCCACGAGCCATTGGTAGGTTTTTTCTCATGAAGGATTTTTCAGACATTTTACACCTGTAACTATAGTAAAATATTAAATTAAAAGGACATGCATATGTTTGCTAAATAGTACTTAAAATTGTCATCGAACTACTTATATTAAGCGGTTATATAGAAAACAAAAAAAAAACAAAAGTTATGTGATACCCGTTCTATACAAAATAGTTACCTCAGATGAAGCTAAAATTTCCTCCAGAAACTTGTATAATGTAAGAAATAACTCGAATTTTATATATTGAAAGCTTATTTAATAATAATAGTGTAAGTTTAAAGGAATGCAACTTGATTTTGCCATATCTAATTATCGAAAAGCGCACGCTTCATTTAAAATTACAATACAGGATGTAATTTGATTCATTAGCATAAATTGAGCCCATGATGGTACACCATTTATAGATGATCATTAAAGAGTAAAGAGTGTAAATTATTTCATTTTTATTGAAAATTATGAAGATTGCCGCGGTGCCTAGCGCAGTTGGCACGGATAGTTTTGATACATTTAAACGTTTTTATACCTTGTATGTACTAATTAAAAACAGTACTTGATTGTTTTAATTAAATTTTCTTTTGTAGCATTTGATTAAGTAAGTTATTCCATTTTTGGAGTTATTATTATTACCAAACCAATGTGTTAGAATTCAAAAATTTTGGTCCACACGTAACCGGTATCAGGAATAGGTACCTAGTTTCAAAGGATGCCAATGAATTCAATTACACCCAGTATATTAAGTACCCAAAGATTTGTATTTCTATTTGTTTATATTTATTTTTCTACTTAATTTGTTTATAGAAATAACCCAAATTCTTTGAATACAATCGCATTTTCTTCTTGAAAGTGAGTTCGTAAGTTTTATTAATACTTTCTAAAACAATGTAGTGTGCGCTTTATTTACCATAACTTATTTATATTGTCAAGTAAATTGTATAAATAATTGTATAATGTTAACAAATCTGCTTGCATTTGCTCAACAAAGAGTGTTCCATTTCATATGATTCCTGCCAATAAAAATACAAAAGAATGACGCCCAGACTAAAATATTTTAACGTAAACCATCCAGCATGGATGAAATAAAAAAAGAAGGATTGAGTTTTGATTGACATGGAACTGAAGCCCAAAATGGCGGACATATTACATATGTGTGTCAGATGGAAGTAGAGCGACCGGCTGCCTATGATGTGAGTGTGTGCGTATTCCGCTCGTACGTACGAAGCGTTCCGGCTTCCTAAGGGTGCTTCAGTTTCGGATCAGACGGGATTCCCTCCTTCTTTTTTTATTAGCTCCATGCCATCCAAATATTCAAAATTTTGCAGTGTTTTACAAACTTTTCCGCCTGAAGTCCAGTCCAGTCGCGAATGTACCTGTGTAGAGGGAGAAGGAAAAAGAGCGGTTGTAAAAGCGATAATATTTATTATTTATGTAGAAGGAACGGGGCGCATATATGGTTAAAGTACCATGACAGAGCGGGATAAACTACCTTTTACCCCAGATAATATAGACAGTACAGATGCCTCATCCCATACAACGGAATAACGCGGGCTATTTTACGAATTATTTTATTTCTGCTTAACGCAAGATTATCAAGTGACATTTATTGCGTGTTGGCGAAGTATTGGCCCAAATGAATACACTGGACACTAACTAGTAACTCTCTAGACACAATTTTCAAGTTCGGGCTATTTTTCGTTTGTACCTGATGGGACCCCATGCTTTTACCAAGTTTTTGTCTCACTTTACGATTTTTTAACTGTTTCAGCTTTGCTTGGGTGGGTGTCTTGTGTTTAGTACGTAGCAAACGATCTTTTTGTTATTTTTGGTTTCCAAATATTTCTAGCGTTTTCAAAACGTTTTTTTTTTGATGGGATTGAGTGACGTGACGAGCTGATGTTAAGCAACACGGCCGCCCATAACAGTTGCGGTGTCACTCGAAACTTTAAAATAATAAAGTTTCGCGTGACACTGCACTGCGCACGCCATCCCGAGACATCACTCAGTCTAGCAATCAGATTACTAGACTGTGTAATCAGGTCATAAAGTCTCATTTGCCCAGTAATTTCACTAGCTACAATGCCCTTCAAACCGGAACACAGTAGTGCTTGCACACTACTGCTTGGCGGCAGAATAACTGGCAAAGCGGTGGTGCCTACCTAGACGAACTTTGCAGAAACGCCTTCCACCTAGTATATGTTATGAATGGGATTGGATATTGAAACGCATAAGTTGTGTTTAGCCCGCATCGTCACGCACTATCAACCGGGCTAGTATGCGCATCGCGACTGAATTTTCTCGCCAGTTTTTCCCGTGAGAGACCGAGACAGAGACATGACTATGGCGTGTCTCACTCTAATAGCGACAAGTTTTCCCGCGGTACGCATGCTATAAGACAGTGGTTGCAGGCCTATAATTGAAAAAGGCTACTGTGCTGAAATTCTTATCATTTTCAGAGCGGAAAAGTTTCTTTGCTAAGTTGTATACATCAGGTGAGTGACAAAACAATACGGGCGTCATTATTGGGTGTTTCATTGTTGTCTCGAGCTGTACCAATATTTTGTAAGTATCCTGTATATCCACCGGATTATTTAGTAACTTTCTATTTATAACTCGTATTAAAGATGGAAATAAAAAGGGTATGATTTCATGTGATATCTAAGTTGATTGTTTCATTTTAAGACTGATTTTTTGGGGAACTGCCACTATTGGTACCCTACTGATACGGCGTGTTGAATAAGTAGGCGGCACGGAGAGGTGCGGGTTCTCTTCTCAATGGTGATATTTTTATCATTTATCTAAGATCCTCCATGTTTAAATCTTTGAAAATGAAAAAATGAAAATGTTTTATTTCTGCAAAAAACGTAGGTACATACATACTTTAACAATTAGCAGCTTAAATATACCTAAAACAATTACATTTAATGCCCACGGACCTAAATAAATAAGACGAGGGTAAGAATTGCCATTAGTAGTACATAATTTGCGGACCTATTTTAGCAAGTGATTATAATATCTTTCAGTTTCCTCACTAGGCAAGCCTGTATCGAGGAATCCTGAAACCAGTGTGTCTTACATTTTGATTGGACCTCAGTCGACTGAAAAATGATTTAATATCATATATATTATGTGTACTATTTACATATTATAATATGAAAAAAAAAAAATAGTTAAATAAAGTTGCTGATAAATAATAAAAGCCTATAAAAAGGAAAGAAAAACTCAGCCCAAGTATTACGATTTTGCATATGAATTCCAATTGGTGCGACCCGTATCCTATCGATTGTAATCATGGCGTTGATTGAATTTCATTGATATTAAAATGGTCGATTTCGTTAACCAATAGAATAAAATACTGACATAATATGATCTATCAATGTCTAATATCGAAAATTTGCTTAGGTATGGATACCAGGCGTTAAGGACAGTTGCTGGCACATGTGGTGTAACTGATGTGACGGATTCTCAAGTGAACATACCGTAACTCCAAGCTACATAAAACAATCAAAGCCCAGATAATATAATACCAATAAGTAAAAATAATAGAAATTTACTATATTTATTTATGTACCGCAATATCTTCCACCTGTTTTCTAAACATCTTGTCAGTCTTTTTATTTAGAAAATCATTGAAATACAACCGCGGTAGATGTTGAATATAAAGTTTTTTTAGTTACCTACCTAATATTTGTGCCTAATAATATGTTTTCCAAGGTAAATGAAACAAGGCAATGGTATTTCCATATTTATTTTTTACACTTTACGTCGGTGACCGTAAACGAATTTCACTACAACGCTCCATCTCACTCCAATTACACGATAATAATGATACTAGAACATAAATATTTATTTCGTATTACTTTAAGATCAAATAGATAATCTTTTTTACACCCTAATGTAACGATATCATTTTAATTTGTCATTAATATTAAGCAAAATACAACAAATTAAATTACACAACTTAATTTACATTATACTCTTCAATGAGAACAATAATTTTATCTAAAAGCTAAATCATTGCTGATGCAGTATATAAATACTTGTAACAAAAAAGTTAAGGAACTAAATATTTCTACTAAATTATTACGATCACAAGTTTAAAAACTAAAACGTAAGTACTCAATGTCTTATTATATTTTATATATTAACTATATATTTAAGTTATTACATTTGGCTCCTGATGAAATCTGTAGTACTCTATGCATAATGAATCTAGTGCCGAGAAGCTACCTGCTAAAATCTGTCCAAAGAACGACACTTTAGTACCATGTCGAAGTAAAAAGCAGCAGTGAAATAGGTACCTATAAAGGAACCCTGTCTAAATGGAATGCACACGAAATAGAAACTTGTACCGCTCCAATAAGGACGAAATTCCCATAAAACTCCACCATAATCGTACGATTAACAAATAACAAAACTTAATTAAAAAAACCTCTCAATTAAAACTTTAACAAAATCACTCTAATACTGCTTGAATTTGTACGAATTAGGTAATGTCCGACCACACACTCTTGATTACGAGTCACAGTACAAAATAAATAGCACCTAAAACAACAATGGGTCTGAAATAAATCGATAGGATTTATTGTAATCGAATGCCGCACTCAAATTATCTTACATTTTGGCACATGCAACTTTTCCCACATCAATCTATTCAACTCTTTATTACACCTTATTTAATTTACAAATCGATTATATTTTTAATAATGATAAAAACTGCGTGATCTGAAAACTATCTTGTGCCAGCGTAAAAGAATTATAAAAAGCAATATAAAATCTGTTAAACTATTACATAATTATTATACAATGTAATTCGTTTTATATATAAAATCCCTGTAATGATATATTGTTATATGAAGGTGACACTAAGTGTTACTATGTGAACTGTCGCTGAAGTTAACTGTGATTATGTTTATGTATATTTTATTTATAAAATAGACTCGTAAATAGTGATCAGTCTTCTGTGTGTTAGGGCCAGTCTGCACTGCACTGGGTTCTCGTCGAAAATATTAGTTAAATGATCTTTTTGTCTAAATATTTTCAACTTTATGCCTCGTCCCAGTGAGTTTCGACTTCTGGTAATATATCGATTAGCCTCGACAATCCAATGTTTTAAATCGTATGTATGAAAAACAAATTAGGAGGTATTTTAAATGTACTTGGTATAAAGGAAACATTAACTTTCAACATAGCTATAAATATATTATTACAAATAAATGTAGGTACTTATGTACAATAGATGTATGATGTTTTGTCATCTATCTAACCATAATCACACTGTCTAATTTTTGTTATGGAACCATTGTATACAATTTATCTAAAGCCAGATAGGATCGAACCCTTTATTCTAACTTTTATTTACTAAAAAATTTTGAAAGCTCTTCATTATTTGAACATTGAGTGCTGATTCTTTATTTGTCTAACCTGGCGCGCACTGTCTTATTTAATTTTGGTTATGATAAAATAATTAAATCAAAATGGATTTTTGTCTCAAGCGAGCTGTCGAAGCTCTCTTGAGTTACAGAATTGATGTATTTATGATTTAGTATGTTTGTGTTGTGTGAGTTTGTGAAATTTTGTACACGTGTGACTAGTGCGTCGCAACATTCTCTCCCCGTCGAATCTCCTACCCTCAGAAGAATTTACTGTGTACACTTCACTAAATCTACAACAATTATTACAAATACACTACTATTTACCATTTTAGACATATAGATGTCCACCTTAATCGAATGGTTAGTTCAAATTTAATTTTGTCCCATTTATAATTAACTATTTACATAATAAAATTGTTCATAATCGAATATTATTAATAGCTATCATTACGAAATATTTTACAAACTTTGGTGAGATGCAGATGTGAGCTCGCATGTATAATATTGTATAGTCAACATAATATATCTACAATAGATCACTTTTACATAGATCAGGAGTACCTTAAAAATAAGAATTAAAATTTAACTTTATTATTATAATGGTAAGGACAATAGCTACACGAGAACTAATTGTATTATCTAAAATAGGGAATGTTAAAACGGAATGCTCAAAGTTAACAATAAAACAGAATTCTGTATGTCATATAACGATAACAATCACAACACCTTTCATACTTATTGCACTCCTTCTGAATAATAAATTATCGCCTATCACTTAAGTACGCGATTCAATATACATTTACAATATTAACACATCTTTTAAATATAAATTTAACTAATTTTTAATGTGGACGTCGTCCGTCGCGAACTCCGGAAGGTGTTTCACAAATATATTCTAAAAATATCAATAAAGATACGTTAAATTCGTGAAACTAGAAAGTTCCTAGTGTACATCAAGTCACGGGTACTGTACTAGCATTAAACGCATTCGGAAATGAGCAACATCGATATTATACATTCATTTTAGAGATCATTATGCTACGTAGAGAGCGAGAAATTTAATTTATCCTAAATCTTGATATCATTTCGAAAAGCGTTCACCCAATCGTGGTTCATATCAGGACACTAGAAAAAGTCTGGTTTCAGACCCTCAAAAAGTAAGCGACCGGTTTTTCGCGATAGTTCGCGCGCCCCGGCAAGTCCGCTTACGTTACGATACGTTGGCGTACCACTATGGGTACCGCTTAGTCCTGTCCGTTGTGGTGGAGCAACTGGCGCGTGTCGGGCGGGTGAGGCGGATGCGGCGCGCGGTACGAGTCGCCTTCCTCATCCGCTGAGTTTTCCTTGGAGCGGTCACTCTTGCAGTCCTCCTCCTTACCCGCGCCCGACAGCGAGTCCAGCGCCATCGGCATCGACTGGTACAGCTCCCGGGCTTTATCACTCGGCGGCAGCAGGTGTAACATGTTGAGCGGCATCGGGAACCCGGGCGGGAATTCCGGGTAGAACCCTTGCTGGAATGGGTTGAACATGGGGCTTGACGTGATGTCCGGTTCCGAGCTCGCCGGCCGCTGACCCCCGCCCTGATGCTCCTCCTTTACATGCTTAGATGGATGGTTATTGTTGTTGTTGCCAGAGTTGAGATTTAACACATCGAGCGGCCCTCCGATGCAGTCCTTCCTCAGCTGCTCCAATTTTAGGCTCTTCCCGTACTTGCCGCGCACGTACATGAGCAGCGAGTTGTACGGGATCCCGAAGATCCTCGAGGCTTGGCTCGTCGTCATCTTCTTGTTCCACACGTGTTGCAGGGCCTCCGTTAGTTCCGCGTTGGTCCACGATCGAGGTGGACCGCCGCGCGGCGCACTGTGCTGGCCCTTGGGTCGCCCTGCAAGATAACGTTTCCGTTAGATTCGTGTTAGCTAAACAGAACTGTTTCGTCGACTAATTACGTTACGAAACAGCGGTAAGCATGGAGTTTAGTGATTTACGAGCAGCGGAGTGCAGGCTGCGCTGTGGCGGGTCCTGCACGACATATGCCGTGTGCCGAGCGAGGCACTGCGAGTTGTGACCGACGACATTACGCGAATGCACAACTATCTAATAACCGTGTTTTGGCAGCAACTCGGTACCGACACACGACCGAAATGAGCGGGTTGCGGCGACGTTCCGTCGGCGGCGATTTGTCATTAATTCGATGTGAGCACGCGACTATTACGGGCCGTTTGTCAAAAAGAAACGCGGACATGCATACGCCCGAACCGCCGAACGGCGATGTCGCCCGCGTAACTTTATAGTTTTATAATTTGAACGGGGCACGTTAACTCGATTCCGATCAGATACACGGCGGATCGTCGTAACGATGATGTTTTATTATGGAGATTAGTTTTTCTTTTAATAGCGGTGGCGGTCACGAGAGGTTGGAAAAATTAAAGGATGTATTCGAGCTCGTTAGTATTAGTACTGCGAGGGAGCGCCGCTGTCTCGAGTCGGGCCGAGCGAGCGATGGGTGCTAATCGATCGACGACTATTGTGTCGAGCCGAGAGACAGCGACCAGCTCCCGCATTCAAAGCATACGTTAGACTCGTCGCCTGCTCCCCTATGAGATACGATATCAGATCGTCTTAATAAACATTTGCAGGGAAACAATGCTTGTTTAACATTCGCGCGGCGATGCGAGCGGCACGAGACCGATGCAGATGTGTGCCGGGAATCGAGATGCAGTTTCTGCATTATGGCGCTATACATTGTTGTCTTATCGCTACTGGTTCTTGCTTTAGCTTTCTGCGCTAGTTCATTACCTACCTATTCATTTTATTGGCTAGCAACTGGCTAGCAAGAATATTAAATTAGCGATATCGACGATTTAAACCATCGATTATAAAAGCAATGAGCTGCTTATACTGTACTAACTAATAATACACCTAAGTAGGTAATTAATTGAATTCATTAGCAGCCTTTGATATTAGCTACCTAGGTATCTCCAGACACCGGTCAAGCGTTGATTGACCAAAATTTATTAAAACCAACGCATCGATTTCGTAATTGATAGATAACTCCGAAAATAGGACTGCTACAATTAAATTAAAATAACTAAACTAAGTACCTAAGTACTATGTTTAATTATTACATACAAGATAAAAAAACTTAAAAGTATCAAAATAATTCGCGCCGGCCTACGTTACGCCGCGGCAATCTTCATAATATTCAATAAAAGTATTTTCATTCGCACTCTTTACTCTTTAATAAATCAACAATAAATGATGTAGGTACTATCACGTGCACAATAAAATGTATGCTAATAAATTCAATTGCACCCTGTAAGTATATATACCAGAAAGATGCTTTAATTTTCCCTCTCGATGTGAGTGAATCTATAATGATATCGATAATACAGGTAGAGGGAAGAAAATATTACCCGTGGTACACCCAGATATTTCAAGGTGGACCACGGGGAAAACCTCTCTCGTAGCCCACCCAGCCCAGGAAGTGAGCAGGTGGAATGCCCGTTTTTAAATAAGGAGTTTGGAGGAATCGGGCGCTGATATAAGTGCCTAGTGCACTAGCCTACCTAGTTCTACCTATATTGCAGGAGTAGCGCGCACTTACATTTCTTTTTAACGTTGGTAAATAACTGTGAGTCGAGCGGCGGCGCGCGGTGTTCCACGTCCATCAGCGGGTACATTTTGTGTTCCATCCCGGGTGGGAAGAGGCCCAGGGGGGAGTCGATGCCGAACACTGGAACAAGGAGGGGTAACGTCAACATACTGTACAAATACAACTAAAGATCTTATTCTACGAGAATAAATAGAAATATTTTATGAGTAACTGCTAGAAGAGGCAAGCAGCCGCTCTTTGGGGAAGGCCACCGCCGGCGCCGCTGGGAAACCACGCTATGCCAAAGAGAAAGCTCATCTACCAAAGATGTATGTACGTACTAAGTGTATATGGCACCGGCTTATTGTAAAAACCGTTTGTTTATAAAAAACGAATTTAAGATTTATTGTAAACTGAGGATTGTCTAATAACACGGGTGATATTTCGATTATTTATAAACAGTCGGTGCCTAGCGGTGAGTTTATACAAAAACGGGTTTTAGTAGCGTTTAACTGTGAACAAAAACGTTTTAATGCACCAATTTTTGAAAGAAGAAATAAAATAACATTTATTCTATAAACACACACTGCTGTATTTTATTGTTTTTTAGAGTCACTAGTGGCTAACCAGTAGGTTACGACGACGAGCGAAGCGAGGAGGAGTGTTAGGTTAGTTTTGACCTCACTAGAAGTACATCATTACGAAAAAACGAAGTGATGCCAATTAATTATAAACAACCGAAATATCGACCGTTTTATTGTGAGACACATTGCCCGTTTGCAATAAATCGACAGTTTATAAATAACCGCGTTTATTTATAAACTAACGGTTTTTACAATAAGACGGTGACATATATATATATAGAAGTCTTTGTCATCAACAGCCACCTTAAGCGGCTGCTCGCCTTACGCATCCAACGCCTCCCTGAGGCTCAAGAGATAAGATATAGGCCATAATTCACGCCAGCCAAATGCGTGTTGGTAGAATATAGGTACCCATGTCAAAGAGAAAACTTAATTTTTGTGGATAGGTATATGTAATTTTCTTGCCGATGTTTTCTTTCACTGTTGTAATGTAAAAGCGAGTCCGCAGGCCTATAACTTGAAAGTTACGGGTGCGGGACCAAGCGGGATTCAAACCGGGTGCATCGATTTGAAAGTCTCACCGGCCGCTGGGCGTTTTCGCTCACTCGGTGTCCATAGCTGTCATCAGGTGATGATCGATTATGATAATAATGATCTAGGAATTATTGAAATTAAAAGTTACGTGTAATATCCTACATAAAACCTTGCTAGTTTTATTATGGTTAGATGATTAGGTAGTTACGTATCTACCTAGCAAAATTCATGTACATACTTACACATAAATTATCATATTACGATTTAGGCTCTAAAGATGAACCAAAAATGTTGGGAGAAATCCAACTAAGTAATCGTCTAACATAGGTAAACGGTGCTTTCGCCTTCCTAAAAAAAAATTGATTACTTAAACTGTCTAAAACCCATCGTGTTTGATATTTGACAATATGACTAAGGTATCAATATCATAATAAGGTATATATAATAATGTAATGGCAATGGTTATACGCGCTCGCGTAATTTTAGTAAATAAAAACTGCTGTAACTGTTATTCTACAATTTTAAATAACTACAGATTAATTATTTATGCATACATAGGCGTTAATTTCTTGCGTACTCCTAATGTTGGCGGTACAGATAACAATCAGCCCAGATACCTCGTGTACATAGTCTAAATCGCTCGCGAGTAGTTTAGCTACTCCACGCTAGATGGCGCTAGGCGTATTAATTTTAGAAAATGACTCCCTAAGTCACTAAAGTGAAGCAACAACGAAAGCACTTTTTATATAATTTTCTTTTGTGTGGTTTAGGTAAACTCTAAAACCCGTTCGATTATTAATTTAAACAATAGCAGACTGTCGATGTCGGTGAAACAAAGAAGTTTGAGTTCAAAAAGAGAAATAGGTAACTCATTGTAATACTTGTTTTTTTTTGTGGTTTAGGTGGGCGCTATTTAGATCGTAAACATTTTAATGCCTAAGTACATACAAAGTTTCAATCCGTCTGTTATTTTTTTGTACAATATGATCAAATCCTAGTTGGCTTAGTTAACCTGTATAAATTAAATTCAAAGGCCCGACTGACTGACTGACTTATATTTATCAACGCATCTTTTTTGTTTTTTTTTTTCTCGTTGGAGGAATAATGGCGTCGCACGTAATGCATCTTTTGTTTGTATGAAATATTTTAATCTGTGGATCGATTAGTTTGAAATTGGTGTGTAGGTAGTGTGTCACGATTTTTTGGAAATCTCCCATCAGGAAGAAAATACGTGTGATAATTCAAACATGAATGAAATGTCAGCATCATGTCAGTCAGTGGGCGATGAACGCGTTTGCTATATTTCAAAATACAGTAGAAATACCTACTAAAAGCGCGAGCAAAGCGAGCAAATTTTATGTTTGCCGTATTGGATTTGCCAACACTTAGGTAAGTAATGGCAATTAGGTATATATGTAAGTAGGTCAGTATCTGGTGATCTTTGGGCGTTAGTTACCGAAACAGGTTTATTAAAATAATTTTGTTTTTTAAACTGACATGGTTGTTTATTACGTTTTTAATTACTTACGGGATCTTTAACGTGATTAGAAGCATTTCTGAGTTCCCGATATTTCGGCACAGTTACATGCACCATGTTCACGGGTAGACTGATGATTGGTGCATGTAACCTTGGGGTCCCATCAGGTACAAACGAAAAACAGCCCAAACTTGAAAAAAAATGTAGTAATCGTGTCTAGAGATTTACTGGTTAGTGTCCAGTGTATTCATTTGGCCTAATACTTCGCCAACACGCAATAAATGTCGCTTGATAATCTTGCGTTATGCAGAAATAAAATAATTCGTATAATAGCCCGCGTTATTCCGTTGTATGGGATGAGGCATCTGTACATATTTATCTGGGATGTACCTGTGCCGAAATATCAGTAACTCAAAAATGATTCTAATCACGGTGAAGATCCCGTAAGTATACTATTAATAACATAATTTAATTTTATCTATAATTCCTATATACAGACCTAAATAAGTGTGAAATTAAGTTATGACTAAGTAATAATTAAGGTTTCCTCTGACAAGTAAGGTTTTATGTGAATATTTCTCATGCTTTAACTGTGCTTAATTGGCACTTAAACAACTCTGCTTAAAAGCCGCGGCTTGAGCATCCTTTCGATAATGCGATATCATTTTGTTGAAAAATTAAAAAATTATGGACTTGGTTACCTAAGTAAGTATGTAGTTTATAATTAATGCCTGTAACATTCAGGATTTTTTGAGTAAGTATAAGTAGGAGTTTTGGCGGGAACGCGGAAATGTTCACGTCGTTGCATTGTATTATTTCTCAAAACTTGTGCTTTTTCCAGTATCAATGTTTAAAATTGGTGGCGTTTTACGCATTAACTGCTGAATTACGAGCATGAGTGTGGGCAAGTGATATAATGTGGTGAAACGTGAGTTTTCGTGTTGTCTCCAAAATTTCATAGAAGCTTCTAGTAAAGTTGCCACCACTTTACTGGAGCATGGCTTAGACTGGACTACGACTACCTGACTTAGACTGGACTATGACTATGACTAAGACTTGACTTTACGTGATGTAATCTTTAACGATGAAAAATTACAATACTTGACACTGGCTAAATACACGATGTGTGGAGCCAAAATCTAAGAAACAAACAAAGTATTTTTAAGTAGGTATTTCGTTAACAAAAAACAACAATTTAAAAAATGAAAAAAATATGGATTTATGTAACACACATTTCGTTTTTAATTATAATTAGGTAACTCCTGTGAAATGTAGCATTTTTGAGTTGCAGAAGAAATAGAAATGTGCGATCAATGGTATATACTTACGTATATATCGATTATAGACTTTTATATACTCCATTGACTAGAAACCGGGCTTTGTAATCTTAGGTCTACTCCCTCAATTAAGTTACTATCAGAGCTTTCCTTTTAAATTTAGAGCATTAAAGTTAATTAAGCTATTATATATATAAAAAAGCCTTTAATACCTACGTATTAAAGGTTTATTTATTTAGTGTACGCAATTATAATAATAACCGGCTAAGTGCGAGTCCGACTCGCGCATGGGTGGTTCCGTACCATTCTCTATTAAAACGAGGAAAAAAATGACTTTTGTTATATGGGGGTTCATGAGATACAGCCTGGTGATAGACGGACAGACGAAGAGACAAACAGACAGACAAATAGCGGAGCCTTAGTAATAGGGATCACTTTACTCTTTGGGTATGGAAATTTAAAAACTTAATTCATAACAAATAAGTAAGTATTTATAAATACTTGTGTCCGATTAAGATGTAAATAACAAAATTAAAAAAAAGTTTTTATTACAAAATATGGTAAAACCTACGACTACGTGTTAATAAAACATTCTCTTCGAGCTTGCTTGATCGACTTTGAGTAGGTTAGTTAACATATCGCGTCCTAGATCTAGCCGTTTTAAAAACCGAAGGATATTAATGTGGTCTTATTGATTGTCGGTAATTATGCAAAACGTCTAATGGCCGGTTAACTATCGGTTAACTGGCAAACGGAATTAACTGCACGGTGGTTACATCGCGCACTCACTTCCCTTGATATAGGTAGGTATCTATGTTTATAAAACTTTTCGTATTAATACTTGTATTATCTTCATCATCGTTAACTTGAAGACGTCCACTGCTGAACATTGGCCTCCCCCAAAAAGCGCCTGCTTGTCTCATCCATTGCTACGTGTTGCATCCATCGCCTACCCACGGTTCTGTCCAGGTCGTCGGTCTGCCTAATGGAAGCCAGTCTACGCTGCGCCTTCCGGTTCGTGGTCACCACTCGCCTTTCGCCCATCCATTTTTCTACATACAACTTTACTTTTAGGAAACGTGTAGTCCCGGTTTTAGAATAGTACCACCCCATCTTCTACTTCCGCGGGTGCTGTAGGATCCGACTAAGGGTGGGTTTATTAATCCCTAGTAAGGTAACTAATGGTTAAAAACTCTAACAAAAATCTGACCATTGGTTTGAATTTATTTTAACCATTGGTGTTCTTAACTGAGGATTAAACTAAGAAAACATTTAGGCAGTGGTGCAGCATTCTTCTCGGTATATTAGAATCTGATATTAGTGTTATTATGTTTTATGGAGAGCAATGCTCGGTGTTTCCCTGCGAGATAAGAACCGAAATGAGGAGATCCGCAGGAGAACTAAAGTGACCGATATAGCTCTTAGGATTATCAAGTTGAAATGGCAATGCGCAGGCTACATCGCTCGTAGGACTGTCAACCGATGTGGAAGAAAGGTTCTCGAGTGGCGAACACGAACCGGAAGACGCAGCGTAGGCCGGCCCCCCACTAGGTGGACCGACGATTTGGTGAAAGCCGCGGGGAGCCATTCAAAGTGGCGCTCTCTGGGGGATTCCTATGTTCAGCAGTGGGCGTCTTCAGGCTGATGATGATGTTATATGGGAGAGGGGAGGTTGCCTGATGTGTTCAACAGTGGCAGTAACGCTGCTGATGATGATGTTTAAATTTTTCTTATTTACTTTAAAAAAATGGTCTGAAATCAGACCCACAGTCGCTGAACGCAAGAAGCTAATCGCTTAACGGCTAAGTAGATATTTAATGGTATCTATGTCATCCATTTGAAAATTTTAGAATTTATAATATAATAACGTGTAGGTAATTCTTGACACTGGGATAGAAACTCTTCTTAAAAACGAAGCCAAAAACGAAGAGGTTCAAATTTTGATCGTACCTATTTTGTTGATCTGTGTACTCGAGTATGTGGGTATATACTGTTTTTTCTGAACAGCCCAATGAAGTTGGCCTCTTCCGACCTTTAGCAGCGTCACCCAGGTGAACGGGCTAATGCGACGCGAGCATACTACAGCTACAGCTTGCTATTAGGTGAAAGAACTTTCAAAATCGGTTCAGTAGTTCCGGAGATTAAACCCTACAAACAACCAATCAAGTTCCTTGAATGAAGGTGTTAAAAGTACATATAGGTAAATAGAGGTGTCTTTTGACTCATGGTTAAAGCAAAAAAATAAATATAAGTATATATATACCTACAATATAAAAAAATACTATAAAATTTTGACCATCGGTTAATTGTTGTTAGCATTTTGCACTACTTATAATACTCTAATTAAACATTCGTAGCAGGGCCATTATTCCGTATCGATTATTTACTTCGAAACCACGCGAATTCCTTGTCTTACATAAGAAATCTGCGAACTGTATTCTCTATGAAACGAAAACAAAACCGCGCGAAATGAATTTGGAATTGGCGTGATTTAAACTGTCAAAAATCGTATGTTTTACCGAGACGCGTTCCGAAACATCAACACATCAAAAGATATGACCACTTATGTCAATATATTTTATTCAAAATAAAGATAACTTTAATGTAAAGTGAAGGTATATCTGACGCTGTGACACGATTTGAACAAGACACGATAACGACGTGGTTTCGTATCGTGTGGAATCTGTGTTTCCATTGAGAATAACCACCCTGTTTGCTACGAACTTTACTTTTTACGACTAAGTTATCTAGTGCACGATAACCGCAATACATACTAAAGTGCACTAAAGTCTAAGCGCGCCGCTCACATATCGTTAAGTGAATATACGAGTGTTATCAGATTAAAGCCTGGATTCGTTTATCTTACTACTAGAGAAGACTTTATTACGCCAATGAGGAGTCACAGTGGAACAAGTGTAGTGGTCTTCGTAAGTACATTTGGATTAAGTAAGTATAAAGTATTAATTATTATCATCATCATCATCATCAACATTGCGAAGACGTCCACTGCTGAACATAGGCGGCCCGCGGTTTTCACCAGATCGTCCGCCACCTAGTGGGGTGCTGGCCTACGCTGCGTCTTCCGGTTCGTGGTCGCCACTCGAGAACCTTTCTTTCCCATCGGTTGTCAGTCCTACAAGCGATGTGGCCTGCCCATTGCCATTTCAACTTGCGGTCACTTTATTTCTTAGTAGTTTGGTAGTTGTTAGTGCCGTAGGGAATGAACGAAAACTAAGAACTATAACGGCAGCTTTAATTACAATCTATTTTTATTGGGCAATGCAATCTTCCTTTATAACTCGAGCTGACTAATAATAAAACCTAAAATATGTACTAAAACTACCTACTAGCTACAGTACCTACTACAAAGAACACACCTAGCCGGTTACAATGGCCTATAGACAGTCCAAATGATCCAACCCACTACCGGTAGGTAGCGTACCCAACATGCTGGCTACTGGCTTTTTATTTCATTTCTCCCAAATATTTGTAAAAAAAAATTTGCCTCATCATTTTATCTATTTTTTTTCTTTTATTTTCCTGTTAGTGCGTTGAATAAGTATGTGGGTGCAGTAAAGTTAGAATGCAGCAGTCCTATTGTATTGTAGCTAGTGAAATTACTGGGCAAATGAGACTTTTTGATCTGATCACACAATCTAAGAATAGACTGTGTGCAGTATCACACAAAACTTTATTAAATTTGAATTTCGAGTGACACTGTAATCTGTAATGGGCACTCGTGATGCTTAACATCGAGCGGATGACTAGCTCTTCACGTCATTTGAAATAAGAAAAATGTATGTTTGAATATAATTGGACCGCTGTAAAGTTTATTTACTGTGTATTTACTGTTAGAGGAGACCATTTATTAAACCAATGAGGTACAGGTTAACTCCGATTAACTAAAACTCGACGTTTAATTAACTTGTTGAATACGCTTAGCGACCGTTAGCGGTGCTAGCATATTATCTAACTATTCAAGCTTGCTTTTAAGTCTTCCTTTTACTGGACATATGAATGAATGAATATTTTTACTACAGGAGCAGAATAACTATGATTAAAACTGCGGATCAAGTAATCATTGAACCTTTTAGTAATCAACTAATGAAAGTACTGCATAAATTATGACAGCATTCCTTTCCGGATACATTTATTAAGCCCTGTTCAAACCGGCGCGTTATTTGTACCGCTGTGGGTAGCGGTACATACCGCGCGCGATTCCGCGCGGTATTTCGTATTGAACTTCAGGTTAGGGCGAAACTTGAACAGAACTTCATACGAAATACCGCGTGCTATGTACCGCTACCTAACAGCGGTACAAATAACGCGCCGGTTTGAATAGGTCTTTATAGACGCTTCATACAAGCCATAGGATCGTTTGGGGATAATAGCAAAAGCTATTAGTAAAGAAAGAATATTATATTTACACATAACAAAAATTCTACGTGACTGACGATTGTCATTCATATTGATATGATTTGTCGCAATGAAATAAGCAGACTCTGCTTATTTGTTACCATAGACATATATATTAAGGAGAGACAGGCCTAATGACTGGTTATAGGTCGCTTCAAAGTGGGAGCCAATTTCACAGATTGGCATCCACTAGCGCTCAGTCTGCGATGGAAGTTAGGAGGCATCGGTCGAATGTCACAAACAAAATATGCCAAGTTGTATTGTGAAGCACAATCTATACTCAAAAGTGCAGTAAAAAGAAAGACCAAGTTTCTTACCTCAAGTAATTCAATATTTTCAATATTACACTCTGTTTTGTAACAAAATAATCGAATTTATATTTGGAATAATCATTGTAAACATTGACGGACATAATGGCAGCGATAGGCACCTAATTTTCTCTACTTGTCGTAGTTCACGCGAAATCTAATAGATGGCGCTGACTTTTCCCACGCCATTTTGACAAAATAAAATGTTCCTTCGGGCATATTCTGATATATAAATCTATGTTTGTTACCCAAAAATATACTATTTACACGAATAATGTCCAAAAAGAAAAATGCCCAATAAGAAAATCCTCCAAGTATAGAAACGTCCAGCTATAAAAATGTCCAACTATACAAATTATTTATTTATTTATTTCTGTAACAAAATCCACAGCTCTTAAAACATATAAAACTTATAACAAAATTAAAAGCCAATAATGGATTTTCATTCTACGAATTTATCTTTGTAGCTGTCTTCACCTATAATTATATCAACACTTATTATTATAATTTAATTAAGTACTTACTGAAGCTAGAAATGGTGTTTGCTATGTTGGTGTTCAAATATATAAATAAATAAATAAATATAAAACGACAATCAATAAGCAGATATAAAACCAAATAACTAAATGCCAACATTTATAATTTTTACAAACGGGATAGGGTCATATCGTCTTAGTTGCACCCCAGATAATATAATACCTACTGTACAGATGCCTCATCCCATACAACGGAATAACGCGGGCTATTTTACGAATTATTTTATTTCTGCCTAACGCAAGATTATCAAGCGACATTTATTGCGTGTTGGCAAAGTATTGGGCCAAATGAATACACTGGACACTAACTAGAAACTATCTAGGCACGATTACTACATTTTTTTCAAGTTCGGGCTATTTTTTGGTTGTACCTGATGGGACCCCATGTTGCACAAAACCTTGATCGCACAGTACCTAGGCATGCCTAGGCATAATTTAAGCATTATTTCTACGCCTATTTGTTCAAGTTTAATTGTTCATGTGTCTGAAAATTGGAAAAAATTACCTTTAAATTCTTCTCTATGGAAGTTTCCTTAGGTTTGACTTTTCCTCCACCATTTTGAAGAATTGGTTTTTAATGTCACATGATCACATGTAATTATTAAGTATAATGTTTACTGGAAATATGAATTCGTAGAATACTTATGTATTTGGAAACGGTAAACACGGCAGTTTATCCTCATATAGGCACAAAGGCACATACACACACATCACATTATTGTGTCATACAAAATCATGCACAGGGCCCACTGCTAATAAACAGTGAACAGTGCAAGAATATTAATTTTGTGTTTTGTTTCTTTCTATCAAGTTGACTAAGATAAAACAAGAGAAAACACACAACTATTCTGCTTCTATGCACTGTTTAAGTAGTATTTAAGCGCATAAAAGCACTGATTAAAATATTAAAATAAATAAATCACACAGCGCCATCTAGCCCCAAACTAAGCAAAGCTTGTACTTTGGGAACCAGATAACTGATATAATACTTAGATACTTTTTTTGTTTTTAAATACATACATAGAATAGAATATAACACCCAGACGCAGAACAAACATCCATGTTCATCACACAAATATTTGTCCTGGGTAGGAATCGAACCCACAGCCCTCAGTTCAGAAGGCAGGGCTACTAACTACCAACTGAGCTATCGAGATCGTCTCGATAGCGATAGCTCAGTTGGTAGTAGCAAATGTGCGTTGAGACACTTTTCCACCACTTGTTTTGCAAGTGTAATAAAAACGAAAACGCTAAAAAAGCTAAACACTCATAAAGCTTTTGGTTAAGTAACAGTATATAGCTATTTAAAATAAAAACGGCCAAGTGCGAGTCGGACTCGCTCACGAAGGATTTGATAGTTAACTACATAGAGGAATTACGCTATTATCTATAAAAACGCAGAACAAAAAACACAGACATCCTATACAAGTATACAGTAGGCCTAGCACGAACATTTACACGGGAGTAAGTGTAACGTTAACGTAAGTCAGTTGTATGGGGCGCTGATCAAATGCCATACAACTGGCTTACGTTAACGTTAGACTTACTCCCGCGTAAATGTTCGTGGTAGGACCTCTGTAAGCAAATAAATCACGTTAGACAGCGGGAAGAATAGCGGAGCCTTAGTAATAGGGTCCGTTTTATACCCTTTGAACTCTTAAAAGAGTAAACTTGCTCGAGACACATTTTTGGTGTACCAGTTACCACCTTATCATCATCATCATCAACAGCCTGAAGACATCCACTGAACATAGGCCTCTCCCACAGAGCGCAGTTACCACCTACGCCGTGTAAAGTCCAATCCCAGTCTGATTCTATTTACACTTACAAGACAAAAGGTACAATAACTCAGTATGGAATACAGATACAGTCTCGTTCTAGAGTGGTTATCGATTCGTCGCGAGACGACCGTATCTCCTTATTTACGTCTTAGCATTGCCGTGGATTTACATACCTACGTATACGCTTATAGGTATACGTCATAACTTTTTTAGAGTTTGTTATAATATATGTGGTAGAGTGAATATATTTAGTAGTATGTATGTTGTAGCTATTAAAGCCGTACAAACTGTAAATTTCTACAGAATTGCTTCGCTTATGGATGTTTATTGGGTAAAGCTATACAGCGAAAGCCAGTGTGCCTCAGTGGTAACCCGTGCGACTTTAAAACCGACGCACACAGGTTCTAATCCCACTCAGCCTGCACCAATGGTTCAATTTATGCGGAATTAGCACTCGCTCTTATAACGGTGAAGGAAATCAGTGAGGAAACTGGCATGTTCAAGCATCATTGTTTGTTGGTCATCCACCAACCTGCACTTCACAGCACAGTCCCAGCAGTGGGAACGAATTGGGCTGATGACGAAGGCTATAGTTAGAGGTGAAGGAACCATTAGGACACGACTTATACTCGTTTCTTGTCACCTTGATACTGAGCTCGTGGATTAAAAAAAGCACAACTAATATGACTTCAAACCATAATTTTCTTTACTTTAACATTTCGTTTGATATTATTACAATCAATTGTATAAAAATGTTTGTAGGACTCTTGAGAATCTCGAGCTATAAAAGTTTTCATTGAGGAAAAACGACCGAAAATCTACGAACGCGAATAAAAAGTTTTTCGTCTAAGTACTAGGTATGTACCTATAGAAATTATTTCTTTGTCGGCCGACCGGCTATAGCTTTACGATTGAATCTTAATCCGTAAACATAGGAGGCTGTTACGTCACATTGTGTACCAGAGCCGCGCAAACCTTGCGGTCAATTAGTTGTATCAGAGTTGGCTTGACTTGACGCTTTCTAATTCCGGTCTCGCGGACCCCTTCAGAGAACTGTTCGACCATAAACAATGATTTACGAAACACACCCGCTGCTGGCCAGACGGCCGAAATACGTTCGCATTCGATACGAATGCTTTTTTAACTAAATTTTCACAAAATTTTTCAACACTCCCGAAGGCGCTGGCGTTTTCGCAACGTATCCGAACAGCTTAATCGAACGTCAAGCGATACAGCTATTAATCGAATCGACTTAACGAAATTGGATTGCAAGTTAGCACAACAAAGTTAGTTTACGATCGATCGCCGCTCGTCCGACCCATATGCAACACGCGTAGAAATCGAAAGCGTTCGGAACTTTCGCAACTCGGTTCAACCCTTTCGCGGTCGTGTGTACACTTGCACCCCGTTCATTCAGACAAAAGTAGACGCACCCTCTCTGTCTCACGCGTCACGCATATGTGTTGTGTTTCGCTCGGCTCATATGCGTGCGTTTTCCGTGTAACACGGCTTGAGGAAAACTGTCGCTGTTGGTGACGCAAGGGTTGCGCACAGATGGAGTTCAGACTGGGTCGGGTTACAGGCACGTCGTCGCCACGTGATGATGTTTACTAGGATGGGTCCCATTGACGTAGCACACACGGCGCGGCGAAACGCGGGCGAGCGGCGCTCTGCGTGTGGGAGTCACCGCGTTGTCCGTGGTCAGGCCGCGTGCTAGCCGTTTATTTTGCAACGAGATTTACAACTATAACTGTAAATTAACTTTATCGAGCGGGCCTGAATCTAGGTCGTATGGAATCAGCATTAATTATCGCTATAATCTAATACCGATGTCGGGTGTACGTACAATAGATCACATGATAGATAGCTGCACACGCCAAGGATACGAAAGCAATAATACCGCGGGACGAGAGGCCTTACCATTGTAGAATGCGCCGCAACTGGGTTAATCTATTGTTTCAGTGAAATATACGTCGTTGTAGTTATAATCGATGTGAGGAATAATTATTAATGAAAAGAAGTCTAGGTCGCACCGCGATGGGCAGCCTATCCTTGCATTGTTCGAGAGGATCGCGTGTCCAGTGTAAGTCCCCATTACATAAATAATATGGGGTGTAGATACCAGCGGATACTAGACGCAACGTTATATCAATTTATAATACTAGTAAAACCTTGAATGCGTTTTGATTATCACCGATAGACAATGGCCCGTTACTTGGAAACGTTATTTTATGCTAGAGACCGGTGTAAAGTTACACAGGTAAACTGTGGTTAAGAGAGCATGTGTGAATCATAATTAAACTTCTGTTACACAATGACGGTTCCAAATTAGCAACAATAGTAATAAGAACACATTAGATGAATCACACACGCTCACACGCAGCTGGGAGATTCCATACAAATGAATTAGGGGGCACTAACGTGATAATTTCGTAAGCTCGCATACAATTTGGCTTTTAGCTATTGTAATGTATTATCGTTAACTTTCCTCGCCGTGTGAGATTGTCGGGGGCCCTACTTTCCATTGTTTCCAGAGCTTCTAGCTCGATCCGCTCATTGTCTAACAAAATAGTCGAATATGACGTTTTAATAGCTAACATATTGTTTTTTAAATCGTCGATTCATTGAGCACGTACGAATGTGAGATTGGCTATTGTAATAGAAATCGGGACAGGTAAATTAGTTGCGCATTTCATGAAGCAAATTATATTGCTAATGATGACATTAAATTACTGTGTTAAGACATTTCAATGCATTTTATACGATTCATTGCATCGCAAAAAATAGATGAAGACCAGGCTCAATGGCGAACATCGGGAATGGCCAATGGACAAAGAAAAGCTGAAGCTAATGATGATGATGATGCTGATGATGATAGTGATGATGATAATGGTGGTGGTGGTGGTGGTGGTAAAGTAGATAGATAGATAAATCTGCTTCCAAAGCACCACAACTAACACGTATGTACCAATTTTTTTAAACCTGCCCCTCCAATCTCTATAGTCCAAATTGAAATATAGATTCAATACCAATCTGCAGTTATTTCAGTTTCCCACATATAAAATAACATTTTGCGGTCATTTTATGGTAATTCTCGCTTCCGTTGCGTATATCTATCATGTGGAATAAGTTATACTCCATTCGATTGTGGTCTGCGAGAATCGATTTAAAACGATACGAGAGTAAAAAAAAAATCGATACGCCTTTATAATCGAGTACTTTCACTGTAAATAGAATAAAAACCTCTGTGTAATTTATATGAAATTAGTTTGTTACGTAATTATTGTTGTTAATAATACAATGAGTGGTCGGTTCTTTATTGTGTTTATTAAAGGTAAATTAATTTAGTACGCACTTTTTTTTTTGGGAAATCTCGAACCTTTGTTTACCAATGTGTGTGCGTTGCGTAGCAATTTATTTTTCAATCTTCTAATTAAAGGTTTGAATGAAAAGCAAATATTAATTAGCTTATAGAAAATAAGTTAATTATGTTTATAAAACCAAAATTAAATCAGTAAAACTTATTTCATCGTGAGGAGTTTATTGTATACCTAAAGTGAATTTTGAAAGTACAGTATCCAGTATGGCGTATTTATTAAATATAACACATTGAGGCCACTCAGTTAAACGTATTTCATTATCTGGCTTATGAGCTAATATAGTTATTAACACATTCCTTTTAAAATATTTGACCGGTTCTAAACTTGGTCCTTCGAGCTATCTCATTAGCAAATCAAGTCTTTTAATAGACGCACGATAATAGTGTGCGTTAACCCACACATACAACATTAAAAGGAATACCCAAAAAAATTAGATCGATTTCAGCAACAACAATTACGAATGTGGTCGACCACATAAACACGTCTCAAATTATCCACAGATTAAGAACCAGTTTCTATTCGGAGGCGCTTATTAACTTCACAGAATAACAACAAGTGACTACCGCAGAGACGGCATATTACTCAAGTAGTTAGAATATGTGAGTCATCTCATAGGCTTCGATTATCAGCACTTGTAGTAGTAATTACATTTGTTACCAAGAATATAATGACAACCATTTTCTTTAGCTGTTGAGACAGCTAAAACAATTGGGCTACAATGATGAGTTATGTACCTATTATCATTATTACTATAGAATTTAAGTGCAAATGAACTAAATTACAATGATAAGTTAGGTGACATGACTAATATTAGCGCCACCGAGTCATCAAGGTTGAAATAACAAATTTGAATCACTTGATTAAATGACTAGTACGTTAATAAACAATAACCTATCATAAGAAATAGAAATGATTAAATACCCATTTCAACTTGGAAATAAAACAAAGTATCAGTGGTTCACAAGTCTAATGAATTAAGTTTAAACCTAGTCCAAAAAAAAGCTAGAAGACAACGAAAGATTTAGTAATAATATATGAGTTTGTATTGAATAGCAAGCTAGACCAATTTGAGAACTGAAATTAGTCTTTATATTTTCATAACATAAAATAAAAAAGAAAGTCGAGATATTTTTGACATACTTCATTACACATTGGTTGTTCCCCCTCTGAGCCTAATTAGGATGAAAACTAGCGCTGGATGTTGATGACAACTAGCAATATTATGCTGACCCGACGCCCTTTCAATACTTGTTTTTTTGGTATTTATTTATGTAGTCCATCATAAGTATATTTCGTACCTTATTTGTAAGCAAGTATTGATAAAAATGTCTTTATATTTGAGAATTTAACTTATAATATCAGAAGTTCACAGGAAACTGGTTTAAGCTTATTGAGTCAGCCTTTAAACACCAGCGGCAGTTTTTGTTCCATTCAATCTCGGAAGTCACGTTCGAAATGCGCTCTTTTGATCACATATCTTCATTTTAATATCTGTGTGGTCAAATATATCCCACAAGCCTGTGGTTCCCTCTTTGTTCTGCCGAAACTTTATTAACTTATGGGGACATAATCATAGGATCCGTAATCTGATTTCGATTTCGTACCGACCTTTTTGTGGCTATAAAAAAAGCAAAGTCCACTTTCGGCCCCTAAGTAGTTCCCTTTTGTACTCTCGCAACAATAAGCTCAATGTACACAAAGTTTTAGGCTTGTTTGTTAAGGTTCACTCGATTTAGGGAAATAAAATCAGAAGCGAAAACATGGAAACAGGTAAAGGTATACTTAAGAATAAAAAATGTGAACAGTTAGATCAAAGCATCGTCAGTTTTAAGCTTTGGCAAACTAGGTAGTGCTAAATAAGAAACACAAAAATAAGGTAGATTAAAGTTTCAATGTCGTTTTGTCTGCATTTTCCGGTTCATATCAAGACGATGTCACGTGTACCTCTTTAAGTTTTTGTCGAGAACGACCATTTCCGAGAACGATCTAGCTGTTGTTCGTGTCGCCGGCTCGCCGGTCCTAAACATCTTATATTTAACGCAAGAGTCTTGCACAATGCGCGACGTGGTCAACAATTTCATGTGTCGATCGCACTTTTTGGCCGGGACGGGACCGTTTTCGTGAGCACCGATTTTAATTGCTTTCTAAAGTCCATTCGTCGCTCGATTCCCATGACGGTCGCTGTGAAATTGACTAGCACACGTAGATGCATGACATGTAGTTTTTTTCGTTACGTTTTTTATCTGTTTATCGAGAGAGAGATCTGGCCGTATGCGCCAGCCATTGTACGGCGCAGTGAGAGGCTCGCTCAGCGTTTCCGAACGCAACACACTCGTGATCTTATTTCGGTTCCCATTCAGCGAACGTTCATTGAAATTTCGAATTTAACGGATGGAATCAATTATGAATGTGTGACGACTGCGTATTGCTACCGGTAATGAACGGCGGTCACCGGTGAAAGGACGCTTGCGGACTAATTTACGGTTCAATAGATTATGGAATATTAATTATTATCTAGTAGCAGGCGCGCAGCAGGCAGGCGCGGGTGCGTATGCGCATCAATCTCGCTCGGATTGTGCGTCGGCACCTCTTTATCGGTTATAAAAAAATCGGGCAGTAGCTTTTTCTCATGACCGCGGAACAATAGGCGGCCGCGCACCTCACTTATTATTAAATTCGTATAAAATTAAATGTAATGTGTGATTCCAGTTCCGTTCGCATGATGGGAAAGTAACGGCACTTTATGAGATTTCAGACAAACAAATCTGTATTTTTGAAATGGCAATAATTTACATATAATTCTAAAGCGTTCGCTACTTATGTCGATGACTATCGCACGGTGTAATTGTTTATCTCGACACGTAAGCATTTGATGTCGTGGATTACCTTCGACCATTGTATTTACTGTTTGTGAGAACTCGTAGGCTAGTTGGTTTTATACGAATCTCACTTTAATATGTTATTAAAACACAGGTTTGAAGAAAGCGGTTCCACACTTCGTTCAAAAGCTCCTAATTATTGGTGTTCCGCAAGGGAGCTGCTTTGGGCCGGTATTGTTTCTTTGTTAACAACTAGCATTATTAAACGTCGTACAATGATCTGATAGGCGTATTTACAGATGACACAGCATCGCCTTGAGTATATTGCTCTCATATTATTAGTCATCGTAAAAAAGTGTGTCCGGAAATAAATCAAAAATACCAGTTTCGTTCGTCAGTCTAATTTATCAATCAATCCGCTCAAGCGTAACGTTTGTTATTGCACTGGTAATACAGACATACAACAACTATATGACATTTTGATGAAAGCTATTCTGAAATGTTATCGAACTTATGTGAATCGATCATGTAACTAACAGACTAGGTATTAAAGTAAAAACAAATTTAGGTTTCTTGCTTAAAATGTTCTTCTTTTGCTTCAACTTTCTGCAACTTTTGTTATGTAAAGCCAGATTCGACCGTTCTTATAACCATTTGTATAGCTGCACGATTTGATGTTTTCTATTAGTTTTATTAATATGATAGGTATTTTTGAAAAAATTAAATTTTCAAATCAAACATGAATTATTTTAGTGTAAGGCATTAAATTAAACATGAAATGCAGTTCGTTGATAAGCGCATCGCTTGAGAATGGCTGGACTGATTTGGCTACTTTTGTTTGAAAATGCTACTAATAAGACCAATTATATAGGTTTTATGGAAAAACTATCACGTGCCACTAATGCGTTACACTGTGATAATATGCTTTGAACCCTTTTTTTAAAGCACTGGCTGTTGTAGCTTTGAGGAAATAGACCGCTGGTGGAAGCTCATTTCACATCTTACAGGCGATTTATTTAATTAACTTCCCACTAATCTCTTATCATTTTTTCTTTATATTGATATAGGTATAAGTAGTTTCTTTTTATCCTGTTTTATTTAGTGTTTACAATGTACCAGTGCTTTGGTGTTTCAATTTAGTGTGTGATCTTTGTTTTGTTGTCTTCAATTTAGTGTGTGATCATTGTTTTGTTGTCATCAGTATCATTTTTTTGTTGTCTCAATTTAGTAAGTGATCATTAAATTGATTTCTGATCATCGTAGATGTTACGACTTCTTGGTTCTTTGAAGGTAATTTGAAATTTTTGAATATCTGGTCCTTTCCTTCAATTTTTCCCGTTGTAAGTTGGAACCGACCAGGGAAATAATAGATGACGTGTGCCAAATATCATCAAAATGAGTTCAGGACTTTTGTCTGGGTTAATTTTTAATGTATAGCCTATTATAGTCTGGATAGGAACTTAGATTACCATCATTATCAACAGCCTAAAGACGTCCGCTGCTGAAAATAAACCTCCCGAGAGAACGCCACTTTGAGTGGCTGCTCTCATCCTACATCCATTGGCTCCCCGCGGTTTACACCAGATCGTCAGTCCATCTCGTGGAGGGCTTATGCCGCATTTACCGGTTCGTGGTCACCACTCGAGAACCTTACCCATCGCTTGGCCTGCCCAATTGCCATTTCAACTTGCTCATTCCAAGAGCTAGGTCACTTTAGTCTCCTACGGATCTCCTCATTCCGGATTTTACCTTTCAGGGAAACACCGAGCATAGCTCTCTTCGTATCTCGTTGCGCGACTTTAAGCTTACTAATCTTATGTAGGTACTTGGATTTAATAACAAGCTCAAAATAATAAATATAATACGACTTCCTTCAGCAAGGCCCAATTAAATCTAGTTACTAAAACACAATGATAGGCATGCATGATCGTAAAGGAGTATAATTTACAACTAGGAACAGACGCATGCCGTATTCATCCAATTAACCACAGGGCATTTGTCAGTGGCTGAATAACGATCACCTATTGCCTCGCGTCTGAGCTTGCCAACACACGATTAGCTGAGGTTCTCAAAGGTGGAACCAGTATTGAATGTCTAACGAGACTAATGATCGTGCTAGGTATATGATATCAACATATGTACTTATTATTTCTAAAATTGAGTTATCGTTTTGATTGTTGGTTGATACTTAAATTAGTAAGTAGTTAGTTAAATATGCTTTTAATAAGGAATCAGTGAAAATATAATACGTGAAGGTACTGAAAAATATATTAGATGCAACCTTTCCCTCAATAGAAACAGCGCTATTAAAATAAAAAAGGAAACTTTTTTTCTGAATAGAAAATTTTAAGAATCCAAAAACTTATTTTTATTGCAAAATTAATATTAGTCCCAGATAATCATTTTTCTTAACCGAATATAATCCGTAAACCACAGATTATTTTCGTTACTATACCCACACGTAAGTAAGGCCTATTTGTTTTTATGAGGGTCAAAAACTTTAAGGCATTTTGCTACCAACCTCCAAGCACAAGTTTGAAAAGCAGTGATCCACATACGGGACTGCACACCACACGCAGTAAATTATCATAATTTATGCCCCATTTTCGCGCATTCTCTTTACGATGGAAGTAAAGGCAGAGACAAAACATTAACATGAGCGTAACGGATTATCGCAAATAAACCTAGTTTTCTTGGTTATCGGAAGGGAGAGCTAAAATAAATTGAAGTCTTTGTGTTAACTGAGTTCTGTTTACTGCGTAATACTGAAGTATTACCATATCACTCCAAATCCTTTTATGAGACACGTTTTTTAATCCATTCCATTACCTTTCTAAATCATCAAGAAATGATTTCTGTAGTTTTGGTCCTCATTAATAAGCTTTGAGCTTACTATGTATGTATCATTATATTAGTCATCAATTACGAACTAGGTATCATTTAAAAAATTAAGTTTGTATAGTTTTAGTACCTACCAATCTATACTTATAATAAAACTGTATCAGGTCCAATTCTGTACATTGAAAATATTTTGAAATTTTATAATCCATACTGAAATACTGAATCCAAAAATTTATACTTTTCGTTGATTTTTGCCGGTCTGTATCTTAGCTGAGCATCACGCTGAAACTTCTGAATGGATTCAAATGAAACTTGCATGATGTGATCCTCCTTTACTTTACATTAAAGTTCAAAAATACTCAGGTTTGATGAAAAAATCAAAACTCTCAACCACCATTGTTGCATTATCTTCAAAGACCCCTCTTGTAAATTACTCATTACATCATGAAGCCATTTATTATATTCATGTGCAGTTTGCAAATGTAATAAATTACATATGACTTGATATGTCTATTGGAAGTAGGTACTTAATGGAATCGATTTGAGACATAAAATTTTAATTAGGTAATACTATTGGACACGTGTTTTATTAATAAACGTTATGATGATTGATTTTTAATTGGATTGTTGTGTTTTACTGATTTGAACGCAGTTTATGAATAATAATCATAAATATGTATAATAGTAACAATAATATTATGAAAATTGTTATTCAAGATTCTGTATGTCAAGTATAGATAATATACGGATGGGAATGATTTTTAAAGTGTAAACCACACTTAGGTATATCTTTAATGATATTATTACAGGTAACGATAGCTCAGTTGGTAGAGCGTTCAATCCGGTGAGTTGGAGGGCGCGGGTTCATATCTCGCTGGTTACTAAAATTTTAAGGACTATAATAGGCCTAATTTTGAAGGCTTTAGTAGACAGTTTTATAAATGCTAAAAATATATCCGTCTTTTACATTGCCGTCTATTTGACAAGGACAGCAACAGTTTTAGAAGCTTTAGATCTGTCAACTGAAGCCTTTGGTTGAATCGGCACGTGACCAAAATGCTGGCATCTACTTCGGTCAAAGGATCAGCCTCGCTATACAGCGGGGCAACGCTGCCAGCATTGTGGGTACGTTGCCCGATTCCATAGATTGCTTGAACTATCTATAGACCTTTTACAGACTATAGATAGTTCAAGTATTCGTTAGACATTTATTTTTATTTTTAAGTAGATATAATATATAATATGTAGTAGTAGTTAGTAGGTAGTTTTTGTTTTGTGTTATATAGGTTTATTGTTAATTTAAAAAATATATACCTCAAACATAGAATAATGAAATTAAATTAAATAATAGAATTACTTTAAAAATAATAATATTTGAAATTGTATATAAAATGTACCTCTAAAGCCTTTAATATTGGCCCCTATCTTTATAATTATTATACTGGTTAATATTTGATAATCACATGAAAATAGGTAACTGACTGCAGGTATATGCTTGTATAGCCCAACTTTTTTTGCAGTAGGTAGGTGTAAGTTTAAAACATAAGTTACTATTTCGATATATTACATTTATAAATCGTGGGTTGGAATAAAATTGCACCAACACCATTTTACCTAGTGAAAGCATTTTGTGTGGTTTCCTTTTACATTATAAAGCAGCTTGCATAAACCAGGTACCTATACCTGATACAATATCACAGAAAGTATACAGTATCGAGTATTCAAATACGTAATACTAGGTATACTTTGCAGGTACTGTATACACATTATCATAGTATCTACTTTATGTCGGTGTCCGCGCACGATTGACTCTCACTCCACGAGCGGTTCACCTGTTTATAGATTAGTACTATGTTTCTATGTGCCGAATAGATCTAGATAAATTAACTAAACTATTTATACGTATTAGGTATAGTCTTTATAGGCGTATCCAGTGAAGTTTGTATTAGAAATACCTACTTCTAACAATAAATATAAAATATACCTATGGCTGTATTTTGTCAGAGTTTGTAAAGCTGTTATTGCTTATTTAGTGGCAATATTATAATGGACAAGTCTCAACATACCTAGTGAAGTTGACTATTCGATCCTAATAGTACAGCTAGCGTTCATCGCGGTCATCACTTGGATGGGTGGCAGACAGCCCAGTCAGTCAAAGTGGGTTAAAAAAGGTCAGGTACAGGTACGTAGTACAGGAAGAATGATAAAAGTAGGTACTGTTGCTGTGATGATGTGAATTCCCCGCTAAAATGGCTGATCCAATCTGGATGATATTTTGCATAGATTATTTTACAGCGGAAAATTTAAAGTTGCAGCGGAAAATTGAGAGTTATTGCGGAAAATTGAAAGTTATTGCGGAAAATCTTGTAAGTTGTGGGTGAAAGGTGAAATATTACCTACAGTAAGTAGCTATCTATCTATACATCTAACCATACATATTAATGAAACAGTAACTAACTGGGCTAAATCTGTACATTGAATATTTTTCGAAAATTTGACTTCATTACGCTTTTTAATTGATACAATAGAAAATAGAAACATTTTTTTTTAATTATTGTCTGTCTGTCGCGATGTCGGTCCCATGCGGAACGCGCATCACGCTGGAACTTCTAAACGGATTTGGCTGAAATTTGCTTATGGTAATATTTAGCGAATTTTTCAGAATAACAATTGAGATATTTTTTGTTTTCTAAAACGTCCAAGCAATAAGGATGTAATTTTAATATTTAAATTTTTATACAAGATTTTTTTATTTGAGTATTTGTTCCCGATTAGGTGAACCGACGACCCGTTGAAAGCCGCGGGGAGCCGATGGATGCAGGAGGCAAGCAGCCGCTCTAAGTGGCGCTCCCTAGGGGAGGCCTATGTTCAGCAGTGGACGTCTTCAGGCTGTTAATGAAAAACATGATCATTTTTTTTATTTACTTATTTATTTATTACTCATCCTGATGAAAGAAAGATAAAGGGAAAGGGAAAAAGATAGAGGAATCTTTTCCCCTTTGGTTCTCTCATCTCTTTTACCCATAAACAGGGTTAGGACGCAAAAACTAATTAACCCGTGCGATGCCGCATGCCGGGCAGCTAGTAAATGGTATAAGCATTTACGAGAACAAATGAACCGTAGAAAATAATCTAACCCAATTGTATAACAAACAACAAAACCAATCACACACACAACGTTCAATCTATCTACAATTAAAACTATTAACACACGTGTTTAAACATTACATGATTAAAAAAACAACTTATTAAACAACTTATTGAACACAATAGCTTATTAAAATAGCAATTATCTGGTAACGCGCGCTGTCGTGATCTATACAATATGTAGGTTTCGTACCTACGTGTGTGGCTTGATAGCTCTGACCTAAGTTAGCATGTAGAGGCACCTGCGGTGTTACCCGGAACTAGATAAATTTTCCCCAAAAACTCAATTTTCCCGGGGAAAAATCTCAGCCTTTTCAGTCGTTGCAGTGTCCATCGGAAATAAACTCTGTCGCATATAAAATATGAATTAGTCTGATATTTGACGGGCCCGATAGCTCAGTTGGTAGTATCCCTGCCTTCTGAACTGAGGGCTGTGGGTTCGATTCTTACCCGGGACAAACATTTGTGTGATGAACATCGATGTCTGTTCTGCGTCTGGGTGTTATATTGTATTCTATGTATGTATTTACAAATAAAAAGTATCTAAGTATTGTATTAGGTTCCCATAGTACAAGCTATGCTTAGTTTGGGGCTAGATGGCGCTGTGTGAGATGTTCCCGCATTTTTACTTTATGATTTTTTTTAACGAGAGTGACGTATGTAATACCCAAATGCATAAATGAAGTAGGTATGTCATAGTACAGGATGGGCATAAGTTTCAGCTCTATAGGGAATTAGTCTTGTGTCTGGCACCCCTAAACTGAGAAGCACTCTTGATTTCCGGTATGAGGACTAGAGGAGTCAATGGCGATATTTAATTGTTGTGATTTACAGCGAAGTTAGCCCTATTCAATAAGGCCAACACTATTTTGATCTATGAAAATAAATCGGCTTACAATCTAACGAAGGAATACTTTTATTTGAGTTTTTTTTATCTCGGTCACTAACGTGTAAACTATATTCTTGTTAAAAATAATTACATCGTCAACCAGAAATATGCTGCCAAAAGCAATATTGTTCCGTTACAGATTATTAGAATGTGTGTTATTTTTCTAATACCTATTAAGCATCGTTACCTTATTATTCCTAAATGCTAAAGAAAATAATACAAATTTAATGTATAAACTCAACGCAGTGTAAAAACCCAAGGGCTTGTAGTTAATAGATAATGCCTATCTGTAAATAAAGGCGTTAAAAACAAGCACAAGTAAGTAGGTCACCGGGCGAAACGGTGCCGATTGAATGTAAATGCGCAGGCGCAATCTCTGCTACTCGCTGTCATCTTCGAGTAGGGCGACAATGATGATTTGCGAAAATCCGGTCCTCACGTTTAATTTTTATGATTCATGTTACTTACGTCGTTTCTTGATTTCCAGTAGAATATTAAGTTTGATAACTTATTGTGAGCGAATAAAGAGTTATTAAGTAAAGTCAGCATTCTGGGCACTCTCCCCTACACCAAAGGTCTTTTTGATTATACTTAGTTTTTAGTTGTAAATATCTTCTTTTTTTTTAATAATTAAGGTTAGTTGTTTTTTTTCACGATCCATAATAGTAACATAAGTATTTTGTAGGTTTTGTACGTTTTCTTATATTTTATACATTCATGATTGTTTCTCATTGTAGTTATGGGGAAAATGGATGACTAAATAGGAAAAGAATATACGTTATTAATTTCTCAATTAAGTATTATGTTTCCCTATAGTAGTACGTATACGCACGCATAATTCATTCATGGGTACTGGGTATGATCGTGCATGAATGAAATGATTCACCCCTGTTTACATTTCGCAATAATGACTTAATACAAAATTTATAGAATTCACACGGAAATTGTAGGAAACGTAATGAGTAATTTAGATTAATTAACAAATTGCGGTACAATAAAATAATTGTGATGTTGAGTGCATATTACTAATAAATACGATTCCTAATGGCTCGACGTAACACACATTTTAATATAGTAAGGTTGTGACGAACATTATATTACCTACTGTTATAATAATTGACGTAAGTGCATTGTAGATGTGGGGACAAGTTTGTAATAACTGACATCGATGTAAAACAGAAAGAACTGTAATTTACGATTAAACTCTAAATATAAAAATATATTGTCGTCATCATCATCATCATCATCATTAACAGCCTGAAGACGACCACTGCTAACCATAGGCCTCCCCCAGAGAGCACCACTTTTTTCGTAGAACTGATAACCGATAGAAAAGTTCTCGAGTAGCGACCATGAACAAGAAGACGCAGCGACGGCCGGCCCCCTACTAGGTCCGACGATCTGGTGAAAACCGCGGGGAGCCGATGGTTGAAATTTATTGTAATGTTACAAAATAGCAAAATTAATAGTAGGTATAACTAGGTATAAGAAATTAGATATTGTACTTTAGATGCATAAAATAAGCATTTAAAAAAGGCTCAAAGTTGTGCCAGTAAATCTTCGAGACGTTTAAACCTTCCTGGTCCTACACCTTGTTGCATAGCTATATTAGCTTTGCTATAAAATGTTGACTGATCAGTGATAATATTGAAGAAAAATATTATCATTATTGAATTACAATAAAATTATGTGAACTAAACCGCCAAGAGAAATAGATTCGCAGCAATTATAATCATCAATTCAAATCTGCGTTGTATCAACTTGCATTTAATTGACATGATGTCCCTTTGTTTCTCAGAATCATGTTCTCTGTACCCGCCCTTGCGTGTGCGCACCGCTTCGTGCCAATGTCGTTGCCAGCGCGTTTTTTCATATTTTTTTTGCCACCCTTGAAGGTCGTGAAACTGATGGCCCAAGACATCGCGTGAGTTATGATGACTTTGTGTTAACAACTACTTACTTGGTGGTATATTGTTAGGTATGCCAAGACCTTCACTTTCGTTTAGTAGGTTATGCTGTATTAATTAGGTCATGCACAGACATTACAGAAACGAAAGCAAGTTTATTGTATAAGTAGAAGTATTCGAAATAATGAAACAGTCGTTGAAGCTACTAAACATAATCATTATCAACCACACAAGTTGAAAAAAGCCATCTCATAACATAAGTTTTGCTAATTAGTAAAATCAATTGTATTAGTAAGAATAATAAGCTTATTTAACAATTTGCAGCGTAATTAACATAATAGCCAAGCAGTAAACACAGTAATGTAAAACAAGCGAGAAAATCAAATTTGGAATTGCTTGACAACTTCAAGTGGGCACAATCAGGAAATCATCCCAGCGCTGTGATTGCCAGCGGTCCCTCAACCCCTCATTACATTTACGCACCACCATTAACCATAATCAAGCTCTCATCACACACGGAGATGGAGGAAACAATAAAATGAACACTTGTAATAAACCGCGGTCATGCTACCTACCAATCTGTACCGAGAAATGAAATTAACGCTGCCAGTGCATTACTTTCATTCATAATTAATAACCAACAGAGAGTAACATCTTTTTTAAAAATGACAAAAAAAATTGCAGTAAAATTTGAATCAGAGCAGTTTATTATTTGATTTGTGAGCGAATGACAAGTGCGGAAACGTTCATGAGTCCCCCTCGTGTATTTAGTTTCCCCACGCACGTTGTCGGCGAGAAGCGAGCGCGCAACCCTTCATTACAACCTACGACCATTATGGCGCAATCAAGCACTCGGCACATACGCGAAACTGAGGAAACAATAAAACAAAATTGACGTATAAAACCACTCCTTGGACTAATTCCTACCTGAGGCTTTAGGCCGTTGTGTAAAATATATTATACCGTAATTTCTGAGCGTGCAGGTATATCGTTTTGAAATAGATTGTGTACGTATAATTTACGATGTTGATGTGTCCTGGACTAGGCTTGAATAAAGCTTTTATACTTTTACAACAGATTTGTGGAACAACATTTAATCGGTTCTGTTAAAATTAACTACCTATCATGCACAACTTAACTTCTAGTATTCCATACGTCATACCTATTAAAACTATTATTTATGACTAGGAATGAAAGTTAGTGACATGCAAAATGTAATTAAAGTAATAAAAAGATGGCCTCAAACAACAACCAATGACATGAAAGAAAATAAATCTAAGTACGATTTCCCACATATGATTATTACAATCACTGCATTTCTCATAAACAAGTTTAGAAATCGAAAAGTGCTCGTAAAACACGATGACTGCTGGAATTGCTTCCTCTTTTATACTGGTAAGGAGACCCACGAGTAATAATTATTGAGGTGTAAAATTTACACTGACATACGTTTATAGGTACCATACACGACTGTTTGAAATGAACATACGACGGCTATTTCAAATGGTATTTTACAGTGAATGTTTGCGACATGCTCGGTTAATGGACTTTATAAAGTTAAAACCTTTCACGCGATCCGAGAGATAATACAGCCGACGTATGAATAGGTGATCTTAATTTATCTGTGTAACGTTCCGGTTAACACTCGGTATCGGTCGCTAATCGAATCACCGGTGGCTTGTATGCGATTTATGAAATCGATAACGCTTAATCGATAACGGATCCTTTGATGATTCGTTTTAATTAGACATTCACATATGTCCATCACGCGGCGTTCCATTTAGTTTCGTAACTGGCACTTATAAGATTCTGATCGGAAATTGAGTAGGTAATATTAAAATGTTAGTCAATTCTTTCGTTTAGACAAATGTGACACAGATTTTTAACTTGCTATGTTACATTTTTCTATTTAAACTATTCTGACAAATTAAATAAACTAACAAATTTTTTTATTTGTAAAAAATACACATGATCCCATTTTTAGATTTGACAATGAAACACGAGGCCAGTTTTTGTTGTTAGTAATTATTTATTTACTCGCTGAGTATTTAGTCATCCAAAACGGCATTGACAAAATATTACTGATGGCCGACCTTTGTTTTTCACACACGATTTATATTCAATACGTAATTTATGGTTATAGCTTGTAGCTAACTTTTTCATACATCTGTAAATAGGTCACTCGCATTGTTAGTTAGTATGACCGGATTATCCCGACAAAAAATTTGAACAGCCTATAAATTGTGTCGACTTTATAAATATTTAAAATATTTTCTACTAAGACGAAATTTCTTCTTAATTTCTATGTCTGCCAGAAATTCCAAAAGAGTAGAGGTAGGTGATTATAATATACTAACAAAGCTTCACAAATCTAAATGAAATAAAATATTATTTTATAAGTACGTAATAATTTCAAAGACTTACATAAATTGTACTCACTGTGAGGCGGAGTCAGTGATAAAGCGGATACTGCAGGCGGCACGGGCGGGAACATGTCTTGGTGTGGCGGGAACATGCGTGGCGGCGGTGGAGCTTCGACCTCAGGTTCCTCTTGCTCCTGCTTTGGTGGAGATCGTGGTCTTGATAATCTTACGGCCTTTAATCCACCACTAGGCGAGCGGCGCATAGAAAGGTTCTCTGGGGTATCAGACTCTCCTGAGCGGCGTCGAGGCCTGGCCTGCTTGCGGCGGGGCTGCGGGCTCGCTGGGCTCACGGGTGGTGACGGGGCCGGTGGCGTCGTCTGCACGGGGCTTCGTGCCAGCGGAGTCGGCGGTGGTGACCGCGCGTGCTCCTCGCGGTCCTGGTCAGCTAGCCCACGCACCTGCAGCGACTCTCCCGCACGTATCACAGTTCCTAGCTGCTCCTGGGCCACCGACACCTCTCCACGGTACATAAAGTCCACAACGGCTTGCACCTCCCATCCTTGAAAGTCTTTTAACACGATAACTGGGTGTTTACACGGATTTTCGCTAAATATCCGCCGAAACAGTGGACTACAAGCTCCCAGAAGGACCTTGTGAGCGCGCACCCGTCTCTCGGCACAGACCAGTGTGACATCCACCAGCGTCTCAGCATGTAGAAGTGCCTCGAAGGAGCGCAGCAGATGCGCCTGGTGGTTATTCCAGCGCAGGCTGTAGTGCTCTTCTCCGCCGACGGCGGTTGGCTTGTCGTCCATGGCGCGCGCCGTTGTCGACGCGTGTGTCGGACTCGCAGCGCGATCCGCTAGCGGGCGCGTGCGCGGCTTCGCGCCGCCCTCCGCCCGCTTGTTACCCCGTACTCCAACCCTTTCGTCTCTCAAAAAATCGCCTTCCCGCCGGACCGCAATCTTCGCATTTCACTATTCCGTCCGAGTTCACAAATTGTTATCAAAGAGAACAAAGTCGCGTCAAGGAAGCACTGTGTCACGGTAAAGTTTGAATGCACTGCACGGACGTCAGCGGCCGGTTGGCGCGAGCGAAATCGAGGGTGGCAATGGGAGCGAGGACACGTACGTGTGTCGCGGGAGGCTCACGAGCGCGGAGTGAACTGAGAGATACGAGACGAGCGCGCGGTGCGGCGATGTCGCGCGAATGCCGAATATCAGCTCGTGTGCGGTCGGCGGGACTGGCCGCCCGCGCCGGTGTGAGGCCCGCCCCCGGCCCCGCCCCGGCCACACACACACGCGCGCCACCCGTCCGCACCCCTTCACCCACCCCCGCACACACCCGCCCGCCACACATGTGTCACATTCTTGAATACCTACACATGTGACGCCTACTTCACGGTATGTATTTTTGAATACATACATTGCTCCGTATACATGTGTCGTGACAAATAACAAGTGAAAGCTCATAAGGTTCTGTATTTTGTGATGTACTTAGATCATCTATAATCTGAGATATGCTCAAGATTCAGCTGTAGAATGTCCAGTGATTGGATGAGAGCTACCTGATTTGATTTAAAACAGGTATTGTTTGAACTCTGCGTCCGATGTCGCGGTGAGGTCAAGGCGAGCGACGCGAATCGGGACGTGTCCGAGATGACACTAAGTGCATGGACGCCCCACTTTTTGGCAGTGGCGTTTTATTGAAATTAAAGAGCGGAAGTGAGTTAACGTTTCCTTCCTTTTTAAGTTTGAGTCGATGAAATAGTGACACAGTCAAAACAGGATTATTGAACAAATAAATATACACAGCTGTTTTTGTAAATGATTGTAGACACCTAGGTAGTTTGGAATCTGTAAGCCTTATTTTTTGTTAAGAGTTTTTGTGGAGATTTTATTTCGAAGTGAATAAGCATAAGTTGTAATTGAAATGTTGTTAACAATATTTTTAGAACTTCAGTATTGACTCAGGCATGTCCTCGCCTCGCGGTAATTCATCTTAGGTAAGTAAATACAAAATGATGAAGAAATGCACTAGAGAGATATTTCTATATTAAGTATTTGTGCAATAAAATTTATGGTGGTTCGAAACAAGGTGCGTAGTATTGGTATAGTATTTAACATCTCACGTGTACCACACATTCTTTTGTTTCTGCATAAATTTTATCATGCTACTTACGTCAATCAAACATCGGTATGAATGTCCACTCAAAATAAACATAATTAAAACACACACAAGTCGGTGATACATTCCTTAAGTTAAAACAAGTTAAAACAACATAAGCTACAATAAAGTTAATAAGCAGTTCGCGTGAACCGCCATGAATAAAATCACCATTCGGATTGGAAGTGGGCTTGTTTCAGCCTATTTTGTAGTAACATTTTGTTACATTATTATCTACATCTTTTCCTGACATTTGGGCCATGCGCTTAGTTAATTATAATTACCTATCACTTGTCTATTAATGTCCTTGAATAACTTGATACAATTATGCATAAACCGTCATTAGATGACGTACTAACGTTACTTAATTGCATACGTTGTTATTTGGACGCAAATATCATTCCGGCAAGTATTACAGAACAACGCTCAGTCCTAAATCGGTGCTCAATAAGTCAAAATTTCATTCACAAATTGATCATTTTGTGAGTGAAATCTCACAATAGGGATAGGTAGGGTAGAGGCACGGTAGAGATAGTAAAGTTAGTTGAGGTAAGCCGAGATGGTGGAGATAGAAATGATATTAGGGTTATTAGGGGTGGTAGAGATAGTAAGGATAGTTGAGATAAGCAGAGATAGTGGGGATAGAAAGGATATTAGAAATAGTAGGGGCGGTAGGGATAGTTGAGATAATCAGGGATATTAGGGTAATTAGGGATTAAATTGATGGTTAGATAGTAAGTATAGTTGAGATAAGCATAGACTGTGGGGATAGAAAGGATTATTTTATTAATTTATTTAATACATAAAGAAATACAACTGTTTGGTATAATATGCCTTAAACCTAGGTAAGGTTTGTCTAGACATATGGTATGATAGTAGGGATAGTTGAGATATGCAGGGATGTTATGGTAAGCAGGGATTGTAGGGATGGTATATATCTATAAGTATAGTTGGAGTAAGAAGGGATAGGTATATGGGACAGAAGAGTAAAAATAGTATAAGAATAGATATTAGGAATGGTATAGCGATGGAGATACACAAATCGTTGCTGAAACTCGGGATCAGCCACTATGTTACGGAGAACGACAATAAGTAGTATTTAGAGGTACTTCCCTGCATTTTCAAGCGCTCGTTCACAAAAATGAAACATGAGAGAATAAATTCCTACGAACCAACATAATTAGAAACCTCTAAATTACCTTTTGAAAGGCTTTCTCGCCAACACGAAGCCGAATTACCAGCGCGTGTGGCTGAAATATGTGGCCACGTATGATAACATCTGACCTAATAATGTTGCCCATACAAGCTTTCTGGCGTGGCTTTACTTTTTAAGTATTTTTATGTTTATTATGAATTTGTTTTCATTATTTTTATTTCTTTGTGCTATCAAACA
Source organism: Ennomos erosarius (assembly GCA_963580505.1). Classification (NCBI taxonomy): domain Eukaryota; kingdom Metazoa; phylum Arthropoda; class Insecta; order Lepidoptera; family Geometridae; genus Ennomos; species Ennomos erosarius. Next base: position 10,331,890 of record OY756987.1, read on the forward strand.
AACTGTTCCTAATCCTAATGCACCAACAAAAATTTGAAATGCATCATCAGGTCTTCGTTGCAGTTACGTTCCTAATGCTAGGGGGCTGCAACATGGATCATCCAAGACTTCTAAGTTTTGGTCATTATCCACCATGCTGGCCAATGGATTAGAGGATAACATCATGTTCTTGAATTTTGGGACGATTTCCACACGATTCAATGTTTCCTTTCAATGTCACATCAATGTGATCGTCACTTTCCATGGTGCGATTGCGGTAAATGGGGACCTATATAAAAAAAATGTTGATAGAGATGTCACATACGCTCAATTTTGGAAAATCATTATTATAGACGCGAACCATGCGGGACGAGTTTTGGCGGGAACGCGGAAAATTTCACGTCGTTGCATTGTATTATTTTTCAAAACTTGTGCTTTTTCCACTGTTAATGTTTAAAACTGGTGGCGTTTTACGCATTAAGTGCTGACTTATGAGCATGAGTCTGGGCAAGTGATATAATGTGGTGAAACGTGAGTTTTCGTGTTGCTTCCAAAATTCCATAGAAGCTTCTAGTAAAGTTGCCACCACTTTACTGGAGCATGACTTATTCTGGATTACGACTACCTGACTTAGACTGAACTATGACTATGGCTATGACTATGACTATGACTATGACTGTACGTAATATATTCTTTAACGATGAAAAATAACTATACTTGACACTGGCGAAATACACTATGTGTGGAGCCAAAATATAAGAAGAAAAATACCATGCGGGACACGACCCATTATGCTGCGTTCAGAAAGTCGCACTAGCGCTGAATCACGCCTCTCATTTCAGACGAGTACTGCAGGTTGATCTTGAGAAAAATGTAGGTAGGTCAGTAAAACTTTCAAGCTTTGCTATATATTGTTCACTTTTTCTGCCCACGCCAATCTTTGGGCTAAGTACCTTCTACATCATGTTAAGCTATTCAAACGACATCCAAACATAATTCATTTGTTCCGAACCTTCTGCCCAACAAACATCCAAACGCATTCACAAACCTTCACACACGATTACTGCACAGGTTTCCCAAACTGTTCCCATGCGTGCCCCCAACACGATTCCGCGTGTGATTGCTCACACTCAGCCGATACGATCTGACCCCACTTAATAAAGGGGGACTTGCCGTTCGAACGAATTCGGGCAATAAACCAGCTTGATTTATACACGACCTCATACATGTGTGATCGGCGATAACGCAAATGGGAATATAATTTTGGTATGTGAAGGCTTAGGGTTAAGCTTTTGCCTTGCGTTTTTATAGTCGCACCGTTTTCGTTGGCTTTCATTTTCTTGGTAGGTACTAATTTTTCAAGAGTATTTACATGATCAAACAATTAATGTGATGGTTAGGTTAGTTTAGCAAGAAAATGTTTTTTTGAGCAGTATTTTTGATATAAAGTACAGGGCGTCGATTCTCAGAAAATGCAATGATCATACCTAACTGTAACGTCTCTTGGGTGTCGCTTAGCCTTCTCTATAGAGCACCTATTTGAGTGATTTGCTTGAACTATCTTGGAACTATCGGCTCCTTCTTAGAGCTATATCGGTGCTTTAGTTCTTCTGATGCGAATCCGCTCATTTCGGATTTTATCCCACAGGGAAACCCCATAGCTCTATCCATAGCTCGTTGCGTGGCTTTGTGCTTTGGTTTTTTGAAGCTAAGAAGAGTAAGAAACCATTATTCAAATCAAATCAAGTAAGCTTCAATCAGTTACAATAAAGTAGCGTAATCACTTTCAGCCAGCCATTTTCCATGTTGCAGATGCAACATGAAAAATGGAAAATGGCGTTGGTTCTTGAAAAAAATCTAATTCTTCTTGGTTAGATTTCGCCGATTATTAATTAAATGTACTGTGGGTACCTATTAAAATTATAGTGGCAATTGTTTAGAATCCGAATGAAGTAAGTAGTAGGTATATTATCCATTCTCCATTTCTTAGTAACGGGAATAAACGTTAGGTCTCATAATATCTCCACTAGTATACTCTACAAGATGATATTGAAATTTTTTTATGAGAATGAATGACGTGACGAGCTGGTCGTTCACCTGATGTTAAGCAATACGGCCGCCCATAACAGTTGCAGTGACACTCGGAACTCGGAGTTTCGCGTGACACTGCACTGCGCACGTCATCCTGAGACATCACACAGTCTAGTAATCAGATTACTACACTGTGTAATCAGGTCATAAAGTCTCATTTGCCCAGTAATTTCACTAGCCACAATGCCCTTCAAACCGGAACACAGTAGTGGTTGCACACTACTGCTTGGCGGCAGAATAACTGGCAAAGCGGTGGTACCTACCTAGACGAACTTTACAGAAAAGTATTACCACCTAGTAAAGTACCTAGCACCGACCTAAGCACCTAGTATAATTGATATGTTATCCTGAAAAGGGGTAAATCTACACCCCAAGGTAGACAATATTTATTCTAAGACTTTACTAAATTAATAGATTTTAATTGAAGAAATGCCATGTAAAGTTTACGTTCGAAAATAGCCTTAGCGCAGCTGGTGGTTGAACTTCGTCCTTGACCGAATGCAAATAAATGAGTTTAACGACCTGTGTTTAGAAATAGATTTATAGTATCTTGTTAACTCTCGTAGCAATTGCACGTGCAATTTTGCGAGTGGGTTTATTTTTTGCCATGGAGGTTTGGAAACACCCAATTTCAAGTAAGGCTCTCACAACTTGTAGGGTATCATGGTCCCCCCATTTCGGGATAACATACCAATTCAAGGTCACCTTGTATACTTATACCGTTAAATACCTACATGACAAATCGTTATTCAGTCTTATAATTATTATTATCTAACCCACTGCTGGATACGAGAACTCTTTTACATAATGTCATTCCGTTTTCCTCAAAAAGCTTTCGTGTACTCCTTCTACGATTTTCTCTTTACTTATAAATCATAATATTTTAAATATCATGTTGAACCCTGTTTGCTTTTTTTTACTATGTTATATTGTTGTAAGAAAAATCGGGATCTGTCCAAGACCATCTCTACTGAATGTGTGGAATTGTGAATTAAGATTTATAATTATTACCTTTTGTACTATCCCAAGAATATTGAAGATTTAACCTTTCTTCTTTTGTACAATTTACTGTAATCTGTGGTGTTGTACTCTCTGAAATCATTTTTGAAATAAAAATAAAAATAGAACCTTATTTCTTAAGTCACTACAAAGACTGAAAAGTCCCACATGCTCACCGGAGTAGCAACTTCAGGAGCGTCGTTGCAGCAGAAATGAATATTTTGCCTTTGCGGAGCCGGCGTCTTTTGTCCTCATAGAGTAGATGAATGTTACAGACTGCACTTTTTAAACTTATTTACGTTCGTTCATTTTCATGTTTTGTTTCACATATCTGTATAGGTTATGTAAAAAAATACGTATTTTATTTCAATGTTAAATAATTGTACTGCACCGCTACCATTATTTTCTTGCACGTCCAGGTCGACTGGTAGAATGCTTCATAGCATAATGCTTTGTAATTTGTACATTGTTATGTGATAAAGTGTAAATAAATAAATAAATGAATAAACCATATATGTCGCCTCTATACATATACCTAATCTGATCGCCTCGTCACCAAAAATAAGAGATACTCATCTAATAAATACTTAAATAGCATATCCCAAAAATGATTGATTAATATTTTTGGATCTTTTCACCCTATATCTTGTCCTACTGCAAAACAAAGATCTAGTTACTACCTACGCGGATAATATTGACCGTATTTTACATTTCAAAAACGCTATGCATAAAAATTGCTCTACATTACAAGTATTCTCTGACTCACAGCTACTCTACAAAACTCCTCCATGCATGCGATGCTCATATCACCCGCCATTCCCCGACTGAACTACGGACAAAAACTAAAAAAAACACGTTAGCACTTGTCTGCCAACTTGTTCGGCACAGCACTTAGATTAGTTTCCAACTTTGAAATTTTTCCACTTTTCTATATGTAAGGAGAACGCTGGACGGTTTGTTTCGTCACGAGGTGAGTTAGGTTGGCACGTGTTGAGAGGGTTTTGTGTACCTACCCTCTATTTTGACACTTTTGGCTTCGATTTTTGAACTGCATTTTTTGCATGTTTTCAAAACTGCATTTTAACAAAGGAGGGTTTTTAGGCAGGAACAGGTTTCCAAAGTTTTAAATTTGGTAAGTAGGTATTACGTATTAAAAATAATTTAAAAGTAAGTTATTTTATTGTTTTTCTATTTTATTTAGTGGCTCATAATATCAAAGAGTAAGTAAGGTACCTTGGTACCATGCAGGCATTTTATTTCCCAAAACGGACCAGCCACAAGCACAAATCTGCTCAGTCTCAAAATAAATCAAACTTGCTTCCTTACACAGGTCTAACGTTTGTCTATGGTCGTTAACGGCGTACTGCCGTGGTACATAGATTCTCTATGGCCGCAGGTCGGACCATAGACAATATAGATCGCGGAGAGCGCGGTAATGAATCAGATGTGTATCGGCCGACGTGTGAGAACATACGGCCAAAATACTGGCCGTAAATACTCGCTCGCGTGCGCGCCGATTCAATTTGAAATCGGAACGCGGTAGAGCTGGCTGGAATGGGGATTGATATTATCGATAATTCAGATCATTAAAAAAGAACCTCGTTTGTGATTTGGAAGCTCAATCTCTTTATTATTTGTTGGTCAAACCATGTACTTGTACAGTGTGTATCCCTACCATATTAGTAGTGGCAGCAAAACTTTCAACAGGTAATAATATATGTGTGGACATTTCACACAGCGCCATCTAGCCCCAAACTAAGCATAGCTTGTACTATGGGAACCAGATAACTGATACAATACTTATATACTTTTTTTTTGTTTTTGTAAATACATACATACAATACAATATAACACCCATAATAAATAATGTATAATAGAATTGATTATTCAGTGTTGCTGACCACTACTGGGCGTTAGGGTCATCTCTAATTAGCACGCCCATAATATAATATAATATAATATAATATAAAACAATTTTCAAGACATAATAATCAAACGGTTTAAAATTAAAATCAAGCTTAAAATGTAAAAAAAAATTCAAGACAATTTTTTTTTTGTTATTTTGTCATCTCCGCTATCAGTGGCATCACTTTTAGCAGAACATAATTTTTGACCAAAATCTTTGTTTAATATTAATAATTTAATTAGGATTCTTGACAATAGGTACTATTAAACATGAGTCACAAAAGTCGTCAAACCATTTTTTGATGTGCTAAAACATCTGCCATATCTATCCAGTAACTCGGTCTGTGACTCGAGCCCTAACGGGGCCGCCCGGAGCGCCCAAAATAAAAGTTAAAAGCGCCCGATAAGCGGCCGAATTTTCAATGTTTTCCCTTCAGTTGCGCCGGCGAGTAGATACGCTACATACACGTTTAGTTTGGCGAGTGGGAAAAGTTTTGGATGTGGCATTAATATTTTTAAATAACAATTTATATTGTGATTTAATATTGAGTACTTATAGGTATGTTCCTTAGTATCTTAGTATAGTTCCAAGAAAGAAAACAAATTCATAAGTCTTGTTTTTCTTTTTTTGTCAAAAGTTATTTTGCTATGGCTGGATTGTAATTCTAGTGAACACAATAAACAAAAAAAAATACAAAAGAACGATAAAACGAAGTGACATAACGTAGCTACGAATCTTGACTAAGAATCAGATCTAACGATTTTTACTGGCCGCAGAAACGAAAAAATTATACTCGAACAAGAATTACTCATCAATCTAAACAGTTTTTATTAAAAGTACACAAAATACACCAAGAAAAATAAACTGAAAATGGTACATCTATCTACCTGAAAATTTTCATGCATCGATGTAGTCCTTAATAGAGGCAGGCACACAACACAGCTCGTTTAAGCCTCGTTCACACGATATCAGTGCAACTTCCTACACGTTACACTCGTTTTCTCTTTTCAAATTTTCGCTTTTTCTTTTTTGCAGCCAGTTATGTTAGTTAACCAACTTGTCTGCGCTATCGTTTTGTTTTGCAACTTTGATGGGTTATGTTCAGTTTTTTTTTTTAATAGAACCATTGGCTTTCGTTTTGGTAAAGTCTATGAGGGAAGTTCTTAATTGTCTGTCCGAACACATAGAAGTTTGTACCAATTTGGATTTTTAGGGTGTGGTTTGCGGGGAGTTGAGTTTACTGACTGTTTTCGATTTTTTATTCGCTTTAAGTTTTATATTCGTATGGGGTACGGGTTGTGTAAACAAATGTAGATTTTTTTTCTCTCAACTAATCTGCCCTGCAATTTTGTACCATACTAGACTAATTAAATTATAACTTTTACTATAAATAAATAACCATACTAGACTTTAGCACAGGCTTGTCAATATAATGGAATATATAATATAATGGAAGGACACTTTTCTCCCATGTTTCTGACATCGGAACTGAACGGTTCGGAACTTGTAATTTTTTTGCTTTACCTGAGGGTAGGTACTCGGACATAACTATTAAATAAATAACACCGAACGGTCAAATAATTTTTCATTCTAAGGCGACTTGAACCCTGTTTATCTATCTTTTTTAGTGTACTTAAAACTTCCTTGATCTCTATTATACTAAACAAACTTCATTACATTGGTTTGGATTTGGACTTTTCTAAACGCGAACTTTTTGTTTTTAACTTATTTTTAACTTATGTACATGTGTGACTTATACTAATCACTCTGATAAAGATTTGGTTTTCGATAAATTTATAAGGATTGCCCTCACAGAGCAAAAAAAATAATTGCCTCGTCTAGGTGCGAAGCGACCGTCATAAGTATGTTTCAAAGCTCTGTGATTGCCCTGAATATCAAATTAGTATTTACTACCTACAATAGTGTTCTCGTCGTCTCTTGCTTTGGCTTAGCCGATTCTAGGTGAATCATTTTCACCTTCCGTGAGAAAAAAATACAAATATTTAATAACATATCAGACAGGTACTCAAAATTAACGCCCACATGATTCGGGTTTGTCTATTCGTCCCTACTTTACGATGTTGTCAACTGTGGAAACACAATGAGCTGCTTACGGGCTTAGCATTGTAAAAATACAGGTTTCGGTTTTGAATGATGATATACATGACAGGACGTGATCCCAAGCCTCTCTACCTGTGCGTTTAGGAGGTTTAGGGATACGGAAAATTTCGTGTTGCATTACCGGCATTTTGGTCCTCTATACATGGTACACAAAATCATAAAAAAGGTAGCTTATTTTGTCCAAGGCCAAGAATGGCTGGGGTTTGGTTTTTCCTAATTGCGATTTCCCTGTGGTTCTTTCCTCACAGAGGCTGTGAGACCGACAACTCTGCGAACTAGATAGCATGGAAAAATCTTAGGTACGTTTCCTAGCCGAATCCACCGGCGCTTGAGGAAATATAGGAACCGCGACAGTGCATTACATGTATGAGCTGTTTGGTGTTGATACTCTGGGTTCGTGGGGAACCTTATTGCGTTTTTCTAAGGTTGTCAGAGCATGACTAAAGTGCTGGCACTTATTTGGCACAACGAATCTGCATTAAGTTTCAACAGTGGCAATGCTGCCAGCATGTTGAGTACGGTACCAACTGGTAGTGGCATGGTCATTTGCGCCGGCTAGTCATCATTATTAATAGCCTGAATACGTCCAGTGCTGAACATAGGCCTCCCCCAGAGAGCGCCACTTAACCAAACTAGTGTAGTTGCTTATTATAGAAGCATTTCGTAGTTAGTAATAGGTACATAGTTAAAAGAATAATAGTCTTTTGAGCTTAGCGAAAAATCGTAAGTCAGTGGTTTTAAGCTTTACTAAGCCTTACAGTAAAATATGCTTAGATTTAACTAGAATCGTCGAGAATATGCAGTTATACCATAAAACCGTAAGCTTCTACGAACACAATATTCCTTTACAATTTAAATACTTACACGAAAGGTGCCTGTAGGAAGATTACTCATAAACTCACATTCATCGACAATAGACCTTTTGTTTGTACGTGTAATATAAGAAACAATACGAAATGCCTTGAAAAAATTACCATGTCCCTACTTGGGTTCACATGTACCGCTTTTTCCAGGAAGTGAATTGTCGTCGTCATAAACTTGGGTGCGAAACGTGTGTACCTACCCCTGGGGAAGTTTTATTGGGAACGTGTAAATAAAGGTTATTGGTGTTGCCGAAATACAAGTTTTCACTTGTTAAGCAGTTTGGATGTTATAGAATTAGATGTCAATAGATGACTACTATGAAAAATGAATAAGTAAATATTACTTTCATAAAGAAGATTAAAAATGAATGCAATAATTGAAAAAATTAGTAAAATCGGTAAATACATAACGGAGTAATAAGCTTTTAAAGTTTCTGTAGGGGCAACTCCTGTCCCTGTCTCCCAAAACAGAGCGCCTCCACAGTTTCTATGAAAAATCAACTTGTGACGTCACATGCCAAAGAGATTGTATGTAAAGCTACCACAGCGTAGTAATGAGGTACTGTGAACGATCCTTGCTCTGACGTCACTGGCCGTTTGAGCTATCTCTTTCTATTCCGGTTTTTAAAATGCTTGTAACTTTGTCATTTTTTGAGATATTTAATTTTTGTTTTCACACATGTTTATCTTTAGAGGAATATTATTAATTTATGCAAAAAAGTTTAGTCATCATGACTATTTTTAATACTAAACTCAAACAGGCAGATTAATAGAATTCAAATTATGCTTATAGGTAGTACTTATTGTTATAGAAAAAATTGTATGTTCACTCGCAAATCTGATGGAATAAGAAATGTTCTCGAGTGGCGAGACCATGAACCGAACGACGCAGAGTAGGTCGGCCTCTCTATAGGAGACACAGCCCGCGGCAAATCCACGAAGAGCCAATGGATGCAAAAGCAAGAGGCAAGCAGCCGCTCAGTCTTCACTCAAAGTAGACGTCTTCAGGCTCATGGTCATAATTTTGGTGAAAATTGCTATAAATATATCTACAGATTAATTAGTAAAGGAAAAATTTGAATCATGAGCGGGACTTGAACCCGCATCCATCCACCCCTCAAGACGAGATATGCGTTACCTACTTAAACTACCGTGTCAAGTGGGTCTCAGGTCCGAATTTTCCCTTCTTTTTTTTTCTTTTTTTATTTATTTATTTTTTCTTTCTTTTTCAGTCTGTTAAAAAATAAAACCTGCAGACACCAAAGGTATAATTAAAAAATGTCCAAAGGAAGGCCTACCGAAATTTCCACCGGTGTCATGTCTCCCCTCAATAAAGGTGAGCACAGTTTAACAAAACCCACCAATTCGGAACTTAAGATAAGAAAATTAATGGATTGGCTGACATAAATGTGACGTCACAACACCACACATATTTCAACGTCGCATGACTCTCCTAACCACTGAAACCAGAGCTCTTCTGCACCCTTCCGTATCCTTTCACACTCCAGAAGTTCGTTAAGTGAGGGGGGAAGAGAAGTTCATTTAATGATGGTGGCAATCAAAGGTTATCAGATAGTTCAAGGGTTACGTTTTGTGTGAATGCGTGGTCAAAATCACGCGTAAGAGCGCGATCTTATCGGGTGTATTAGCATTTTTCGATTATTGCCGTGTCTTTGAGGTCATGTGACCACGCGATTCATAATCAGCTTTATGTAACGTAAAAGGAACTACTTTGACCATAGATCTAACTAAGCTAGAAAGATAAAAACGCTAGGGCACTAAATTCTTAAGAGGGCCACAAAATTTTCTATTCAAAGGAAAGAGATAGCAATACGTGCCCTGAAAGACAAGAAGAGATTCCAGGCCAGTTTGTGACCCAGTGTTCTTTATGTAGGAAATAAAAAGATGGAGAAGAAATTAAGTGCCGACCACAAACCGAAAGATGCAGCATAGGCCGGCACCCACAAGGTGGACCGAGGAAGTATAGGCATATTGCAAGAATATTTGAGTACTGTCAAATCTTTATTGTAACGTGATATAAACATATTGTTTCCCCGACCTCCCCTCGCGTTACATTAATCGCCCTCAAACGATGCCTGGCCTGTAAACACAACATGAGTTACGTCGACCCATTAACTACGCAAGGGTTGCCACACAGGGTACATATCTGTAAAATTTCTGAAGTAGAGTCGGCATGAGTAATGAATGTTTCAGTTTAATTCAGTTTTCTTCTAACAATTACACATTGCAGTTGAAAAACCGGGACCCTCAAAATTTACACAAAAAAATAAAAATATTATTGTAATATTTTGGAGCCTTGAGTATGTCGTGGGTTTGCATCAGACAAAGTTTGGAAAATGTAATGTGTCTGATCAATAAGAGCGGTTGATATTTTAACAGTCTGCCGGTTTGACGCAGCACTAATCGTGGCTGTTGGTCTATTTGCTTAACGATTTTGTAACACAATATTTTAGGACCTGTGTTATCTACCAATCAGCATTAACCACATGGCCAGGATGCGTATGGATTATGAGCTTGCTCATATATTGTGAGATGAGCCGCGTGTCCCTGTATTGGGAACAGTTGTGTGGCTGAGGACGGGTAGGTACATTCTATTTCATTGCAATGTCAAGTTTACTTTAGAACAACCACTGATCACCATTACAGACAAAAATCGAAATAAAAATTGACACTAAAACTATTAAAGCGTATTTGCCATCCCTAACCTAATCTTAAACTATAACATCATTTAACTCCTCCGAATTGTAACTCGTCCAAAATGTAACTCGTCCGAAACGTAACTCGTCCACAACAGTTGAACCCCCTGATAATTGTCGGCCACTGGACGTAAGATTAATTGATGGGCCGATAAAGAAGTTGGGGTGAAGTTAATTGCAGGTTCGTATGCGTGCTTACCGGGTTACGAAATAATATTTTCGTAATTATGAATGGTGTGATTAGTAACGCTACAGGACAGGTATTTCATATACCTACATGCTACATAAAATTACCACCTGAAAAATTATGGAACCTATATAATTCTGTGATGGAAGCAGTGATAGGTAGACGTTGATGTATTAAGGTACTTACATAGTTAACAAGACAATGTTAACAATTAAAATCCGACTTTAATTAAATTACTTATGCATATAATTGATAAAAATTTATTATTCACAATTTTATTACTGTGTGATCAACAGTAACTGATCGGGGCATAAACTTTATTAGAATTTTTTTGCTAGCAGGTTAGATCAGGCTCCTTCTTCAAACTAAACAACTAACAGCCTTTGATATCATAAATATACTTTGTATGTTAGGTAGGTACTCATTATAACAGAACCAGTTATGAATATAAAACAAGAAATTAAAAAGAATGTAGTTTAATATCAGTTTAGAACGTTGCCTATTATTTAATACCTGAACCAAATAACAGTGATTACATTAAAAACTAGTACTTACTTTAGGTACCTTTACTAGGTACAGGAATAGGTAGAGCTCTTGCAACTATGATAATTTTATTTAATGTAGGTACGAATGAGTTTTTGAAGACTGAGTTTGCATTCCAACCTTATAATTAGCACTTACTTTTATTTATTTACGTACACAGCGTTCCGGCTTCCTAAGGCTGCTTCAGTTTCGGATCAGACGGGATTCCCTCCTTCTTTTTTTATTAGCTCCATGCTTGTACCTATATTTTATAAAAAGCAGATACACTAGTCAACCTATAAAAACCTCTAAATAGCAAAGTTATGCATTCAAATTGGGTAACCAGGTAGCGGTTCGTATTCCTAAAACATACTTCAGCACGTGAAGGGGCGTCTATACCATGTTCGTTTAATATTAACACGAGATTGGCGTTCCTGCCATGATTTAAGTAAAATATGGCTCTATTGAGCACTTTACGACGTGTTTATTAAGGTTTTGGTTAAAAATATATATTAATCTGATATTTAGACTTTAGAAAATCTATTGTTGTTGAATGAAAAATATAGAAAATGGTTGACAGATAGAAGGAACGCAAGCTTCTTACGATTCTATTTTTCTTGTTTAGTATCGTATCGTTGCATGAATGTGAACCATAACTAAGCGGATATTGTTCAAACTGCACTTTGAGTCGTAGACGATCTTGGCTTTTTTCGGAACTATAAAATGTGGTGAAGTCCTAAAAAAAGCTTTTCTTGTGGCACCAATTAAACAACTTGTTTCTCGGTATAATCTTACCAACTTCGAAAACACATGAAGAATAAAATTTTATGGCTTCATATACTTTTCCACTCACACACAGTGCACACTTATAAGCAAAACTTAGAAGACACCCATTATTACCTCGAATAAAAAAATCTTTTAAACTATTCCGACAATCGTACGGTGCCATAAAACAATAACAATGTTTCGTACCTCCAAAATCCCATGTGCGATAAAAGTATACAATTAAAAGTACTTTACGATCCTCGATAACAAAGAAAGTTACTAGGAAATTGTACAGGTATACGTTTTGTGTTCTATCATTGTAAGGGCTTAGACACACTTATGTGCACGGACCGTACAGGCTCAGCTGCCTGACTGCAGTTAGCATTACCACTGAACGAGTATTTAATTCTAATCCCTCTTCTAATTAGTATTTCAGCAGCAATTTCAATTAAAATATTATGTAAAAGTCAGTTAGTTAGTTATTATCTAATTTAATTGTGATAAAGTTTTAGAGGCGAGTAAGCTATAGAGACAAAACACAGACGCAGCAAGTAAGTTATAAACTACTACCTCCCAGCCAAATCATATTTGGTAATCACAACACTCAAGAAGTTTGAATACAGTTACAGTTGATAAAACCACGTGACAGCTACAGATGGACAGGTAAATAAATCAACGTGCAGATAGTTGCTGATCTACTTCGCATTCATCATTACCACGTAACGTAACAGAGCATCGAGAACGCTTTATAATGAATAAGTAACAGTCAAGTAGGTATAAAGTCGGGAGGAATTGTCAAGGTGCGTTGCAGTCGCTGCGTCTCTGGACTGGATCGGTCATCTGTGTGCCCAGGCCCTAACATCTGTATAACTATGCGTTACATATCAGATGTACAGTTATGGGCCTCATTTGTATAGAAAACACCTTATTTGTACAGGGACAGGTACACAATAAATGTGCGCATTGTATGTCTGTTGGCACGTTTGTTTTGGGTGTGAGTTCTAAAGACACAGGACAAAACAAAGTCGCTCTTAGAGCTCGACAAGACAGTGTTTAATATTGATAAAGATATTAGTTTTCAGTTTACAAAGCCGTCAAATGCTGGCTGCCTGTGTTAATGATTTTATTCATTGAACCAGCCTTGACTAGCCTTTTTTTGTTGTTTTTCTCTCCTACCGATCCCACGCCAAATTACCAAAAAGGACAATGGCACGTAGTGAGCTGTTGATGAGCTGTTTCGTCGCAGAATTTTCCATTCCTAAAATCTCATCCATGGATGAAATAAAAAAAAGAAGGATTGAGTTTTGATTGACATCGAACTGAAGCCCAAAATGGCGGACATATTACATATGTGTCAGTTGAAAGTACCGGCTGCATATGATGTGAGTGTGTGCGTGCCCCGCTCGTACGTACGAAGCGTTCCGGCTTCCTAAGGGTGCTTCAGTTTCGGATCAGACGGGATTCCCTCCTTCTTTTTTATTAGCTCCATGATCTCATCAATAAATACTTCCCATCCAAAAGTGTAGTATAGTATGGTTTCAACTTACTCGGTATCGGCTGACGATTATGATTATTTTAACTTTTTATTTTAAGTTAAACATTGCTTTTAGTTTTAGACTCAGTTCAGTTAATTCTTATCACACATAACCACATACATACATAACATAGCACAGCGTCGTGTGTTTTCCCTAAACTGCCGCGGACCAAAAACTTTATAGACGAGTAACCCGATACAATCAGCACGGAGTATCGATCACACATTAATGAGCGGGTTACGGAACGTTTTCGGGGGTTGATTCATTAAAGGCGATACATCGTCGGCTCATATCGGCGAAAGATTAAGAAGGATAGATGTGACAACAACGAAGCTTCTTTGTACGAAGTTTTGGGGAAGCCCATTGTCACAAAAAGGGTAACAAACGAGGAAAAAGAAGGACTTCTTAGAATAACTATTTAAAGGACTTGCTTTATTTGATTGTTGAGTTGGTCTTATGAAGTCCACACAAACATCGACAACAAACTCCACGAGACCAATCATTAGTACGATTGCACCGAGGACAGACTGCGTTTGCGCAATATAGCCAAAGTGTTTCGTACTTTACTTACCGTACTCCTACTTTAAATATAGCATACATTGTAATTTGGTACTTCGAAATTCAGAGTTATAGCCCTCCGTTAATAAAAAAAATCAGTCGAATATACTAAAAACATTATAAAACCATGTGACCGATTTTCGCTTCTGTATCAAATTTTCATTACCTGTGCACAGGGTGTATCGCATTCGGTCGGTAATACATCGGTATCACGCGAGGCACACACGTGCGGCCACGACAAATGCAAATGAATAAGCTTTCATATTAAACGTGTATATAGGATGATCTGTTATTCGCCATGTGAATCTTGAAGTAAAAAAGATAAACAAATCAAAATGATTAAACTGTAGCGAACTAAAGAAATACCTACAAATTTAAAAAATAAAGATATAGTTTTCCAATCCGGTGAGTTGAAGGGCGCGGGTTCAAATCCCGCTGGTTGCTAAAAATTTTGAGGACATATATATATCATATATATGTAATATCTTTATCTAGTGTGGTTTACACTTTAAAATTCATTCCTATGATTTAAAAAATAACCATTTTCGCATATAAATCATATAATATTGGAATTTATATTTATCAATCTCATGAAATCTCAATTCTCATTTATTCATAATAAACAATTACATAATCAAAGCCTTATATTTTCATATTCGACTTCGTTAAAAATCTTGATCTAGTAAAAACCGCGGGGACGAGCCGAAGCACATTCATAGCCCCAACGTATTCCCGGCGACAAACGCTTGCGTGTTTTAACGTCGTACAGCGCCATCTAGTACTGATAATAAAACTGTAATAGGGCTAAATCTGTACATTGAATATTTTGTGAAAATTTAGACTTTTTTACACTTCTAAGTCGATATAAAAATACAAACAATTACTTTTGAATTTTTTCTGTCTGTCTGTCTGTTTTTCTGTCTATCTGTTTGTCTGTTCCTTTGAACACGCATCACGCTGGAACTACTAAACGGATTTTGTATGGTAATAGCTAATTTTCCAGAATAACATTTAGGATACTTTTTATTTTCTAAAACGGCCAAGTGCGGGTTGCACGAAGCAATAAGTATGTAATTTTTATGCAATACTCTCTTTTTATATTTTTTTTTACATATTTAATTATACTCATCCTGCTGAAGGGAAGAAAGAAAGGAAAGGGAAAAAAGGGGAAGAGGGTTACACCTGCCTCCCTTCTTTTGCCGTCCCATCCATTCATCTTTTCCCCTTTATTTTTCCCTTTCCCTTCTCTCTTAAAATAGTTATTAAATGAGTAGGTCCTTGTTTATTATATAGATATTTTATTCTAATTTGCAATAAGTTTAATATAAAATATGTAAGTTATTAAAAAGTATGTATTATTTGTTTAAAACCTTATCTATCTAAACTCATATTATTATCTATTGCTACTTCTTATGATTATTTTATTTGGGTAATTCTTTTTCTTATTCTTTTTCAACCAGCACTACAACTCGTTCCACACTACACAAAGGTTAACTGGAAGAAAATGCTACTTAGCATTAAGTTCGCCTATGTACTTGATTTACTCTTGTGCAATAAAGCATTTTCTATCTATCTATCTATCTACCCATCAAATCAAATCGTCTATTATAGCTATTTTATCGGAAATTATCATTTGCACACCTACTACTAACAAGCACGGAATAAGTAGCTTAGCCAGTGTTAAACGTTTTCCGGTAGGTAAAATGGGTGTCACCGTCATAAAATAAAACACAACAGAATCACAAAAAAAAATCGCCCTATTACATAGGTCCAGAACCGAAATCCCCATACAAACCTCGGCAAAAAAAATATTAATATTTATTTTAAACACTCTGTATAATGTCAGTGTGAATACCAGCGCAAATTCGGGCAGGTTCGGTGCCAGGCCGCGCCGGGCCCACCCTGTATAATTGCCCGTCTATCTTCACGTGAGCCGCGTATGACTTTCCACGCTTTTTTACTGACTGCATTAAAAGTTAGAAATTAGTTTTGACGTTGGAATCACTTGAAGAATTTCGGAATAACGTGTTAATGTTTTATTGAAATGATAAGTAAGCACGTAGAAAGTGCGCAGTAACTTTTGGCATGATTCTACATCGCGTAGTGATTATGATAGAGACTTTCTACGTACTAGGGAGAGTAAATACACAATTATTTTAAACAGATTACATGTGGCCAAAGTGCCTTCTTTTAGCATTTTAAAGATATGCCAAACCTTTTATTTCATCTCTAAACAGAAGAGATTAATGCTTTAATTTGTCTAATCTTCAAAAAAGTCTAGGCATTTGGACTTGGCGCAAAGAAAACAATGAATTTAGTTCTTACTCATATTAAGTCGCACCCATGTTCTCAGTTTTCTTTCAATATCTAACATAATATTGATGTAAAGGTACTTTGCCGAAAGACGACAAAAATCCATATTTATTAGAATGCGTATTTATCTATTATTGATTTTTATAATTATTAATTGTTTTTTTTTTTGTTTTCTTTCCTACGGTTGAATATGTACATCTCGTTACTCGGCGCAAACACAAGTATTATTGCTAACTAGTGATATTGGGCACCCAAGATACAGGCTTAGCCTAGTTTGGGGCCCGTTGTAATTCATATCGTATTACAGTAGCAGTCAATCTTTTAATTGATATTCTATGTACATTTAATTATGATTCTTAGTAATGTAAATGTTTCTGGAAATAAATTTTTCTTATTCTTATTATTCTTATTCTTAGTTCTCTACGAATCCTCATAAAGCTTGTTTTGATGGTCAAGGAAGAGAAAGGAGTAAATTGCTGAGTTGAGTAAATTTTGACAGCCACATTTGTTTTTAAGCTAGCATCTCGTTAATATTTTGCAAGCGCGTTTTCCAAATTAAGACACAATAGTGATGAAACCGTCTAGTGTTAGTAGTCCTTCAAAACCGATTTTACGCCCGATTATTTCGCATCAAAACGATAGGTCGTCACGCTGGTCGCCCGGTCGAGTGTCGCATAGTGTCGTGTCGTGTCGCATACCCGACCGTGGGACTGACAGCTGCGTAAACTCAACGCAACTGTAACGAATCGATTACCGACAATCGATTTTTCAAAATAACGGTAGCCATAAGCGATTTACATCTCGATAGTTACGTAGCAATTTGTGAGCGTGATCGATGAAATTTCCTTTTGCGGGTAAACGTTTGTTCATTGAAGCTTCAACTGTAGTTTCATAAGGCACGACGCAATGACACGATTATAACTCCTTAACACGTCCAGTCGCCGCAGACCTGTCTGCGGTTGAATTTTTTGCATTGGCGTATTTGGGGTGAGAGGTCTAGTTGGAATGGCGAGGTGACACATTGTCACCGGTCGCACGATTTCACTGTCCGTCGAGACGTGACGAGTTACGCGTGGTCGCCGTTTTTATTTCTGCCAATGACGGGTGTCGAGGCGTGGTGCGGCTATTGCGGATCAACCAAGTTAACCCTTCTTTTTAACACATCTCTATTACAATAGCGTAAGGTCTATTTTAGAATCATAACAGGGAACGTATCTTTGTTGCTTTCCGACCGGACGAAGTGGGAGTGATATGTTTTTTTCATCTGCTACGTACGCCCACTGTCCGCGACGAAATCGCCACTTGGTTCGATTGCGTCGAGATTTCTAAATAGATTTTTATTTTATAGAGATTATGATGACATCGCGTTAAAATGAGTAATGTTGCCAGATTCATTGTCGTCGGCTACCAATTGATTAATCATATCAGTTTATTGATTTTTGACACAGAAATGAAAGAATATTATTTGACTTAAGTTGTATTTCAGTACACAAGATAGAACATTACAAAAAGCAAGACATATACTTATTGTTTCACATCGTTCACCGCTAGCCTGCTACATGCAGGCCCGTATTGTCCATTAGGAAGGTCCTATAATTAATTCCTGGAAATCTTTTCGCTATAGAATGATTGTGATGTGTGCCGACATCACCCGAATGCGTCAGAGAACAGTGGGCTCTTATCTCGAACCGAAGTCATTTCGAGCTCCATTATCGAGCAGTGTTGGATCGAGTTCATTACACCACGCATCACTAACAGTAACATAATTGTGTAAAGTAATCCTGCGAGATATCTCCGAGATTCGATTTGCCTTTGTATTATCCGCCATTATGATTATGACATGACTGGCAGATATGTCAGTTGGTCGCACGCGCCGCGGGTCAAAGAACCGACGCTAGAAAAATAGAGTTTTTGTAGTAGCGCCGCAGTTTGTTTACTTTAAACGGTTTGTTGGGATTTTTAATTTTAGAACGGACTGCTGTTTTGAAGTTTAAAATGGCGACGTTTTCTAGACAGTCATTTGTTTTGGTTTAGCTTCAACCGTGCAACGTTTTTTTCATTTAAAAGGCGTTCGACATCTGTTTGGGATCAAAGAAGACATTTGAAGTGCATTGCAAGAATCATTGGTGACTAATAGGGTTTTAGCATAACAAATTAGCAAATTAAAGCAATGATTATTCTGTTTGACTAGACGATGACCAACTTTTACTTCGTGGTTTAATCCGGGAAATTCCTTCAAAATTTTCCGGTTTTAAATTCTGACAATTGTTGGTATTTCCACCTTGATTTTCAGGGTTTAGTAAAAAATATGTGTGTAATGAATGATTGACATGAGTGAGTGAGATTCAGTTGATTTAATTATAAATGTTATGAGTTATGAGAATATTGATTAGACTGTTATAATATGAAAAAGACGAATAGTATGTACCTACCTACGAAAACGTTTGATTAATGTCGTTGGAATGTGTAAAAGATGGTGCAAAAAGAATAATGAATATTGAATTGTCATTCTAAAGAAGAGTGGAGTTAGCCGATTTATTCTTAGAGTGGAGTAGACATCCGTAGGTACTACTGAGTGCACTATTCTGCCTACTTTGGCAAGTGGTCAACACTGAAGATCAAAATTTCTATGCTGCCGTCCAAAGGTTTCTTAACAAACACTGGAGTAGATTGCTTAACTAACGTCTATCCAAACTACGGTACCACACAGTTGTAAATACCACATTTTGGGAGCAGTCACTCATCCAAGTAATAACAACGGCAGACGTTGCTTAACTTTGCCGAACGGTTAAGAACGGCCAGTTTACCATCAAAAAAATTTTGTCATATTGACTAAGACAATCATGAAATGAGATGCATGGTATATGATATTGATAGTACAGTGTATAAAAAATAAATAGTTATTTACGGAAGTACCTATATGCGTTATCCCGATTCTGGCCAATGCGGCAAACGATTAAAGTGGATACCTCTTAATCAACAAGTACATACTGAATAAAAGAAGAATCGATTAAATCAGTCTGTTCCCAGCCGTCTCTGGTAATAGTCGAATCGATTCGACGTAACGTCTCGATCATCGATAACATTCACACATAGCACACGCTCACGATAGCCACAGCTGGCTTGTCAATGCGGTGCTTTGAGCGTTCTCGATTATCGACGTCGATCGAGGCGGTCCTGTCACTCAAGAGTTTGGGAGTTTTTGTGGCGATATGTCGATGTGTTGCTGGTATAGTGGGATTCGGTTTGTTTGGTTTGTGATGCCCCTATAAATAGAATTCTCGTTGGATTTGATTTTAATCACTTTTGAATGTCAATTTAGTTCCTACTTAGAATTCTGCATTAGATTCTAATGTGATCTGTATTCTAAGTAGAAAGAAACTACTCGGATCTAATAAGATTCTAATGATTAGAACCTTACAAATACTTATTAATACCTCAATAGCGGTCTCAAATTTCCATAGATCAATTATTATTAATTAGGTTGTTACCTAAGATAATTATTACATTTATATCTACAGCCAGAATATGTTTACTGAAAAGAACAAAGGCATAGAATCTGCTTAGAATGCACCTATTAAGGTGTCATAATTATCCAGTAAGTATAAAACCCTGTTCAAAGTAAAAAAAGTGCTTTCAGATTAAAATTTATTTTGAATTTTGTATAACAGAATCATTGATGCCAATGCTCCACAGTATAATTACATACTAATAAGCGTCATCATCATAATCGACAGCTAAAAGACGTCCACTGCTGAACATAGGCCTTCCTCACAGAGTGCCACTTTGAACAACCACTCGCCTTCTGCATCCATCGTCTCCCCGCGGTATTCACTAAAACGTCGGTCCACCTAAAATAATACCATCTAGTAATAAGCCCAATAGTCAAACCACTGAGTGTTACTCCAACAGATAATCTGAGACTGATATTAAGTTGTGTAAAATGGCAGATACTTGATCCCTGTGCTGGATAACGACACGATGATGTTCATATTGAAATGACGTATTGTTGGATCATTCCACACCGTGGATCAACCCGAAACGTTGTAGGGCTACATAGTTGATGAAAAAGGGCTTTACCACCACTTCATTCAGCCTGAAGAAGTCCACTGCTGAACATAGGCCTGCCCCAGAGAGCGCCACCTTGAGTGGCTACTCGCTTTCTGCATCCATTGGCTCACTACGGTTGCCACTTCTTACCGCGATTCAATTGAAAACTGAAATAAATTGTTACTCTAGCAGTTCAGTTTTAGTCTTCATTTGAATAATCCCAATACGAATAAAATTTCACTTAATATAAAAACAAAATTTTTGTCTTTTTATCTTACAAAATATTACTAACATTTGCAGTTTGATTGATTGATGGCAATTTTTTCAATGGACTTTGGACTCAAAATCCTCGGTTTTCTCTTCTACTGTATCCACAGCGTCAAGTTTTATGTCAGGAAAAACAACAAAGCGGCTAAATGCTATTTTTATGATTTTAAGATTATCTCACATTGCCTATAGAAAGTAAATCCACAGATATAATTTGGCAAACGCTACCATATATGTTTTTAATAAAAATATGATGCAATAATTATGTAAGAGAAAAAAGTATAACAAGAAGGGCTGAAAAAGACCATTGAGTGGAAATTTGGTAAACACCGGATGTGTCAAACCTCCATGCGCAACAACGTCCCATCAGTTCCGATTTCAAACACCCAAAATTGCAAACACTCAATTTAATAGGAGCACTTACTAGCCACTCAGTTCGTCGACCCCTGTATTAAAAAGTTACGGACAATGGAAAAAAGTAGGTAAAAATTTGAAAACAGAATGTCAATAGCCGGCGGCCGGCGGACCTGCCCCACGCGCCCTTGACTTGCGGAGATAAAAAGGGGGGAAATAGGGAGAGATGACCGCTCCACCCCACGCTGCCCTCTGCCCAAGCTCGCGGTTTATACCTTTTTTATCGAGCCCCCAAACTTTTGAGTGCAACTGGTAGTGTTCCAAACTTTTTCGTACAAGCTTGACGCAACCAAAAAGTTGGCGCTATTGCGTATTTTGTTTTTCCGTTTTGCGATGTTATAAACAAAGTTTAAAAATAGATTATTGGCAACAAAAATTACGTTAATTTTGTAGAAATACCTGTGTAACTTTCCCCTAAGTTTGCTTTGTGAACGTAATATTAATAGGATTGCCCGTAAATAAAATTACATAATTTCTTTTCAGTCTTTTTCTCCTACAGTAATCGTTGTATTTTTAGATAAACGAGTTTTTATGAGTATTTCACAATCATAATAAACTATTTCGCACTGAAACATTTGGTTTATGAATTTAAATGCAGAAATACCACATTGAATATAATATTTATTATGGATACTTATATTATCCACAAAAACTGAGTCCGTGTGAATGAAACGCACTTAGTTAGATTATCTTAAATGCGACTCCTCGGTTTTAATGATCGTTTTATATGTTTAAATTTACACCAATAAATTATATATAAAGGTTTCTAAATGGGTTGCTTTTCTAATCCGCTAGAAGTACTGTAGGTATCATAATTTATCGGTGGTAGAAGTAACTTTTTGTAGCGGTATAATCAAATAGTTTTCATCAAATATTACGTTGAACATTCTTTAGAGAGTCCATCAATCCCTTTATATGCGCTAAAGAACGGTGACCAATTCACCACAAAAGCTAAAATATCAATAGATCACTACTGTCAACTTAATCTAAATAACCGACCAAAAACCGTCATAAAAAGCACTAAACAACATCTTAAATATTCATAGCACACAATTTACACGTAACTAAAGCAAACTTTAATCTGGCACCAAGAGCGTCATAAAAATCAAATGCAAATCTCTAAGCGCTAAAAATAATAACCTCGTCAGATATGGCAACCGTTTTATAGTATAAAAACCTCAGAAATGATTGTATAAATATAATAACCGCAGTCGAGTGGAGCAGATATCAGCTGATCGTAAAAGTGTCCCCTCTATCCCGAGACGACCTTGAACCCGCGACCCCCACTATTGAAATTAAAACAGAGGTTACTGGCACTTTGCACTTTTAAAAATAAAACTGCTGGTTGCCTAATCTTTCTTAGACGGGCTTTGGAATGGGGACATTTTAAGTTGTTTAGTGGCTTGTTCCCTAGTCAAATGTTAACGCTATCGATTATCGTGAAACATTTGTATTTATTTATTTATTTATTTCCTTTTTGGAAGACCAACAGTTGCTATAGCATTATAAACAGCAAATTACACAAAAATAAACCAATTAAAGGTCCTCACGGATAGACTTTAGACAAAAAACAGTAATTTAAAATGAAGTGAACACCTAAGAGCACTACACACTGCACGGATTTACTAACCAAACTAAATACATAGCATTATTAAGTATAATAAATAAATAATGTAACAACAAAAAATACAATAAAATCATAGCAGAATATATAAAAATGTATATTATTATAATGTAACCATGCTTAACAGTTAATTACACTTCCATTAGTCAAAAAACTCACTGCTCAGCCACTGCCTGGCCGATGCTACGCTTGTGCAGAATAGGTCTAAATTAAGGCGCTTATCAAGTTTATTAAACCCTTTGCTCGCCCTCCATAAATACGAGTTTTGTCTATAGTTTGTTTAAATCCGTATTTAGGCTGCTAATGGTGCTGTGCTACTCGATGTAATAATACTTTAATGAATTAATTAAGTCGTAATAGTACATTAAGGCCTAATTTTGAAGGCTTTAGTCGACAATTTTAAAAATGCTAAAAATATATCCGCTTTTACATTTCCGTCTATTTGAAAAGGACAGCAACAGTTTTAGGAGCTTTAGATCTGTCAACTAAAGCCTTTAAAATTGGCCCCAGTATCTCTGTACAATGGTGCAACACATAAGTACTAGTTTAGAAGTATTGTGTGTTGTACAATTTTCACCCCGTCGTCGCCGCCCAAGACACGTCTTGATCGACCCGAAAGATCCTATAGCAGCCGTTGTTTCGGCTGCGCTAGGATCACCGGACCAGTCTAGCCCTTCTGGCTCAGGTACCGATTTCGGCACCGGTATAGGATACCAGCGTAACACAATCAGACACCGACTCCATCGGTAAGGTTGACGTACCCCCCGTAGGTTAGCTAGAATGGTCGCGACTTTCCATAGGGTCCACTCCTCCAGCGGACGTAGCCTTCTCGATCCTCTTATCCCGGCAACAGCCCAAGCCGAGGCTTGCACCCCAGGGGTGCCCTTGAGGTAATTGCCCCACTTTTGTCGGCTGGGTGCCTTAAGTCCTGCCCTCCCGCCCGGTGACGCTGTAAAAGTCGGTAGAGACCAACAGCATAAGCCCGTTCAAAAAAAAATAGTGTTGTACAATTTTGAGAACTTATTAGTACTTATAGTAGTGTTTGACTACTGTTTCACTTTTAGGGCTGTATTACAGGACGATGCTGGCTCGTCGGTTGGTGCACAAGTCAGAAAATTAGCCATCCATTAAATTTTCGCGGAAATTTTCTACAGTTTTTCAGGACCAAAAGTATCGTATTAAAAGTATCTCGGTCGTGTAAGCAATCTGTACGCACAAGTTCATCGAAATCGGTTCAGCCGACGCTGTCAAACACCCACACTAATAGACATTGACATAAACACAGACTCACTTTATTCCATAAAAATATTGTAGTACCTAGCTTGCCAAGCTGATTCTCGACCCGAGGCACTCCGAATAAGAAAAGAAGTAAACACAAATAAATATAATATTTCTATTCTCTTTTGTCATCATCAACATAATTATTCTTGACACTTTGTCGGCGCCGTTCTTACCTTTTCAATATTCATTTAAAAAATATAATGTCTCCTTACAATTTACCTAGCAATCGTTCACAAAAGGATGTCTCCAATATTTAACGCCAAAAGAATGTTTCCATCAAATATTTCCAGTAATTCACATGATAAGTAGAAGTATTAAAAAGGGAAATGTCGCCAGCGACAGTTTTTTTTTCGTATAACTAAAGTATCAATTTAAGGCTATTTATGAATCGATTTTGTCTTGAACGGTAAAGTTTAAATTCACCGAATCTCTCACATTTGGCTAACAAGACGAGGCCAGAAAAATAGCTTATAGTAAAATGGAAATTCTAATCCCAGTAGTTAAGTAAAAAAAAGTGACAAGCGGAAAGTCGAATTCTAGAGCGGCAGGAAAGAGAGAAGGTTGACTGTGTTTTGTTTTAGATTCGACTTATAATGATGAATTGATTCGTCCAAGCTCAAATCTTCACTCCGCACTAGTCCTAGCGAACTTAAGTTTGTAATTAGATTTGTCAGCCTCTGGAGTACACTCTATTGATGATATATGAAGTTAAATTTTGTTGGAGTTCATCAATTTTGGCATCGAAACAATCCTGGTTCTGGTTCACTTGCTCTGTGGTCAAACTATTGTTGCGCTGCTATAGTTTCATTTTATTTTTTTCCTGCACCTTTTTGGTTCTTTGTTAAAATCAAAAAAATATTGAGTTTTATTGGTATATATATTTAAATTATTTTTAAATATGTACTGATTAGCTCTTTAGGTCACTTCACCACAAACCTTACCACATTTACTGGCCTAAAACTAATACAATCGGAGGCCAATGTCCACTGCGTTCCATTGATTCGAGACTTTCTTCAAGAAATCACGTCTTACTCCGGAAGACGATTCGTTGCGGACTCAGACCAGAACGTTGTCTTCGGACGCTCACCATATTTATACCTGCACTGAAATCTACACCTTATCCTCCAATGTATACAACTCAAACTTGTTCAACACTTTCTCAAATTCAAAACCCAATGCATTTATCTGAATATGATCTTTATTTTTTACACTGTTAGGTATAGATTCGTTTGTTTGTCGGTTCCAATATGTCTTAGCGTTACCAATTGGTCGTTCCTTCACGCGCGGTTGCAGAGGGTAGTTCTGCAAGTCATAGCTGCGTTCCGGCCCGATAGGTGTCGACTTACCGAGTGAGATGCGCGTTGATGCGTGACGTTAACAAGAAACACATACTTGAGCATGTCATTGACTGGACGACGGTAATCCGAAGTGTGAAGGTGACTGAGTTTTGTCTGCGGTTATCTTGGAATAAATTTTATGTGTAAATCACATTATACCAGAGATATTACAGACAACGCCAACGTTGCAAAAATGTAGTGCTACAGACTTTCAAAGCTACTGGAAAATGCGGCAATAGTTCCGTTGGGACGGCGTTTATTTTGGTGAGTAGAAGGTTAGGGTTAAAATCTCGCTCGTTGATATAATATTTAGAAACTACAATAAATTTGTCTATAGTTTTAATTTTGGTTCTCGCGTGGTGACCGTGGACCGGAAGACGCGACGAAGTCCGGCACCCACTTGGTTAAACCACGATCAAAACCGCAGGGAGCCGATGGACGCGAAAGGCAAGCAGATGCTCAACGTGGCGCTTTGTGGAGGAGGCCTATTACACCAGTGGGTTGATGATGATGATGAGGATAGTTTTATTAAGACATTTGTGTTTGTTCAACTGACAAATCAAGCCCCAAATAATACCTAACTACATTTTCTTATAATTATCATGGTCGTGACTTTCTGCTGGTAATTACCTACCACCTACATTAAGTTCTATTCCTATTACTGAAAACGTACTCGTTCCTGAAACTTCGCCAACGAATAGCAAGAGAGTGAATATTAAACTTTTATAAGACATTAAGTAATGAAGAACAAATTTAATTTTTACTCGTAAAGGTTTGAACTTCCTTTTCTTAGGCCTGAAGTAAAACTGCAAACTAAATTATACTTTCAAATTAAACTTACGAGAAATTGTACCTTAGAGTTTAGCGTTCACTTATAAAACTTTGAAGTAATCATTTCACTTTGCTATATAATCCTGAGAATAAATAACTAAATAGACTTTACCAAAGCTATTAAATTATTACTTTCAGAGATTTTTCTGTCACTAATCTTCGTAGCACGTGTGCGCGCGTTGATGTCTCTTCTACACGTGTGTAGACGCCTACGTGACCGTATGTAGCACGTCTACAAACTGCTACGAAGATAAAAAAAATTAGATGTTATGATGTTTATGCTAAATGAAATCTTAAGGTTTGTTGTTCTTATTGTCCACCGCAGCCTAAAAATATTCGACCCTGCTGATAAATAATTCATAAAAATCTCGAGCGAATCTCGAGTACAACGTTCGATACTCAATTAAAACGCAAAACATTCGGTCGCCCTGATAAAAAGCGTTCCAACTATACAGAAAAACCTTTTTACGTCCCCCTGTATCCCCCTGCGAGTTCATTACACATCAACGGCGTACACCAATCAAGCTTTCATTAGTCGAGAGCGCAACAATCAATATTCATATCCCATGCGAAATCTTTATAACGCCCGCGCTCGAGACGGAGGAAAAAATAAAAAAGCCTGATAGATGATCTCTAGACTCCGCTCGCATTCGCAACGAAATTAAAAAGAACAAGCCATATCACTTAGCGCACACAGAAGCGCGGTTTTTATTAAAAAATTCTACATATCTCGCGCGTCTTCGCCGCTTTATCTTAACCCCCACCCAGCAACAGAGACAGACAATAAAAAATATCGGGAAAGAGAGGGACGGACACGAATACGAAAATTATAATTGCCAACTGTACGTAAATTAACACCGTGGATTGTTCGTATCCTTTCCCGAGGGTGTGGGTTCGCTTGGGTGTGACCGGGACGGATGGTGTTTGTGTGTGTGCCGCGGATTGAATGATTTACATGCATGCTCACAAACACAGTAATGGACAGAGCGGAAAATCGAAGGAAGCGATGAGTCTCGATCGGTTTTCCGATTCTGCTTTATGCGATATGCAGCTGCATTAGGACTGCAACCTTTCTGCATAATCTCGACCGGGAGAGCGCGAAAACAATCCGCTCCAACGGATTATTGGATGAATATGAATACGGTCTAATGTAAATAGAGTCTGAAATATACTGTAGTTTTATATCGACTCTTTTATATTGATTTAATTACGGATGAACTCTGCGGAGTTCGCAGCGGGCTGGATGAAAGGATTATTGAAATGTACTCGCAGGTGCTTTAGATTAAAATCTACCTAAGTCCCTGCTGGCTTGCCTGTAACGTAACACAGGTATGCTAGAGTTTGATATTAAATTTTTGACTGAGTTGAGTTTTTGACTGATACTCATAACCCAAATTCATTTGGTTGTCTCAGGTAGGCTATAAAATACTTTTGTGGTTAATTTTTATTTTGACATCATTACACGTGCTTAATTAATGCTACGTAATGAATGTTTTCAATAAGAATCGTACTTAATTTACGGAGTGAATGTTATTAATACAAAATTGGGACTGATATTTAAATAGATCAAGCTAATTTTAACCCTCCTGAAACCTCACATTTTGTAACCCTCGCCTTTTAAAAGCTATCTGTAAAAAATCCGATGCGATTTAAAAAGTTACATAATTTTCTAATTTCTAGAAACTACATTTTCAACAAACTAAGCCAAATGTGTTCTTTAGCTTAAATATAAATGCAAATAAATTGTTTACACATCTTTATTTTTATCTCGAAAAAACTTCACACATTGTTTTTTTCTCGAAAGAACTGTGCACTCGCCTACTTTAAAATTTA
This sequence comes from Ennomos erosarius, assembly GCA_963580505.1. NCBI lineage: Eukaryota > Metazoa > Arthropoda > Insecta > Lepidoptera > Geometridae > Ennomos > Ennomos erosarius. The sequence goes on from OY756987.1 coordinate 10,360,083, forward strand.
CAATCAATTATTCATTTTGTTTAAATCTAGCTACAAAGCAGATTGATTTTCAAACGAAGAATTTCAACATTTTCTAAGATCCAAGTACAAGCCGATGTAAATACGTAAAGATAAATCTACCCGGGCGGTACAGTCGCACGCACAAAACAATGGCGCGCGACGGTTGACCTCGCCTCCCCATGTCTTGCCTCCCGCCGGTAGGACCGCGTGCAATTAATATGCCGAGGCGGCCGCGTCTACGACGTCCAAGGAGTTTTGATACTTAGAAGGATGTGCTGTTTTTTATATTGGACTTTTTGAATGTAGTGAAGTTTCTGTAGTGGTAGAGGTAAATAAACTTGTTAAACGAAGTCTTCATATTATGTAATCACTACGGATTAGATAACGCTAGTAAAGGTACATTGTCAATTAAAGTTTACGTGATGATTACATCAATTGTTATGTTCATTTTTTTCGCCCAAAATGAGAAAATATAAAATTTTTGGAGTTAGTTAACAATCAGTAGCTAATAAAAAATTGTATAAGCTAAGACCATTATTTTTAATCAACGTATAGGTACTATTCCATCATTCATTCGTATTTTATACAACCATGAGTAATATACGTTAAAGTTAGCCTAATATACTTACTCATTTATTGATTTTACCATGATGGTTTTGATTGATCTCTGGAAATATACTTACTATTTCTCCTTCTTCTTCTTCATTTTCTCGTGTAGTTCAGATCAGGTCAGCCCTGGTGTCAGAATTTTTATGCCACCCAAAAGCTTCTGATTTGGCTTATCGACTATTGTCTTACGACAACAGCTGGGACGGGTCATGGCTTAACGTGACCTCCGAAGCACGATAGTGCTCAGGGCTTGTAAATACCACTTTTTGCTATAGCGGTCACCTATAATAATAGCGATTGCAGCGAACGTTGCTTAACTTTACCGAACTGTTTAAACGGCTAGTCATGTTTCGCTATGAGCGCCACATAACTACTAATAGAAGTGAAATATATGAACGGTGACATAGCCTTAAAATATAATTTACAAAAATCTCTAATTATAACGATCAAACTATAATGGTTGACACATAACCCGTCCAAGTTTTCTTTTGCGAAAGAAGAGAGAGAATTTTTGATCAATAATTGTCACTGGGCGGCCCCCTTCCCCCTCGCGAGGAGGGAAATGGGCGAGAGGGGGTCGGGAAGGTGCGGGGAGGGGGTAATTACCAGTGCGTTTTGTTACCAAGATGATAGGCGCGAAAAATGGCTTGCGCGTGCCTTTACGTGTCGCCTCTAGTTTTGAATATTCAGAGACGGCCTCTTGCCCTGATGAAATATTGAATAGACCGAGTAATTTATTCCCCGAGGAGAGATTTCGAACGGTCCGCGTTCGGATATTGAAATTAGGCGATGCTTTAAGAAAGGCGTTTGTTTGGCGCCGCCCTATATCTTGCCGTTTGCGCCCTTTGTACGGATTCTCATTCTGATTTGAATTCGGTAAAGTATCGGCCTTTTTCAACACCTACGCTGCGTTTGAAATAAGGTTCGTTTAAAGATGCCTTTCAAATACACACCAACTAGATTATATTCGATGTGAAAACGTTCCTTAATTATTGGCCATCTGCGATTTTTTGTATCTATAAATGTAATGAAATTAAAAATAAATAAATATGTGTGGACATTTTCACACAGCGCCATCTAAGCCTAGCTTGTACTACTAAATAATCTACAGGTTATATTACATTTAGGCACGGTATATTTTAGGTAGCTTTCAGCAAATCTAAAACGTCTAAAAGAAAATCCCTTTAAAAAGCTCGATTTTCGCGTTACCTTTAATATAACTAGATTGTCCGCAACAATACACATGAAGAACGAATATAATTATATTTTATGATTATTAATTATAACCTTTAATGTGCATATTCCGCCTTACTTGAGGCACAAGTGAAATGATTTGTCTCCAAAATATTTTCAAATAATTACTGCTTTCTTATGCCAATGACTTCCTCATGCAAATAACCATTGACTACATCTTTGCATACTCAAAGAACAATTACAAAAAGCCTAATGAATGTTTGAGAAGTTAGCCCGAGAGGTAAGAATGTAAGTGCGTACTAACAAGCTATTGCACTTAGTGAGTGAGCAGATATGCAAATTTTGGCTTACTACGCGCAGTGTGCGCCGTATGCAGAGGCGAAACAGAGAAAACCGTAGAGAGTCTTACGACTTAAAAAACGAATAGATACAACCATAAACGAAATATGTATATTAAAAAATAACCGACCAATTGCGAGTCGGACTCGCCCACGAAGGATTCCATACCATTATCTATAATTCTAAAACAACGAGCAAAAAAAAACTCTTTTGTTGTATGGGAGCCCACTTAAATATTTATTTTATTCTGTTTTTAGTTTTTGTTGTTATAGCGGCAACTAAAATACATCATCTGTCAAATTTTCAACCTTATAACTATCACGGTTTATGAGATACGGCCTGGTGACTTTACCCTTTGGGTACGGAACCCTAAAATGAGTGAATAGTGTAAATACAAACAAACAAACGTCCTTGGTTGTTGTAGGCATATGTTACCATAGTAGTTTTTTTTCTGTGATGTCTTCTTGCATCAAACATAAACATTATCTCCAGAAAAAAAAAAACATTATCCCAACAGATAGTATTTGGTTCCTAGCATAGCTAGCGCTGCTTAGTTTGGGCCTAAAGGGCGTTGTGTGAGATGTCTAGAAATAAAAAAATCGGAACCAGTTGGTATAACAGTTCTATTAAAAAAATTATCATAGTTTCATTGAAAACTCTATCATTGAACCTAAAAAATCTTTAGGATGAAAGACAACTCCACACCATTTCCTGTCCCTCAGGATAGCGGCGTAAGAAGAGAGGGTGGTTAATGAATAAAAAAATCCCGTTTTTTTCTCCACAGCTCAGTGATTAGTTACCCTTATAATGAGCGGTGTTTGTGTGCGTGTGTGGGGTAGGGGGATGCTTAAGTTTTTATATGACAGTTGATAAGGGAGAGATTAGGGGCTTTGTCTTATCGATCGCGTCGTGTAAGGAAATTAAAGTTTTTAACATGGCTTATACGCGACTTGTTGAGAATAATACTGCCATAGTGTGGGGACGGCGATTTCACCATTGGGAAGCGGGTGTACAAGAAAATGTATCTGCCTGCAGTTTCTTGTTCAATGTTATATGTTTATATCTTGCCAACATCCGGCCACATCGCTCGCAGAATTGACAACCGATGGGGAAGAAAGGTTCTCGAGTGGCGACCACGAACCGGAAGGCGCAGCGTAGGCAGACCCCCCACTAGGTGGACCGACGACCTGGTGAAAACCGCGGGGAGCCGATGGATGCAGGAGGCGAGCAGCCGACCAAAGTGGCGCTCTACAAGGGAGGCCTATGTTCAGCAGTGGACATCTACGGGCTGATGATGATGATGATGATGATGATGATCTTGCCAACTAGTGCCCTTGTGCATAAAACTTAAAAGTAATATTTATTGTAATAAAAAAATTGATTGTATGATTGCTCCCATACAAAATAATATTAAGTTGCTGTATTTGTAGGTGTTTAGGGTAGGATAGCTGTAAAGTTAGTATAAAAAAGCTCTCATTGCTTAAAACTGCCTCAAACTTAACAGTTAAATGCCCGTCAGTACTAAATACTTATAGCTCTTTAAGTTCGCACTCTAGGATCTCTCTAGGAAGTACCTAAATACGTTGCTGACGGCACGTCATAGAAAGATAAGTGCGAATTTAGGAGCTGTCAAACTTTAGTGCAGACGGGCATTATACTCACATCAAAGATTAATAAGGGTAATAATATAATGTTTGAGTAAGTTTTTTTATGAGAATGAATGACGTGCGTGTTAAATTTTAGTTTTTTTATATCAATCAGATTGACTACACATTTGTGTAACACTATTCTTCTAGATTGGAAACTGGCGATTTACAAATATTAATCAAACCATTATTTTACATTATCACAGAAGACGTTTATAAATAATAAATAATTTGTTTCACTGATAAATGCTTTGGTTGTTGGTTTTGTTTTGAGCACCTACATAATTATAATATTGCTCGCAGAACTAACAATCGATAGGGAAGAAAGGTTTTCAACGGCAACCACGAACTGGAAGATACAGGGTACGCCAGCTCTATACTACGTGTATTTCAAAACCGTGGTGAATCGATGGATGTGAGAGGCAAGAAGCCGCTCAAAGTGATGCTCTTATGGGGGATGTGATTAGCAGTGGACGTCTTCACGCTGATAAACACACGGTAAGTTTAAAAATTACTTATAAGTTTCCGTTTATCATCATCACAATTGTCATCATCATCATCACCATCATCATCATCAACCTCATCATCATCACCATCATCATCATCAACCTCATCATCATCATCAACCTCATCATCATTATCACCACCATCATCATCACCTTTGACTATTAGTCTCGTTGGAACCACAAATTCAGACTCCAGAGGATAATACTTAACGCTAAGCTTTCTCAAAATTTCGTTCGAAGTGAGAGAGAGAGAGAGAGAGAGAGATGTTAATCATCATCATCATCATCATCACCACCATCATAGTCAGCTTAAAGACGTCTACTGCTGAACATAGGCCTCCCCCAAAGAGCGCCACTTTGAGCGGCTGCTTGCCTGTTGCATCGATCAGCTCCCCGCGGCTCTGACCAGATTGTCGTTTCACTTGCTAATTCAAAAAGCTATAGCGGTAGACAGAGGTTACTATTTACGGACTATAATATCTACACCATCATTTCCACTTCAATTATCCTGCCTTCCTATGTATGCACTTTTCTTTTTCACTTACGCACGTATCTCTAATATATACTTGCCTGTTTTGTAAAATTTAACCTTGTTATATTAATTCTGCAAAATATGAATAACCCAGTTTTCCCTGTACCGTGTAAATGTACCGCAAACGGCGTGTTACGGTAAGCCCCTAACAAAATCGGCTAAGTATCACACACATATAATACGTAGCCACTGTATTGCCTCAAGAAACGAGGCTTTCTTACTTTTGCCTCCCTTTTCGTGTCACTTGACCAGCCCTACTTGAGCTCTAGAAATTCCTAGGACTCCTCTCCGTTTGCCGTCTCCTGGGCAGTTGCAAAGCGGGTGGGTAGTTCAACATTTACCGGTTCTGAATTCAAGTGGGGATGTAAGAGTGACTCAAGTTAAATTAAGAATGTGGAGTTCGTATTTTTTTTACTTTTTTCACTTTGTTTGTTGACGGAGACTTTTTTGACATTGTGGACTTTGTGTGCGCCCTCGTGAGTTTTCCTTTTTTAATTCTTGAGGCGTCCGTGTGTAGGCACCTTTATTACACCTCTACGGGTGTACGGATGCGTTAGGATTTTTCTGGTGTATTAAGGGATTTTAGGAGAGGTGTGTTTTTTGGATTAGGGTGCCTTTGATCATAGGGATGAAGGTTCTTGATACGTTTCGTTTGTTTAGGTACGTCTAGCTTGATAAATAGATATTGCAAAAAAGTCGTATACAAAAAGTAGCCAGTATATACATACTCTGTAAAATAGCTTTCAACAAAAATAAAATATAAATCGGACAAAAAAGTGACTGAGTTGTCTAAAATCTATAGTCAAACCGATTTACTCATAATGTACTATTTAACTAACTTCTCTGAAAACCTGAAATTGTGCAACCAGCTCGCCTAAAAACGAAATTTTGACAAGGCTCACGCCTATCACTTTAAAAAGTATCACGTCCATAAACCAATCATGCGTTTGTCAACGCCGTATTTTTTACCAAATTAACAGTTCCCCGACTACCGGTGGTCGTGTTAAAGCCATTTATACACAGTGTCATTAACCTGGTTACGGTTATTTCTAGGAAAACATAGATTGGTACTGACCAGAGCAAAAAAGCGGGCAATTAATTAAAAAAGCACCGAATGAATGCGTTCAAATTATTGTCAGTTTAGCGGATGTTATGCTGAAATGGGCTTTATGGTGGGGAGCGTAAAGTTGATGCATTTTTTATGTGCACCTAAAATAAGTTGAAACGCTAAATGATAAATGGTGTTATTGGCTAACGTGCTTGAATTACTGGATTTAGGAGTTCTAGATTGGCATCATTATAGCGTAAAGGTTTGGACTAAGTTTAGTGTTGCAATAAACTCGCGCGATCGCGTCTCAGGCTGCACGGAAGGCACGGTGCGGCGCGTAGCGTCCACCCACAGAGCAAAAAAAAAAAAAACTCTTTCTCTAAGTGCCTAGCGTCATTTGTTTCATTTCATAGCTCTGTGCGTCGAACTAATATGAAGCTTTATGCCACGCTGGTTTTTTTAACCTGAAAGTGAGCAATATGTAACCTTTATAACGCTTACTGACTCGAATATTTTAGAATCCAGATAAACAAGTAGGTAGGTATAATACTATTCTTCCTTCATCTATTTAAGTTTAAACAGGGAAGTAACTAAACTTCATACCTATTCCATAAATTGTCTACGCAAATCTCAAGCATGTTCCAACCCCAAATATATTGTTGGATATTTCAGCAATTTCTTTACTCTGTAACCCCAGCAAGGCTATCAAAAAGGGAACGACGACAGAGTACATGTGCAATCTTTCGCGCTTCGGACGTGTCCGTGCATTGTGGAAATGTAAAAATTTGCTCGAATACCTCGCTCCACGGAAACATGCCTCGTCCGCTATGCTATTTCTCCCCTACCACAAGTACAAAAAATGAAATGAGATTGTCACGACTTGCAGTTTTTGCAAAATTGTATACCTAGTCACAGCAAAAATATCTAAACGTAAAATTAAAAGTTTTAGATACTTAATTCTTATTTTAAGTTATGGTAACCTAATACGTTATGTACCTACATTTAAACATAATTATAATGAAATATATATATGCTGGTAGCACTACCGATTAAATTATATTCCTGATTCATCGTGAGAAATGAGTTTTATCCGATAATGAGCTACTCTCCTAATATATTGCAATGGTAGGGGATTTGTGAATTACCGAAATGCACCGTAAAAGTTTTCTTTCCAGATTTAGAAAATTTTTGGGCTATCTATTTTACTAACCCGGACTTTTTCTATAAAATAACAGTGTCGTGGAACTTTGTACATATTTTTAATGCATTTCCTGTACTTACTAAAACTGAGAATGTCGTGTAACAGTGTTAATTTATGCCATTCCAACAAGAAATCCGTTCCGCCATTGCCGTGTAAAACGGGAACAAACGCTCACACACACTTTTCCATTTATTATAATGATTATGTAGTGATTTTAAATCACTATATAATAATAAGTAAAAATATTTATGATTTTTATAGCAGTATTGCCTGCTCAGCGTAATCTGCAGATTAATTTGTAAAGGAAACCCCGTAAGTTAGTTGTAAAAGGTGAAGGAAAAATTCGGACATGAGACCATTTGTCACAGTAGCTTAAGTAAAGCATATCCCGGCTTGAGGGTTTCAATTCCCAATAGTGATTCTAATTTTTCCTTTAAAAATTGATTGGATGTAAAAATAGTTGGGAAATTCCGGTGGATATCGTAAAATTATCAACCCAAGTCAGAAACTTTCAGGTGGTTTAAAATTTTTCCTACACAAAAAAGAAGGAAGGATAGTAGTTGGCGCTATAATAATATCACACATTAACTTAGCATCTCAAAACCACTTTGTAGTAAATACTAAATAGTTATATCTACGAACATACAAATAGGAGGTATCTATTCGTACAAAATGCATTTTTTCCAGAGAAAGCCGCAAGCAGGTGTGTGGAGTGGAGCGTGATTCCTCAATCACATCGGAAGGCAGGAAATTTGCGGTCCGAGACGCGTTGTCTGGTTCCACTAGCCACTGCCCACATTCGTTTGTGAATATTTTATTGACTAACACTGGAATTCATAGTCAATGTGGGGGCTCCTCTAGAGGATGATTCAGGCGCTATGTGGCGAAGTCTAGTTTTATGCATTTCATAAACAAAATTAAATAGCCCCCAATCTGACAATTCTGACATTGTCAAAGGTAGGATGCTATGAAAGTGAAAGAAGAATGATTCAACATTCAACCTATAAGTGATAGTTGAATGATAGATTTTGGGGAATTGTTCACCCCTTGACTATGAATACCACTGTTAGATATTTTTATGTTTTCTGCATCTAGCTAATCATATTCCTGTACAGTATCCATTATATTTTAAGGGTTTGTATCCACGGATACCATGATCCCTTTCTGACAAAAAATCAAACTTATATTTCATCCGCATCCCGGTAACCGGAGAAACAAAAAATTAAAAAAATTATTGGAAACTGATTACGGTGTTAAAGTATACTTTTTTTTATGCTATTTTCCATAAGCAAAGAAGTTTATTAATTTTAATCATGTCAAACCTGTAAAACGAATCGCTATGGGGGCGTACACATAGCGATTCGTTTTACAGGTTACAATATTTGATGGCGTATGCAGCTATATGAGCTAGTTCACACACAATACAGTATTCTGGATCCAGTAAAAATACCGATACGACAAAATATGCAGCAGTCCCTTTTACAGGTTCATTTAAACGTATCCGTTATTGGCGTATGTAGTTGTATGAGCGAGTGCACATATATGAAAGTATTCCGGATCCAGATCCCACACCCTAAGGAAATAATGGTCCGTTTTATCGGATCGAACAAAGTTACCATTTGCCGGTTCAAATCGGCCCTGTAAATGCTGTGTGAAAATTACCTCTAGTAGCGACGGATCCGCTAAAATCCTAAGATTCGTTAGAAATTGTCATTCTATGTGTACGCGTCCTTATGCATGAGAATTAAAAATGCTTAATTATAGCAACTTCTCAATCAGGTTCGGAGATATTCGCACAATTACATACTTGGTTTTTTTCTTTTTTTATTTATGTTTTATGTTAAAGAATGATGGGACGAGCTAATCGTTCACTTGATGTTAAGCGACACGGCCACCTAAATTAGTTGCGGTGTCACTCGGAACTTTAAAATTATAAAGTTTTGCGTGACACGTGCATGCGCACGTCATCCTGAGACATCACACAGTCTATCAATCAGATTACTAGACTGTGAGATCAGGTCGTAAAGTCTCATTTGCCCAGTAATTTCACTAGCTATAATGCCCTTCAAACCGAAACACAGTAGTGCTTGCACACTACTGCTTGGCGGCAGAATAACTGGGAAAGGCTACCTACCTAGCCGAACTATGCAGAAAAGTCCTACCACCTAGACCTGTGATGGTCAATTCACCAACGCATCCAGAAACAGGATGATGAGAGAATCAAATAATTCGTCGAATTCCGTTCGCGAATCATGTGCAAATAACTGACTTCAATAATAGGTAAGTATTAATATAATTCATTATAATCATACTCCATGTTTTGGTAAAGATTTTCGGTAATAGACAAGGCAAGTCCTAAATTATTAAATGAAAATGACTGGCAAATGAAAAAATGAAGTTAAGGCGATTTGAAATCAGTTTGAAATTAAACCCCTTTTTCAAATGATTAAATGAACGCATGACTTTAAATCCGCAATTCCGCAGTTCTGTAGAACACTTTACTGCGGCCACAAAAAGTTTTCCAAGAAACCAAGCACACTCACAGCCAAAGAAACACGCATCTGCGGCCACGTCGGCTACGTGTGAAACTGGATCATTTATCGTCGATCCGTAACCATATTGTGACCGCAAATCATCAGCCGGACATGAGCACTCGGTTTGTTATACTTATTGGCTTGCTACCTGCCTACTTTACTGTCTGTATATATACCTAATAAGTATATAAGACGATGACCGTTTGTTTGTCTTTTCAACTAAAAACGGCTGAACTGAATTTTATGTAGGAAGAAGAAAGATGGGGAAGTAAGTTTCTCGAATGGCGACCATGAACCGGAAGACTCAGCGTAGGACCCCTATAGGTGGACCAGCGATCTGGTGAAAACCGCGGGGAGCCGATGGATGCAGGAGGCCAGCAGCCACTAAAAGTGGCATTCTGTGGGGGATATTCTGGGTTTATCTGTTATTATGTGATCCGTCAAAACACATTAGAAGAAAGTAAGCTATCCTCTTTGTTGGGTCTGTCTGAAACATTAAATGGCGGTGCTTATGTAAAGTCAAAGAAAATTATAAAGCAAAGAAACTGCGCATAAAGGAAGCCAACAAGAAACAGGTCATTGTTCAAGTTGTGGATTTGTTTTGGATTTGGTATGAAGAAACGTAACTATAATCCGTTTCATATATACATTCAGAACCATGACTTTAAGCACTCGTGTATATTAAGTACTTATGTAACTTGTTGGTACAAGTTTTTGTAATCCACCTAAAACCTCAACAATAACTCTTTTGACATTAAAACAAAGAACATTATTTTGATTTAAATCTGTTTTTCAGAAGCTTTACATGTTTACCGTGTTTACCATGTGTTTAAACCCTGGTTTTAATATATCGAGATTTTAGTCTTATTAGATTGTTTATAATATCTGTGGTTAGACAATGAACGATCTTTTTTTTGTTTAGGTATAAATAGTATAGTAATTATATAATTATTTTGCTATTTAATGTAAATAATATTAAAACAAAATTTAAATTTATAGCTGTTTATTAAGCTTTACATGTTATCCGTGTGTTTAAAAATTTGTTTTAAATTATCGCAATTTGCTCTTATTAGATTGTTTAACAATGAACGACCATTGTGGTATAAATAGTAAGTCTTTTAATAATGTTTTTGCTATTTTATATTTAATGTATGCAATATTAAAATAGAAATATAGTTTTGAAAAATTTAAAAAGTTGTTGATAAATGTATGGCTTTAAAAGTTTTAGTTGAATAACTAAATGTTAATCTGTTTGGTTTTACCAGGTTAAATAGTATCGGGAAAACATCGATAAGTAGGTAATGATATCGATATCAAAAGCTCAACATCGAACATCCCTAAAATGAACTTATTTAGAATCTCCACAAAACCAAAGCCTGCTCAAAATTAAAAATAGTGACACAGGCCATGATAAGCCCGTGCGTGCTCCAGCTTGGTACGTAAGAGTTTCCAAAGATGTTATCGTACAGTTTCGTTATTAATTACATCCAAAAGGCAAGGGTTCCGTTTAAAACGGTATAATTTATAAGCTGTGTGCCGTGTACATGTGCTGAACGTATTTTGGTAATGCGCTTTACGACGTAAGGCACGCGACGGCTACGTTACGTGTTGTCTGTTCCAAATTTTGTTTAGTTTTCGATGGTGATTGTTTGCGAACGGGAAAAAAGAGTTTTTTGATGAGAATGAATGATGTGACGAGTTAGTAGTTCATCTGATGTTTAGCGACACGGCCGCCTATAACAGTTGCAGTGTCACTTGGAACTTTAGAATAATAAGGTTTCACGTGACACTGCACTGTGCACGTCATCCTGAAACACCACAGTCTATAATAATTGTCAGATTATTAGGCTATGAAATCAGGTCGTAAAGTCTCATTTACCCAGTAATTTCACTAGCTACAATGCCCTTCAAACCGCAACTTATTGGTGCTTGCTTAGCAGAATAACTGGTAAATCGGTAGTACTTGTCTAGACGAACTTCACAGAAAAGTCCTACAAATAGTAAATTGAAAAAAAGGATTTAAATAAATTATTAAAATTCATAGATAGAACGTCCCTTTAAACGGCGGTTTGTCTCCTGCATCCAATGGGTCCCCTCAGTTTTGACGTCATTTGGTCCTACCTAGGACCGATGACGTCACGTTCTACGCATCTTTTAGTTCCCGGTCAACACTCGAGAACTTTTTTTCCCTATCGGTTGTTGGTTGTTTCTACTCTATTATTGTGTCCCAATTTTAGATCGCCCAAAGGACAAAATAACAGCATAAAAATACTTATGAGATATTTATGATTTTTATAGCAGTAAGTATCGCCTGCTCAGCGTAATCTACAGACTAATTTATAAAGGAAAAATTAGATTCACCGGAATTCCCCAACTATTTTTACTTCCAGACAAATTTTTAAAGCAAAAATTTTTCCTTCACCTCAAATTCGGACATGAGACCACTTGTCATGGTAGCTTAAGTAAAGCATATCCCGGCTTGAGGGCTGGATGGGTGCGGGTTCAATCCCCGCTCGTGATTCTAATTTTTCCTTTACAAATTAATCTATACTTATGAGAGTTAAAATAACTATGTAATTCTTGGTAAATCTGTCAAATTATATAATCTAGTTTGTGAAATAGCAGTTAAATTAAAACATTAGCAGTTATATTACAACTAAATAGTTCGTTAACTTTTAACCGAAACGTGACTACAAAATGATACATTACAAACTCATTCAAACTATGAAAATTGCGGTTTGAATATTTCCAAACAGCTTTATGTTGTAAACATTGGTAGGGGTTTAGGCTTTATGTTTTATTAGTTAGGGGTTAGTTTTGATTGTTAATTGTTGAGCTTGTTTCTTAAACTGGAAAACATGTCAAGGTGTGAAACGTGAATATTCACATTATTTCGAAAATGACTGGAGACTTTTTTATGGTGAAGTATGACGTTACGAGCTATTCATCCGCCTGATGTTAAGCGTGTCATAACAGCTGCAGTGTCACCTGGAACTGTGATCAAATGTAAAGTTTCGCGTGACTCTGCACTGCGCACTTCATCCTGAGACCGCATAGTCTAGTCATCAGATTATTAGATTGTGCAATCAGGTTCTAAAGTCTCATTTGCCCAGTAATTTTACTAGCTACAGTAGCCCTTTAAAGCGGAACACAAAAGCGGTTGCACTCTAACTATCTCTCCATTGCTTGGCGGCAGAATAACTGACAAAGCGGTGGCACCTACCTAGACAAACTTTGCAGAAAAGCCCTGCCACCTAGTAAGCAGGACCTTCTAATAAAAGACATTTTTGAGATACTCTGAGCTGCGTGCTCCATCTTTAAGAACATGGGCACGAATGGAGACATAGCCAGCTAGCTCACGTATAGACCGCACGGCCGCGTCTTCTCGCGCAAATTGCTTTACTCGACAGTGGCAGAGGCGTGCCCGCAAAGAGCGACTTAGGGATCCTTAGGAGTGAGTGTCAAACGATATCCGAAACAATTAAAAAATGGTTTGATAGTATTCCTTTGTTTTAATAAGCTGGCGTTGTTAAACTAACCAATAAGTATGTAATTTAGCGTATTCAGAACTATTTGACTCATATTCATGAATTATTTTTTGTTTGTGCTATTAAGAGTGATGGGTGACCGCTACAGCAAAAAGTTGGTATTTAGAACTGAGCGATACCGTGCTTCGGAGGGCACGTTAAGCCGTCGGTCCCGGGTGTTGTCGTAAGACAATAGTCGTTAAGCCAAGTCAAGACTTTGGGCGGCCTAAAAATTCTGGCCCCAGGGCTGACCACTTGCCTACACGAGAAGAAGAAAAAGGAGAGTGATACATGTTTTAAATTTTTTTTTATAATTGGACTTGGTGTAATTTTAAAACGGTGCTATTCTGAGAATATATAATTAGACCGACGACGTGACGCGATGGTGACATGACGCTACTCTGTACTATTGATGTCGGACACGGACTTATTCATGAGGGCGAATAATTATTGATAAATAAAGTTTATTACTCAAGTTAACTACTACAATACTAAAAACTAAACTGTATAGTTACTGTGTTACTGTGTGTTGTACTGTTAGTATATATTTATGTATATGTATTTACAAACAAAAAAGTATATAGGTATTGTATCAGTTATCTGGTTCCCTTAGTACAAGCTATGCGCAGTTTGGGGCTAGATGGCGCTGTGTGAAATATCCACATTTATAAAAAAAAAACTTAACTATCTACAACTACCTACTACGAAGAACATATATTATTACGGACTGTATATAATAGCTACGATGGCCTATAGACAGTCCAAATGCTCCAGCCCACTGCCGGTAGGACTAACTACCGGCAGTGCTGCCAGAATGTTGGGTTACCAACCCAACATGCTGATAGCATTGCCTCGCTGAATTGCAATGCTGATGCGTTGAGCCAAATAAGTGCCAGCATTTTGGTCCCGCGCCGCGAGCAGGCGCTCTGATAGACTTTGGAAAACGCGGTGAGCTCCTAAGTAGTTGTCAAATTGAAAAAATCTTATTTCTAGACTACTAATAACTGTCTACTTTGTATATGTATGTTTTTTTTTTTCATTTTGAATTGAGACGTCTCATCGTCATCACTATCGTCAACAGCCTGAAGACGTCTACTACTGAACATAGGCCTCCTTCATAGAGTACCAAGACGTATCGGTGATCCTATATTTTGAGGTTTAAGCTAATGTTCAATTTCAGACATTTTGAGAGTTGAGAAGATAATTTGAGATTTACTTGTATCATCGCATCAGTTACTTTTTCAAATGTTTTTTATTGGCTTGCGTTTGACTGATGGGAAGTCACGATGCGGTCTAGGATGTAACACACTTGTCAAGAAGACGCCTGTTCACTTTCAATTTGAAGACCCCGAGGTTGTAGTTTTCATATTAGATTCCAAAAAGCCGGATTACATTATACATTTCCGGGATGATGCAATGACCTGTTTCCCAAACTATACTCAACGGCTAGCACATACGTAGATAATGCTCTTTAGACATTACCCTGTACCATAAATAAACGGAACCAGAAAACTCAAAGCAGGTCCAACTCCCTCTTGACCATTTTTTCTATTCGTCGCTATTAGCCGATGGATTGTTATTGGTTAAATTATTCAGAAGGCGTTCGATGCCTTTAAGTGAATTTCAGCATCGACCACCGTATTTTCTATTGCGATCTTTGAACACACAATATTATGGATATTTTTTACAACAAGTAAATCTATTTTAAATAAAAAAGTTAAGTCACCTTTTAAAACATGTTTATATAGTTTTGTGTTAATGTAAGGCAATCCTGCCTTACAACCCTCTTGTCCCCCTGTGTCTGTGTGTGTGTGTGTTGTCCTATAACTGTCCTGTCCAAATAATGTATGGTCTCGAGATCACATCAAAATCTCATACAAAAAGTTCTGCTGCACATAAATTCAAATTCCAATATCATCCTCCAAAACGTTCTATATATAAAAAATTGTATTTGCTGGAGAATCTACAGTTTGCTTCTTTCTTTATATCATATACCCACCTCTATTATAGATAGATAGATAGATAGATAGATAGATAGATAAACTCTTTATTGAAACACACAAATTATAAACAAAAGTACAAATTATAGCCTATATTTAATCTATACATCTAGTGTATTCAACCTGCAAGTGACAGTGCCAATCGAGCCGGATGTAGTAAATTAAACGCGTACATACCGGCACATTTAACTGTCGCCTGCATCAGCGGTAGTCTTAATTAGCACCTTCTGCAGTCGCCTACTGATATACGATGTGTACTGGTCATTAGGAGCGAGTGTGGGTTAGCGGTGATGAGTGCGGCTTTCAAACCAACAAACCCTGGTTCAAAAGCTCAGACAAGTCAAGAGCGAATGGGCATTTCATGGGCAAATGTGGTCCACCTTAGACACTGACTTCCAACTTCGTCACTTTTCGAAAGGGTATATTTTTCTTTTGGAAAGGGTTAGAGTTATTCACAGTGTGGGGGTCCGATGCTATTGTATACTTCTTGTCCACACCGCATAGAAGGTGGAAAGGAGTGGGACTGAAGAGATGGTGGAAATGAAGGGAAATATATGTTATTAAAATCCCCTAAGATAACTTCTATGGAAGAAGAGGATGTAAATTTTACTCTGGCATGTTGTTTGAAGACGTCGGTTTCCGCATCAACTTTTGGAACATTCCCCAAAGTGAGAGGTTGTCAAACGTAAGACCATTTTAGCATTTGAAAAATGCCCAATTGGAATTTTATGTTATGTGCGGAATTTGCAATGATGATGCAATACCACAGAATTCCCCCTATTACATAGGTCCAGAACAGAAGTCTCCATACTTAACCTTGTTTGAACATGAATCAAACCATAGAGCACATTTTTTTTTCTTCTAATGTCAGTTCCTCTTTCAACATACCATATAAATAGTATTACCCGATTTAGTCGGGTACCTAAATAAAAATCTAGCTAGATGTAAAATGTAAATAATAAAAATTATATAATGCCTACATTAAAAAAATATAAAATAATAAAATTAATTACCATCATACTACTATCTATAGACAAGAAAAAGGTCTATAGATACCTCATGCAATCTTTTAATAAAAAGGATTCAAATTAAGTAAAACCAGCAGTTTATCCAACATTTCTTTTAATAACTCACGAGTTTTTCAATATTACCAAGTTAAAGGGATTAAAGAACAACAGTTATGTAGGTACAGGGGGTCCAGCAAAGATACCAACCACTAACGCTAACGCCAAACGCTAACTCCAAAATGTACTGAAATGACATTTCGGAAATCGCTAACTTTTCCGTAGCGAATGTCATTTCGATAAACTTTTGGAGTTAGCGTGAGGCGTTAGCGTTAGCGATTGTGATCTTTGCTAGACCCCCTGGGCCTCAACCAAAATAATGTTTCATATTTTAGATTAAAAAAAATAACCTTAAAAATGGAAAAACAGTGGGCGCGTGGAACGTTTATAGTTGACAATAAAACTATTATCAGTAATTGCACTTCTGTGTTCTGTGTGTTCTTTACTATAGAAATGCGCTGAACATATTGTTGAGCGAGTATTAGGTTTCCACCAATCTTCATTTCGACTTTTTCGAACTACTTTTATCCAACGATCAGCTAGACATGGATCTGTTAGAAATCCATACAAAAAAATCGGGTAATTATTCAGATGTCGTGTGGCAATACTGATTTTGACATGTTAACTTTTTATTGTAAAATGGTTCTAACTCTTCGTCAAATAGAAATAATTAAAATAATCTTATAAAACTACATGATTAAGGCCACTTACAAGTGAAATGTGATCGTGTGCTTCTGTGATTCGTGCCTCGAGTGATTTCGGCACAGTTTTATCACGCAAGACGGCATTTTTTTGGTATGTATTCAAAAGCACACCCAAGTAACGACTGATTTTGATTTTGACAGCTGAGAATCAATCACACCCAAAGTGGTGTGTACGGTTTTGCCCTGCTTTAATTTCGTATTAGTGGTCTGGATAAAAAGTCTTTGTGCAATACATCGAAAGGAAACTGGTTGTGGTGAGATGGAACATTTTTTAAAGTTCTTCAAATTTTCTGGCCGTAGTTTTCAAGGAAAAGCCGCAGGAGAAAGATCTTACCACATTTAGCAGGTTCATGAAAACGATCGCATGGTTCGGCTCATGATGCACAATGTCTAATTAGATTAGACATCTTCAGATCGATGCTTAACATTCAAAGTATGTTATGATTTTACAATTCAGTATTCCTTTTTGTATTCCTACAGCTTTGTGCGTGCCATCTATGTTTTTCTTCTAGTCAGAGATATCTATATCGTTTATTGGAATTGAACACTTAAATACATTACAATAAAACTTGCAGCAATAATATGGAAACTTTAATTAAATGACAATTTGTACTAAACATTTATTCGACGGAATTCGTGCAATACATTACAAAGTTTAGTGGAATGTATTCACATGTACAGTTGTTTCTATGTTAATGTATTAAGCATTATAGTGGAAGACCTAAAGAGCCAAGAATTAGATGCGGCATTTGTTTTATTTTCTGGGGTTCTCACTATTCCTATTACCACATCCATTATCCAACCTCTTTGCATCTCAATATGTGAACTCATTCAACTTTAATATGCTTTTGTTCTCTAGTTTCACCTTGCTTCCAGCTAACTATGATCTGGGAGTGTTCAAGTCAAGACTGAACAGGTATCTTCTAGGCAAGCATGCACCAAACTAGACTGCGTCATCACTTTCCGGGAACTTGGCCGGTCTTGGTGATCGCAGTACAATTACAATACAGACCAAAGAGAATGCTACAGAAGTGCAGAGGTAAAAATGCAAGGTTTTTTTTAAAAGAATGAATGACAAGACGGGTCTAGTCTAGACTAGTCGTTCACCTGATGTTAAGTAACCCAGCCGCTCCTAACAGTTGCAGTGCTACTCGGAACTTTAAATAAAGTTTCGCGTAACACTGTACTACGCACGTCATTCTGAGACACTGGACAGTCTAGTAATAAGACCACTAGGCTGCGTAATCAGGTTATCAAGTCTCATTTGCCCAGTAACTTTACCAAGATAACCAAGAGAGCTATTCGTTCTTCATATTTATTTTTATTATTCTGTGATTGCAATACTATGACGTCAAACTAGGCATGGCATGGCGTTAATATTGCAATCGAGTGCGCAGTTAGAGAACAGTTTCCCGAACAGCTATAAATTCTAATCAAATCACCCAGCGAACAGGTGTGATACGTTTCAGTTTTGTTGTAGGTAAATAGCGGTATTTAACTTGTCTATTTAAATGGGATATGAGCTCATGTTTATTATATTCTTTGATAGATCTGACAGCCGCATTATTTAAGGTATATTTTATTTCATCGACACAGGTCGCATATAAAATACCGTTTCGTATTACCATTCGTGTACTTATTGACTCGTATACAGAGCAAGTATGAATAGATTTTTTTTTATTGTTAATGGGTTTACGTTTGGCAACATCTCACCTGATGGTAAGTGTAGATGAAGCCTAAGGTGGGACACGCTTACCCAGAAGATACCTATTCACTCTGCTCTTTAATACGCCCAGATTATATGTGGAAGGAAACACCGTTATAGGAAGCAAGTTCCATTCCTTAGAAGTGCGGATTATAAAAGAATTTCCAAAACGATTAGTACGAACATGGGGCACGTCAACGACATAATAGATATAGGAATTTGATGGCAAATGGAGAAAATAACATTTGTAGTAGGCAACACTGGGGTAATTGAATCAAAATATTATATACTTACCATCACAGAGCAAAAAGAAACGCTTCGCCTCTAGGTACTAAGCGTCATTTGTTTCAAAGCTCTGTGCTTAACATAAAATATGGTTACTTATAGTTTGAACCTGAACTATTACTTTTTTATTTACAGTATGCCTTAATTTGACCACTGTCTCACCTGATGACGACGCAGTCAACGATGATTCATGGTTGAAGTTTCGGCAGCCCTTGAGAGCTAGTTCTCACTTCAGGCGTAATAGTCAAAATTAAGCGTGAGAATTCAAAAGAATAAAATACTGATAGTATCTAAACATCTTAAAAACACACACATATTAGAAAGGTTTTTGAGTAGCGACCACGAACCAGAAGACGCAGCGTAGGCCTAGCCCTCCACTAGGTGGGCCAACGATCTGCCAAAAGCCGCGGGGAAATAGATGCAGCAGGCGAGCAGCCACTCAGAGAGGCTTTTTCTGGGAGAGGCCTATGTTCAGCAATGGACGTCTTCAGACTGTTAATGACGATCAAAACATCTTGATCAAGCCGTAATTTAGATAGGGGACGGTTTGGTATTGCCACTATGTGGTGGATCCACCTGTTCAATGTCTGTGTTCTTACCACTGACTTAAACCATGCAGAATATAATTAATAGTACCAAGGTTATACGTACTTAAACTAATGATGATAAATAAAAAGCCCGTTAGTTAAATCACGAATTAAAATAACACGTGTATCTCAACTCGCATTTGAATTCCTACCAACGACTTTCTTACAAAACTAGTTAAGCGTAGTATCTTAGTTTTACTACATTTCCTAAACACGTCGGGTGTCGGATCAAGGCAGAGGTCTCTATAAGGATTATAGCGCTAACTGTATTCATACGTCGTAAAACAGGCATAAACTGCGCTAATGCCAAGCTATCTGTTCATATTGTGCGCATAGGATTATAATCAATGGAATGAAGATCTTAGAAAACGTAAGCTGTTACTCAGAAGTTTGGATTTAGACATAAAATTTTGTGGGGTTTTTTAGTTAGTGTTTCGTCTCTGAGTAAGGTAAGATGTAGAAGACATCTACAATGCTCACCTTCAATGCTGTTAACTATAATTCAAATATAACCACAAACTAAATGAATGAATGAATAAATAAATAAATATGTGTGGACATTTCACACAGCACCATCTAGCCATGTTGTAATAAAGTTGTAGCGACATTTATGTAGCACATCATCATCGTCATCATCAAGAGCCTGAAGACTTCAGTTTTTGTACGACTGCTCACCTCCCGCATCCATCGGATCCCCGCAGCTTTCACGAGATCGCCGGTCCACCTAGTGAGGGGCTGGCCTACGCTGCGTCTTCCGGTTTGTGGTCGCTACTCGAGAACCTTTCTTCCCCATCGGTTGTTAGTTTTACGAGCGATGTGACCTGCCCATTGCCATTACGAATTGCTAATTTATAATTCACATAATATATTTTTATTTAGATATTTACACTTTTTCATAATATCGCGAAAGCTTAAATTATCTACTTACTTTAGTTTTTAATAAAATGGCAATCTCCATAGATCTATAGCTCTACAGGAGTCGACATCGCGACATGTCACTTGAATGGACGCGCCGTATTCCAAGTATTTACATATTTAATGACATAAAGCGTCCGTCGCAGCTCGCTTAATGAGATACACTATCAAGTAGTTTGCGAAACTGCGAATGTAGTTTACGTTAGAGATAAAACTCTCTAGTTTTTAAGTGAAACTGACGGGATGCTGTATCAGTCTTGACAGTTATGATAAACTGGGTTTGAAACATGAAGTAGCCGTAAAAATGAATGAATAATATATATTCTATTTCGGGATAGCATTGACAAAAATCGATAGACTACATATTAAGTTTTTAAAGACATAAAATATTGTTTTAGATATTATACAGTTGTATAATATCCAAAACAATATTTTAATTAACATTTTATTATATTTTATTGGGTCTTAATACACCTCAGTCTCAACTGATTCTGAGGTGTGAAGAATGTCTAAATTAAGACTCAGCATCAGCAGTGGGAACATGGAGTTGACTGATGGTAATGATGAAGAATATGACATGTGACATGTGACATGTGACGATGTTAAAATAAGTACTTGAAAGAGTATTTCGTCTGCTATAAGCATACGTATTTCAAATGTGTTATTCTCAACTGCATTATATCAATGCAAAACTCCGTAATACGTTTACTCTAAGGCCCATAAATTACCGATACATGCAACATATCCTATTCATAACTCATTTTCCAAAAGCGAACGCGAGTCGAGTCACACACGGCGCACCGTAATGAGGGCACCACGGGAGCACGCGATTGTCATTGGTGCGCTATTGTTCACTTTATATGGCGCCACTGTCGCGCTGCATTTGGCTGAACGTGTCTAAATGGACATAGATCTATGAGCGCGGCTCCGCTTTTCACACCAACCACTTTATCTAGAACTGCACAGATTGAAACGTTTTTGGAAACGGATCTGGTTATAAAAGGTCTTTGGTTATTGGTTTTCTGTATGCCAGTTACGTATGGTAAACATTGTCAAAGTTACAGCTTTCTTCTTACTTGTTGACTTAATTAGTAAGTTGGATATGTGAATGGCAGCGCAATGCGTTCAGCTCTAAATCTAGAAAACATCGTTATATTGAAAATATGGGTGGCGTTGGCATTATGTCTTTGCCGGATTTGTATGGGACGTTCAGTTTGCTTTTGTTGCCGCTGATTGTGTTTTACATGCACAATCGTACAAATCCTTTGATCTTGTGGGATTAACGTGTAACACTACTCACGTTTTTAAAAGTTCCGCAAGACTGATTAAGGTGGTGCCCTGCTACGCCATTCCTGGATAATAATTGACAGCTAAGTTAGGCTATTAAAGTGCTTGCTTGGCAATAGAATCAGGGGTGGTAACTAGCTAGATGAGCACAAGAAAATGGACAACCACCGCGCTAAGGTTTCATCACAATGTTTTCTATACCGAATACTTCTGCTCATTCATTCATATTTTTAATTATGACTTAACCCATACACGTGTTCACATGTGTGTTGCTAATGACATAACAATATAAATAGTTAACTAGAGGCAGCCCACGGTTACATCCGCGTTTCTTAATACCATCTTTAACACCCCATTTAACTCTCTAAGGGGTTGAATTTTCTAAAAACCTTGCACCCTAGCCAGGGCATATACCTAAAGACCCTTTATGTACCTATTATTAACAATCTGCGTGTAATATTTCATCCAAATCGGTGCAGGCAAATAAAACTCATTTACATTTATTATGGTGAACTAGTATTTATTTTATAGATATTTATTTGATAGAAGAAAGTTGCGTAAAATACCACTAATTAACTCTATCTCCAATAAATATGTATGCAGGCTGTAAACAAACCACCCTCGAGTAAATCGTACATGCAAATAGTTACGATTACACTGATTGAAATATACCTTTTCGATGCATTAATTTTACCTTAGTATATTCTCAACAGTGCACAGACGAATAAGTTTCACCCAGTTTAGAATATAGAATGGAACAAAGACGCATAAGTTTTATCAAGTTATTTTACTTTGCTAAATGTAAGTTTGCCTTTTTTGTGACGTTCCACTGCATTTATATTAGAAGCAGTGATGGCTCGGTGCAATCCGTCTATAATAAATAAATAAAAAATACGCGGTCGAGGTTTTACAATAATAAAAATACCTATCTGATGCAATCTCAAAATTTTCTCAACTCAACTTCAGAGCAATTTCGAGTGGCGACAAATAAGGAATATAATATATTGAACCTTTCGTATATTCAGTAAACAGAGCATGCAAGCAAACCACACAATCCACACAATCTACATACTATGCAAGTAAGAGAAAAAATACCAAACGTTGACAATATCAATGCCCATTGCCCACAGCCAATCATAGACTATCACGAATCCATTATGACAACATTTAAGTGTGCTTTCGGTAACAAAGCCGCATAGTCCATACATCAGTAGCACAATGCTTTATATTAATTAAAACACCGCTCGCGTGCGCATAGACAATGCCGATGTATTTACGTAATAAAGAATCAATATCACTAAAACCATGTTAAATCAACATCGGGCGAAGCGGCCAGAGACAAGAATCCGGCAATTTATGGCTCCAGAAGCATAGACTGAGGGACGAGTAGAGCGGTAATGACGTCATATTTTGCCTGTCGTTGTTCCGTTGTAAATGGCGTTTTGGATGTCAGCTTTGGTTGTTAGTGTAAAAAGGTTTAGGTTTAGGTTTTCAGTTATAAAGTGTTTTCTTAAAGAAAATTTGCTTTAAACTGGTCTATTTATTACACTTTTAACAGAAGACGATACTTCTGTTATATTTATGTCGCTTGTGGTGAATGTCTTATCTGAATTAACCAACTTTATAAAAAAGATTTGCTTTTATCTTTCAACATTGATTTAATAAGAGTGCACATTTCTCTTCTTCTGACTTAAGTCTCTTGTCTATCTTGCAGCGTCAGCAGTATGATTATTAGCAATAGCATACGAAAACAAGACTTGCCAAAATGCACAAGTGAACCACCTAATCCCTCCACAGCTGCTAGAATTTTTTTAAAATTATTATAGTCTTATCTCTTTTTTTATTTCCATTCTGTAAAGTGAGTACTTCCATTCTGTGACGAAAAATCACATTAAAATTAGAATATCCTGTCTATATCTTCCAAGCTCTATATAGAAAAGCCTAATTTTATTAAGGACGCGCCCGCACCCGAAAAAGGCGCGAAACACACGCGATATAAAAAATGGCGGAGCATTTGAATGCGTGAATTATTGTCTTTTAAGGAGAAATAATACACCTTCGGAAAAAGATATATGCTGAATGTGTCTGATAAATTGTAAGGGCTTGGGTTATAATTGCTGGTATGGTTACTTTCAGAGCCATGGCTTATATTTTGAATACTCATTCGAATAGGTGCAAACAACCCATGCATCTACGCCATGAAGATTTCTATGGGCATACCCAACTATAATATTTGCTTTGCAATAATTGGCCCAGGCAGGGTGAGGCAAATATTCGTTCAATTTTTAAAAGTGATCTCAGTGAACGAATTGTGATTGGTAGGATCATAAACTTGATCTGGGGGCCTACCACAACTTCTTATAGTATTATTACTTCAACCATACATTGAAAAATTACATAAAAAATAGGTTAAGTACTTAATTGTCCTCTCTAGTATAATATTTTGTTCAATAAAATAAAATAAAAATATAACAATAAGTGATAAACTAACAAAGAGCACGGACCCAGGTGTCTGTGGTAAAGCAGATAAAAAAAAAAAAAAAAAAAAATGTTGTAGTGGCAGAGCAACTTTGATCACGTCACGTTAACTCGTTCATTCAAATACAACGGTCATGTCATACCGTTACATCATGTTGACACCGACGTGCGACAGTGATAACGCTATATAAAAATTAGACGTCTCGTTCTCACGCAGGAATATTTTGTAAGTTTATGAACAATATTATTGTAACCTTGAAGCGTTACTGTCACGAACCATGGTGGTTTTGTATTAGTTTGTGGTAAGGCCCCTGGTTTGTCCTAACATCGAAGCGCTTTTTGCCCCTCGCCTAATAAGGTAACTTACATAATTCGCCCAACAAAAACATTAGTTTTTGCATATCCTTGGTGGTCGGTCGCAGCTCACTGCATGGTTTGATCACCGTCATTCGTACCTTTGTCATTACTGGTAATGAACAAAATAAGGAAGATTGTATACAGGTATAGACTACTTATCTATGTGTACCTAAGTACTAGGTATTTATTTTGATAAAAACCAACAGCCAAGTGTGAGTAGACCTCGAGCCTTAAGGGTTCTCTAACCTTAAATATTTATCCGTTCCACCGACTAATAGTGAAATATAATATGTCTTCTTGTTTGTATGTTAGTAGGTATATATAATTATTGTATTTGTTTGTGTGCTAGCTTGTTTGTTTATCGGGCTTTAACAGTATACCGAAATCAACATAGGATACATTTATTATGGAGCCGTAGATCATCGTATTTGATATCAACATCTTAATTAAATCTTCTGCAGCTGTTCCCAAAAAAATGATCTAGACCGACAGAGAGACGGATAACCATAAGATTTCTTTTGTTAATCTGAGGTATACCTACGGAACCCTAAAAGTACAGTAACTGGATCAGTGATTACTGTTTAAGGAACTAGGAAGTTTGGTGATCCCTTCCTGAATTCTGTTTTGGTGTTATGAACTAACCATAATCCATGGTCGTCTCAAAGGTTTGGTTAGAAGGAAAATCCCATACGAAGTTGCGAAAAATGTTGTTAAGGCGAAAATACACGGTCCACTTTTAGTCTTTCAATTTGGATGAAGCAACCAAATTGATCCATGTAAACATAAGCGTGAATCATTCAATGTCATTGAAGGTCATTTCGCCTTTATGACGCGCGTTGTTGCGAAAATCTTATTAAATGTGATGATTGCTAAGTTGGTGGTAAGGACAACTTGTAATCCAATGGTAGGTACTAAATCCATAATTTAAGTATTTTATGTACGTATTTGATTTTTTAAATGCCTTTTAGTACAAAATGCACTGATTTTGATTTATGATTTTGGTTATAAAAATACAACAGAACGAGTGCCACCGTTGCTAATGAGCGACTCTCGCGCTCGTCGGCACACATTCTCTACCTTTATTAGCAATTCCGATTTGCGAAAGCGATATAGTCACATGAAGTCAGGGTTGCCACGTACTGATAGCTGAGTAGCTAGTGACGCTGCCTTGTGATTAGTGGATCGAGGATTCGAATCCTCGTATTATCTCGTATAACGACTAATCCCAGCTTAATAAAAACTTTTATAACGTGCAATCAGTCTCTGCATCCCTTTCATTTTTTTAATTTTGCTACGCCCGACGGGGCTTATATAGGAGCCTACTTAAGTCCCAGGGTCAAAACTTCCTATTACTTAATTTTATGTTTCCACCTATGTACACTATGGAAGCAATCAATATCTGTATCTGAATGTTTTTTGTATAAGCAATTAGCTTAATGAGTACGATGCCTGCGTGCATGGCGATGTTGATGCGCCGAAGGCTTCTGGGATTGTCGACAGCAGTTGCGAGATCGATAGATTGGCGTACTCTCAAAAGCGCTCAGTAGTAAATACCTACCGTAATTTACCGAGAACTGGAACTGGACTGGAGAACTTGGTGGAAGACGCAGCGTAGGCCTCCGGACGGACGGTGTGACCGCGGGGAGCCGATGAATTCAGGAGGCGAGCAGCCACTTGAAATTGCGCCTTCTGGAGGAGGCCTATGTTTAGCAGTTGACGTCTTTAGGCTGTTGACGATGACGATGATGATGATGATGATGATGACTGTATTTTTTGGTAAACAGTGGCTTCTCAAGCTTTGCTATGAGTGTTTATGTATTTAATTGCTATCTTCTACCGTAATTGATTATATTTAAATCACAGCCTCAGTGCTCCGTTTAATTAACCAGAGAGTAAATGTAAGGTAGCCCTACAAAGGCCTACTATCCGGCGTACCATTTCATTTTATCACCGAGATATTATTGTCCATACTCCATTTAATACAACGTCGGAATTGCAGAAACGACGATATGAGCCATAAAATCAGTTGACGTAATAAGCCGAGAGTTTCATATATTTGTCGGACAAATCGATCGTTTTGCTGTATTATTGGATAGTATATAACCTTATTTGCATGTTGGTTATTTTGCTTTTATAGTGAAATTACCGTTTCGCTTATTACAAAGTGTATTTTAGTAAAGCACGCCTTGGAAGTGAGTGCTTGGCGTATCTCGATGATTGTCGGTTGGCCTCGGTCACAGAATAAACAAAGTACCTGTATCTTTCTTAGTATCGGTTATATTTTGCGTATTTTACCTACTGTTGCTGCTGATTTGTTGTAATTTTGCATACTTTGTCCGATTCCTTGACAGATAGCCTAACTGCGTTTTAAGCACTTACAACGATTATGCTATGCATGCTACGGTTAGATATAATCTTTTTCTTTGGAAAATCTTTTTTTGCTTTACCTACTTAGTTTTGCTTGAAATTTGATGTATCTATCATTTTATAGTTCCGTTAAAGGTGTTAAAAAATGCTAATTAGCATATAATAATAATTTTATATAAGTATCTCCTAGCGGCGAAAAGGACTAGGGTAAACAACGTCTAATTTTCAATCTCTTTTTGATTATGGAAGCTGTTTACAAACCAATTCATTTGTTACCCCCGAACACAGAGAAAAATAGAGGGTAGTAATGAGTTTAACATTTGTGTGTCCGTGTGTACCTATGGTCAGGTCACAACGCTCGCAGTGACAACCGATGAGGAAGAAAGGTTCTCGAGTTTTGACCACGAACCGCAACGTAGGCACTAGGCAGGACCCTACTACCCTACTAGCTGGACCGATGATCTGGTCAAAACCGTGGGGAGCCGATAGATGCAGGAGGCGAGCAGCAGCCCGTGGCGCTCTCTGGGAGAAGCCTGTGTGTGAAGGACAACGTAATCGATACAAAACACAGAAAATGTTATTAAAGAAAGAAAAATAAATTCAAAATAGAGCCTTGAGATGTTAGAATTTTTAATTCATTTGAGCCAGGCAAGAAAGAAGAAATATTCAAAACGAGTCAAATTGAAAATAAATCTGAACGAACGGAAACGCGCAGCCTAGTCCTCATAGATTTACAGCGAAGCACACTTCATCTCAGATATTGTCATACACATCCCCTACGTAGAGATGAAAATTACTGGACACAAGACACAAACCGTTAAGCAGATCAATCAGGAGATAATACACGCATCGGAACCACACCCCCTCTCAATATGGACGCAGTGGACCGTCTATGGTAATATCGGATTTGCATTGATTGAAAACCTTTGATTGGAAAACCTGCATCAACTGGTTAGGCACCTAGAATCCTACATTGTAGCAGGAACAGCAGGATGTGTTATCAAACAGCTGCAATTAATGCCTAACAGTTGTTTTGTTGTGAATTCAAATAACGGAATCTCTAGTAGTTGTTTAGGGACGGAAGGTTTGTGAACAAATGCTTAAACAGCCTAAATGACACGCAACGATCACATACATAGATCCTGGACCCCGTAGATGTAACAGTAAGCCGATCAAAGTCAATATACTATCATGAAAAATTTGATTATAACTCAGCTCTTTAATTTTTCTGTTGATTGTAAAATTACGTTACGAAGCGCCTAGGTAGATTTAAAAAAAAAAGTAATCATATACCTGCAACTGTTATTCCAGTACACCCAACACCCAGTCATCTAATTCCTTAAATAGATAGATAGATAGATAAACTCTGTATCTTCTGCCCATAACCAAGCCGCCTGGCAAGCATGGTGATTACGGCGTTTTATGGGGGTGGCCTGTGTTCAGCAGTGGACGTCTTCCAGCCGTTGATGTGTGTGTTATTTTTTTTAAATAATTCATAGGCATAGCTGATGCTTATGACGATGATTTAAGACATTGGGCACTTATTTTCTACTTTCTTGGGATAGGAATTATTATAGACCTTAATATAGGAACCTTCCCTATTAAGTACAGTGTATGGACAGTGCCTCAAACAGCTCCCGGCGTAAAATCTAGTTGCTAGATAAATGACAAAGATAACCGTGTGTGGGATGTAACGTGTCTCACCTAGTTTATTAACGTCCATCGGGATCCTGAATCGGAAATTATGGGCCTTTAATTACAGAGTAGAGTAGCGTGCAAGTCTCTCGTAGAATTTAAAATAACGTAGAAATATACGAGAAGGCTTATTCATTTTTTAAAGAATAACCTCGTAGACGGTTACTGCTAAAATGGCCTCCCCAGAAAACAATTCTTTGGACGCTTATCATACCGGGGGGGGGGGGGGGGGTACCGAGGAAAATGCTGTTACCCATTCCCTGGATATTCCTTAGCCAGCTCTTACGGTATCCGTGGAAGGAGACAGAGAGCAGCTCCAAGAGCACTAAATGGGTATTCTACCTCTATACAAGGTGACCTTGAATTGGTATGTTATCCCGAAATTGGGGGACTGGGACCATGACACCCTACAAGTTGCGAGAGTCTTACTTGAAACTGGGTGTTTCCAAAATTCATGGTAAAACATAAATCCACTTGCAAAATTGCACGTGCAATCGCTACGAGAGTTAACATGATACTATAAATTCATTTCTAAACACAGGTCGTTAAACTCATTTATTATTTATTTTTAACTCATTTGCTATTTTCAAATGTAAACTCTACATGGCATTTCTTCAATGAAAAACTATTAATTTAGTAAAGTCATAGAAGTAACATTGTCTACCTTGGGGTGTAGATTTACCCCCTTCCGGGATAACATACTAATTCAAGGTCACCTTATATAGTACTTGACTCTCGGTTCCCGTATTGGTTCTCGGTTTGTTAAAGGTAAACTCATTATCAACCTAAAAATACAGATCGTTCAATGCCTGTTGATCATCGGTTTTTATCAACCAATATGCATTCCGTATTTTAAGTTTAGATGAGTCTAACTTTAACAAACGTACGAGAAAACGGACTGAGTTAGTAAGCTGAAGTGGCAGTGGGTTGGCCATATTTGCCGCTGTACCCACAACCATTGAAGACGTGTTCTTGAGTGGAGCCTGTGACTTGGCTAACTATATAAGTGTAGGGCGTCTACTAGGTGGTAGGACTTTTAAGCAAAGTTCGTCTAGGTAGGTACCACCGCTTTGCCAGTTATTTTGCCACCAAGCAGTAGTGTGCAAGCACTACTGTGTTCCGGTTTGAAGGGCCAAGAAATTACTGGGCAAATGACCAGGTGATAAAAAACCTGATTACACAGTCTAGTAATCTGATTGCTAGACTGTGATGTCTCAGGATGACGTACGCAGTGCAGTGTCACGCGAAACCTTATTATTTTAAAGTTCCAAGTGACACTGCAACTGTTATGGGCAGCCGAGTCGCTTAACAGACGCCTTTTGTCCAGCAGTGGAATATTGCAGATGATAATGATTATGATAGATAGATTTCTCGTAAGGACGTCGATAGACCTAGCCACCGCGTCTCTACAACACCTATAAGCTGTATAACTCGCGCAGTGATTAGGTGCGCTTGCGCAGCGTCCGCGCCCGTGGGCGAGTGGCGGCGCCCACTACCGAAGGACAATGTACCGTAACGTACAGTATGCTATTTTTAGCTGGTACTATTCTGCACTTTCGTTATCTCTACTGCATAATATAGTCTGAAATGTCCTCGCTGACGTACGATGTTCTATATTTGAAATTTCCCATTTGTAGAATGTTCAAAATCTGTTGTTCTAGCCCCAGATAATATAATACCTACAGTACAGATGCCTCATCCCATACAACGGAATAACGCTGGCTATTTTACGAATTATTTTATTTCTGCATAACGCAAGATTATCAAGCGACATTTATTGCGTGTTGGCGAAGTATTGAGAGTTTCTAGTTAGTGTCCAGTGTATTCAACACTGGACACTAACTAGAAACTCTTTAGACACGATTATTTTTTTCAAGTTCGGGCTATTTTTGTTTCTACCTAATGGGACCCCATGGTTCTAGCTATTGATGTGTTCCGACTGTTGATGCGATGTGAAGGTTTTTGGGCTGAAGGTACAAATGCCGAATGCAAAAGAAAGCTCAAATGATTCCCTAAAACAAAATGGATTGAAAAAGCCTTGTTTAATAGGAGTAAACAATTGAAAGTAGTTAGTATTTTTATGTAGTTGTTTTATAGGTTAACTCTTCTTAAAAGCTCATTAACCTATAAAAAAACTATCTGTCAATTAAAACATCAGTCCTTAATATTATTAAAATAACACCAATAATAAATTATAAATCAAAATAAAATATTGAAAATAATAATCCGATATTTTAGTAAATGAGCTCTCTATAGGATCTCAAAATTGTATTCGAATTGCAATATCTGCTTTGCAAGAAATTTAATGTTGTTCCACATGCCCTTAATCTTTAATTGCGAATAAAAACAGCAGCCTTGAAATCTGCATCAGCCTGTATAAGCTCCAGTAGTTTCCATTTCGTTATATAGGGTACCGGGTAACACCTGATTATAAAGAGTATTGTGCCGCGAGCACGAGTGCAATATATTTGAATATATTTATTTGTATTTTATATTGTAATGTACCGTTCTGCTAGTGGCTTTAAAGTCAAGATTTGTTTCACTTATTTAGATTCAAACTTTGCAGAACAATAGTAACTTTTGATTAATATTATATTCTCAGCATTAACTAAGGGTTACCTAATAGATCCGTTGACTATTTAACCTAACGATAGTTAAAGAATATGAACCAATAATATAAAACACTAGCTTTTGCCCGCGGCTTCGCACGCTTGTGTTATGTTATTTTTACGTTATAGTCTAATAATAGATCATGCATTTCGTACCAAACAACAAAATCCACTAAATCTTTTCGAAGCTGAGCACAGTAACCTGTATTAGCATAGGTATAACGCAAGCATAGCCGTGAGTGGAAGCTATTTAAGCCATTATCTAAAAATAAATGTTTTGAGTCTAATATAGATTTATAACAGTAAAAGAAGTTTCAAACAAAAAACTACAATTTTA
The DNA here is from genome assembly GCA_963580505.1 of Ennomos erosarius. Classification (NCBI taxonomy): domain Eukaryota; kingdom Metazoa; phylum Arthropoda; class Insecta; order Lepidoptera; family Geometridae; genus Ennomos; species Ennomos erosarius. The sequence goes on from OY756987.1 coordinate 10,391,609, forward strand.
TAAGTACCTCTTCATATTACAACAAAAAGAAATCATCATCACTTCACTCAGGTCTTTAACAGAAGTTTCAGTAAGTTTTGTTTAGGTAGTAGTTACCTAAGCAGGCAGGTACCTACAGTTTAGAAAAATATGGAAGAATCACACAAGACGATCCTGTTTTGCTCAGTTTTACATATTATCCGCGCGCTTTTTGTTCCATTTACCACATTTTTTTACCTTCTTAAGTTTGGTTCCATACGAATTGAGTACCTAACTACCTACACATAGCCAGTGTCAATAATAAGTTTATAAATTGCTGGAGATATGCATTTACCTGTACGACGCGTACATAATTAATTTTCTTAATACTAATTAGGAATTACAAATACTAAACCACCACTCCTTAAAGAATCGATAGTTATAATTATTATTATGTCCACTATTTTCCACGCTGTCTCATTCCCAACATACCTACCTAGTGAGGAAAGTGAGGAAGTAGGTTAAATCGTCATTACATAATTATTACTAACACCCAAAGTTACTTACCTACTATAACTCCTTCTTGAAGTAACCGAGTAATCAATCAGTTTCTGCTCCCGTGGTTTATTTAAAAGCCCACAGATCTAAAATATTTTAACTGTTAAAAACTTATTTCAACATGCAAGAAGAAGAAGAAGAAGAACAAATCAAAAACGAACGAACGTTACGCGCCATGTTGTTAATTCGAGGATACAATTTTATTGCCATAATTAATACCTACATAATAATTATTATATCTAAGTACCTACCCTTTTTAAACATTTTTCATCAAATATTTCGTATCATTGGCTAAATACAAATAATAGCACCTCCGGCTTACTTTAATGCCAAAATAAAAAAGGTTTAAAATGCGTAGCAATGATAAGGGTATATAACTTAAGTAGCTATAAGTACTACAGGGGGTCTAGCAAAGATACCAACCACTAACGCTAACGCCAAACGCCAAGTCCGAAACTGTATTGAAATGACATTCGCTGTGGAAAAGTTTAAAGCGATTTCCGAAATGTCATCCTAGTACATTTTGGAGTTAGCGTTTGGCGTTAGCGTTAGTGGTTGGTTTCTTTGCTAGACCCCCAGGTACCTTAAAACTTCCTTGGGGTTGATCAAGAATGTAGCAGTAGCGCAAAAATAATTTTATCTACCTAATTGGAATGGTAACGTGTAGTAAGTTCATGTAAATAATACATTTTACCAGATCGCCAATAAAGAACATTACTCCCGCCAAACCCCTATAAATCGAAAACATGAATAAAAATGTAAGCTTCAATATTGGCCAAGTATGATAATCGCATGAAGCCTTATGAATAATTATAAAAAGTCAAGTACCTACCCTTTTAAACAGTTTTCATAAAATACTTCCTATCATTGGCTAAATACAAATTTTGTCTAATGCCAAAATAAAAAAGGGTTTGCGTAGCAAAAGCAAGGGTCAATGGGCACAGATTACTGAATATGTTACTACTAAAGGTTAAGCTATAGGTACTATAAATACAATTTTAAATACTTATTTCGAATGGTAACGCGTAGTAGATTTTTGAAAACTAATACATAATACCAGATCGCCAATAAAGAATTTTGCCCTCTCCAGAACCCAATAAATCGAAAACATGAATAATAATTTAGTTATGTTTCAATATTGGCTAAATATGATATCGCGTGAAGCCTTAAAACTTATAAAAAAAGTCTAAGAAGTTTTTAGTTTTCTAAATTCCTCGTTCTCTGTGTCGTGCTCATATTCAAGAAGGTTCTCATACCTATCCTCTTTTTTAGTTCAGACCACAGATTAACGAAAAAACTTATCTATATGTAAATACATATGATTTTTTTGGGTATAGGTACTTACATAATGAACATATTTTTTTTCTCTAATCTGCATTGCATCGAGCGCAGACGAAGTTATCGCGCGTTGTATTTCGCCGTAGCCCGAAAAGTGTGATACACTGCCGGTAATGCAGACGCACCAATTATTATTTACTGTTGTAAAACATGCATTAAATTACTTCCTTATTGCTTAGTGCAGTGGGGATTGTTCAGAATGAAATACAAAAATATAGGAGTTCCGTACTCAAAGAGTAAATCCTTATTACTTAACCTCCGCTGTCCGTCTGTCTGTCGGTCTGTCCACCAGGATGTACTCATGAATCGTGATAGTTAGACTGTTGAATTTTTCACAGATGATATATTTCTGTTGCCACTATAATAACCGTGGTCCGTATTCAAAAGATAAACAGATAAATAAAAAAAATTGGTTTTACTTCATATTGATATGGAATTATAAATTAAAACTATTACAATTTATTTTTGTAATCACAAATAATACTCTCACAGTTTGTAAAACATATTTATTCACCGACATGCAATATAACGCTACTGCTTCCTCCATTTTATTTAGCCCACGTCGGTCGCGCAGCAGGCAAACAAATTGACTGTGTGTCCAGGTTGGAGCGCTACAAAAACGTCGAGGATAGTCAACAGAGATGTTTTTGCGCGCCAACTCAACAGCGAAGGTTCGGGCGTATATGAAGCCGTGCCATAATAGTAACAGTTTTTTTCTTTAATCTGTGCATCCGGATAAACCCGAGATAAAATTACCGTCAGTAGCAGTATAGCAGAGTAACATTTTTTTCTTTCATCTATGGTTAGTAGCCAAAATATAACTTACCTTTTGACACTGGCTAAATACCTACACTATGTGTGGAGCCAAAATATAAGACAAAAAACTTACCTTGAGGCCTTGAAGCAGCCATCTTGTTAAAATCCCGTTCCGTTTCATAATGAAATCTTAATCATTTTCACAAAAAAAAATTAACGATATATAAAATTTAATATATCCTATGTTTTGCGCCGGGTTTTTCTAAGCTTATTAGTGAAAACCGCATGAAAATCCGTTCAGTATTTTCGGACTTGTGCCGTAACAAACAAACAAACAAACAAACAAACAAACAAACAAACAAACAAACAGACAAAATGTCTAAAAAGTAGCTTAACGTGATCAGCGAAAAATTTCAAGCCAACCTGTGTCATTTTTTTTTCGATATCTTGCATTTACAGATTTTTTTATCTCTACAGTTTTATTATATGTATAGATATAGATACTTAAAGGTAAGCTTATCGGATAAAAAACTTGTTTAAGTAGCGGAAAATTTATTTGGAGGAAATTCAAGAGCGTAAAAGTCTTCCAATTGGCTCTTTAATGACTGAACAAAGGTTTTGATTCATCTTGGTGTGGTATATTAAACGCTAGAATCCCATCATCATCATCATCAGCCTGAAGACGTACATAGGCCTCCCCAAAGAGCGCCACTTTGAGCGGCTCCTTGCCTCTTGCATCCATCGGTCCCCCACGGTTCTGAGGTCGTCGGTCCACCTAGGGGCCAGCCTACGCTGCGCCTTCCCATACCCTTCTTGTGTAAAATTAACTAAATACACACTAAACTTGTGTAAATTGTTCGTTTGTCACATGTTTATTTATGTAGCTTTCACACCTAAACCACTAATGCTGACTTGAATTAAAATGTTTTAACAGATTTCACAACCGAATTAAAAACCTACTTTTCTTCCCAGAAAATTAAGATATTATTGAAAAACATCTTATAAATCGTGAAGGGAAACGCATGGGAGTCTCTATATATGAACTTTTTGTCCCAGAAATTGCATTAAATTGCCCACAGAGGAAAAATGCAAGATACAGCTAGACGAGAAACTCACGAAACTCAATAATAAACAGCACGTGATATTACATAAGATCATATTCTAATACCCGTTTTGACTGCATAACTGTATTGGTCGTAATATTAGCTATTTACAAACAGTGGCTCATACACGACTGTGCAATTACTATAAACCCTAAATTACATCTATTTGGTCGCTATTGTCTAAGTACCTAACGTTTTGTGGCGGAGTAATGATTGTGGAATGGACTATGAAGTGGTGTATGCAAGTACGATATGGGTTGTGTTAGGCTTTGTCCATATTGTTATACGAGTTTTTTTCTTCTTTTATGCTGAAATGGGTATACGTTTGACAACAACGACGAAATTTTTGAAGGAGGAGCACGTTTGCCTATGATATGCCCATGACTTGAAAAGACCCAGGTTATGAGGTTTTACCCAGGAGGGAAGTTAAATACTGTATGCATAAAATATGAAATTTTTTTGTTTTTAAACAAACGTGAAGGAAGGAGATTTAGGAACAATTTAATACGACGTGTAGGTCTGTCGGTCTACGGATTCATTTATATGCATAATTTTTATAATGTGAACCATAAAGCCATTTCTGGAATCTACAGATTAATTTGTAAAGGAAAAATTTGAATCACGAGCTGAACCCGCATCCATCCCTCAAGGCGGCATGCTTTACTTAAGCTACCGTGACAAGTGATCTCACGTTCGAATTTTTCCTTCACCAAATAATCTGTGGATTACGCCGAGCAGGCGAAACTGCTATAACAATCATAAATATTTATATAATATTGTGGTTTAGCTAATTCACTACCTAAGCATACACATTGCGATACAAATCAAAAGGAATCCGTCCGCCTGACCACATCCTAACACACTCTAACCTCACCTCTCCACATGTCCACTATCTGAACCCAAACGGTCACGACACAGCACAGAGATCCAACACGATTGCTGCTTTCGCGTAAAACTTTTATTATAACGATGTTATGCAATAATAAGTCACGACTAACGTACGTGGCGATTGTCTGGACGCAGCTTTATCTTGATGAGTGTGTGGTCGACATATGTTGATATTTATGTCGAAACTTAAGCTAAACATAAGGTAGGTATTTCAAGAACTACCTGATTTTTAAATAAGCAAGCCAACGAGTTGACTTGTCTTGAATCAAGCAGGACGTTAATAACTAAAGATTGGGATCAAGCATTTGGTAAAATTTATCTAGCCAGTGACTGACATCTCGGACTGTATTCTTCTAGCACTACAAGAACATAATTTACTATGTTCTATTCTTTTTCATTAGTGTAGAAATAGCACTTCAATAACCATCTCTTTTAATAGCACCTAATTGTTTATTTATATATTTTTACTAATCGTAAATATCCTCTAATATATTTACTTACTATATGATAGGTGTCTGTATGTAGCTTTTGTTATGCATTTGCACATACATAGACCATGGACCCTAACTAGGATTCCCTGTATCTAGGGACGCAGGAACTACGAGGACCATGATCCCACAACACCCAGACACAGATCACAGACACAAGTATTTGAGCTTTTTTCTGTGCACAAATACTTGGTGTCTCGCGGGAATCAAACCCGCCGCCTCCGGCTTATGGACCGACCTGCTCAACCACCACATCACGGAGCCATTATTAAGATGGTCGAATAAATCTAAACTAAAATGAATGGGTCTCTATATCAAGAACTATAAATACCTTACCAAACAAAATATGGTTTGGAGATGATTAATTTGAACCCTGAGAAAGGACAGGAATATTTTTGTCCCGAACTGTGTAGTCCACGCGTGCAAAGGCACATGCAGCGGCTAGTATATTAACCATTATATTGTAGAACAACTAGCTAACGTAGTCGTATACTAACTGATTTAATAAGCCAGTGAAAACCTTGGATTATATCGCGCCCGATCCGCGCGTTGCAGATAACTATAATATAGTTACTGTTGTACGTGAAAGTGCAAACTTAACTGCCGACAATACACGGGGTATACACTTGTACAGGGTGCTCTAATTGCAACCTTGATTATTATGGGGAAAAAGCACAAACCAGCGTAATTAAGTTCTTAGTCTAATTTTACTTACATAGGTACTTATTGATAAAACTGTAACCAAGGTAACATCGGTAAAAAAACATGAAATTTTTTTAAAGGCTAGTGGATTACAAAAGTTTAGTTTATAGAATTGGTCTGCCTGTCTGTGTATGAACTACTACAACTACTGGATACATTTTGATGGTATTTTGTACCTATTATTTTATTTACTTTCTATGGTTGTTTTAGACATGGGCTTACGCACCGCACTGGATTGAAGATCAGAAGGTTGAACAACAAAATAATGTTGTGTTTATAAAAAGGCACGTAAGAAGTAAAGACGAAAGGAGTAAAGAAGAAAAAAAAATAGGGTAGAGTGTAAAGGTAGAGTAGTGTAGAGAAAGGCAAATAATAGAGAGGGACGGACAGGGACATATTTCATTAGCGTTTATCAAGTCAAAAATTCAATCAACGGCATAATTAATGTTGGCAGTTTCACGTTGCTCTTCCAGATCATCCTGTATACTTGCATATAGTAAAAGGGAATGTTACAAAACAAATTGGCTGCCTGCGCCGGCGCCCGTGCTCTTTGCTAATTGCTACGCGTGGTCTTACTAAACTAAAGTAGCATACATAAAATATTTGAATAATTCTACCTAATAGCAATACAATATATGAAAATAACGTCAATTTCTCTACAAAGTTTATATTCGTAGTCACGTATAAGCGATTAGAGGTTTTATGGCTGTTATGGCTTTGACAAGTATATATGATTATGATTAATCATATTACAATTATGATATTGGGAGTTTTGGCGGGAACGCGGAAAAGTTCACGTCGTTGCTTTGTATTATTTTTCAAAACTTTTGCTTTTTTCAGTGTTAATGTTTAAAATTGGTGGCGTTTTACGCATTAAGTGCTGAATTTTATTTATTTTATTTTATTACAATTGGTTCGGTAACAGACAATAGGCTATTAGATACAATATACACCACCAACGTTAACACAGCATTATAAACCTAAAGAGATTACGAGCATGAGTGAGGGCAAGTGATATAATGTGGTGAAACGTGATTTTTCGTGTTGCTTCCAAAACTCCATAGAAGCTTCTAGTAAAGTTGCCACTACTTTGCTGGAGCATGACATAGACTGGACTATGACTAGGACATGACTTTGCGTGAAATACTTTATTACACGATGAAAATATAATACTTGACACTGGCTAAATACACGATGTGTGGAGCCAAAATAAAAGAAAAAAAAAATTATGATATTACTGGGTTATTGTAAATTCGCCACAAAGTAAATACGTCACGAGAAAAAGGATGTGTTTTGCCACAATTCTATTATTATCACTTATCTACTCTTTATGAGAGTTTATCAGATTCATTAGTTGTCACACCCAAAAGATGTTTATTCTTACATTTTAGGATTCCGCACCGAAAGGGTAAAACAAACCCTATTACTAAGGGCCTCCGTCTGTCCTGTATTCACCACGTTGTATCTCATGAACCGTGATAGTTAGACAGTTGAAATGTTCACAGATGACGTATCTCTGTTGCCACTATAACAACACCTGCTGAAAAAGAGTTAAAAATAGTTTTTCTAGATAATGGTACGGGACCCTTCGTGCGCTAGTCTGACTCGCATTTAGCCGGTTTTTATTTTCTCACTACTTCTACAAAAACCTTAGCCGTATACTCAGCACAATTACACGCTTTATTAAACTCAACTCCCTTATCATTTATCGCTATTAAACCGCACATCAGATTCAGCAATCTCATTTGCTCTCGGCTCGGCTATTAACAGTTTTGTTTATATGTGTCGGTCACCGTTATCGCTCGTATCTAACTACCAACATGTGTAGATTACTGGGGGGTACTGTGGGACTTGCGTCCTCACGACTAACACCTTTATTATCAATTAATTTCTGTTGCAGCGTTCAAAATAGCTTAAATCTTCATTCCATTATTTTTCCTGATCTTGGATGTCTGCTATTGGATTAATTTGTAGCAGGCGATACTGCTATATCCCAAAAACACTACCATGTGGTCACTACTACAGTCACCTACATAACGTAGCCAAATACTTTCTTCTGGAGAACATCTTCATTTCTTAATGACTATTTAAAGACTAATAGAGATTTTGACGTTTTCTTTGATGGGATGCGTTCTATAAGGCAAAAACTGGCTGCTGATTTCTTCGGTTCTCAAACTTAGATGTACTGTTTCAATTAAATTACACTATCGGTAGGTTTTACTTATCTGCTTCATGTTGACTTCACTAGCTTTCTACTACGGATTTTTTTAATATGTTTTTTCTATAAGTGGAATCTTGTAATTGGCCTAGTTTATTTTCTATAATTATGTCACTTTCTATTGTTTATTTGGCTGTACCTAAGTTTTCCTATGATGAAATAAATACAAGATGCAAGATGTGGAATGATCTTCCTCCTGAGGTTATTCCCCATAACTACAGTATGGGGAGCTTCAAGAAAAGTGTTAAACGAGTCCTCTCTAAGGGTAGGCAACGCATCGGCAATGCCCTTGGTGTTGCAGATGTCCATAGGCGGTGGTAACCACTTACCATCAGGTGGGCTGCCTGCTTGTTTATCACTCATTAAAAAAAAGAATTAGCAAACTGAAGTAGCAGTGACTGGGCCCACATCAGACGCAAAATTAACATCCGACTGGTTAGACTTTCTTGACGACTGTGACTTAGCAAACGTAGTGTGGGACGCCACTGGCTAGATGAGTGACTTGCGCTGAGTTATTAGCAGCAATTGAGAAGCTGCGTTCAAAGGTGCATCTTGGGAAAGGCCTATGTCTAGTAAGATGCAAACACGGGTTGATGATGATGATGCCAATAAAGGTCGTCGAAAAGGTGGTGATGACGATGATGCTGATAATGATGCTGATAACTGCGACGATAGTGATGATGATGATGATAATGCAAAGTTGTGACTGTCAGCTATAGTGTTTCTCGCATTCTTAGTCTCAGTCTCAGTCTCAGTAAGAAAATAACTAATACCATGATTATAATCTGCATTATGATTATCGAACTTCAGAGTAGCAGCCTTACTAACCGTTCTAATTAGATGTGAAATGCTCTAACACACTTCATTAGTTGTGACGTGGCTTCTGAGGCAGCCTTATCTGCACGACCGTATAGACATGCATGACATGGGGACTTCATATCATTTCATTAATGGCAACATACTTTATATTTTTTATTGTATGTATTTAAAAGAATGAAAGCTTTTCTGCTTTCGTTTTCGTTTTGAAGCACAGTCCTTTCGATAAGTTAATGAATTTCATGTCAACGATTCGGATTTGCATGTCAGGTATTTACGATTAGATACTCGACGAAGTTTACCAAAAGCTGCCCAGCCTAGTGGTACTATTTTGTAAGCATCTCCCTCGTAATTGTTTGACTTAGTTGAAGCATGGGTGAATCTATCCTGGAACAACTCCAAGCGCAAATCCATGAACATCAATAAGTACTTACTTACCAGTACTGCAGAAACGTTCTGGGAGCCGATGGATGCAGGAGGCGAGCAGCCGCTCTCTGCGGGAGGCCTATGTTCAGCAGTGAACGTCTTCAGGCTGTTGAATTGATGGATTTGGGTTAAAGATATTTAGTAAGATTAAAACGTATAAATATAATAATACTTACACCCTCAACACATCGAAAAGCAAGAAAATGCTAATATCCGATTCACGATACGTAAACCAACTTAACGTCAAGATAGAATGCAAAGCCAGCATGCGTGTGTCCATATGTTTTGTTAACGAATTCATTCTAAGCACCGTCTCAAATCAGAACCAACGCGATATTACCTAGAACTGAAACAGGTTGCTGGCAAAATTCAATTGTTTCTCAACGCTCTATGCTGCGCCTTCAGCTTACAAGACCGTTCTGATTTGCGCCAGTCTATATTTATGAGGATCAATCCCTCTTTGAAATGCTGATTACGAAGCTGGCTTAACTCTGCATTGAAATATGGGATTTCTAGGCATAACCTTTGAAATATAGAATTTATCATGCAGGTTTATTTAGTTATGAGATATAGTTGCATAGCAAAACCAATCTAGATTATCTACTTAGTTGTTCAAGCTTAAATATTTAGGTAAACTTGATTACTTAGTAGTTGTATTATAATCCGTGTTCTATGCAAGCTTAGACGTAGAAAGCTGTCTTGTTATTTGTTCCATTCAACTTTTTAAACAAGAAATGAAGTCAATAATACCTATTATACTCAATCCGAAAAGAATGGATAGAAATAAGTTCTTGAAAATTATTAGACAACACAGTTAAAGGCTAGGGTATTGCATCCAGCAATTCTTAAGTAATAGGAAGGCCTCGTCTGTATCAATGTTTACCGTTTCTATTCGATATCGATCTACTTCCAGCGATTTATCTACGGTATCGAACCATCTGATCACTGAAAGGGAAGTAAATCAGGTTACCTCACACCTGCTGGAGGTAATCTTTATCCAAATCTCTCAAAAGCTCCCGATATATCTCGACTCTTCTATATTATTTTGAGGAAACCCTTTTGTGTATCGTAAAACCATTCAGCTCGTATTTATTCTTAATCAATTATCAGGGCTGTTCAATCAGGTAGATCCAACGTAAAAGTCGCATGAAAAATCCAACTCGGCTTGGCAGCGAACCTTCGACGTATCGTATCGTCCTAAATACCGCAGAGCCTAAAAACAAAAGAAGGCGTGGTGTAAGCCGGCCCTCCACTAGGTGGAACGAACGTTTTGCGCGGCGAGCCTTTGGGTGCAAAAGGCAAGCAGCCGCTCAAAGACCTTCCGGCTGATGATGAGGAACGACCATGTCATAAAAACCTGAATTATTAGAATCGAGTGCGTTTCTATACATTAGTGCATTTCAAATTATCCCTACATCCCTACATATAATAAATGTGTAATTCTGATGCGCTACGGAACATACTCATAATGATGTCAAATCTAATTTATCCCATAGGTTCTATTGTTCAAAAAATATCGTAACCGCGATGCAGGACTACAAGGCTTTATGGCCTTCTCTATACATTTTCTAATTTATCGTATCTAACGCCATCTAGGAACAATAATTTGTAGCTGTTTGTTTGTTTGTTTGTTTGTTATTGAACAAATCCCTAGATACTGAACTGATTTTCATGCGGGTTGCACTAATATGCTTAGAAATAACCAGCGCACAACATAGGATATATTAAAATACAAATATCATTAAAAAATTTTGGTCAAAATTATTAAATATCATTACGAAACCGGACGGAACTTTATACAACATGGCCGCTTCATGGTGAATTTTTTTTTGCTACTGACGGTTAGTTTGTGTCACAGTAATTTTTTTTATGTTGTATTATGGCTCCACACATAGTGTATTTAGCCAGTGTTAAGTATAGTAATTTTTCGTCGTGTTGTTGTTGAATATTTCACATATTTCACGTAAAGTCCATCGGGAGGCACAGATTAAAGAAAAAAAACGTATGTAAGGCCATGAACAAAGAGTAATAGGAGTTAATTTTGGTAGTAAATATGCATTAAACAGTGGAATGAAATTTTACAATTTATTAGATTTGATTAACCATCATTAGTCTTTCTATTTAAGCCCTTGCAGGTTGTTTGGGGGTTTTGGAGTAAAATAGATATACCATCAAATAATATGTAAGTAGTATGAATCGATTGCATTCAAGATACAAACATGTTAATTATACTTAAGTGCCCGCAGATTAGAGAAATAACCGGCCAAGTGCGAGTTGGGCTCGCGCACGAAGGGTTCCGTATCATTATCTATAAAAACTAGCAAAAAAACGTTTGATGTCTGAGAGAGAAAAAATACTAAAATACAGAATACAATAAGTATTTAAGGGGTTAAATACTTATTTTATTCTGTATTTTTTGTAATAGCGGCAACAAAAATATATTTATCATCTGTGAAGATTTCAGCTGTCTAACTATCACGGTTCATGAGATACAGCCTGATGGTGACAGACGGACAGACGGACAGCGAAGCCTTAGTAATAGGGTTCCGTACCCAAAACGGACTGACGACGTCTGTCAGGCTGTCTGTCCGTCTGTCACCAGGCTGTATCTCATAAACCGTGATAATTAGAGCTTTACCCTTGGGAGTATAATCTTGACCCTTGCTACGCCTATTTTTGGCATTACATGACGTTTATGTTTGGCCCACAGGTCTGAGGGCCAATGCATACTATTACTACCATAGGCTAATGCAGTGGGCCAATGATACTCTTACGTTACGTATAAATTATATACTCTTTGAATGATACAGAAGTACAATAATACTCTTTGGAATGATACGAAGTAGATTTTTTTCTCTAATCTGTGTACGAAACATGTTATGTAAAATGCCCTGGGGGTCTAGCAAAGATCACAATCACTAACGCTAACGCCTCACGCTAACTCCAAAAATGTATCGAAATGACATTCGCTACGGAAAAGTTAGCGATTTCCGAAACGTCATTTCAGTACATTTTGGAGTTAGCGTTTGGCGTTAGCGTTAGCGGTTGGTATCTTTGCTAGACCCCCAGACTTTGCCCTATTGTAAAAATGTTTTGAAAGCCTAGATTTAATATAATATAGGTTTTAATTAGTCATGAGTTCGATGATACTTATCGAAATATCATCGAAAATTTTTCTATAGTTAAGTAGCCATGAGTGGAGATTTCATCAAAATTGGTCCAGGAATATCAAGGATAATAATTAGCATACCTACGCTGTTTTGGGAAATATTATAATTAATTATTTCATCCATGATTAAGACATGTCATTTTTACTTCGTGGAAGTGATTATACGAGCAGAAAACTCAGTGTGGCTGATAGAAAATCAGTTTTTAAAAATAAAGCCATTACCCAAACCGAAACCTGAAAAGTAATGTAGTCCACGCGTGGCAACGCCGCGGGCAGTAGCTAGTCCCATCTAAAGTAAATATCTCTAGATCTAGAATCTAGCTAGCGTCAACTATATAACGGACTACAACTCACGACCATGTCGGCATACAATGTATCCAACCTGCGCTGTGACAGGTTATGACACGATACCAATCTAGAATGGAATTTAGTGGATTATAATGCAGGTTAACTACCGTTTTGTTGACGCTAATGGTGCTACTTGGATTCTTGGAGGTAAACTCTATAGTGAGGGAAGAGTAGCTATTTACTGACATATGCCTACCAAAATTATAACTACTACCTACTTTACTTTGAGTTTATAATTATGGAGCCAAAATGGTAATAGGATGATGAGTCTTTCACATCGCAGAATAGACGAAAATATTTTGTAAAATTTTATAGAAGTACCACCTGATAAGCGTATATTAATTGTAAAGGAAAAATTTGAATCTCGAATGGTGACGACAAAATGTTATAAATATGGAATAAAAATAAAAAATATGGGAAAATAAAATATGGGTTAAAGGAATAGAAAGTACTACCAACAAAAACCTTCCTACAAAAAACCTTACCCATAGCACGAAAAGGTACTGCATCATACATACTAGACAAGTACATAGCACACACTACACCACGCCATGTCCTCTAGACAATTTGCCCATACAAATCGCTCTCCCAGCATACATTTACAAATGTCCCTAAACCTTTACCCCGCCATATCGTGTTCGTGTGGCGACACTGGCAACACTAGATCGTGAGTTGCACATATTGTAATAACGCGGACCGCCGCGTTGATTGTTATTTAGCGGTGATTTCACTCGGAGCCTGTGATCGAGTGTAAGGCCGCGTTTACACATGCAAGAAAACTTCTGCAATAAGTGTCGGACTCTATCAGACTGCAGCTTGCGTGTGTAAACAACGTAAGTGCACTCGCGACAGATTATCGAAGATAGGTGAGCGGTGATTGTTGATATCCCGCGGGTTTTATTGCATGTGTAAACGCGGCTTTAGAACATAGGTTAACCATGTTTACACACGACAGCTTTGACATTTAGCTTTATAGGGTCGTTCTATGTATCAATCTCAAAAATGTCAGAATGAATTAACTTTACTTACCTACCTAACGTCATGGTTTTGTAATGTTTAACATCAGATAGGGTAAGATTTTACCATATTTCACTAAATAACATAGCGGCCAATGGGATTCGAACACGCGCTTTTCCACTCACCGGATTAAACGCTTATCTGAGCTATGGTCGCACATTTCACTTGAAACCAAGCTATGCCTAGACTAGTTATTATGAGGCCCCCAAAAGCATTAGAAGCTTGGCGACAGATTCTTTACCTACTTTAGAATAGTGGCTAGTAAGTTAAAGCGATTGGTGGCTCATCACATTAGTTATTACTCGTGCGACTTGCAATCGGAGGCACCCTGGTTCAAACCCCATTTGACCCTGCACTGACGTTTCAACTAAGTGCAGGATTTGCACTCGCTAACAACGATAAATTTTAATTATATACCTATACCTTTACCCCAGAAAATTAAAAATTCCCACAGAAAAATTGGTACAGAGGCACCTGTAATACAAAACAAATACTAGGCTACCAGCTTCCGTAAGAACATACCCACTCATCAAGCAGCCCGCCAATTCAGCCTGTCGCCAGCTGTATGAGTTAGTGAGTCGCGAATGACTAAATTATGGTTTCTCTATGCATATGTGGCTCGTACTCGTTAGCTAGAAAGCAACCTGATTGATGTCTTCAATTGAAGCCTTGGATTGTAATAGGGACAGACAGAGTGGACACTTCATTGGTGTGAAGAAAAGGGAATATCTTGCAAACCATTTGCAAGATATTTCTGATAAGGGTGGGTCTTTTCACCAATAGTTAGGGTAACCAACGGTTAAAAACTAACAAAGTCTAACCAATGGTCATTTTAACCATTGGTTATTTTAGCTATTGGTGAAAAAATCTACCCTAAGAGTCTTTTGCAACGAGTAGTAGGTACCTGATTTTTCAATATTTAATTTTCACGGAACAATTAAATTTAGTGAAGTATAGAAGTAGTAAAAGTGAGTGTGGATGAATAAATAAATAAATAAATAAAATTGGCACCATTAGTTAAAAAATGTCATTAGGTACTTTTCTTCAGTAATACTTCTATGCTATCTCTAATCTAATGACTTAATGTATTCAAAACAGATACGGAACTCGATACATCGAACCGACGGACATGCGCTGATTTTTTATATTTATGCGAATGTGTCCGCATACATCAGTTGTATGAAATGTTTGCTTTCAACGCTGTATTTCACGTCGGGATATGTATGAGGGCAGTTCGGAATGAAACTTGTAGTTTCTACTGCATAATGAGTGGGCTAACTGTTGATTTTAACATGCATTAGAACATGTTTACAAGATAGCTTTGATCTATATTACCAATACTGTGTAGTTAACTTTTTGGCATGTTAACATTATAGAAAATAAATAATTTTGTTACAGTTTAGTTGGACCACACGGAACTGTAGCCGTGTCGCTTAACATCAGGTGAATGACTAGCATTGTCATTCATTGTTATAAAAAAAACCACGGACCTCTCAAAGGGTGCTGTGGTAACAATTTTAAAGTTGGATACGTAATATCTGCATGTGTGAAAAAAGTAACAACCAATCCCGTGCGGGTGCCGTAAGAACAGGCTATATACGGTTTATCGATAGAACGCTGAGAAAGGGCACTGCATTTTCATCGGTACATAATAAGCTTCTGCAATCACTAAGACGCCTGCCAAGTGTGGTGATTATAGCATAACTTCCTTCTATGAGAAACGTCTGACGCTCTAAAGTCTAAAGTGATGTTTTATGGGAGATGCCTATATGTTCAGGGAACAGTTTCTTTCTATGTGTGTGTGATGTTTATAAAATTGAAACAAATGCTTGTGAAAAAACATTCTATTAAAGATTTGTAATAACACAAAAGACAATCAATCATCGTTTCGCCCGTAAGCTTTTCATAAACATATAGTTCATGCCGTTGCATATCACTTTCAACGAACGTCATGAAATCTGCACGGTAATTATTTGCATTGCAATGCTAGTGTGGCCAAGTGGGAGCCCCGCACGTTATGATAACAAGCCGAGAGGCGCGACTGAGAAAACGATGATTGTCACTTCTGTAGGCGTAATCTTTTGAATAGATTTTGCTTATTTTCATAGGCTGGATTGCACCATAACAACTTTAACCCTAAAGTTAAAGCTTAACTAGCATGTGTTGCACCAGCATAATAATTATATACGTATATTATAACAGTTAAATGCTCGATATTTTCTTTAACGCTTGACAGATTCTTAATCATGACCTCTTTTAACCGTTCAATCTTGCGCAGTTAAAGTAATGTTAATTGTAACGTCATCTTAATAACTGTTAAATCTAAAGTAAAAATTTTAATTGTAGTTTAATTTTACCTGTGAATGGTGTAATCCGGTCTTATTGTCGAGACTCTACATGCGTGACTTGAGTGGTGTTGAATGAATAAGCTGCTATGAATTCTGCTAGGTATGTTTTTTTTTGGTTGTATTTTTTTATCTACTCTTCGTGTAGGCAAGTGGCCAGCTCTTATGCCTCAATTTTTAGATCACCTGAAGGTCACTGACGACTATCGCCTTACGACAACAGCCAGGATCCACGGATATATTAGGCATAGGCATGCCCTTCATGGCATGGTAATGCTTAGTCGTAATACCACTTTCTAAAAAACATTATTAAGCTACTATAACATTAAAATCGTAATTCTTTTTGAGTATTAATACCGGTGAATTACAAATTATCTTGTCCATGCCATTGGGTGAAGCGGCTAAGGCGCTTTTCATAATGGTATTCGATATACTTAGTTAACTAGGAGAGAGTAAATGGTAGAATTGACGGGGCTAACATAGTCGATGTCGACACAAAGTCCCAAACTAAAAACTTAGAAAAAAAAAACTGTACTTTCTGTTTATTAGGTCCTAAGCTTAGAGCATTTAAAAAAGGAGGTGGCAAAGCAAGGCGTTCCCCTCTGCCAGTCATATGGCGCTATTTGGTCATCTACAATATCATAATGTGCGTGTAGACACTGCGTAACTACGCTAGTTTATATAACAGTGTGCGTGTTTTAAGATGGTGTGCAGCGAGCGTTTAAACGCGCGGTTTGTACGTGTGCTGTACGTGTCTACTTCGTCCCCCGTAAAAAATGGCAGAAAAATGGTGCTTGCGGATTATTACGTTAACATCTCCATTTATAGCTCTAAGGTCCTAAGTGACATACAAAAAGAAGATGAAAGAACTTTAGGATTATAAATGACGTCACTGCATTAAACTGGATAAGACAAATAGACTCTATGTTAAAATAATTAATAATAATTTTTGGAACATTAAAAATAATGTTCAAGATCGATAAGTATAGACCACAGAAAAGCACAGACATTACATGTTAATCAGGCTCGAGTATTATTGTGGTTAAATCATACATCTAGCTTACTGTCCTGTCTCGTATACATTATGCCAGGCCAGCCCACATGAAATTAAATCGTCCTAGCCATCATGTTTACCTTATACTTGCGCCCACGCACCGTCCGTTATCAAATTTGAATTAAATCACTCTTCTAATTTATATTCCTTGTAAGTGACAGGAATATATTATTAAATTGATCTAGAGCTCGACCGAACCAGTTGCACATCGTAATATATCGTAGTTAGAAGCAGTTATAATAGAATAGGGATGGCTGTTCTGCTGTGCTTCTTATTTCAGGCCAGCTTAACTACAATTAATCACCTGTGTGTTTAAATGAACTCTTGTCAGTGGAGTAATCAAATTTACAGTTTTCACAGTCCCAAGAAGGCACCACGAAGGGCACGTATAGAAACAATGATGTAGTTAATATGCACAGTTAATATTTTGCATATTTCTATACTTTCCAACCTCACTGCTGAGACACGGGCCATCTCATGGAGAAAGTGTTTAAGCCGTAATCCACTATGCTGCCCAATTGCAAATGTCATCGAATTTTTAACATTTTTCCATTGTTTCCTGAAAGTGACAACTAATTATAAACGGGGAGTTGGGAACCTGCACTTGAACCGGAAGACGCTGCTTATAGGCCGGCTCCTTCTGTAGGGCGTGAAAGCTGAGGGCAGCCGATGGATGGCTGCTCAAAGTGGCGCTCTCTGGAGGAGACCTGTGGACGTCTTCAGGCAGTTGATGATGATGATGATGATTAGGTATAGATTTATCCATGATTTTTTATCTTGTTACTATGGATTGCAATTTTTACCACTTGTCCGGTAAACGGTGTGATCAAACACCATTAAAAAAAAGTCTAACGCATCGGGCGAAAGTATTTTAATCCAATATACATTGAACTGATATTTGTATAACATATCGACGACTGTAATGACGCCATCACTAGCTAATTAATATCCATATGAATATACATGCTGTTTCTAAAGGGTTTTCTCTAATCAAAACTTTGTTATTTATAGTGTAAGTCCGGGAGGCTAGAAGCGGTCGACTGTGTGCATTTGCATATACAAGTCCTATGATAACGAACGGGCTCGTTCTAGCTTCCTATAAGATGTTATGCTTTTAGAGTACTCTTGAAAACGGGCTGCTATGAGTTTCACTTCATTCTGCTGTTATTGGAATGTATTTGTAAGAGAAATCTGTTATATTTTATTATCAATGATCTTGATAGAGTTATTTGTATAAGGTTCACGTGTGTGTTACACGTAAACGATCATGCACGTAACTTATGTCTTAGGGTAGGGGTTTTCAAAAACGGTTAAAAATTGTAACAAACTTTGACAATTGGTTAGAATTTGTTAGCATTCTTATTTGTTGGTTACCTTAACTATTGGTGAAAAAACCCGGCATTAAAACCCACAGAGATTTGAAAAATACGACGCTTCCGCATCGGAAGGCGAAGCTTTTTTTTATCTGTGTTAAAACCTGCATTTTAGATTTAAAAAAGGCCTCTCAAAGAGGCCATAATTCACCACGCTGGCCAAGTGCGAGTTGGTCGATGAATCGATGACAGTCATGTCCTTGAATTTTGTGATTCTTGAACATGTTGGTTTCCTCGCGACATTATGCGACTGGCGATATTATTCGACTGGCCTGATAGCTCAGTTGGTAGTAGCTCTGCCTTCTGAACTGAGGGCTGTGGGTTCGATTCCCACCCAGGACGAACATTTGTGTGATGAAAATAAGTGTTTGTTCAATGTCTGGGTGCTTATATTGTATTCTATGTATGTATTTACAAACAAAAACGTATCTGAGGGAGTTTTGGCGGGAACGCGGAAAAGTTCACGTCGTTGCATTGTATTTTTTCTCAAAACATGTGCTTTACAGTGTTAATGTTTAAAATTGGTGGCGTTTTACGCATTAAGTGCTGAATTACGAGTATGAGTGTAGGCAAGTGATATAATGTGGTGAAACGTGGTTTTTCGTGTTGCTTCCAAAATTCCGTAGAAGCTTCTAGTAAAGTTGCCACCACTTTACTGGAGCATGACTTAGACTGGACTATGACTTAGACTTGACTTAACGTGAAATATTCATAACACTGAAAAATGATAATACTTGACACTGGCTAAATACACTATGTGTGGAGCCAATATAAAAGAAAAAAAAAGTATCTAAGTATTATATCAGTTATCTGGTTCCCATAGTACAAGTTATGCTCAGTTTGGGACTAGATGGCCCTGTGTGAAATGTCCACTCATATTTTTTTATTATTATTTTATCCTTCACAGTTGTAAGGGCGTCAGTAAAACTGTCATGTCACCATCATTTCAAACTTACACTACCTACTCACAGGCTTTCCCCTCGTAATTTTCATACGTATCTATAGTCAATGTACTAAGCCTTATTTGCTATTAAACTTCTATTTTACTCCATTATCTAATCTAAACTGTATGTAGGTCGTTTCGCCTCTATTAATTAACACACGCCAGGGTCTCCTCTATAAATCTGTCGATACTCCTCGGCTGTCGGTGGCGGCTGATGCTGAGGGCAAAATAATTGCAGTATGTCGATAGGTGGTATTTGTTATTACTCGCGCCATTATAGGAACTAAAAGGGTAACCAACCTTACCGCATGAAACCTGTTTAATTTTTTTAATTAACTTTTCGTAGCACTAGGTGAATAATTAAAAGTGTAGGTATATCACTCCTTAACGCCCAACGATCAATTTTTATATATATACATAGATCCTGGACCCTATTAGGACTCCCGCTATCTAGGGACCACTACGAGGACCATGGACAACACCCAGACACAGAACAAGTATTTGCGCTTTTTTTCCGGTGCATAAATACTAGTCCTGTCGTGGGAATCGAACCCGCCGCCTCCGGGCTATGAGCCGATATGCTCAACCACCACACCACGGAGGCTGTCATTTGGGCTGGGTCTGACATTAAGGCTGGGTGCCATTCTTTAAATATTCAATTTTCAAAAAAATCCTCAATTTGTTCAAAGAACTTAACTTTCGCCGATATATAACTAAGGATTTTATAATAAATGCTTCGTTGCCATTATCAGCACCGATTGGTCAGTCTACTGCTAGACGAAATATTAGATATTTTCCCTGTCTTCCCACCAAACTGCTGGCAGCCACTTAGCGTCTTTTCGCTTCAAGTAGTAGTCAGGGCGGTTATTCTCTATGGAAACACAGATTCCACACGATACGAAACTACGTCGTTATTGTGTCTTGTTCAAATCGTGTCACAGCGTCAGATATACCTTCACTTTACATTAAAGTTATCTTTAATTAGAATAAAATATATTGATATAAGTGGTCATATCTTTTGATGTGTTGATGTTTTGGAACGCGTCTCGAACATACGATTTTTGACCAGAGGCGGCCCGTCCTTAGGAGCGCTGGTGCAGTGAACTCCCAGAAAAATTTACCTAATTGCAAACTAAGTTTTTTTTTTTCTAAAATCACTTATGCCTATATACTTACTTATATAAAATTGCATTGATTAACTTTCTGAACTGAAGTTCAGCATCTCACTGCAAATAATTATCTACGTACAATATTAAAGTATGGTGACAAGTTGTATTGAGTGGAGCGCTAGTAATTCCGCTCCTATGAAACAAAGTTCTATACAACGCCAGTACGGCATTGCAACGAGTGTGAAAGAGAAAGGTCTGCACAGTCCAGCACGTGAAACAAAAGATTTGTATGAAAATTTAGCCAGATGTGGAGCGGCGCTCCTGCGCTACGTAAGCTACGTTGCAGGCTCGCTTGAGCATTCTAGCTCGTAGTGACATGCACGCAGAGATCCCGTGTTGCTCTCTCTGCACGTGGTGATTGATGTTGATGCGCGATTGCCAGTTTTGTGTAAACAAACAAACGGCAGTTTGGCTAGTCACTTTGCGCGCGAATGCTGTTCGCAAATTTTGCATCTAAATAATTATAATAATTAAGTTTGAGTGCTGTGTGTCTAGGTAAAAATGGAACAATGCAGTGTCTTTTATAAAACACATTAAATTTTATGAACTACAACTATATAGAATCCGTATTCGCTAAAAGTAGAAACTTTTGAAATTTGTCTGTACTATCCCCATGACCTCGAAAAGCTAGAGCGGTGTTTTTCAACGTTAAAGAAAGTTAATACGTTTACGCGTAACTCCATGGTGCAAGATCGCCTGAATGCATTGCGTATGATAATTGATAAGCATAGAAGAACGCTTAATTCATTCCATCACTGACTTTCACGTAAAGTGATACTTAGATGTTTTGGCTCATCAGAAAGACGGCGAATGGATTTTTTGTTCAAATAACTAAGACAAATTATTTTATTGTGAACACCCATTTAAAATTTTCACGAGCCGCTTTTTTTTTGACAGTTCAAATCGCGCCAATTTCAAATTCATTTCGCGCGGTTTTGTTTTTGTTTCATAGAGAATACAGTTTTGCAGATTTCTTATGTAAGACAAGGAATTCGCGTGGTTTCGAAGTAAGGAATCGATACGGAATAATGGCCCAGGTTAGGGTACAATGAGGTTGGCATACCAGAATGGGTATTGGGTAAACAAATAAATACTTATTTTAAAAAAACTAATTGATCAAGGGCCAAGTCGCGATCTCCATTTAAAAACACTTCTATACTTCATCAATTCTCGGCTTAACGGCTAATATCAACATCCTACTTTAAATATAAAACGTTAATCAAATTGAAATAAGAAAAAGTATAGAATTGTGAACCCAAAAACACTCATCAGGTGTAATAAACATAATACAATCCCGGATTAAGTCTTAAAAGCTTATCGTTCCACATATCCGCTGACATATTTCTGCACTACAAATCAATAAAGAGATCTCATGAGAACATTCATTGATAATACGTACACACGAAATGCATTAATGTTATGACGACTGCTAATTGGCCGATGTTTATGACAGGAAACGGAGAATTGTATTTGAAAGGTCCTTCACAGCAAAATGCTGTTATTAACGCAGTCAATAGTTCCTAAGGTACAAAACCATTATCCAGGTCAACGACATTCGATACCTGATATTAATTTAGCGAACAGTTTGATTACATGCGAGAAGGAAAAAGGAATTTGAGTTAAGTTTTTTAGAAATACTTAGGTCAATTTGAATCAGCGTGTCTCATTATTCTGATATTAAAAATGATATTATGGTGAAACGCAAAATAAAGATACATAAATACATAAATATGAGTTAGCAGCACCGTTCGGTAACTGGTCCGTCTGTCACAGTTTTGCAAACTCACGGCACACAAGTCTAGATCAGTCACACTTTCAAAATAAATACATCTGTTTAACTGTTTCATATCCTATTCGGGCACACTTTTTAATTCATTCGATTAAAGGTACAGTCAGGGGAAAAAGTTCTATCACAGTAACCAAGCGAACTTAAACTTAAAATGCGTTCACTTGACGGTATCTATAGCCATCCTAAAGATAAGACATACTTATTATGGACACAGTTTTATTTTGCTGCATCATTTAAAAAAGCTGTCAAAATACGCCTGCTGACAGGTGCTTTCATGCCTGTTTACTAATTTTATGTAAGAAGTGATATCCTGGCCGATTTATTCTTACTTAACTTATTCTTTATTAATTTCTATGCTAGTATATTGTTATCTGTGATTTCTATTCCTGGAAATCAAAAGGCAGTTAGATAACACAAATAGGAATCCACCGAAAACATCTATCTAATCTATTTGCAATAAGATATCCAGTAACATGATCCGCCATTGTGTTGTCTTCCAAACGGAACTTCTACCCGTAATTAAAGGAAGGACTTAAGTTTCTGATAAACAAATATCCCGTTTATATAGGTATCGCTTTGTTGATTTATTTCTTAAAGTATTGTTGTCGGTTTTGAGATAAGGTATTAGATAACGATAATTGTATAATTAACTGGCTTTTCTTCGGGTTAGGGTTTTTAAGCTTCCTACTAAAGTTGTGAGGCAAAGTTGATATTTCTGGTACGGACAATTTATGTTATCATTATAATTGACAGCCTGACGACGACCACTGCTGAACCCTGTCCAGTTCGAGCGGCTACTCGCCTTTCGGCTCCCCACAGCTTTCGCCAGATAGTCGGTCCACCAGTAGGGGGCCTGCACTGCGTCTCCCGGAAGGCTCGAAAACCTTCCTTCCCCATCGGTCAGTTCTACGAGCGATGTGGCCTGCCCGGCATTGCCATTTCAACTTGCTAGTTCTTAGAGCCATTAGGTCAGTTTAGTTCTCCTTCGGACAATGTACCTATATTATACAAAATAGTATACCATCAGTAGTTATAATACAGCGTGCTTTAAATTAGTTACATCTGCATTAGCTGCCTAATTTCCGTAAACAAGAAAATATTATTACAACTATAATTGTGGTAATTGAAGACTTATGTCCTGTACATGCAAATAAGTAAAGCCAATTATATTTCATATATGAAATACTATATATGTTCATAACAATAAATGTTTCCAACTAAGATTTAATACTATTTCCTCAATACAAAGGAGATTGCTATTCGAACAAGCAATTACTCAGAGCAAAATAATTAGTTGAACAATACCGATAAATTAGCTAATAGAAATAAATTAGCTACTGTACTTCAGAGGCTTGTAGCCGTCACCATATATCTGATTTCAAAAATAACTTCAGCAATTTTCTTACTGCTTGCTATGCGAAATCGAGCCGTAATTTCAAGGGAAATAGACATATATGTTTTTGTTTAAGTGAACAGATAAGTTGGTGACGCCATAAATTGAGTGTTGGCATATGAATACGGCAGAAGACAATGCCACACAATGAATGATAGTACTACGTAACAATGCACTGTCCGCTGTCCAGGAGTAGACGTAAGCGTAAATTGCTGTGGAAAGTATCACCCTGTACTTGCTTACCTAGCTAAATACCGGAAGCCACTTAATAAATCTTCATTAAAACTAAAAATTGTAAAAAAATAGAATTATTTTGTTCACATGGACCGAGAAGTTGATTAAACGCAAACTTTCCAAACTTATACGTAACAATCGCAATCGCCTTTTCGGATAAGATCCATAAATTATTTTAACGCTGCTACATTTTATTTTAATTGGTTTAGTTTACTACAAATTTTCTTACATATGTAATAAGCAAGAATACTTTTATGTGCTAACAATAGTTAAAATAAATAAATAACAAACAAACTGACAATATTCTGCAGCTACGTCAGTCGTAGAGACAAATGCATAAATTACCTTTCTTATAAACAGATTTAAAAAAAATCTATTAATTTTATTATATAGTTAGTAGGCTTTAAAATTAACAAAACCGGCACTTAAATCAAGCAAACAATAAAATAAAAATAAAAATAAAGATTTTTACAGAATACAGAATTTATTGGTAAAAAATATTTTACAGTTCAATTATTTATTTATTGCGCTGTACAATACCAATTCAAGATTTACACTGTGAAACTATATTTTTTTAAGTGGTTAAATGACAGTGTGCCAATGTATGTATATATTTAAGTCATTAATTAAATTGGCTTAGAAATAGAGTCAAAATCCATTACGATAAGGATTTTGATTAAGCAACTATTTCCGTTGACAGCCCTAATCTATTTAACAGTTATTATAATAAATCAATATTCAATAATAATTTATAGGTACTTTCATAATATTCATTACCTCCTTACTAATTAATACACGTTGTGTAACGAAGAAATAGTCATTTTATATTTTATCTCTTTCCGTTGAGGTTGAAATAGGATAAGGCAAAACAAGAGAAAATATGAATACTATTTCACTGTTAAACAGTGTTTATTTGTAGGGAGTATTTTTATGCCTATGTGGGCATACATTTGACAATAACTCACCTGGAGCCTTACCACAAACTAATACAAAACCATCATGGTTCGTGACAGTAATGTTTCAAGGTTACAACAATATCGTTCGAATTCGTACCATGAACTTATAAAGTATTCCTGCGTGAGAACGAGACGTCCACATTTTTATATAGCATTATCACTGTCGCACGTCGGTGTCAACATGATCTATTTGAATGAACGATTCAACGTGACGTCATCAAAACTGCTCTGGCTCTGCAACATTAAAGTATTCTTACTTTTATGTCTTTTGTCATTGTATGGTTGAAGTAATAATGCTATGAGGTTGTGTATGCACGTTTGCCCATGAGTTGCCCATTCTCTCTTCACGTGATCCAGGTAGGAAGCCCAGGAGTACCGCTGCTGTTTGTTTAAA
Source organism: Ennomos erosarius (assembly GCA_963580505.1). Taxonomy (NCBI): domain Eukaryota; kingdom Metazoa; phylum Arthropoda; class Insecta; order Lepidoptera; family Geometridae; genus Ennomos; species Ennomos erosarius. The sequence goes on from OY756987.1 coordinate 10,417,044, forward strand.
AGCGTGTTCGTATTACGAACAATACACAAATAAAAAACGAAAAAAGCTTGTTTTTTTCAGAAGTAGGTTAAAAACCGAACTTACTTTTTGGTCTTTTTAAACATATTTACTCAACAACTTAAATAATAAATAACATAAAAGATTAATAATACCTACTTAAAAAAAGGACTTAAATTAAATCTAAACTAAAATGATCTATCTAAAACTAAAAGTAAATAAACTTAATCTAAGAAGCCGCTACCAGTGGGCAATGAGCCCAAAATGCTGGCGGCATTGCTCCGCTGTATGACAATGGTTAGTCTTTGCGCCATATAGAATATTAATTTTTGCTGTATGTATTTTGATTGTGATTAAATGCTACAGATAATTCTGGTTCCAAAGATATTTCGTTCTATTTTGAACTCGGAACATGTTGAACATTTCATTAGTTTCCACTCGCAATCTCACGGTGCCAATAAATCAATTAACTGGTATTCTCATTAGAGTGCTGTTATCGGGAATCGAACCTTGGACCGGTCGGTCGCGTGCGGAGTGGTGAAAGTGTTTGTTTGCACACATTCACCGTGTTTGATTTATTTAAGTTGGACTGTTTGTTTTGGCGCCGATAGGGTTTGATAGATGGTAGTGGTGATGGTAGTAGTGTGCAAGATGTGGAATGAGCTTCCCTCTGAGGTTTTTCCTCTGAGCTACAACATGGGGCACTTCAAACGACGGGTAAATAGAGTCCTCAAAGGTAGGCAACGCATCGGCAACGCCCCTGGTGTTGCAGGTGTCTATAGGCGACGGTAACTACTTACCATCAGGCGGGCCGTCTGCTTGTTTGTCTGTCCATGTTATAAAAAAAAAAGTTTGGAAAACTAGATAGGTTTTTATTTATTTATTTACTATCAAATTTACATAATATAGCTTACAGCCTAAGTCCAAAACACTATTCTGCAAAACTAAGGTAAGTAAATATAACTTTTTCAAATGTACGTACCCCATCATACCACCATATGTAAATTATACCTAACCTAAACGAGGGGACAAAAAATATTTCTAATAGAAGCTATCTTCACCTATTCGACACTTTGCTATTTTATAACTATTTAATTACTGAAAATTGAATTGGTGTTCGCTATATTGGTGTTTGAATAAATATTCCTAAACTCCCGCATAGATGTAAATTTTATTTTTTGATTTCTTTTCAGGTTTTTTTCACCACCCTAATTATGACTATTAGATATACGAAATCATGACTATTATAAAATGGGTTTTCTTGTTGCTTTTATGTTTATTATTTTATTTGTAGGAGAATAAGTCAGGCTCAGCGGTAGTCCGTGCGATGTACTCATTCCCATCCCGTTCAGACCTGCGTGGAATTCATACTCGATCTTACAACATAATCAACAGCCTGAAGACGTCTACTTCTCAACATAATCCTCACTCCTCGTCCTCGTCAGTCTACCTGTAGGCCTAGCACGAATATTTACGCACGCGTAAGTGTAACGTTAACGTAAAATCCCCCTAATTACGATTGCGTTTGCCGCTCAACCGCTGTCAAAGTTAACACAATTTTGACAGCAGTTGAGCGGCAGATGCGCGTCAGCAGCGCTGCTAGCTCAATCGTAATAGTGGGGCAGATCAACTGCCATACAACTGCCTTACGTTAACGTTACACTTACGCGCGCGTAAATATTCGTGCTAGGCCTGTGTCCGACCTACGCTGCGTCTTCCGGACTCACAGAATAATTTAATAGTACAAGTAAGAACACAGAATACCATAATAGTACGTGTACCCATACACATTAATAAAACGAAGTATCTACCATAAAAACCTAGCTCCATAATTTTATAATAAAGCAATAGCTTCCTTGTTCATACCGATTATAGGCGCATACTTATAATTTTGCTAACATTCTAACTGCTTGCCGGCCCATTAAAGAGTCTTTATCTACTCATATGCTAATATCGGAGCGGGCTGGAGGAAACTTCATTACTATGCGATATTGAGAGCACTTCGAGCCACAGGTTGAAAGTATTCTGGAAGGAAAGGATTCCTTTTGAAATTAGAATCGATAAGATCGAGAAAGAGGTATGGAATCATTAAGGAATTTCTACTCGCAGTTGCGAATCAGAAAGCTTTTGGAGCCATAAATAAATCAGTATTGCTGCACTAAAGTTGGACAGTTCTAAGTTCGTACTTATCTCTATTAACGTATCTACTGCAACGCATTTAGGTACAACCTAGATAAATAAGTGTGAACTTAAAAGTTCAACCTCGGTTTCTTCTGACAGCAACCAACGCTATCGTGTTCTCTGAACCACAGAGCAAGCCAGTGACTCTTCTCAGAACTTTTCGTTACTGAAACGTTTTAGTGACTTTTTTACGAAGTCAAGTTACCAGAATACACCTTCCAACATCGTTTTCATTGCATCGCTCGCATGATTTATACTAATAGCTTATACTCGTATAAGTATTTACCTTTATAATTAAATGATTATTGGTCCACTAACTACGTAATATGCGGTTTTACCACTGAACCATAAGTAGATTTTTATGTAAAAGCTTACAGTTAAGTGGATCAATTACTATGTATATACATAATTTAGTACTCGTTTCATTACATTAGACATGTGGAACGAATTTAATGTTATTGTACGATTAATACTCATAATTCCTATCACTGATATATGATCCTGTATACAGAATTCAAGAAATGAGTTCGTAAAGTATTTACCGTTGGTTGTTATTTATTTTTTATTTTATTTTGTTTTATGAGAATGAATGACGTGACGAGCTGGTCATTCACCTGATGTTAAGCAATACGGCCGCCCATAACAGTTGCAGTGTCACTCGGAACTTTAAAATAATAAAGTTTTGCGTGACACTGCACTGCGCACGTCATCCTGAGACATCACACAGTCTAGTAATCAGATTACCACACTGTGTAATCAGGTCATAAAGTCTCATTTGCCCAGTAATTTCACTAGCTACAATACCCTTCAAACCGGAACACAGTAGTGCTTGCACACTACTGCTTGGCGGCAGAATAACTGGCAGAGCGGTGGTACCTACCTAGACCAACTTTGCAAAAAAAGTTCTACCACCTAGTAAAAAGTAGTTATCTGTGTTTTTAAGAGATATGTTATCTGTTCACGTCAGAACCGGCTGAGGGAATATCTAGGGAATAGGCGGCAGGATTCCCCTCGGCCTGAGTTATGGTATACTGCGATCACCAAGGCGTCTGCCTAGCGGGGTGGTTATGGTCATCCCTTTTCCCAAAGGGGAGGTCAATGCTCAGCAGTGGACGCAAAGAGCATGTTTGATGTACATGATTGTTATCATCATCAGCCTGAACATAGCTGAACATAGGCCTCCCTCAGAGAGCCCCACTTTGAGCGGCTGCTCGCCTCCTGCATCCATCGGCTCCCGCGATGTACAACGTTCGTGCATTATTTATTTTTGCTTTACCACGATTGCTTCTAGACTTGTTTAGAGGTGCATATCTATTCTTGATGTATGGAGCAGACGGTAAACTGACAACTCTTCCAACCTCGTAAAACTAAATACCTTATGTTGACGAAAGGTTATGAAAATTTAAACGAATTTGTTCCTTGGGTACTTTATTTGGTTTTACATTGTTAAACTTGGATACTTTGTTCTTATGAACATGTTACTGTTGAAGTTTGAATAATGGGAAATTTAAAAATCTCCCGTAGTGTTAAAAGGGTCCTCTCTAAGGGTAGACAACGCACCGGTAATGCCCTTGGTGTTGCAGATATCCATAGAAGGCGGTGACCACTTACCATCAGGTGGACAGCCTGCTTGTTTGTCATTCATTCATAACATAAAAAAACCTAAGATTTAGGTACTCTTTATGGTGAAATTCCGAGCTCGGAATCATATTTAAATTTTTTAAACTCCTGTTTCTATTTACACAGACCCAGTCATTTCATTATTATTTTTAATTATTAATTTTTTATTTTGGGTATCGGTAACTCCGTAGATTTACCAGTTAAAGTAGGATTTTCCAATGTAAGTAAGAACTTTTACAGTAACAGCAGATATATTTTATTAGATTTCAGTTTACGACGGATCAAGGTTCAGTGATGTCAATAGAAAAACCATTTTACTGTTGGTTTTAAAGTTTTTATTTGTGTTATGTTATTATGTACTTTATTTTAACCTTAACTTTTGTTATTTGCATATGATTAAATTGATAGTTTTAAAGGAAAGTATGAGAATATCTTGATGCATTTTATTTGGTAGTTATTGCAGCGACTTTTGATATAATTCATTGTTCATTGTTTTTTCTATAACTAATCAGTAGGTATTTATGAATATCTCAAAAGTGAGAGTATTTGAGATGTAGTCATAAAGCTCCTAACCCGTATTGAAGTCTCAGACTGGATTCTTTTTTAACTGGAATAGTGTGGTTAAACCAGAATCAGTATTAGTTATTATACCATAATATAATAGGCATGATGACTACTATTAAAACTGAACAAGTAAATATTACTTTCATAAAGAAGATTAAAAATGAATGCAATAATTGAAAAAATAAGCAAAATCAGTAAATAAATCACGGAGTAATAAGGTTTTAAAGTTTCTACAGGAGGCGTCTCCTGTCCCTTTCTCGCGAAACAGAGCGCCCCCACAGTTACAATGAAAAATCTAATCGTGACGTCACATGCCAAAGAGATTGTATGAAGAGCTAGCACAGCTTAGTAATGAGGTACTTAAGAACTTCCTCTGACGTCACTGGCACTGGCCGTCTTCTGACTGATAATTATTATGATAATTAGACTCTTCAGACTAAATAGTCGTAGGGTTGTAGATATAGTATTGAGTATTGAATAGGTACAATTATTTGAATAAAACATCATCATCAACATCATTAATAGCCTGAAGATGTCCACTGCTGAACATAGGCCTCTATCAGCGCCACTTTGAGCGGCTTCTCGCCTCTTGCATCCATCGGCTCCCCGCGGCTTTCACCAGATTGTCGGTCCACCTAGTGGGGAGCTGGCCTACGTTGCGTCTTCCAGTTTGTGACCGTCACTCGAGAACCTTTCTTCCCCATCAGATAAAACATGTTTAGGCTTAATACATTAATTTCACGAGAAACAAGTAAACTACACATATAAAACCGAGTGACCTAATGTAAATCGATTGAATATAATGGTAATCACGGCCGCAGGGAAAGACTTCCCATTCTGTACTAACCGTGTAGCCATTACAATGCATGCACCCACAATTCATATAGGAAGTGTTTTAACAGTGTACAGAAAGAAACTAGGGACGGCAGCAGAATTGCCTTTCTCATGATTTTTGGTTAGTTCTTCTTATCGTAGACGACGAATAGTTAAATGCTGCAAACATTAGTTAGTTGGCATGGTTTAGTAGTAGCTTAAAAAGTAAAGGTGCTCTGGCAAAAAAGCTCAGATAATAGAACAAAAGTCAAATAATAATAATTTTATTTTGTACTAAAGATAAGTACTTTTCTTTTCTGATTTTAAGTTTTTTATTATAGTTTCAGTTTTTAGGTCTAGTTTAGTTTAGTTATTTAACTTCCCTTAAATAAAAACAACGACATAAAACAAAAATTGAACGTCCAAAAATAGCTTGTCAAAAATTCAATATTTTTTTATTTTTGTATAATAATGAAACGGTTGAATAAAACAGCAGCTCGGTTATGTTCGGTTACCAGTTTGCGTAGTGTTAGAAAGCTAGGTGCGTATCAGATTGCGGCTGCCTCCAGACATCCTGTACAATGTGTTGCACATCTAATGATGCAACGTTTGCATATGGAACTAGTTTCGATATTGCTGTTGTGCATAAATCTGCGGAAAACTGCGGTAAATTTGCACGATCGTCTATGGAGACTGGATGGATAAAACAGTTATGTCATTTTAACCCACCCTCCCTTTCCCCCTTTTTTGATAACCAACTCAATCGCTTTCATTTCATTTTGAGAACGACTAAGACAATACCGTAATCTAGAGCAGCGTTTCTTAACTTTTTTCAGCCACGGACCCCTAGGGATTCTATTGCCTCTATATTCTAGAGATATAGGTAATGGAAGACGCAGCATAGGCATAGGCCTTCTACTAGGGTGGACCAACGATCTGGTGAAAACCGCGGGGAGCCGATGGATGGAAGAGGCGAGCAGGCACTCGAGGTGGCGCTCTCTGGGGGAGGCCTATGTTCAGCAGTGGACGCTTTCAGGCTTTAATGATGATGATGATGATGAGTAGGTACAGTACTTTATTCAAGCATCAACTAAATTTTAGAAGGATGTACCCACTTGGAAGAGTACTTCACTAGAGCAGTATTCAAGTAATGTGTCGCCATAATTATATACATTTCGTCGCAAGCAGTGAATTTTCATTATAATAAGAGATGTATTACCGTTTCTCCCTACCCTTACCCGCACTTCATCACAGCGAACGCTGATCGCATCTCGCATAAGCAGTGACAATGCTTGTACCTGATTTGAATAATTGCCTCGATGGATAGCCGACGATTCCGTATGGACGATGAGGATGCCGCGTGTATTAATAGTATTCCTAGGTATACCTTCGACTGGTTATGGTAACTGGGTACAGCTACTGGGGCGGTTATGATGATTTTCATTGAGGTTTTACTGTCGTTATAAAGCAAGGTGAAAACAACACAAAACCCTTTCAAAATTTCTTGTACATAAAACTACTATATACTCCACAAAAAATCCTCAACGAACCGGAGACGCAGCGTAGGCCGGCCTCCCGCTAGGTGGATTGATGACTTGGCCAGAACCGCGGGGAGCCGATGGATGCAAGAGACAAGCAGCCGCTTGAAGTGGCGCTCTTTAGGGGAGGCCTATGTTCAGCAGTGGACGTCTTCAGACACTAGCTACACTGCCTACAAAGAACATTTGGAATATATACTAGCCGCTTTGACCTATAGACAGTCCAAATGCTCCGGCCCTGGTAGGTAGCGTATCCAAAATGCTACCAACCGTTTGATAATTGTTCGGTTCAAGTTCAAACATTTAAAATCTATAGGGGTTTATGAACGAATCTCAATAAAATATCAGTCCAACACCTTATAAAGGACCTCAATTTCGCAATGCAATTCCAGCCAGGAACCAAATCAAACACACCATAATTTATGCCACATACCATTCCAATCCACCCACTCGGTAGAACGCATGCGAACATGCATTTCAATGTATCACTGCATCAGTCAATGCCAGAGATCGGCGGAGTAAGTAGATCTTTGCAGATGATTGCATTCAAGCGTTTGTTTATTCTATAACAATAGGAAAAGGATAAAGTACTGTCGAGAAATCAAAGGAAGATCTTCTGTAAAGATTCCAACCGACTTAAAAAATGATGTTCTCCATTCGGATGTATCCGCCAAGTCCGACCTTGCATAAAGCGTTGTGATTGGCTAACCTCGCCAATGATATCCAATCTGTCGTTTTAATTTTATGGGGAGGCCTATTATGTCCATTAGTGAATGTCTTCTAACTGTCAATGTATGACCTCAGATCAAGGAAGTATTAAGTAAACTATTTGCCTCAGATCACCTTCATTTATAAACAAGTTTTGGAAAATCGTTTTTCAGGTATAAGTTTTCTATCATTGTTTCATGTGATTTATCTACCATTTACACTAACTACTCTACCATCAGTTTCTACCTTCGTACACAAACCGCACGTCGGTCGACTTACCGGATACAATTACTTACCATGTGTTATAATTTATAAGCCCAGTATTCACGAAGTAGCTGCCATTCTGCCGCGGACAGATGTATCTTCGTTGTGAATCGGTACATCATTTGCTATGACAGCCCTCGTGTCCTTGGATTATTAACTATGGAATATGTTGGCATTCGCACAGCGAATATGTGGAATGATTGACTTATCTGGTGGCTGGTTATTTTGCCGCGGTGTAGCTCTGGAGTTAAGAAGTAGGTGTGAACAATAGCGGTTTGGTTTTCTATACCATTGGCCAAACATGTTATGCATATTGTTCACTATCTACTTAAGAAAATGCTCATTATCATCATCAACAGCTTGTAGATTGCAGCCCACTGTAGATGTCTTCTGGTTGTTGATGAACAGGATGAGCATTTTCATCAAAATGATTTATTCAAAGTGGCTGCTTGACTCCAGCGTTCATCAGCTCCTCGCGGCGTCGACCTGCAGATCGTTGGTCTACCTTAGAATTAGTTTCGGCAAGTAGAATCACATACATTTGCTTACTTCATTTGCTCGGTCAAAGTATCTCTCTTAATTATCATGTATTTTGCAAATAGGTACTCCTTCCTATACAAATTATAATTTATTCACCATACAGCACTGCAAGCATGAGTACAGCCCGTTACGTGTCTAATCACGAGATCCAATATACCCTGATACAGGAGCAATCCAGAATATCTGTACACTGTCGGCCGAGAAAACTATACACCGTTGTAACATCAAGTGTAATGCGAGCTACATGCGCACGCGTCGCTATTTATCCTAACCGATACAGGAGCTATCTTTTATAGAGTTATAGAAGTGTACGTACAGTCGTACACGCCTGGTTATGATATGAATACATTATTGACTTTTTTGACACGATTTTTTGTGTTATTCGTAATTGATAAGTCGCTTTGCACATAGTATAAATTTTGGGTAATCTGTTTTGAACCATAGACATCATAAGTACCTAACGAAAATACTCAAGGTCTGTGGTTTCAACAAACGCACCGGACACTTGTTTCGCCTAATTGTTCTTCTTCTTCTTCTTCTTCTCGTGTAGGCAATAGTCGTTAAGCTAAGTTCTGACACCAGGGCTGACCACTTGCCTACATGCCTACTTATTTATTTATGCACAAATACATTTTAATTATTGATGTGTGAACATTTTATCAAACCAACCCTGTTGTCAATATTTTTGACCTATCTCTTTGATACAAGCACTGCAGATTTTGTGGCGCTTATAAATGATCTATCATCATCATCATCATCATCAGCCTGAAGATGTCCACTGCTGAACATAGGCCTCCCCCAAAAAGCGCCACTTTGAGAGTCTGTTTGCCTCTTGCATCCATCGGCTCCCCACGGTTCTGACCAGGTCACCGATCCACCTAGTGGGGGGCCGGCTTACGCTGCATCTTTCAGTTCGTGGTCACCACAAATGACGATCTATAACTAATGTTAATATTATAATTAACGCACCATTTTATGAAATGTCAAACTGGCAGGTGCAATACATTGAGCGTCACCAACTTGACTAGCATAATCGTTCACCTATCACTGTTAAATTGCAACCAATTAGTCTATAGTACAGTGCTATTCGCAAATGAAATACAATCAGAAACCTGTACGCAAATCAATCACGCGCAAATGTCTTCATACCCCACCATGTGGCTGATAGGCTCTGCTATTTGGCCTGCAGTGTACGCATTTATCTACGTATGTTACAGTTATAGATATAAATAAAAGCCCGAGAGGTCTAAAACATTACTCATGAATCGCTGCGGCCGGCGCCCGCAACGTCATATATCGCTTGGACTGAATTCCGCTCGGTATTATAGTGTATACTTATTTATGCAAGTGATTGTATATTCATTGGAATGTTCGTGATGTAAGGCGGTGAAGGATTCGATTTGATAGTATGTTTTGATGGTGTTATTTCGCTCTGTTGTTGTTCTTGCTAGTATGATTTGGCATTTGAATTGGATTTACATTATTAATTGAATTAATTTAAAAATTATGTGTATTTTTACATTCGTAATTATTAACATTAAAATTAGTTAAACTATTGCTTTTTTACTAGGTGGACCGACGATCTAGTGAAAACCGCGAGGAGCCGATGTATGCAAGAGACAAGCTGCCGCTCAATGTGGCGCTCTGTGAGGGAGGGCTATGTTCAGCAAAGGACGTCTTTAGGCTGCTGATGATGATGATGATTGCTTTTCTTATTCTTTTTTGTAATGGTTTGGTACCGTTTTCATTAAATATCAGGTTTCGGTTTCGCATAGCTGAAAAATTTGCTGTTAAAGCCAAAACAAACTTCTACTCAAATTTTAACCCCGTTCCTGGGTCAACCAGGAAGGGCGTCTTAAATCTGTAATATCAATTTCATTGTAAGAAAGCTTCCAAAGTACTTCCCGTAGTCTCTGAGTTTTACGATTCCGCGTCAATTCGAGAAGGATTTAATGTGATATTAGTATTGCTTTAATACCCAATAACTTGGGATTATTTACATAAGTTACGGATACATTTGTAATGATGTAGTAAGTGGTCCTAAAATAACAGTTAACTGGGTCTAACCTTTCCCTTATATCAAACTGAACTGCAATTTGTATTTATGTAGAGCTTAAGGCTACCCGTATGGAACTCCATTTACGAATTACATGAGCTGGAAGAACACACTTCGAACACTTCTCCTTCTTCTTTGGGCACTTCGAAGTGGGAAATTCAAAATTTAAAAGTTTTTTTTCCTTCAATTTGTACTTTAATGCTCCCGATTAAGAGCTGGAGCTTGTAGGAAATTAATTTATGGTTCTTATGCTATTTGTATAATTAAATGCTAGAACCAATGTAATTATGCAATCTGAAGCATTTTTTGATAGATATTTATATTATTATTTATTTACTTTTCGCCTACCTAGGCGGTAAAAGTTCCGCCCTAGCCGGCGAATACCGCACGGGATCCCGCAATGTTCCGCTGCCGCGGGCGTTAGAGAAATACCGCGCGTATTTTAATAGGCTTTAACAGTATGATAGTAGCATAATGTCAAGAGAGTATTAAGAATAATGTTATTATTATTATTATTATTTATTATTCAGCCATGGTCATCCCACTGCAGGGCAAAGGCCTCCCTACCCCCCTTCCACTCCTCCCTGTCAGAAGCTTTATGTGGCCAATCCTTTCAGTAAGAGTCTAGCTCGTCCCGCCATCTCCGCCTGGGCCTGCCGCGACGTTGTTTAACATTGCGTGGACTCCACTCAGTGCTGAGTTTAGCCCACAGCTCGTCCGACATGCGGCAGATGTGTCCAGCCCAGTTCCACTTTAGACTCGCGGCTTTCTGACCAACGTCAGTGATCTGAGTTTTGGAGCGCAGTGCCGTGTTCCTTATGCGGTCTGATAGTTTCACTCCCAATATATTGCGCTCCATGGCTCGCTGGCAAACCCCGAGTGCGGACTTTTGATGTTCTGTCAAAGACCAAGTCTGAGCACCATAGGTGAGAATAGGTAGAATGCATACGTCCTTGAGTTTCTTTTTGAGGGTGAGAGGGAGGTTACCCTTCATAAGGTGTTTCATGGACCAATAGCTCTTCCAGGCGTTTTCGGTGCGTCTAGCAACTTCTTCATATTCATCTTAAGTCCGACCTCGAGGCTTGCTCGATTAAGTTCTGTGATCATCGAACCGAGTTCTGTTGCCGAAGAGGAGAAGAGGACAATGTCATCGGCAAAACGGAGGTTTGTTAGCCTCTTTTCTCCGACGGCAATGCCCCTCCCCTCCCAGGAATGTGCGAGTTTCTTAAAAACCTCTTCTAGAGTAGCTGTGAAGAGCTTAGGAGATAGCGGGTCTCCTTGCTTGACTCCTTTAAGTATGGGAAACGATTGGCCGAGTTCGTGTAATTTTATGTATATTTTTGTATAATGTTATGGTTTAGTAAATAAATTAGTAAAAAAAGCAAAACATTTTTCATTCATCATTTAGTTAAAAAGTTTTTGATTCAACATTGCACTCATATTATTAAAAACCTCTTCTACTATAAAAGACTAAAATAAAAAAAGGTACTAACATCAATGGTCACTAGATTTTATTTTGCAATCTTCTAAAATATTAAACTAAATGTAAATTGCAATCACAATTTAAAAGCTGTGTAAATTATTTTTAAGCTGAATTTTGCAATACTAATTTTACTTATTAAGTTATGTTGCATTTAAATATGCCGAATTAATACTCGTACTAAACGCAGTGGGGATCTAAATATTATACATAATTTACATTTGCTCTAGTGTCAGAAAACCGACGATATCCAAATACTACCTAATACCTATGCACTTAGCTAATGGGGCTAAACTAAACTTGCAAAATGGGAAACAAACTCCAATAACTAGAAAAAATTTAAAAATTAGAAATTGGGATTCTCAATAATTTCTATTAACATTTTTAATGTTAATCTAATTAATCATGACCGAGGCCTATGTTCAGCAGTGGACGTCTTCAGGCTGATGATGATGATGATGAATCATGATAGTCTCTTTATAAAAAAATAGCAAAAATATAACCTAGTCTCATTACTATGTGCTCCACCAAGTACTAGGCTATCATAATAGGAAGGTAGTGCATCGTTTATAATGCGACGCTGCGGGACTCCTGTGCGTGCGGGTTAGCTCGCATAGCAATCCTAGTAGACATAAGGATGTAAGCGAAATGAAGGGTTTATAATGTTGTGGAAATGGCTTGAAATTGGTTTTGATTATCAACAAATTATGAACATTCTTTTCATATTGAGAACTCGCTCAAATACTTTTTCTTCCCCACTTTCACCATTGATCAGTCCAAGGCCAAAGTCCAACAAAAACCCAAACAAAACCAGTGACAAAGAAAAAGAACGTAATAGAAAAAAATACCAATTAGCCTGTTGACCAAAATGATGTAAAAGGAAAATGTGGAGATCTGACGAGTTTCGACGGATCTTTAATTGAACATAAATGCTACTTACTATTGGTACTGGACCGATGATCAGCATAGCGATTCAAGAGACCTCTCGAGGCCTCAGCGCTGAGCCTCAGCGCTGAGGTTCAGCGTCGATTCAACCAACTTTTATTTGAAAATAGAACGGAAAGCTCTCCCCTAGCTCATGCCTTTTGCAGTAACGATGACGCTACTTCCGAGGTCTCCTGAATCGCTATGCTGGTTTCCACCAGAGGTCCTATTCGTAACCCACACGGCAAGACTCATTTATTAATTAGGTCATATGTTTGAAAAGGTATAAAAAGGTACTTTTATATAGAAAAAAATATTTGTGTTAAATTGGTTAATTTAAATAATATTTTTTTACGTACGTACGTAAATTGTTAATAGTAGGGCAATTACTTAGTATTTTTTATTTCCGGAATATAATATAAAACTTAAATAACATAATACGTAAATTAAATTAGATTAGACAAACCTAAGCTAGTCAGCGTAGGTAGCGAGCGACCACGAACCGGAAGGCGCAGCGTAGGCAGACCCCTCTACTACGTAGACCATTGACCGTAGACCGACGATCTGGTAAAAACTGCGGGAAGCCGATGGATGCAGGAGGCGAGCATCCGCTCAAAGTGGTGCTCCCTGGGGGAATCTACGTTCAGCAGTGGACGTCTTCAGGCTGTTGATTTGAATGATGATTCGTAATTAGTCTACAGTAACCTATGCTCATATCTGCACACGCATAGGCTAAACTTGAGAATGCGGCAGGCTACATCCAGTCAGACAATAGCTGACTTAGCTGCTACCGCGTCCGTTACGCCGGCCCACGCACCCTGCCTGCGCCTGCGCCTGTCTCGATCTCTAGGCGAAAAGGTAGCGGGTATTTTGAATCAGGTGCTTTGACGTCGTAAATGATCTAATTGAAGTTCAAGGAAATATTCGTTTGTTCATTATTTGTGGCGTTTCTCGTATTTCTGACCTCACCTTCAGATAATTATTGTTCCTTTGAATTTCCAACTTCCGCCTACTCTAATAGTGATTATTATCTGTGGTAATGTCAAACAGTGGCATAATAGAGAGTAAGCGGAAGAGAAGTGTCACAAAAAGTCTGCGAAAGTAGATAAACTTATTTTAATCCTCTGACAAAGTGACTCTCCATGTGCAGCAGTAGGCGACTTCCTAAAAACCGACCTTCCCCATCGATTGTCAGTTCTGCGAGCGATGTAGCCAGTCCGCGACCATTTCAGCTCTCAACCCAACCTCTTATAATAAATTAAGCACTTTTTTACGCACTGTTTTTCTTTAATTTATACAAATACAAATTCATTTATTGACATAATTAAATACAAAGTAATGATGAATCCATAGACTCCCGAACTAGTTGCAACTGTGTTTCAGGAATCAATGGCTTCTCCCACTATTCTAACTTAAGTTATGCCATACTGATTAGGTTAGAAAGCTACAAAAAAAAAAACAAAATTACGTAGGTAAAAAGAAAAGAATTAACAGAACATAATCAAAATTTTAGGAGCATAATAGTTTGTATGTTTCTGCAGGCGAGTGATGTGAGTAGGGAGCGTGTGTGTGTGCGGGTGTGTGTGAGCGTGTGTGTGTGTGAATGTGTGTATGTGCATGAGAGAGGGTGTATTAGTGTTTTTATTATAATAAACTAAATATAAAAATAATAAACGTAAATACAATAATGTAATATATCATAATATAATCATATATGTTATGGATGTGTGTATTAGTGTGCCTTTTTATCAAATTCAATCTAATATATACTAATATCATAATTATAACAAGCAATAAAGTAAAATTTAAAAATAATAACTTGCCAACATAGTTTCAATACCTTCGTAATCAAAATCTTTTAAAAAAATTGTCTTTTTAAATTCATTATTGCTGTGTATGCATGGAGAAATTAGAGTAACCGTTCTTGAATCATCTTTTCTTGAATATTAATTTTAGGGTATTTAATTGAAAAAGCCCGGTAGCTCTCCTTAACTCTGCTCTGCACGATATATTAAATCAAACACACGCCTCCCGACATTAGTGCTGCTTGTGTGTGAGTCCTGTTATACAGTTACAGTTAGAACTGTGGGTGTGTGCCTTGTTCAACACGCTAAGGATACCTCAGGAGTCACTCCTGAGGTATCCTTAGCGTGTTGATTGTCACTGTTGATTTGAGTTGATAATATTAGGTCTTAGTGAAAATTGTTGCGTCTACTTATGGGCATTTTCTCGCCGTACACCTGTTACATATGGAATGAGCGGTCTTTGCCAAAAATACAACATGCATTATTGAAAATTGAATGAACATTTAGAAGAAGGCTAAAAAGATATATCATAGGGTAAGTAACGCATTAGTTGCACACCTCGATCGTGTTACAGATCCATAGGCTTCTAACTCTTGGCTGTTACTTATATTAGAAGAGCCGTACGCTTGTTTGCTACATATAGCATTAAAGCCATTTTGAAGATGTTTTGTCAAGGTTGGAAGGATGACTTCTACGAAATCCCCCAAGAAAATATCTCAATTGTAGCGGTGCGAGACAGTCGGTGCAGCATTTTGAATACATTTTATGGGAAACGTTAAGCTCGCATTGTGCTTCATTATGTGTATACCGAGGTACTTGTGGATGAAAATTGGTTAGTGGGTCGGTATAATATGCAGAGTGCGATCTTCTGGCAGTTTTTTTTGAGTTCTCATTGCTTGTATATAGATACAAGATTGATTTAATTTTGCCGAGCCCTCTGATCATGAAATTCTTTCCTCGCCCAGTGGTGCTAAACTTTTACACATTAAACATTAACGAAAAAAAATAATTTTTTTAATGCTGACGTAAATTACGTACTTATAGTTAACACGGTAGTTAACTATAAACACAAAAAATTATGAATAAAACATAGTTTTCACTCAAGATACAACATGTTGCACGTGATAATTTCCAAGAATTGGTTTCCTAATTAACAAACCACGTAGCCTTTAGTAAATTAGTGTAACATAAAGGATACATTCCACAATCAGCGGTGTAAGCCTCATGCGGGCGTTGTGAGTAATTGCGTGGTACTACACATAAGCATAGACAAAACTTGTAAAGCTGTTTGTTGAACTTCGATAACTATTATTGTTATATATTGTACTTTATTATATTACTACTAGCTGTGGTCCGTGGTACCCGTATGGTACCCACGTAGACAATTATTACACCCACAGGAACTATACAAATTTTTGCGATAAATGTTGTCTCTGATAGTTATACAAGTATACAAGGTGACCTTGAATTGGTATGTTATCCCGAAATGGGGGACTGGGACCATGATTCGAGAGTTAACAGGATACTATAAATTCATCCCTAAACACAGGTTGTTAAACTCATTCATGTGCACTCGGTCAAGGACGAAGTTCAACCACCCAGCTGCGCTAAGGCTATTTTGGAACGTAAACTTTACATGACATTTCTTCAATGAAAAACTATTAATTTAGTAAAGTCGTAGAAGAAACATTGTCTCCCTTGGGGTGTAGATTTACCCCCTTTCGGGATAACATACCAATTCAAGGTCACCTTGTATACACACCTTTATGTTACTGAGGACTCAAAGTATCCACACAGCTTTCATCACAATACATCCTTCCAGCCGCTTCAGCGCTGACTTTACTTAGTGTATAGTACAAACATGCTAAGTAGCGTAGGAAATAGACTGAACGCAGGATAAAAAGTAGGGTAGGAAGTATGGTAGGGAGAAGGATATAATGCAGGATAAGCAGTAGGATGTGAAATAGAGTAGGAAGTGGGATAGGAAGCAGTATATAAAACAGGATTGGATGTAAGATAGGACGTAGGATTGGACGTAGGATAGGACGTAGGATTGGACGTAGGATAGGAAGAAGAGGATAAGACGTAAAATTCAATTTAAAAACTGTATTTACATTGCGGGTTTGATTAATACTTCATAATTTTGGTAACTTTCATCGTCATCAAGCTTCGTTTGATCCATAACAAATAACTCACTCCATTCAAATTCACACCTGCACGAACTTAGCCTACATTACCGCGAGGTCCGCTGTAACATGTTAGGAATCGACACTGGGATAGATATAAGCTGGACTTAGATTTGTGGCTTCATTCCCCTCTGAGACTTATGTAGACGTCTCAGCCGTGAGATGTGACGTGAGCACACGCGAAAGGTAAGGTTGACTGCAGAATGGACGCGTCTCTTAGTTATTGACTGATATTTACATAATGGAGTTGTGAATACGGTAATGTTTTGGTACTTTTGTGTACTTTCTTTTTGAATGTGTGACATTGTGCGGTTTGCTGACTAGCATCATCATCAGCCTGAAGACGTTCACTGCTGAACATAGGCCTCCCCCAGAGAGTGCCACTTTGAACGGCTGCTCGCCTCCTGCATCCATCGGTTCTCCGCAGTTTTTACCAGATCGTCGGTCTACGGTCAATGGTCTACGTAGCAGAGGGGTCTGCCTACGCTGCGCCTTCCTGTTCGTGGTCGCTACTCAAGAATCTACGCTGACTAGCTTAGGTTTGTCTAATCTAATTTAATTTACGTACGTACGTAAAAAATATTATTTAATATAACAATTTAAAGAAATATTTCTTTAAATTAATAATTTAAAGAAATATATTTTGTCTATATAAATGTACTTTTTATACCTTTTCAAACATTACACATACGACCTTACTAATAAATGAGGAGTACCTAGTTTTCGATGAGTTAAACCGGCTTTTGTCTTTTTCGATCGAGTTCGATATTCCAATGACAAAAAAGACAAAACTTAGAGTAAATAACCCAAAGCTACGCGTTTATTAGTAAGGCCTGGGGTAAGGCACATTTAAGGCCGCATTGAGTACCTATAAGTATGTAAGTCCACCTAATTGAAAATGAGACACAAAAATGAAAAAAATAAATAAATTTCAATTCAATTAAAAAAAACTTTTTAGATTTGTCTGATTAATCATAGTAGGCTTTTACATATTATAATCAATACCTTCTTTTCCTTTATTCTGCTAAATCGGACATCAACAGAGATCCAAAAGAAGAAAATACACCCTGACTTCAACTTTACTTTTCCCGTTACATTCTAAAAGTAACTTAAACTCAATGCAATAAGGGTTAATTTCCTTCCAATCAACGTAGAGGTCTACAAGTCTGTCTGTCACGAATTGATGTGTGGTGAGTGCGTGTTGCGGACTCCATTAAAGGCGCGAATTATGGCCCCTGTCATGCTAAGCTATGCCGAGAGAACCTTGTGGCGACCACCGACCATTATTACAAGTGTGTCTATACACATAATTCAGACAAGAGAAATCCCAGAAAGAATGTTCCGAGATCCAATTTTTCAGGTTCCTGAACTGACGGATGCAGGTATAAATTTATATAAATATATGTGTGGAGATTTCACACAGCGCCATCTAGCCCCAAACTAAGCATAGCTTGTACTATGGGAACCGGATAACTGATACAATACTTAGATACTTGTTTTGTTTGTAAATACATACATAGAATACAATATAACACCCAAACACAGAACAAACATCGATGTTCATCACACAAATATTTGTCCTGGGTAGGAATCGAACCCCAAGCTCTCAGTTTAGAAGGCAGGGATACTACCAACCGAGCTATCGAGCCCGTCAGCCGCTATTTAGCCATAGATTTATTATCGTGTTTTCCAAATTTTTGGATAACTCCATTTAATTTTTACAGTTTTAAGGTTACGTACCCGTAATAACAGATAAGAAAAACAGAATAAAATAAATATTCAAGTGGCTCGTTTTTATAGATAATGTTACGGAACGGATCGAACTTCTCGGCAGCGTGAAAAAGCGCATCCACATATTGTAGACACGTGGAAATCTCATACGACGCGATTCTTGCGGTCGTTTCTTCCACGAACCTGCAAGATGTGGAATGATCTTCCTCCTGAGGTTATTCCGCATAACTACAGTATGGGGAGCTTCAAGAAAAGTGTTAAACGAGTCCTCTCTAAGGGTAGGCAACGCACCGGCAACGCCCTTGGTGTTGCAGATGTCCATAAGCGGCGGTGACCACTTACCATCAGGTGGGCCGCCTGCTTGTTTGTCACTCATTATATAAAAAGAACCCTTCGTCCGACTCGCACTTGGCCGGTTTTTTTTTCTAAGCTTGTCTTTCTCAGCGATTGTAGGATGTGAATCTTTAGACCAGATGCATATCTAGCTAGGCTCTGAATGTTTCATAACTTTTAACACCGTCTTAGGGGCAAAACTACCAAAAAACCCTCTATGGTGTTAACTTATATACAAATACAATGACCTCGGGGCACAGAGTAAGTACTTAATAGTAAAGATTTCGGAGAAATAAATTATACGTTTTTTTCATTGCGATAAACTCGAACGTTCACGCATAATAGGCATGACTAAAATTTTCTTTTGCATAAATTAAAAATATTCCTCAAAAGATAAACTTTTGTGAATACAAAAATAAAAAAAACTCAAAACACGACAAAGTTACAAGCATTACAAAAACCGGAATAGAAAGAGATAGCTCAAACGGCCAGTGACGTCAGAGCAATGTCGTCATAGTACCTCATTACTAAGCTATGGTAGCTTTACATACAATATCTTTGGCATGTGACGTCACATGTGGATTTTTCATAGTAACTGTGGAGGCGCTGTTTCGCGAGAAGGGGACAGGAGATGCCTCCTATAGAAACTTTAAAAGCTTATTACTCCGTGATTTATTTACAGATTTTACTTATTTTTTCAATTATTGCATTCATTTTTAATCTTCTTTATGAAAGTATTATTTACTTGTTCATTTTTAATAGTAGTCATCATGCCTATTACGAAACCACTGGACTAATCAAGCACTGCGCTGGTACATACAGTCAAAGCCAGTATCAAGCTTTAGACAAGATCTAGTTTACCTGGGTCATAAAAAGTTTAGGCATTTAGGTCACCATTTTATTATTAAATGTCGCAAAAACAAGAGCTAAAATCATGGACTAAAATCAATAATTATGACAGTGATTTCGTGATTCATTACAGTCATAAGGTGCTTAGATTTTTATAGGTATCCTGTATGCATAAAAATAAATGGGCATAATAACTATAATACATTATTATGACAGATACGTAATTGGATTACTTCTAGACAACTGACTACGCATTAAATATGATGTCCTGAATATTAAAGAAAGAAAGAAAAGACTTCTTTCTTTATTTTTTTACCTTTGATGGGCTTGCGTTTGACCAGCAGTGTTTACCAGCAACACCTGAAGAACATGTTCATATCTATAATAGGTATAAATAGATCGAGCTCGATATAAAATTGAACCAATTTTCTTTTTGCATCTTCAATTTTTTTTTTGAAAACCGCGGGGAGCCCATGGATGCAGGAGGCGAGCAGCCGCTCAAGTTGCCGCTCTCTGGGGGAGGCCTATGCTCAGCAGTGGACGTCTTCACTTCAGTCTGTTGATGATGATGATCTCACTGTTTCTGGTAGATATTATTAGGATTTTATAAATATAAGAGTATCAAAGCTTTTTTCTTTCTATTCTGTCTTTATGAAAACTGGTTTAGATAACATGATAATTGTTTTGGTTGGAAATTTGTAATATTATTTACGAGAACATAGTTTAGCCAGATTTTCTATACATATAATAAAACTGTAGAGATAAAAAAATCTGTAAATGCAAGATATCGAAAAAAAAAATGACACAGGTTGGCTTGAAATTTTTCGCTGATCACGTTAAGCTACTTTTTAAACATTTTGTCTGTTTGTTTGTTTGTTTGTTTGTTTGTTACGGCACAACTCCGAAGATACTGAACGGATTTTCATACGGTTTTCACTAATAAGCTTAGAAAAACCCGGCGCACAACATAAGATATATTAAATTTTATATATCGTTAATTTTTTTTTTGGTGAAAATGTGTAAGATTTCATTATGAAACGGAACGGGATTTTAACAAGATGGCCGCTTCAAGGGTTCAAGGTGAGTTTTTTTTTTCTTATATTTTGACTCCACACATAATGTATGTATTTAGCCAGTGTCAAAAGGTAAGTTTTATTTTGGCTACTAATCATAGATGAGAGAAAAAAAAATTTACTCTGTGCTATTGACGGTAATTTTATTTCGGGTTTATCTGGAGGCAAAGGTTAAAGAAAAAAATTTCTGTTACTATTATGGCGCGACTTCATATACGCCCGAACCTTCGCTGTTGAGTTGGCGCGCAAAAACATCTCTGTTGACTATCCTCGAAGTTTTTATAGCGCCACAACCCGGACACACAGTCAATTTGTTTGCCTGCTGCGCAACCGACGCAACGTGGGCTAAATAAAATGGAGGAAGCAGTAGCGTTATATTGCATGTCGGAGAATAAATATGTTTTACAAACTGTGAGAGTATTATTTGCGATTACAATAATAAATTTTATTAGTTTTAATTTATAATTCCTTATCAATATGAAGTAAAACCAATTTTTTTTGTTCTCCGTTTATCTGACCCTTTGAATACGGATCACGGTTGTTATACTGGCAACAGAAATATATCATCTGTGAAAAATTCAACTGTCTAACTATCACGATTCATCCTGGTGACTGATGGACAGACAGATGGACAGCGGAAGTTTAGTAATAAGAAATTACCCATTCAGGACGGAACCCCAATCATTTTTATTTCATTCTGAACAATCCCCACTGCACTAAGCAATAAGAAAGTTATTTAATGCATGTTTTTATTTATAACTTAAAAAAAAACAGTAAATAACAATTGGCGCGCCTGCATTACCGGCAGTGTATCACACTTTTCGGGCTACGGCGAAATACATCGCGCGATAACTTCGTCTGCGCTCAATGCAATGCAGATTAGAGAAAAACAACCTGTTATTATGTAATTACCTATACCCAAGGAAGTCATAATATATTATGTATTAAATAAAGATTAGTTTTTTCGTTAATCTGTGGTCCAAACTAAAAAAGAGGATAGATATGAGAACCTTCTTGAATATGAGCACGACTCAGAGAACAAGGAATTTCGAAAACTAAAAACTTCTTAGACTTTTTATTATAAGTTTTAGGGCTTCACGCGATCTCATATTTAGCCAATATTGAAACATAACTAAAATTATTATTCATGTTTTCGATATATTGGGTTCTGGCGAGGGCAAAATTCTTTATTGGCGATCTGGTATTATGTATTAGTATTCAAAAATCTACTACGCGTGTTATTAAATTATTAAATCGAAATAAGTGTTTAAAATTGTATTTATAGTACCTATAGCTTAACCTATTGTAGTAACAAATCAGTATTCTGTATATACTTAATTTATTGATCTTTTTTTTTTGTTCCTCGCTTGAGGATTGGCGTCGCACGTCTTGTGCATTTGCCAGCTTCATGTTTACTTTTCTTAGTCTTCTATTCTATTGCTTCTGCTTCTTCCCAATATTTTCAGAAGTGAAGATTTTCAGACTCCTCTTTTGAGGAATTTATGTATAAACATGTTTTACAGATGTTTAAAACGGGGAAACCATTTGCTACGCATTGTAAAACCTTTTTTTATTTTGGCATTAGACAAAACATGTATTTAGCCAATGATACGAAGTATTTTATGAAATTGTTTAAAGGGGAGATTCTTAGACTTTTTATAATCATTCGTAAGGCTTTATCATACTTAGCCAATATTGAGCTTACTTAATTAACACTTTTATTGAAGTTCTCGAATTGGCGATCTGGTCAAAAGTATTATTTACATAAAATTACTACACGTTACTATTCTAAATATGTAGTTAAAATTATTTTTGCGCTAATGCTACATTCTTGATCAACCCCAAAGAAGTTTTAAGGTACTTGTAGTACTTAAGTTATAGACTTACCATTGCTACGCATTTTAAAACCTTTTTTATTTTGGCATTAAAGAAAGCCGGAGCGCGTGCTATTATTTGTATTTAGCCAATGATACGAAATATTTTATGAAAAATGTTTATAAAGGGTAGGTACCAAAGACTTTTTATCCAGACCACTAATACGATTTTAAAGCAGGGCAAAACCGTACACACCACTTTGGGTGTGATTGATTCTCAGCTGTCAAAATCAAAATCAGTCGTTACTTGGGTGTGCTTTTGAATACATACCAAAAAAATGCCGTCTTGCGTGATAAAACTGTGCCGAAATCACTCGAGGCACGAATCACAGAAGCACACGATCACAATTCACTTGTATGTGGCCTTAATCATGTATTTTTATAGGATTATTTTAATTATTTCTATTTGACGAAGAGTTAGAACCATTTTACAATAAAAAGTTGACATGTCAAAATCAGTATTGCCACACGACATCTGAATAATTACCCGATTTCTTTTGTATGGATTTCCAATAGATCCATGTCTAGCTGATCGTTAGATAAAGGTAGTTCGAAAAAGTCGAAATAAAGATTGGTGGAAACCTAATACTCGCTCAACAATATGTTCAGCGCATTTCTATAGTAAAGAACACACAGAACACAGAAGTGCAATTACTGATAATAGTTTTATTGTCAACTATAAACGTTCCACGCGCCCACTGTTTTTCCATTTTTAAGGTTATTTTTTTTATCCTAATATATGAAACCTTATTTTGGTTGAGGCCCAGGGGGTCTAGCAAAGATCACAATCGCTAACGCTAACGCCTCACGCTAACTCCAAAAATGTTTCGAACTGACATTCGCTACGGAAAAGTTAGCGATTTTCGAAATGTCATTTCAGTACATTTTGGAGTTAGCGTTTGGCGTTAGCGTTAGTGTTTGGTATCTTTGCTAGACCCTCTGTACCTACATAACTGTTGTTCTTTAAACCCTTTAACTTGGTAATATTGAAAAACTAGTGATTTATTAAAAGAAATGTTGGATAAACTGCTGGTTTTACTTAATTTGAATACTTTTTATTAAAAGATTGCATGAGCTATCTATAGATCTTTTTCTTGTCTATAGATAGTATTATGATGGTAATTAATTTTATTATTTTATAATTTTTTAATGTAGGCGTTATATAATTTTTATTATTTACATTTTACATCTAGCTAGATTTTTATTTAGGTACCCGACTAAATCGGGTAATACTATTTATATAGTATGTTGAAATAGGAACTGACATTAGAAGAAAAAAAAAATGTGCTCTATGGTTTGATTCATGTTCAAACAAGGTTAAGTATGGAGACTTCGGTTCTGGACCTATGTAATAGGGGGAATTCTGTGGTAGGTACTTAGATATAATAATATGTAGGTATTCATTATGGCAATTGTATCCTCGAATTAACAACAACATGGCGCGTAAGGTTCGTTTTTGACTGTTTCTGATTTGTTCTTCTTCTTCTTCTTGCGTGTTGATAATAGTTAAATTTTAGATCTGTGGGCTATTAAAAAAACCACGGGTAAAAATGATTAGATTACTCGGTTACTCCAAGAAGGTTATAGTTTTAGTAACTAAATCTTTGGGTGTAACTAATAATTATGTAATGACGATTTAATCCCTAGGTAGGTATGTGAAAAGTGCAGTGGGAATGAGACAGCGTGAAAAATAGTGGACATAATAATAATTATAACGGTCAATTCTTTAAGGAGTGGTGGTTTAGTATTTGTAATTCCTAATTAGTATTAAGAAAAATTAATTATTTATTTTATTTATTTATTTTTATATACACTTATTTTTATATATCTATTGACACTGGCTAAGTGTAGGTACCAATTCGTATGGAGCCAAACTTAAGAAGTTAAAAACAATGTGGTAAATGGAACAAAAAGCGCGCGGATATGTAAAACTGAGCAAAGCAGAATCATCGTGCGTGTGTGTCATTCTTTCATATTTTTCTTAACTCTACCTGCCTGCTTAGGTTAGGTACTACTACCTAAACAAAATTTACTGAAACTTCTGTTAAAGACCTGAGTGAAGTGATGATGATTTCTTTTTGTTGTAATATGAAAAGGTACTTATAAAATTGTAGTTTTTTGTTTGAAACTTCTTTGCTTTTACTGTTTTATAAATCTATATTTGACTCAAAACATTTAATTTTAGGTAATGGCTTAAATAGCTTCCACTCACGGCTATGTTTGCTTTATACCTATATCTATGCTAATACAGGTTACTGTGCTCAGCTTCGAAAAGATTTAGTGCATATTGTTGTTTAGTACGAAATGAATGATCTATTATTAGACTACTTATAACGTAAAAATAACATAACACAAGCGTGCGAAGCCGCGGGCAAAAGCTAGTCGTAAATAAATTCAGTTAATTCATCTTTAAAAAGGTCGCAACACGCGAGCGAGATAGAGGATTCGCGAGTATAGGAGCTTTAATATGCTTTAAATTTTGTAATAACTAGCAAAGTATAATTCAAAACAACAAAGGGGCTAATTGCATGTTGACCTCACTCAGAAATTAGTTTTACAAATTATAATACGACTTGTACTAAAGTCGTGATGTTGTAAAATCTGCCAAATTACAGAGGGTTGAAATGTGTCTAATTCTATAGTGTGCACTGCGCAGGAGTTTTCTATTAGCAAATGCGGTTTAAAGGTGATGGTATGTTGATAAGCGGAGCGTGAGGCGGATTATATATTTCTTCAAAACTCGCTGCATAAGCGGGTTTTCATTCAGACACCCATTACACCAGGAACATTACGGCTTCTAAACACTGACCACATTATCGGCCTTTTTAGTCCTGTCCGCCTTTAAATTAGAATTATCACGTTCCCGCCCTAGCGTTCCCTTAGCGTACTCCTATACCCTAGAGACTAAAAAAAAGAGAGTACGCACGAGAGAAAGATGGAGTGAGAAAGAGAGAGAAAGAGAGAGAGAGAGAGAAAGAGGAGAGAGAATATATTATTTGGTATTGAAAGCCCTGATTACACTGCAGGCCAGGGGCCGTACTGTGAGCTCTTAGCCCGATTCAAAACATAGCCTATATTGGATCGCTATGTTTTTTTTGTATGAAGATTTTGACAAGTGATCCAATATAGGCTATGTTTTGAATCGCGCTAAGTGCTCACAGTACGGCCCATGGCCCAGCATGCGCACCGCGAGAATACTTGTTGTCACTGTTAGAGTGATACACAGTTAGGCGCTACCATACCTAGTCTTGTCACAAGACTAGGTACACATTCCGACACTTCTCCCTTTTTTTATCGAGATAAAGTCTCGATTTTTTTTGTCGCAATGCGCATTCTAGCTAGGCTGGTGTGGACGCGATATGTAATTATAATGTGTCTTAATCCATATTTATTAAAATCTCTACAGCACACCAAACGCTGTCGGAAATTCATCATCAACAGTGACAGTAGGTACCTCTGCTTAGGTAAACTTGAGCTTTCAATGTTTACTAATAGCGCCTTACAAAAAGTCATCATCATCATCAACAGCCTGTAGACGTCCACTGCTGAACATAGGCCTCCCCCAGAGAGCTTCAGCTTCGGTTGTCACAAGGTCGTCGGTCCATCTAATGGGGGGTCCGCCTACGCTGCGCCTTCCGCCACTCGAGACCCTTACTTACGAAAAGTAACGTTACGATGGTTTATTCCCGCTCTCCGCTCCGCCCATGACCAAGCCGCAGCCTGCACTTAGTCTCAGCGATACGACATTCCTGCGTTCACCGCAGGCACACGCTCACTTGGAATTAATCACAATTATGTGACAGTGAGCCGCACTCGCAGTATTCGCACTTGTGTCTCTATACAATGTCTCTGTACAATGGTTTTACTGAATTTCTATGAAGGCTTTTTTAATAAAAAATTTAACGGGATTTTAGATAGCATTTTATAAAATTAATCCTTGCAGTTCCCTGCCACTACGGGAGTGATGACAGGGGGTATGTATGTGGGCATTAAACCCCGTTGTGAGCCGTCCGCCGCCGCCACTGGGATGGGGCGAGATAGGGTCGCGCTAGCATTCACTATCTCGCCCCGGCACATCTGCAGAAGGTACGGTGTCAACGTTCAACTGAACCTACGCTTGCAATGTTTTTAAGTAACCTATGATACCCAGACGAAATTGTCTTCGACAATTCAGCCCAGACATTCGACAGGTGTGTCACTATCGCTACACTAATCTGCGGTGCACAAGATAAATAGCGAAAAACGTCAATAAGTGTCACTTATAAATTCTCAAACCGGAATGCACCTTATACATATACCTATATTGACTGACGACTGGAATTGACAGCCAACGTAAGTTGATGGCCTAAAGACTTGATATTTGAAGGGGGTTGGAGTGCACCAACATTAGAAAAAAAAAAGGAGCCAGAGATTGCACGATGAATCCGATTAAACTGCGGGCTATGTCTAAGTTTAACATAATTGTATATTTTATGAAAGATAATATAATACAAAGGTTCCATGGACTAGCATAAGGGCGTGATATATCGCTCCCGTGGCGTTAATAAGCGAACACGGTACTCGTGATCGCCGATGGCAAAGGTGCGGTCTATGTACGACGAACTTTTCAAAATAGCTATGTATTTTTAAACGCAGTGTTCTTGATTGAGGCAGGCCAGTTCTGTTTTTTAAATTAGGTATACTTATGTACTTACAATGGACTTTTGACGTAGCTGCAGATGCTAGCACCAAAAGCTAATCATCAACCCGAAGACGTTCACTGCTCAACATATTATGCCTCCACCCTAAAACGTCACTTTGAATGGCTGCTTGCCTCTTGCATCCAACGGCTCCTCGTAGTTTTGACTATGGTCGTCGGTCTATATAGTGGTGACAAAAGCTATTAGTTAGTCGGTTGGAATGAGCCTGGATTTCATATACTTTATTTTCCCGATGTAGCTCAGCTGATAGTGAATCTGCCTTAAAATCTCCGAAGATGAAGTATATTAAAGGCAATTTAATATACTTCATCGCAGGAGACCCGCACTTGCCGCATTTGGGTCACACACGCGCGAATGTTCCATGTTTGGACGCTCTTGCGCCTGCAAATAAATAACACGTCGCAGGATTAGGCTGCTATTATTTTACTCGACTAATACTGAAAAGGAGGGTAATAATTTTGAATGTAAACGTTCATTGCCCAGTGTTAGTAATACCAACTTAATATAATTTCTTTAAATATCATAAAAACTCTAGAAATTAAAAAGTCTGTGCGTGCATAAAAAAGATTTCTATAGACTGTGAGATCACAAGATCGTTTGCCCAGTAATTTCACTAGCTACAACGCCCTTTAAACCGAAACAAAACACTACTGCTTGACGGAAGAATAACTGGCTTAGCGCTGGTAGGTAGATACCTAGATAAACCTTACAAAAAGGTCCTTTAACCTAGTAAAACAACAAACTACAAACTATGAAAATTCACTGGCTGCTAAAATTTTAAGGACTACAATATAATATTTATAGACGGTAGATACCTTGAGTGTGGTTTACACTACAATCAATTCCATGAAAATGCGACCAGATTGAAAACCCCTTCTTTTTTTAAAATCGGTTGAGTAAACCAACATATAAGGTTCTACCAATAACAGCTAGGTAGTTACTATAGGAAGTGATTTATTAAGAGCGAGCGGTGTATATCAGGGATCGTGCGTCGCTGACCGTCCGATGGTGTACGTTGAGCTATAGTTCGCACGAGTGCAAAGTACAGGTGGCACGAAGTATTTAACCGTTTAACTAAAACGCCAGTAAAATAGTGTTTTGAACGAGTTTTGGCTGTTAGTAGAAAGGAAAGTAGTAGTAGGTAGGACTTTTCTGCAAAGTTCGTCTAGGTAGGTACCACCGCTTTGCCAGTTATTCTGCCTTCACACAGTAGTGTGCAAATACTGCTGTGACCCGGTGTAAAGAGCGTTGTAGCTAGTGAAATTACTGGGCAAATGAGACTTTATGACCTAATCTCACAGTCTGGTAATGTTATTGCTACACTGCTGATGTCTCAGGATGACGTGGGCAGTGCTGTGACAGTGGCACGTGAAACTCAATATTTTAGAGCTCTAGGTGGACTGCTACTGTCATGGGCGGCTGTATCGCTTAACATCAGGCAAACGACTAGCTCGTCACGTCATACATTAACATACAAAAAAAAACAGCATCATTGGGACCACATAAACAGTGATTTTAGGAGTTTTGGCGGGAACGCGGAAGAGTTCACGCCGTTGCATTTTATTATTTTTCAAATCTTTTGCTTTTTCCAGTGTTAATGTTTAAAATTGGTGGCGTTTTACGCATTAAGTGCTGAATTACGAGCAGGAGTGAGGGGAAGTGATATAATGTGGAGAAACGTGACTTTTCGTGTTGCTTCCAAAACTCCATAGAAGCTTCTAGTAAAGTTGCCACCACTTTGCTGGAGCATGACTTAGACTGGACTATGACTGCCTGACTTAGACTGGACTATGACTATGACTAGGACATGACTTTACGTGAAATATTTTATAACACGATGAAAATATAATACTTGACACTGGCTAAATACACTATGTGTAGAGCCAAAATAAAGGAAAAAAAAAACAGTGATTTTAATCTAAGATTGTCTAAAAAGGTGTACCATAACCAAAATACTGGTCTATAAAGAGTCCAAATGCTCCAGCCACCAGTATACGCACCACAGCGTACCAAAGAAATCAAAGGGACCAGACTATAGAAGAACAAAACTTTGTTCTCCAAGATATTATGTTCATGAGCTATCAACGGGCTTTCTTTGAGTCTGATGTTATCATTATCTTATGCTGTTGACCAACTTTACCTTTGCGTAAATATTTACGCTCGAATAATACGGCATTAAATTGGCACAACTTTGCTTTACTACCACAAATACGTGCTACCAACCTACACATCTATGTATTTACAAAGTTTGCCAATATCCAAACATATCGTCGTCACTGCCCACTGCAAAGCGGCCAATAATAGCAATCACGAAGTTAATTATTATAATAACCTTGCAATATATTGTACCGTATGGCAGTGGGTTCAACAACCGGTCCGGTGCAGTTTGGCGGCGCACGCGCAAGCCAACATGGCCGGGCAGGGTTGCCAACATCTGCAAGGAATTAAAAAGTGCACTAGTACTTAGAAAAGTTTCTATCGCCAACGTATCACATCACATCAACGGCTGTAGGATGACCACTGCTGATCATAGGCTTCCCCCACAATACGCCACTTTGGACGCTTGTTACGGAAGATTTGCCATAATTACATACGCTTAGTAGACGTCTTGGTTATCGCAAGAGACTTAATACACCACAAAGAATCCTGCTGATAAATCTCTGGATTAATCCCTAAGCCAGTTATTACTGCACCCACGAGAACAAATGGGTAGTCCTATTCTTTCTCCAGGACCACACGGCTAAATGATCCGATTTAAATGATGAACTACGATAAATAGTTAATATGATGCGACGTTTGTACTAAAACTGGTTCTGAAGTTGGACAGACATTGCCAGGTGCTTTGGTGATAAGGTTCTTAATTTGACGGGTGTAGCTAGCCAGGGAAGCTCTACTAACATTAATCAGCAAGCCTTTACCACGTACCGGCTATGATTGAATCACGGTGTTTTCTTTCACTGCAAATTCCAGTTTTGCAGGATTAGATCCCATGATCTATCACAAACTAAAGCACTACCAACTAAGCTATCATTCGAATGTCTAAATGAAAGAGAGCATTAATAGTAAAGGCCAGTGCCAGCCCTGCGGCCGACCAACAACGTGACTAGCCGGTGCTCCTATTAAAATACCTGCCTCAAGATTCTATTATCAATAACTATGGTATATGAAAACTGGAGCTTGTGGAGATTTGGAATCTTTAGCTGGAAGGTGTGTTCTATGAGGTGCGATGTTTTGAAATAATTGGCTTTGTAACGAAAGTCTTCACTTGACAATGTCTTATTCTTGATGTAATTTTAGAGTTCAGCTTTTGTTGGTGGAATAATCGCCTTCGTTCTTTATTTTCAGCCAATGTTTTGAAGAATGTAAACGTGTTTAAACTGCTTTAAAGTAAATAAATAAAATTAATAAAACACTAAACAAAATAACTCCTTTCATCAGCCTGTGTGAAGGTAGTGAAGGTCTTTTATACCTCTAGTGATGACCGTTAAAAAGAAACGCATTGAACCGTCACTTGGTATACCGACGACCTGGTCAAAACCGTGGAGAGCCCATGG
Organism: Ennomos erosarius; assembly: GCA_963580505.1. Taxonomy (NCBI): domain Eukaryota; kingdom Metazoa; phylum Arthropoda; class Insecta; order Lepidoptera; family Geometridae; genus Ennomos; species Ennomos erosarius. The sequence goes on from OY756987.1 coordinate 10,447,834, forward strand.
ATTCAGAAGGAAAGTAGCCGCTAAAAGTCGCGCTCTGTTGGGGAGGTACGTTTAGCAGTGGTATTCTGCCACCAATCTATAGCAACAGAATTGAGTCGTTCCATTCTTCTTCTCATAAGTAAATCTTTGACGGTGTCAGGACGTAAACAGACTGTTTCTGCTTAAAGTTTTAAACCATGGTCAAATATTTCTCATACAATATCTGCCTGTACTCTGTACATCAAGATATGAGTGGTTAGTAATTACAGCTAACCACAGACTAAAGTAAAGCAATGTTCTGTATTAATATGCAATTAACGTGCTTGCAGGACTTTGTTATGTGTGTGTAATTGCCGGGAGCCGAGCTTCTGCAGCAAACAGGTTCAGGAATTCACCATAATTAAATAATCTGTTGCTAGGTTAATGAGCAATATGTGTAGGTCTATACATAATTTTGTCACTTTCATTTGATATTGTAACTTGACAAGTAAACATTTACATAAGTGTGATATTCTTGGCTTAAACTACCGAGTAATAATCTGCGGCTTAAACCCTTTTTCCGCTCATTACTATGTCTGCTTGTTCGACGAGCTTATTCCTCATTTCCGAGGAAGGCCGATGTTTAAAACTAGTTAAAAATTCAAGTTCCTAAAATTAAATGAAAACCCACATTTTCACTATCATTACTGCTTTTATATATTTTTAATTTCACATTTATAATATTGGTAGGATATTGAAAAACAATCGATTAGGAGTCAGCTAAAGTATCTTGAATCAACCAAACGCTTTTCACATCCGTGTTTTATCTGCAACATAATAGGCAATAAACCGCTTGCAATCATGCGCAAGCGCATGCCCGCGGCTAATGTGCTGACGGACGCACAATTGTTTCACCCGATGCCTATCTCGCCATTGTGGGTAATGATGTTACAGTAACTCGGACTAGGTAGCTTTCAATTAAAGCATAGCTGAGTCTAGCTGCTTGAGCTATTTAAGCTGCATATAGTGAGAATTAAGTTATAGAGTGTACCTATATTATACTGTGTGAGTTTTGTAGTAGCACGTCATTCTTATTCTTATTCTTATTCTTATTCAACATGGGGGCGCTAAGTCCTGCACTGACGTCCCGCTAGGGGTGTATTGTGCATTTCCCCCTGCCAGCATCTAACCGAGCCACCCCAACTCCTTAAAATAACGGAGTGTGGCTCTAGGCTGCTGGCACAACAGCTCCAGTGGCACTGATGATGGGTGTTGGAGTAATGACGATGAGGCATTCGTAATGTCCTGAGTAGACTGTTGTGTGTCTAATCGTGTTAACATTCCTGATTTGTATGTGCCTTCCTCTGTAGCTGTGCAGTATCTCAGTACGTGTTCCACAGTCTCGTCTTCTTTCAGGCACCCTCTGCATAGGGGGCTATTCGTGGCCCCAGTCTTATACAGATGATAGTTTAAATTGCAGTGGCCAGTGATGAGGCCAACTATAAGCCTAAGATCCTGCCGTTGCAACTTTAGCAAGTTATTAGTGATCTTTCTATCAATGGTTGGAAACACGGCTTTAGCCTCTCTACAGTCCGTTTTCTTGTCCCAGATTTTCTGCTGCTCTTTTTCAGTGTGCCGACGTAGTGAGTCCCGCACTTCCATCGCTGATGGTTTGCAGAGTCCTCCCACGTCAGCATTAACTTCTTTCTTGGTTCCCTCTTTGGCAAGAAAATCTGCCCTAAGGTTACCTGGGCATAAGCCGTGGCTCTTCGTCCATCTTACTATTGTTCTACATTTGTGAGACAATTGCTGTAGAGTCGCGTCATTACATCTTGGGCCGGAAGACATCTACTGCTGAACATAGCCTTCCCCATCAAACGCTAATTGGGACGCTTATGCTAAGGGAGGGGGAGAGGTTTTCCATAATCACCAGGCTTGGCAGCCGTCTTAGTGATCACAGAAGGTTTTAGTGTGAATGCTGCTGCATATTCCCTTAGCCGGCTTTTACGGCATGGAAAGTGATGGTTTTTTTTACAATTTGTAGGCCGTTATTTATTTATTTATTTATTTATACATTAGCACAAAATAATGTACAAGGAGGACTTTTTTTTTACAATTTATAGGCATAGCATTTGATCACTGTCTCACCTGATGGTAAGTGACGACGCGGCCTACGGTGGTGCATGCTTGCCTAGAAGATACCTGTTCACCCTTGACTTGAAGACACCCAGGTTATAGCTATCTGGAAACAAGGACGACGGCAAGGTATTACACTCATTTGCTGTTCGCACTATAAAGTTTGATTCGAAACGCTACTTAATGCTACGGAGCATTATCTACCAGTCAACCTGGTTGTACAAGAAAAAAATGGTAGTGGTGCAGTAAAAGTAATGTTAGAATCAAGGATAAAATAAAAATGCTTATAATAAAATAAAATAAAATAATAAAATAAAATAAAAATACTACATACTAATATATACTTGATCATACAAATAATATAATATACACCTACTTACATAATTATAATAGATACACTTACATAAAAAAATAAAAATAAACTTACTATTTAGTATACGTAGGAATAAGGAGTGCTAAAATTTATTATATTTACTGTGAGATGGGTCATAGCATAGATACTAATTATTAGAGCATAGCATTAGCATAACATAGCATAGGCATATCATTTGGTTGGGTCCTATTCTTACAGTAGGACCGAGAAACAATCATTTACCTACCTATAAAAATTAAGAAATTGTCAAACACTGAATTAAAAAAAAATAGGTGTGTCAGATTAAATAAGTTTATGTAGTCAGTCCACGGCAATAGGCATTACAAAATGAAGAAGGGGGCTTTTGAAGAAAATCCGACAATGACGGTTGTGAATTTTATTTTTTTTTACCAAAACCTGAGTAAATCTGAATTTTAATGTGTAATAAGGGTGGATTATTATCCGTCAAGTGTTCGTGAATGTGCACGATTGTTGGCAAATGGATTCAAATTCATAAAACTATGCATTTTCGTTTTCCCTTCAACGGCTTTTTTGAGCCTTCAGTAACATATCCACCATTTTACTGATGGCGTTTTGACTGACAAAATACGACTTTGACTTGACATAACCGTACAAATTATACTCACTTGATATTGGCAGAATTATTGCTAAAAAGCGATAGAAGGCCATTAATGAAGAAGAAGTAGTCAGTCCACTACTTCTTCCATGTTTCAACACTGACCCATCTTCATCATTTTCATCCAAATGCACCATCAGTCGTCATCACACCTATTTGAAGGTGTATGAAGACTCTCCTCTAAGTGCCAATTCGTGGTTTCCACAAAAAATGACGTAAATTTTACGATAGTCATTTCTTATTAAACTCTCTCAAATAATAATCTGTTTCTACAGTATTAAGATATTATAAAGCCTATTACACACTGCCTACTAAAATGGGAGCTCCAGTTTCCTAGCTGCCCGAGTAGATTTATGCATGTGCATTACAGGCCGGCCTTCACACGCGCCCCTGGGCGCTCATTCAATGAACTATACAAAATTACTCGTTATTAATCTGGAGAGATTCACGTGCACCACTACTAGTATACCAGCTTTTGTGATAAAGTAGGACAAATTTTATCAATACAAGTTCCCGCGGTTAAGCTGCGTATTGTTACATATTCTGTGGCTGCATGAGAGAAGAAAAAAATCAGGATATAAATAATTATTAGAAGGTAGATGCGTTGGTTTCGGTAATTTAAGTTTAGTCATCTGCGTGAAATCTTTGTGTAAATTGGTTTAGTAAAGGCAGTAAAAAACTAACAGCGAAACAGACAACGTTTAACAATTTTATAATCCCGGTAAAGTTGGAATATTTTTCAAGGTATCCAAAAACGGGATGTCTCACATAAATCGAGAGTTATGGCACCCTCAGTGTGCACTATGTTTAATGATAGCAGATATGTCAAAGGTGTGGCCATAACGGTAGTGATAATTACGAGCTTCTTGGTAAACCGATTCATTATATTATAGCTACAATATCTCATTTCGTTCGTGATTTTGATTCATTTTGTTGGTATTTTCTATGAAAGTTGAAACGGTAAATGTGAAGTGGCGAGAAGCAAGTAAAGGCTACTATATATATTATTTTCATAAAATATGTACTTATCTTATAGATAAAATAAGCACTTATTTAAGCTCAAACACTAAAACACGCACAAAAAATGTAAACAACTAAAAAAGTCAATAATTTCTACCTTAGCTATCATCACTTCCGCAAAAAAGACAATATCAAGGATTCTTTCTAGTTCCGTCCTGAAACCGCATTAAACCTCAGCGTGACGGTTTTGTCACGCGTGCGACGGCACATCCATCACAGTGTGTTAACAACTTTACAATCACCACAATGCAATACACAACCACGTAATTTCTAAGACAGTATGATCTATTTTTCTTTGGACACGTTTTTAAATAAAATTGTCGGTGGAATATGTAACAAACTTATTTTTGCATGTGTCTTGAACTTTATGCTTGAGTGTTAGGGTATATTTTTGTTTGATTTAGATGTTTTTAAGATTGCTGTGGTTGAGATTTTTCACGTCACACGTCCAAAAGGGGGGTAGCTGAAACGGAAAATTACGATATAACTTTATTTTTGAGGATAAGATTGACGACTTAAAGTAGCTGGTTCATGAGTCGTGATATATTTGAAGACTTTTTTTTGTACATTTGTAAACGATATAATATTTTAACTTATTTCAATACAGCTTGTAGAAACCATAAAGTGCTTTCAAAGCCAACAGTAGCTCAGAAAATGTAAGAACCCATTACCGCGTTTGGTAGACACACAATATTGAACTATCGCACAAAGAAAGACTTAGTTACGGTGTATCGTATGTCCAATAAAACAGTAATGTTACGTCAAGTCAGAAGCCTTTGGGCGGTTTATTCTACCACCTAAAGGTGATAGGTACTCATAATAATTAAAATGGTCAAAACGTGTTTCATTCTAGTCTTATTCAATCAATAAATAAATAAATAAATAAATATGTGTGGTCATATACAAATCAATTCAGACAAAGATTACTTATCCATTTTTTGTTAGAATTAAACTTTCCCTATTATTAGTACGTTAATAGACTTACGAAAGTCACAACATTTGTTTAATTAAGATCTAACTTAGCATTGAACCAAAAAGCATGAATGATTATGACCAACGTGACGGCACAACACTAATCATCTAATCACTCACTAGACAGTGGACACGCACGGAAATGGCATCCGACCGCAAGAACAAATTACAAAGACCCGATAGATCTACATACACCAAACGCGGGGTATTGATTAAAAAAGCAACATAAATTAGCGAATTGTAAGGGTGAGAGCGGGGTGGCTGTTGTCAAAAAAGTTTTATAAGTGTTTATGTGTATGTGCGCACTCGCCCCCCGCCCACCCGCGCAGCGGACTCCCCGTTGACACCCTTTCGCGTATACCCACATTTGAAGCGATACCCGCTGGTTATACTGGATCGAGACTAGGCTATTTCAAAATTCAGTTTCTTTACGTATACTATGGTAACAATATATAAGTCAGTCATAAAAAATAACTTTATTTAAAAATTAGAACTCATAATTAATTTTCATTGCTTACTTAATTAAAATAGGCACCTCATGGCAAACATGCTCCATTATAGACCATAACTTTCCATCAGGCGAGAGCGAGAGCTCATTCAAGCATCAATAGACAAAAATTTATTGGAACACCACAAACCACAATAATGTTATACAAAGTCGCCTGAAAAAATTAAAAAAATATATTTCTTTCTTTCTTTAGTCACGGAAAAACGCACTAAAAATACGCACTCTTTAAATAATCAATTTTCTTTAGTTTTAATTTAGAATTCAAAAAGCCGCATTGGTTCGCAAACTTCCCCAAAAGTATAGGAACTGACGACTGTATTACTAAAATAAAATTACACAATCTGTATAAAATAAATACAGATTATTTCCTCATTATTTTTTAAATAAGAGACGTACAGCTATGTACTACTATTATCTTTTTTATTTACATATCTTTCTTTATCACAATGTTCCTAAAAATATTATATTCCAAGCCTAGAGTCAAACCTAGAGGCAAGGCCCAAGCTACCTGTAGGGCTACAAAGTGAGGAAACTTCTACAATACGTGCCGTGTCAAAGAATACTCTACCTTCTGGATCCGACCCTCAATCCCACCCGTCAATTATTATTATATTCTAACTATTCATAATCATCATCATCATCATCATCTTCAAAAACCACCAGTTACCAGTAAATAGTTAAGTGCTAATAATTAAGAAAATTGATGTTGCCGTAATTGCATCGAGCTTAAAGAATCTGTATCTTCATGTGGTTTTCATGTGTTAAAAAAGCTAGTCCTACTAACTGAAATGTCTATTTTTCACTCCTGAGCCAAAATCTCATTTTCCCTGTGGCGCTACACTGACATACAAGTACATGTAAATTAAACACCACCGCACACAGACACGCACACAAATAAAAACTTAAAGAAACACGGCGAAAGGAAGAATGTATTAAGAAAGCGGGAGCGGGACAACCTTCTAATTAGCACCTCGGGCAGGAAAGGGACGGGTATACACGACACGCTAATTAAGAATACAAGAAGAAAGGCGCGTTTTATGTACGCGAAAATCGCTTTTGTCCGGGTAGATTTGTCAATGTGTGCGAGGATTTTCCATCTGCGACGCGCGTGTGTAAGTGTTGTGTTATTAACTCATTATGTGAAGAGTTAGCGAGTACATAAGCCTTTATTTACTGGTTAATTGAAAGCGGTTTCTCGATAAGAACTGGCGAAGACAGGATAGCGGTACCTATCGAGAAAATTTGACGTTCGGTATTGACGTTAAAATAAAGTTACATCGAAAAATAAATGAAAAGTGGCGAATAAGTTTGCGAGGGATGGTCGGCAAAGAGTTTGGAACTTTTTTGAAGGTTGCTTAATCCGATTTTCCTGGACCATGATTTTGTTTGTGTATTTTGTAAATAGACCTTCTTTACTTTTCCTAACATATTTTAATGCTTGGGATTTGCTCACAGAGTAGGTACTAACTCATTACCTTTAGGCCTTCGTTCTCTATATCCGAGTAAAGTTCCGAGTTGGCTGGCCAGTGAGTAATACTGATCGGGACGTAAAGGCGTCGAGTAGTTCTTCCCAGTTTCACGAACGAAAACAGAGTTTCGATCAGCTACTCAGTGGGTAAAAATTTAGGGTGATCTGTAGCAACGTCAACTGTTCATTTCGTTCATTCAATAGTCACCCTGACTGCTGTCAGTGACGCCATTTTGGGTTAGTTTTTTATTTTTTTTTGACATGTTTATGTGCCAGCTATATGCTGCGGTGCGGTAGATGCCCTTCAAAGAGTATTTATTCCCTACCTAAAAACAGTAAGTAGGTAAGGTTACAAAATAGGGTATCAACAATTAAATGTAATGAGGAATGTAATACGAATTTAGATTACATTGTTTAGTTCAACGGGAAATGTAATAAGTAATACCTATAGGTACCTGAAATATAGTTTTATCTTGACGCAATAATAATAATGAAAACAACACAAAACAAAAATATCATAATATTATATAAGTATTTAACATATTATAATTGAACAAAAACTGTTTAGTAGTCATCGTCATCATAATCATCAGCCTGAAGACGTCCACTGCTGAACATAGGCCTCCTCCAAAGAGCACCACTTTGAGCGGCTGCTAGCCTCCAGTATCCATCGGCTTTACACGGTTCTGAGCGGACGGTTTTACTAATTAAATACAATGATTTCTATATTCATAACTATCTGATCTCGAAATAGAAACAGGAATAGTCGATGTTTTTATAGCAGCGTTATCAACAGGGTTGGTAGTTTACAGTTCCGTAGATCTCAGTATTTGTGGCATGCAAACTATAATAATAAATTACAAACACATGCGAGATTGCAACAAGTTTTGCTATAGCCGTCGGTTAACCGTACTAATCGGCAGCTGATGTGTCCTGTAAGCAGCAGCCTGATTTACGGGTCGACTAGCGCTACTCAGACATTCTGAAATTCGTTACTGCAGTTACAAGTGACATTACGTGGTGGCTAGCCAACTCGGAACTTTACTCGAATATAGAGAACGAAGGCCTTAGAATTAAATCTTAAATTTATCGAAGTTCCAATGTTTTCATTTGTGCTGTGTTTGCACTCTACTGCTGGTGGCAGAATGTCTGGCAAAGCGGTGGTCAACCTACCGACGATCTCTTAGCGCATGATAATAATCAAAGGCATGTTGCGGGTTGTATGCTGTAGGTAAGGTTAAGTCATAGGATAAGTCGCAACACAACAAGTCAGTAAACATAAGTTACGTGGTATGCGCGTAGTATGCCAGGATAAATCCAATGCATCTGCAGATGTGTCAAACGCAAGCCCATTCAAAATTAAAAACAAAACATTTTTGAGCTCAACAAAAAAGTTGCTCAATGTTTTCTCACAATGACTGCTTTTACTTTTTTTCTACCGTTAACCGTAAAGAAGCAAGGCTAATGACGAGCTGTCTGTGCCCGATAAGACGCATCGTCAGATCACCTCGCGACAGCCGACAAAACCTTATCTCCTCGTAGGTTTATTTGTTTTAAGCTTTCAAAGCGAACGAATGAAACAGCCTCTCTATATTGAATTACATTAAACGTCCTATCCGTCTTCTATCTTCAAAGGAATTTATACCTTGTGTTAAAAAAAATAAGGTGAGGTTTAGTTTGAACGTGTGCGTGAGATATACAGGTTGAGTTTTTTAGCGTCTCGGAAAAAGCTTGCAAGAAAGCAAAGAATGGTGGAAGAAAGGGGAAGGGACACCAAGGAGATATGTCTCAGTACGCCGTGATGAATTAAATTTTTAAGGGGTGTTTGGGGGGGGCAACTTGCCCCTTTCATTGGCGCGTCTTCATCCAGTTGTTCGTTTCTCTAATTTGTATTTTTAATGTGTATCGTTGTTTTGAGTTAGAAGCAACGGTGGACTGTTTAAAAATATGAATATGTTTCAAATTTTCAATTTCACATAGTAGAAATAATTTGTACTGTGTTGCATTTTTTCAGGTGTTGTGAAGTGTTATTTACAAAAACTGCATTTGCTGTTTAAAGCGAAATCTCAAATTATTTTAGTTAAACTGACAAGAACGTTTCTCCAATATCCGAAATACTGCTATTCTATAGCAAAAACGTCTATCTTATTTATTTAATTTATTTAACATTATTTTGGCACATACATACTACGGATAAAAGTAAGTATGAATACTAAAATGAACACACTTAAACTAAAATATTCCAAGAAAATGTAATGAAAAACGGCCCAAAATGATTTTGAAATAGTATGTAGGTAGGTACCGTTTTCTGTATCAGAAGCGAAGCTAACATTAAAAAAATTTAAGAAACGTACCTATGGAGTTACTTTCGTTGATTAATCAGCCGGAAGACGTTTACACCATTTTAAACACCATTACACCACTTATCATAGGCCATAAGCAACACGCTTGGCAGGCGGTTTGGTAAATTAATAATAATAATGATAATAAATATGTGTGGACATTTCACACAGCGCCATCTAGCCCCAAACTAAGCATAGCTTGTACCAGATAACTGATATAATACTTAGATACTTTTTGTTTGTAAATACATACATAGAATACATTACAACACCCAGACACAGAACAAACATCTGTTATCATCACTCAGATGTTTGTCCTGGGTGGGAATCGAACCCACAGCCCTCAGTTCAGAAGGCAGGGCTACTACCAACTGAGCTATCGGGCCCGTCAAGTCAATTGCAGAAGTTTTTAACGTACCGAGGAACATGCTGCTGCCCGTTCCGCGGACAGTCCCTTAGCCAGCTCTTATGGAACCTACGGGAAGAGATGGAGTGGTCCTATTCTTAAACCAGGACCATATAGCTAACGAACAATTATTAAAAACAGAACACCTACTTCAATGTATGCGTCAATGCTCCCACTACTTAAGACGATCGTATCTTATACTAGTTCAAACCTATTTTATAGTAGGTAACACTAAAATAACTTACACCAAAAACCGTAAGTTAAAATATCAGCTAGTCAAACAATCAATGACGTCACAATTAATTTCCTTCTTCACAAGCAAGCCGTGTAACATGCAAGCGTGGGCACGTATGCAAGCACTCCACTATGCTCACAAAAAACGAATCGATAGTCCAAAACAAAAGAGTAACCCTCTGAATATGCTAAAATCGATGCGAAGAAGTGTCATTAAAGAACCCCCAAAAATTAAAACCCCCTGTTTGTGTGCACGCACACACGTACAGATATGACTAATAGAAGTGCACACATGAGAGAGTTTAATGAACTATTCACGGAGCGCCGGATTTGCAATCTTTTATTGGATGTATTTTTGTGGAAATTTATGCAAAGTTTGTTCATGATAGGTTGGTTTATGTTATTAAAAAAACGAGAAAAATCCGTTATTCAAAGTTAATCTTTCGCGACTCAACTTAAAAATCATTTGCCTAAACATTTGACCACGGTAATTGAGTTGATTTAGTTTGTTCTAGTACCTATTACTGACTTATTTTTATGACTTTTCCCGATCCAGACATAGCTTAGTAGCATTGACAAGAGTGTCACTTAGAAAAATCATGTGATACGTAGCCACACGCTATCCTATCTGAAAGATTATCATCATCAGCCTATTCTCGTCCACTGCTGAACATAGGCCTCTCCAACAGCACGCCACTGAGCTCGGTCTTCAGTTCCCTGGCGTGTCTACCAGCCGCTTTCCGCAAGTCTTCACTCCACCTGGCCGCAGGGTGCCCTACACTACGTTTGCCTAGCCACTCAAGAACCCGTCCACCCCAGCCTATCTGATAGGTCGTAGTGGGTTTTTTTTATTGAGAATGAATGATGTGACGAGCTAGATTCTCACCTGATGTTAAGCGACACGGCCGCCCATAACAGTTAAAGTGACACTCGGAACTTTAAAATAATAAAGTTTCGCGTGACACTGCACTGCGCACGTCATCCCGAGATTCAACCAGTCTAGTAATCAGATTACTACACTGTGTAATCAGGTCATAAAGTCTCATTTGCCCTGTAATTTCTCTAGATACAATGCCCTTCAAACCGGAACACGATAGTGCTTGCACACTACTGCTGGCGGCAGAATAACTGGCAAAGCGGTGGTACCTACCTAGACGAACCTTGCAGAAAAGTCATAACATTTAGTACCTAGTAAATAGTAGGTACTAAAATGAATACCAACGTATAACTTTTTTCATGTTGTCTTATTAGCTGAATGCTTACCAATATCACCCCTAAAACATCAAACAAAAACCAAAAAAACATCCATAATATTCCATAGCAGTCCGGAGAAATTGCATTAATAAACAAACCTAATACTACACAGTACATACGCGCACAAGATGCGAAGCGGCGATGAGTTTTAAAGTTTTTAAGGGTTCACCGAAGATTGCGTGCCTTGATTACCGACCCCCACCCCCGGGTGGCGTCCCTCCACACACGGGACTCTGCCCGCCGAAAACACACCGCTGCCCTCCCTTTTTTAAGGAGGGAAAATTAAAAGTGCTGTGTGTGAATAAAAGGTTTTGATACTTGGAAGACAGCGAGATTTCGTGAAATTAATCGTAGTAATTTTTAGCTATCAGTTATTTGTTATTTTTTAACTGACCATTAATTACCTACGTTAAATGCCTGGCATAGATGATTATGTTTCTATTCTACCAACATTAATTTTGAAACGTTTCCTTTGCCATCATTTTCCTACCACCATTTTTATGTCGTTCAATGAAGCATACAAATCATAAACGGAGGGGGTAAAAGATTAAAGATTAAAGATATTTAATAAAAAACGTTAGAGGTTATACAGCCGGCATATAAACACAAATAACAAAGAAATCTCAATCGTAAAAACTCTTTCATTTGCATTTGCAAATAATATGATCTTGACATAATATTACGTGTAGTCATGTAGTGTCTGAAAAGATATTATTCTTAATTAAATATTCGAAAGTATCAAGACTATTTTACGAGGGTGGCCTCGAAGACATGTGCGGGAGGACATTGCCGTTCGTTCATTTACGAACGATTGTAATTTCTTGCTGCTCGTAATATCGCGAGATGTTATTAAAAATATTACGTGGATATTGGTATGATGGCTTTCGAGGGAAATTTTTATGAAAATAAATGCTTTTATGTAACTTTACTCCAGTTTAAAGATGACTGTTGCTGAAATTCTTACAAATTTGGGTATTGTAGCAATCCAGAACTTGATGACAGATGGTTTCATTTTGTGTTGGATTTTTCAAAGCCCGTGACTTCACATGGACTTGAACAAAACTAAAAGCCATCTTTGTGTTTTATATTTATAATACTAAAGCTGCCGTTTTAATGTTGCTATTTTACAGAAAGTTACCTATTACTTGTAAAAAAGTACCAATGCAGCACTCGAAATAAGAACATGTCCATAAAACCCGGTTTAACTAAAGATATTGATCAAAAAGCAGAGGCCTGCTCTACACAAACTCATAATCACAAATTTAAGACTGCCCGCCTTAAAACTGTCACCTTAAGCCTAATACACACTCGCGTCACGTCCCCCGCTCATTTGGAGTCCCCATCGATCGGAGACAAAGCCTCGGCAGCCCCGATAAACGAATTAAGGAAATGGGAGATTTTTTATCTGGGCCGCGGGGAGACACGCGTAGTAAAACGCGCCAATACTTTCTTATGCGAAGTCCCTCCGACCGATAATTAGACGGGAGGTTGTGTGTGTGCGTGGCTTTATGGTGTGCAGCTTTGTTTTTAATTTCGGGGTGTGTTGGGAGTTTTCGTCGATTTCCTTAAGAGAGGCGAGCTTGTCGTTTTGTGAAGATACCTAGTACGGTGTGTCTTAATTACATTTTTGATTGCAGACAGGATAACGTTTCGGCACATTACTTATAAAGTTTTTATATGTTATGAGCGACAAACAAGCATAGATCCGTTTGATGGAAAGGAGTAACTATAGCCTACGGAGACTACGATTACCTAGCTGTTACCCAGACTTTCTATCAGTAATACATACATTTGCAATACACCTACTAGACGTTGTCGATGCAATGCCAAGGTTGCATAGATACTTACTTGTACTTAGTTGATTGATAATTTGCTACCATGAATACATTTAAAGGATGATATGTTAGGAAAAGTAATAAGACATTAAACGTAAAGTAATGTACAACACGCAAGACACGCAAAATTTAATGTAATTTTTTTTATGGGAACGAATGACGTGACGAGCTTGTCGTTCATCTGATGTAAAGCGACACGGTCGCCCATAACAGTTGCAGAGTTGTCACTCGAACTTTAAAATAATGAAGTGTTAGCGTGACACTGCACTGCGCACGTCATCCTGAGACATCCCACAGTCTAGTAATCAGATTACCAGACTGTGTGATCAGGTCGTAATGTCTCATTTTCCCAGTAATTTCACTAGCTATAATATCCTTCAAACCGTAACATAGTAGTGCTTGCACACTACTGTTTGGCGGCTGAATAACTGGCAAAGCGGTGGTACCTACCTAGACGATCTTTGCAGAAATGTTCTACCACCTAGTAAAAAAAAAATAACTTAGTATTCAAAAATATTAAGACAAAATCAAATAATTATAGCTGTTACAACTCTACCTCTTTTCCAAAGCCAAAATAAAATATTCGTAAAAAATGCTTCACAAACGAAAAACTTCACCGCACGCACCCTAAAACAAGCGCACCGCAAAAGTCAATAAATTAAGCTTAGAACACATGTATCACCCCCCGTTCGATAACTTAGTAATTAAGAAAGACATTAATCAAAGATTGGAGACACGCCGGGTTTTCTACGCATTTGATTGCGATGACAAACTGCCATAAGTCATGCATTCGCGAACGTGGGTGCTGAGCCTTATAATGGAGTAGATAATATTACTGTGGTGAATAGAACTGAAATGATGTCGTGTGTTCAGTTACTGCTCTATACGCTTTTTAAGAAGATGTTTAAAGACGCAATTGCAATCTGTCTTGTTATAACATAATAAATGGTTTGCATTCCTAGGAAGCTGGTTGCGTAAGATAAAGTTGATTTCAGAATCTGCCCTAGAAGTTTTTTTACGTCGATTAGGTCGCTTCGGAGGTACACTATAAGAAAACGCAAAATTATTTGCAGTGCGTGTATTTTTCAAAGAGCGTGGAATAGATTACGGGATAGATAACACACAAAGACTTCTGTTTACATATATACATTTTTGCTAAAAAATCGAATTTTGATTCTCAATGCCGTACACCAAAATGGTCAGAACCGCGAAGAGTCGTAAATGCAAATGCAAGTGTAAGCGGTCAAATTGGCCTTCTATGTTCAGCACTGGACATTTTCCAGATGATGATCATGTTTTTTTTTTGTTATATTTTGGCTCCACACATAGTGTATTTAGCCAGTGTCAAGTATTATATTTTCATCGTAGTAAAAAATATTTAACGCAAAGTGATGTCCTAGTCATAGTCATAGTCATAGTCCAGTCTAAGTCAGCTAGTCAAAGTCCAGTCTAAGTCATGTTCCAGCAAAGTGGTGGCAACTTTACTAGAAGCTTCTATGGAGTTTTGGAAGCAACACGACAAATCACGTTTCACCACATTATATCACTTGCCCTCACTCATGCTCGTAATTCAGCACTTAATGCGTAAAACTGACGGGCCCGATAGCTCAGTTGGTAGTATCCCTGCCTTCTGAACTGAGGGCTGTGGGTTCGATTCCTACCCGGGACAAACATTTGTGTGATGAACATAGATGTTTGTTCTACGTCTGGGTGTTATATTGTATTCTATGTATGTATTTACAAACAAAAAGTATATAAGTATTGTATCAGTTATCTGGTTCCCATAGTACAAGCTATGCTTAGTTTGGGGCTAGATGGCGCTGTGTGAAATGTCCACACATATTTATTTATTTTATTTAAAACGCCACCAATTTTTTACATTAACACTGGAAAGAGCATAAGTTTTGAAAAATAATACAATGCAACGACGTGAACTTATCCGCGTTCCCGCCAAAACTGCGATGATCATGTTGTAAAACCTATGTTCATAGTAGCATTCAAAAATGTTTGTTTCTTTTTCAGTGTTCGGTAAGGCCAGTTCTATTGTAAACTTTACCTATATGTCACACATTATCTACCTCTAAATACACAAACATCATCGACAAAACTTAAACATATTAAAGAGCCCTCCCTAAAAAGATAAACATAAACATGCATAGGTGACTCATTTTCCCTATACTTTTAATCTTCCAAAACATTCGCCAAAATTGGGGCAGCGTTCGCACCTCAAAAAATCGGGAGCCTGTCTTACAACAATACCTGTACAGTCAAATACAACTCTATGTCTTAGATGATAAAGATGGAGTTCAAGTGATTCTTGTCTGTGTTAAATTGGTAAATTAACATGAGGGAGTGGACGTGACATTTATTGTTTGACAAGCATCGATCTGCCCTTTGCTAAGCGAAGCGTGATCGAGTCAAAGTTCATGGGTTTTTTCTTTGATGATATGGAGAACAGGTGTGGGAGCGCCATATAAATGGTAGAAAAGTACAAAATGGTAGAAATGGTACTCTTCCAAACTATATTTTCAGACCATATCATTTTAAGTTTACTAAATTACCAAATTTTATCTAGGAATAGTTTGCAAAAAGAGTGCACCAACTAACCAAGGTAATGACGAATTAGGTTTAGAAACGAAATGTGCTGATTACTAAAATGACATTACAATTTTCCGTACCTATAATTTATGAACACTATTTCATCCTCGTTAAGACCACAGATAATACAATAGTAAGACATAACCTCACCTTATACACAGACGGTTTCAAAAAATATTATGAAAGTTTTTGTTGATGCAGACAACTCGTTGGCATTACTATAGGTATTTATTTGATTTTTTTACACTTGATGACGTGTTACATGTTACAAAAACCACGTAGGTGTTATCCAATTTAGCGGCGACGCGACGACGTATCTTCGACACAAACAAATCCTGAGTAAGCCCTTCGTATGTTTCACGCAATCTTTAGTCTTGTTTATCACTACATGCTCTGCTATAAGATTGCGATTGTTCAAATTCTGAATGGTTCTGTGTGATTCAGCGTGTGTGTTGTGTTCGTAAGTTTATTCTTATATGTTTTAGTGCATGTTTGGGAAATTAAATGAAAACAAGCAAAATTTATGTGTGCTTACTTGGAAGGTTTTATTGCAAGAGGCAGAGACAACAACGATTGACAGCTAGGTTTTTAAATGTTATTCGATATCATAGATAATAAAAGTGGACTGTAGTTTTTAGGTCTGTTTACTCGATCAAGCCTCAATTTAAGGTCCGTTCACACGGTCATATTTCTGTGTTAAACAGTGCATAGTATGCATAGTATGCATACTATGCACTGCATACCCTGCAGTTGTAAGCTGCCAGCCGAATACAAGTAACTTGGTTAATTAGTTTTGACGAAATTATACTAATTATTATTGCAAATATTAGTCGTAAGTCATTGATCATTGGTGTTGGTCATTAATGTTTGTCTTTGATGTTGGTCGTTGTTCATTGGTCATAGGTCATTAGTCATTGGTCATTGGACTTATTACAAGAGACAGGACTGCTCAATACAGTAAAAACCAAAATAGGTCGGCGATGAGAATACTCTAAAACAGTACTTACGTTAAGTATCAAAATCAGTACATAAAATGAGTAGATAAGATTATACAAAGTCTTTTTAGCTTAAAATGTTCACTTGTACTGGATGCATTCTCAATCTACCGCAGGAAAATGCCAAATCACGGTTTTGAATATCGAATGATGTCGAATGTGAAGTCGGCACACTCGGCGCTCCCCCAGGCGCTTGTAACGTGCTATTATCTGATTTATCTATTAGGAACCGAGTTCGAATCAAGTGTGGCAACTTCTTTACCTTGTTTTATGTCACATATTGTTTATTAACGAGATATTTACCATGTAATTTATTTGTTTCGAGTTGCCGATACATGGTAAATATCCCGTTAATAAACAATATGTGAGTAATGTTAGTGACCATGGAAGTTTAAAATCTTATATTGTTTTATGTCATGAAATTGTGCATGACTCTTTAATTGCATTTGAAAATTGTTCATACATGATGCACGTCTACATCCCTCTTTCTTAAACTACGTGTGAGATGACTGGTAGAAAATGTTTTAGCATTAAGTCCTCCATTTGTACTCTATTAGTGCAATAAAAAATAAAAAAAATATATATTACGATCACAATAAAAAGTTATTTGCCCACAATGTAATTTCAACTCCTTATTAGTATAAGAAAATGTGAAAAATGAAATCCTTTTACCCAATTTTACAAAAGGAAGAGATCCTACTTTTTTATTTGTTAC
Organism: Ennomos erosarius; assembly: GCA_963580505.1. Taxonomy (NCBI): domain Eukaryota; kingdom Metazoa; phylum Arthropoda; class Insecta; order Lepidoptera; family Geometridae; genus Ennomos; species Ennomos erosarius. Next base: position 10,465,264 of record OY756987.1, read on the forward strand.
CTCAGTACGCCGTCATATAAATAAATAAATAAATAAATAAATATGCGGGAACATTTTACACAGCGCCATCTAGCCCCAAACTAAGCATAGCTTGTACTATGGGAACGAGATAATTGCTACAATACTTAGATACTTTTTATTTGTAAATACATACATAGAATACAATATAACACCCAGACGCAGAACAAACATCTATGTTCATCACACAAATGTTTGTCCCGGGTGGGAATTGAACCCACAGCCCTCAGTTCAGAAGGGTGGGATACTACCAACTGAGCTATCGGGCCCGTCATATTACATCATCCGATTTGGAAAATTTTTTTTGTACTTGAAACTATACATGGCGTAGCGGTTATAATCTTTGGGTAAGAATACTTTTTCAGATTGGTCCCTGCCTGACCTGCCCTCCATCAAAATCGGTTCAGGTTAAATGTCTGTGGTTCAGGACTTTTGTTTTTAAACCAGTTTATCAAATAAGAAATAAAATTTAGCTACTTACTGCTAGATGTTGCCTCACAGTAGCCATACTTAGCTATATCGCATCGCAGCCAAATCCCAAAATAAGAACAGGTTTCTGTTCAAGTCATTCACAGCACTAGTCAATCGATTGATTTTACCCCATCACTTTAATCAGTTCGTTCACCTTATTCATTCAATCTGTAGTGTTCGCTCTGTTCATTCCGCCCATTCATTCGAGTAATGCAGTCGTGTACGCATCTACTATTAATTATTTTTTTTGTAATACATAACAATAAAACGTCTTGTGTTCAAAATAGGATTTTATTTAGTATCCTAAACAGTTTCAAGATACCAAATAAGACATTCTTGATTCTTGATACTTTTGCCAACATAATCAAAATCACCACAAATCGAAAGTTAATAAATGTGACGACTCCCCAATATCGATAGCCTGCAGGCGTTTTATCCTTACAACCGTTTACACATTCTCGGATGCAGGATGGCACATAATTGATCCTTATCCTGATTAATATATAAAATAGAAAAGTAATATTTAGGGTTGTTTTGTTTGGTTGTTTTTTTGGGGGTCATGCGAACCCTATCACTAAGGCTCCGCTGTCTGTCTATCCGTCTGTCACCAGGTTGTATCTGAACCGTGATTGACAGTTGAGTATTTTTTTTGCCGCTATAACAACAAATACTAATAACCTGCCAAGTGCGGTTCGGACACGCACACGTATAGCCTTCCGTATCATTATCAACAAAAATTAAAAAAAAATCACGTTTGTTGTATGGGATCCCCTAAAATATTTATTTTGTTCTGTTTTTTAGTATTTGTTATAGCGGCAACAGAAATATATCATCTGTGAAAATTTCTACTGTCTAACTATCACGGTTCATAAGATACAGCCTGGTGACAGACGGATAGACAGACAGATGGACAGCGGAGCCTTAGTAACAGGGCCGTTTTACGCAAGGAACCCTAAAAAGATGTTATAATAATTATTTCCAATACCACTTAATATATTCCCAAATGTGCCCATCTATTCTAGTTTTCTGACCTTTTGAAAACAGCAGAGATCGTTCAGTCATGGATAACTCTAGTTCCCCATAACCCCATTGTTTATGATAATGCCATGATTTGAGGATACAAAAACAACGTAATCTTTTTGTATTTGCCTACTTCTAGTATTTCAGGCACTAGTCCTATTTTGTGAAGTGGCAGCAAAACAACGTATAAAATACTAGGTAATAGGTTAAACATCATTAACAGCCTGAAGACGTCCACTGCTGAACATGTTGTTTCTTAATATTTTTGTCAGAAATATGAATGTAATCAAAACAAACATCGTAAAAAATAATAAATTACACCTGAATTCACTTCATAATCTCCTCTCGCATCCCCACATAATTTAGCGGATAAAGGAAAGAACGAAGAATACCTACCTACCCTCATATATGCGTACAGTCACGCTTATACTTAGTGAGTTACACCCCAAATTAATAGCATCCTAACAAAAAATACCCCCTAAGATAGGGGGGTGAATTGGGGGTCCATTTGCATATATGTCTCCCTGGCACCCCAAGGAGCGAGGATGTATTTTTAATTTCATTCTTATCCCTGTGCTTAAATCATGAGAGCGGCCATGCGTGCAGGGGTGGGCTACCCACCCCCGCTCATTTCGACCCCCCTGAGGCCGTTAGCTTGCGTCATACGTCGCTAACCGCGTACAGAGTAAAAAGAAAAGAAATCTTAATAAGTTTGTTAGGGTGCGCTAAGAAAGTGTGGATACGCCATACGAAAATCAGGTCTGTACGTGGTTTTCCAAAAGAGCAACTAAGAGTACTTTTCTTGTCCTTTTTATCTATATTATGACTTTTTTATGTTATTGACCGACGTGACGAGCTAACCGTTCATCTGATGTTAAGTGACACGGCCTCCCATGGACTTGTAGAATAAAGAGTTTATCAATCTATGCATTTGTCATTTATTTGTTGAATTTTGTTTTGTTTGTTTGTGTTTTGTGTTTGTTTTGTGTTTGTTTAGATATTTTCAAAAGTTTTTTGAGGGCTCCCTATTATATTATAGGAAAAAACCAGCAAAGAAAGTCAGGCTTCGCTTACATCCCTTCTATTACCGTTTCCCATCCATTCATTCTTTTCCTTTTCACTTCCCTCTTCCCATAAACAGGGTTAGGTTAGGACAACTCATTTGCCCGTGCGAAGCCGGGGCGGACCAGTTAAAAATATAATCCTAAAATTTATGTACCACCGCATTAATTAGCATGAGTCTTATCCATCCTAGTCTTTCATCTTATAAGCAACCTACAAAAAAACAAGCATCGTCATTTGGGCGAGCAAATTTCGCGGAAGTTTTTCCGTTCTTCCTTCCACACCATGGTTATGTTACTTGCGTATATATGTCAAATGCGGTAGTGTGTGTTGACATTAAAAGTTATGTGTGTGTGCGTGTTGGCACGAAACGAGAGCTGATTACTTGAATTCGTTGTCTTTGTTTTTATTCTTAATTGCTAGCTTTGAAGACGTCGCCGTGGCAAAATGATTAGTTTTAGATGATTCAGAATAGTAAAAGACTAACTGAAATCTTAAATTAGATATACTACAGGTAGGTTTAGGTAAGTAGGCATCAAGCAGAAGTTTTTAGATTGATAATAAAATAACGACCTAGTTATAATTATGAAGATTTATTTTCGACGATAGAAACAAAAAAAAGGGGAAAATCATTTTCGAGTTTCTTGACTTTTCTCAAGCTGGTATGGGTATTAGTAGTAGGCAGCTACAAGTTTTAGTGTAAGTTATTTGACACAGTCATAATTAGGTAATTAACAAATAAACTATCGACGGAGTTATTGCCTATGATATTGACAAAATTGTGTAGGGAATTTTGTTTCCAAAACCCGTAACTTCAGTATTTGCAGAGGCGTCCCAATCTTAATTAAATACTGCTCAGAGAGAATTTATTCGTATCGGCTTACACTGACTTTGATTAAAACCAAGAAAATATTGTTTTACGAACCCCCCAAACGAATCCTTATTCAAATATCAAAGAAATCGTTAACGCCAGGAAAGGAGTAAGGGACAAATGGGCCGCTCGATTTGAAACAATTGGCGGCTGTACAATGCCGAAACAATGATGTTTATGTAGAAACGGAGTTCATTTGTTTTTGTTTTAGTACTTGAAACAAATACAACTTTGCCATCATTTTTTACTTTACCATATTATATAGGACTAGGTACCTAGCCATATTCTGTCGGCAGCCCGGCACCGTCAACCAGTAGTGATCAATAACGTGACGGGCTAGTCATTTACCATGTTATCACGAGCCGACTATAACTCTTTCAGTGGCCTCGGAACTTGAAATAAATTTTCACATGCATACTGCACTGCGCACTTCATCCTGAGATATTGGTACCAGATTATTACTTATACATTAGGTTGTTAGATCAGGATCAGGAGGAGAGCTCTTGCTCAGTAATTTCAATATGTACACTTACAGGGCCCTTCAAACCGAAACACAGTAGTGCTTGCACACTAGGTCACAACTAGTATGGGTAAACTCTATACCCTCTATTAAAAGTGGCACTTACATCTGCACACGTTTCGCCGTCAATCCCAGCTGTTTTCGTAAAACCATTGTTGTTAAGCCAAGTCAGAAGCCTGGAATCTCAGGACAAAACGAAGCTTGGAATTTTGGACATCGCGGCTGACCACTTGATGTCTATACAAAAGAAAGTAAGACTGAGTGGTGGTTTTTTTTTTGGAATGTATGGAATATGGAATAAGATTAACTCTATGAAGAACCAGGTTCTAGACATGAATAAATGAATTAATGAATGACCACCAATACGATTTCTATGGAACCTGAATGTATTCCTAAATATCAATAGTTTTTCCAAATCGGGTAGATGAGGGAGATAACGAGGTACGAAACATAAGTAATAAAAAGTTATTTTTAGTTATACATACAATTTAGTATCTGTGGTTTTACGTACCCACATAAGGAAGATGATGGAGATGATGAAGCTGGCAAACGACTAAGAAAGTAAAAATTGCAGGTGAAATAAAGTTGTCAGTGAAAAATATAGAGTAAAGAGTTATTTTAAAATCGGAGAACCATAGCTTCAGAATCATTATTTTATCAAAATCTAACGAGATACAACAAAGGAGCCGAAAACAATAAATGATTGCGCAACAATTCCGTTGAAAGTCGGGCGAAATACACTAATTTGGGCATAAATATTAAGGCGGGCGAAACGCCGAATTTTAAAGGCGGCAATTTTAACCTACACTCTTATCCTGATCGCAGGATAATTTATCTTAACGAAAGAAAGGGGTGGCCTCGACAGGGGCGCGGGTGGCAGGGGGTGGCTCGCCCAAAAATTGGGTAAAAATGTTGCCAGCGAGCGATTAAACCTTGGGGAGATGCGTTGTATTAATCACCACCCGCTCGCAGTCGTCTTCGGATTTCGCGGTGTCAAATCTAGAGCTGATAGCAACCCCTTGTTACTTTGAATAAACTATATTCAACAGCCTCAAATTCTTAACGCAAAATGCACTTTAGATAGTCTTAGTTCTAGATAAGTAGGTAGGTACTTAGTTTAGATTTAATTTAGTTTTCAGTAATCAAAAAGACCTTTGGTGGAGGGGAGAGTGCCCAGAATGCTGGCTGCATTGCCACGTTGTATAGCAATGCTTATTTTCTCAGCAAAAAAAGAGCCAGCCCTCTGGTCACCAGTCGCCTCCACCAAAAGCTTTGCCAAGTCCCTTTTTGATTACACTTAGTTTTTAGTTGTAAATATCTTCTTTTATGTTAAATAATTTCGTATTTGAATATAAGTTTTCAGTAATTATATTTTGTTCTTTTTTGATATACACTTAAAATATTTAAAAAAAGGTTTTTCATGATAAATCTTAAGATGGTATACAGTGAGAATGCACAAGCTTTTTTAAAACTTAATTTTCTTGTAGTTTTGCAGTTGGAAAATATTAACGAATTTTGTGTTAAAATTACACTTCATATATAAAAAAAAATGTTTGTCATGCTAAACCCTAAGCTTGCTCTGCAATGAGGAAAGTACACAAGCTTAAAACTTATTTTTCTTATGGAGTTTTACAAGATCGCCTCAAAATCTATTAGGCAATATACGCTCAAACAATAAAAAACGTTTGTCTTGATAAACCATAAGCTTGCTCTACAATGGGAAAAGTGCACATTTAAAACTAATTTTGCTTGTATTTTTAAGACAAAGTTATGACAACTATAATGCACTCCTTAGAACTTGTGAGTTTCATGCAAGATAACTATATTTTAGCTAGATAGGCGATCTGGTCAAAACCTGGAAGAGCCGGTAGATGCAGAAGGTAAGCAGGCAATCATAGTGGTGCTCTATGGGAGCTTAATAAATATGATCGGTAGGCGGACGTCGTCGGGCAGATGATAATGATGATGATGAATCATTATTTAAAAAAAAAAGTAAAACATGTTAGGTGGTAGTAATAGTTAGTTACAAATCCTATTTTTATAGGAGCTGTGTAGTCGGTAGCAGTAGTAGTTTAAAGTAGGTGCTCACAGCTCCACAGAATTCCCTAAGTCATTTGTCCGGGCGGGGCCACCTTGGCTTTGTTTTAATATTTTCGCAGGCATTATGAAGGGTTTCCTTGCTTTCAAATAATTTCGGCTTCTGCTCCTGAAGTTTTGATAAAAGTTTCATTCTATCAATAATTAACGCGAACGCGAACAATCCAGGGTTTGCTGATGCGATTATAAAGGTTGTCGGTGGCGGCTTTTTGCCTTATCTTAATTTTTTTCCTAAATTCCGAAGTTGCCCGAAGTTTTTCTTTGTCCGTAATCGAGTTTGGAAAGTTTCGGGAAAGGGGAGACGCGGTATGCGTAATAAATTATGAATTGATGCATTAGGGGGCTTAATTATGTTTTTATAATTAATATGACAATACTAATATGAGTTGGTCAAGTAGCGTGTTCCATTCCATTTTCAACCTACCAATAAGTTTGCTCATCATTACTAACTTTGCAATCAATTCAAGAGGAAATCGTAATGAGACTACATATTATTTTCGTAAACTTAAGACAAACACGGGCTATACTACACCTCTAAGCTTAAAACCTATCAACCAACGAAAAGTATTTCTCGTCTCAATCCTTTATACTTTCCTTGTCGGTTAGCCCTGACGTTTTGATCCAAGGGTTATGTTAGCAAAAATCTATACTTAAATAAAGAAAATAAAAAGGTCACGTACCGTTCAGTATTCAAACCAGTCGACACAAAGCAAATGGAGGGTGTTGTGCCAACAGTACCACCGACATGTGACTCGACACATTCTTTACACACGTAACTTTCTAATGAAAGGTTTTCAAGGAAGTTTGGAGTTACGTGTGCTTGTTCGTAAATGTACGTGTCTTCGTTTTATTTTTAAATTTTGAGCTCCGTTAATCGGTACCTTCGACCTATCTTTTCGTCCAAAATACCGTAGAGCCTGAAAACAAAGGTTTTCAATCAGTGTGTGTTGCCAGTGATGACATATGAAACTGAAACGTGGTCTCTTACTGTTGACCTTATTAGTAAGCTCAAAGTCGCGCAATGAGCTATGGAGAGAGCTATGCTCGGTGTTTCCCTGCGAGATAAGACGGAACGAGGAAATCCGCAGAAGGACTAAAGTGACCGATATAGTCCTTAAAGTGAGCAAGTTGAAATGGCAATGGGCAGGCCACATCGCTCGCAGAACTGACAACCGATGGGGAAGAAAGGCTCTCGAGTGGCGACCATGAACCGGAAGGCGCAGCGTAGGCAGACCCCCTACTAGGTGGACCGACGACCTGGTGAAAACCACTGGGAGCCGATGGATGCAGGAGGCGAGCAGTCGCTCAAAGTGGCGCTCTCTGGGGGAGGCTTATGTTCAGCAGTGGAAATCTACGGGCTGATGATGAATCGGTACCTTTATTATGATGACTTTGTAGTGTATAATTCTCTTCGTTGGAATGGCTTAAGACACATTATCAGTCGGAAGTTGTTAGTGTACATGGACCTCTAAAATAAATTGCCAATTTAAATGCACATCATAGAGGGTGTTGCCCAAATCACCATGCTTGGTGATCACCGAGGATTCTAATTTGCTAAGAAAAATGCTGCTGACCCCGGAATTATGTAATTTCGCATTCCTTGACAGTAGCATATTTGGAAAACTCCTTCTAAATATCGCAGTCTATGATAAATAAATAAATAAGCATAGTTTGAAGTATCTTCTTCTTCTCTTAAGCAACGTTCGCTGCGGTTACTACTATGATGAATGACCGCTACAGCAAAAAGTTGATACTTAGAACTGAGCGCTACCGTGCTTCGGAGGGCACGTTAAGCCGTCGGTCCCGGCTGATGTCGTAAGACAATAGTCGTTAAGCCAAGTCAGAAGCCTTTGGGCGGCCTAAAACTTCTGACACAAGGGCTGACTACTTGCCTACACGAGAAGAAGAAGAGTTTGAACTATGGGAACCGGATAACTGACACAATACTTAGATACTTTTTATTTGTAAATAGGATAGCCTACATACATAGAATACATTATAATACCCAGGCACACTAGAACAAAATAGATGTTCATCACACAAATGTGTCCCGGGTGGAATCGAAACCACAACATTTAGTTCAGAAGGAGTAACTGAGCTATCAGGGGGTCTAGTAAATATATCAACCACTAACGCTAACGCCAAACGCTAACTCTAAAACTGTATTGAAATGACATTCGCTGCGGAAAAGTAAGCGATTTCAGAAATGTCATTTCAGTACATTTTGGAGTTAGCGTTTGGCTTGGCGTTAGCGTTAGTGGTTGGTATCTTTGCTAGACCCCCAGGCCACTCAAAAGATGATGTAAGTACTGTTTGTTCATCGTTTTTAATGTTTCCGTCATTACAAGGCGGTTGTGAGCATTAATTTGTCTTGTCTTGTCTTGTCTAATTGTTGTTTGATTATAACTAATATATTACGTTATAACTACTCATATTTCTACAGCGGTCAACAGCTACGACTGAAAATTGAAGAAACCTCACGGGTCAGCGCGCACTACTAACCATTGGCATCGGTCGCTTGCCAATTAGTACAGCGGTACACGAGTGGCCGGCGGACCGCGTAACCGAATCGAGTGGAGGATTTGTTTGCTAACGTTAACTACTTGTTTATTTGTTTGTTTGAATTTAGTTTGTTGTGTATTTATTTTTTATTTATGACCTATGTTCACAACTTTAGTTGTTATATTATATGAAATATTATTATGACCAATTGGTCACTAAACTTGGACAGTTTTTGGTTGAGGCAGATTCTCGTTACGGCAAATTTTTTACGGCAAATTCGAGATGCATCGCATGACGTATTTAAACAAGAAAAATGCCTCTGTCTGAATCCTCCTTAAAAATATAACCTGGGCAAGCGTGCTCCATCGTCAAACGCGTTGTCACTTACCCACAATCAAGTGGCAAATACAGACATAAATAACAAATAGTAATATTATTATATTACTAACTATATAATAATCTCACATAAATGAGTAAATTAGAGCTAAATCATTTATTGCCCACATGCTATTTTTAGCACTTTCGTAATTCAATGACAATATTGTTAAATAAATAAATAAATAAATATTTGTAGGTAGTATACTTAATGTCACGCATTGCTCTATAACCAAGTCTGATTCGGTGTGAAAACAAATTTTTTTAATTATTTATTATACAAGATTTTACTAACTTTGTACTCCATTCTATTATAATATTTATAATAATCGATTAGTGTTACATTTTTTTAAATATCTTTTAGTTTTTCACAATTTTCAAAACAAACACGTAACTCAATAAACAAAAGAGTAACTTTGAATTATTATACTAATTATAATAACAAATAATAAACAAAAAACATCAAAAATGTATTGTCCTATCAAAAAAAGGCGAAAGTTTTGAAAGCTACTGTTCGTGTTCATTATTCCAAGAAACGTAGAAGTTCTTTCAATGGCTTCCCGTATTCATGAAAACGAACCTGAGAAAGTATGAAAAGCTAGTATCAATTTAAATACATGTTCAGAAATTTTTGCGCCGCCCAATAATTTGAAAGTTAATATTATGCTAAAAGCATCACGTGCGAGGTACGGTATGGCACAGAGGTTCGTGCATGGATTTTAATTATTGTCATGTACCAAATACGACTTCTAATAAATGTCATTATGAACCTGTAACTTGGCAAATATATACCTTTCATTCCTAAAATTAGAACACTCCTTACTGCTTTAGTGTTAGGGTCGAACACTGCTGGTAGCTTTGTCAGGTGGCAGCACTTATAAAGCGGTACTGATATAGTTCTTTAATGGAACAGCGATGCCACGTGCGTGACAATGATAGTACGTAAATAACAGAGGTAAAGGTATAATGTGGATGCAAGCGGTACGAATAGTCTTTGTACGAAACTTTTGTGGTATTTGAGCGGTAATATGGGTACCATTCGAAGGTAGACGGTCTCATTAAAATGATGATTTAAATTACTGCATACCGGTTTATAGGTTAGTTTTTCTTTTGTTTCAAATAGTTTGTGAATCCGTCCTTTGTTTTGGAATTTTTCGCTTAGAATTTATAACTCTTTTAACAGCTGCGATTTCGCAAGTAATAAGAGAGTCGAAGTCATGGAAGCTTTTTACGTCTTATCTAACTTATTCAGGTGAAGCTAAATCCGTCGTAAAATACAATCTAATAAAACACACATAAAACGTGAATTAATTTCTTAAAATAACACTTAACCTACCTCCGTCATCCTAATATTGAACCAAAACAATGGACAATAAGAACCAGTAGGCCGTATAAAGCGTTTGCGCGGCGCACAACACCCTTAGGGGGGGTGAACGAGGACAGGGGGTGTGCCCCCCACTTAAGTCCTACCCTTTTAAAGATTCCTCCGTCCTCTCATTTTTAAGACTTTACAATACCAACACATACATATATTGCGAGGGTTCTTAATTTATATTAGAAGTTCGGGTAAGAAACCGTGTACCTCCTATATCCTTGTGTGTGTGAGAGAGATTGGATTTTTCCGTGTTGTCGGTAATTAAAGCGTATTTCATTAGGGGATGTGGAGATGAGGCTTAATGAGGTCGCAGGACGTTGCGGTCGGGATAATGTCGGCCGCACGCTTGGTACGAACGAGTCTATTAATAGACGAGCGGTTTTAACCACGTGTTTTTCAAATTTGTGCCCCAAATGGTTGTTAAAGTATTTCAAAACTCTCTTAGAGGTAGATTTTCGAAAAATTCTAGCATTGCTTTAAGCCATGAAACCAATAGAGCCAATAGGGGGCTAGAAAAATGATCCAAAGACTCTATTGGTTTGATTGGTGGCTAGCTAGCGTTGACTCTCAGTCAGTCAGGACTTTTCTACATTATTAATTTGTAAAAGAAAAATTAGAATCACGAGCTGGGATTGAACCCGATTCCATCCATCCCTCAAGCCAGGATATGCTTTACCTGACAAGTGGTCGTGTTGTGGTGTGTCTTTTCTACATTACAATGTACCCAAAAAATTTAGTGTTGAATGTGAGGAATTCTGCGGGAAGGTATAAAGAACTAGTGGGGTATTGCGACTCCGTTCGATTTCTGGTGGGATTTGTGAATTTCACAGAACAAGAACAAGAGTGTCGCCGTAATTGGATATTGAGTAACAATTTACTCCAAACATAAAAAAATTCTTCAAAGGTCTTATATACAAAATGAACCTCTTATTTATAAAAACTTTTTATTATTTCACTCTTTTGTTTTTAAAATCAGGCATGTAATAAAACTGAGGAGTTAAGTAATACCAGTAACAGTATGCAGGTATCATGACATAATATGCCACAAAAAGTCAGTGAATTTTACTTTGATATTGTGTGATCCTCAATAATTGTAGTCATATAGATAATTGAAAGAGAAGGAAATTCCAGGGTGGGTGGTAGACACACAAAAAAATGAGTTTTTGACCGCAATCTATCAAAAAGTTTAAGGCTTTATTTAGCTTTTTAAATAATGAATAGGTAATCTGAGTCATGATAAATAAAATATTTGTGAGTATTTTGAAGCTTTTTTGGCATCTTAAAATATTTACAAGTTCAAATGTTCGTTTAAAATCTGTAGGTACCGGAAACTCAATACCACATCCATTTTAAAACTTAGTAAGCTGCATACCAACAAGCAATAAATGTGACCAACAGCACTTTTCGAGTTGAGAACCCTAATGGGTTAAGACGGAGGGATGACGCCAAATTTTTGGAATTTCAAGTGTAATTAGAGAAGCGATCGCATTAGGGTTGTCACTTTTGGTTTATGGCAGCCACTGGGGCCGGAGTTTTGTGAAGTTTTATCAGTGGGAGTACTTTATTTGTGTGTGTGCTTGGGGTCCTATGAATTAGAATATGCCCTGGAAAATTGTACTTGTCTTGAATTCACTATTATAGTCCATAAATATTAATTATAAGTGTCAAGATGATATTATTATATTTATAATTATCACTACCACACTGCAAAAAATATAGTGCATTAACGCATACATTATATTTTAATTTATCACTAAAATTATTCTGTATATAGGTAGCAATTTGGTTAAAAACAATTTATTTCAAATCTCAACAATCTAAACAGTATCAATACAAAGTTTTCGCAATTCATTAAGAGGCACACATCCGCAGAACAAACACGATTAAGTAATTAAAAGGCGGTTACACACGAAGCGGAAACGTGGGATGCATAGGTGCCGCTGACAGGTCTGAGGAAGACAGATTGTTGAAGACTAGACACCTTATGATGAAAAGTATGGAGATGGCACTTTTAATAGCTACAAAAGCGCAAGGTTTTTGTGATTGTTATATGACATTAACTCAGACACTTGGGTGTTTATTACGTAATTGTATATACAACTGTGCCATTCTTACAGGTCAAACCATTACTGAAGGTAATTCATAACTTCGTAGGTAATGAAAAGTATGGGAATGAAACCCGTTTTTCTAAGAACAATGTCCTAATTCATTAAACATTTTAACAAATACGAAGAATCTGGATTAAAGACTATCCGTCTTACCACAAAAATAATTTTAAACATTGCTTAGATACATGTTTAGTTAGACAGCGTCTAAAAGTTAAATGCTCCTTAAACGGATGTTTTATTTTTGTCACCACAAAACCATGTTTATACCGTGTTTACCTAAACACTGTCTAACTCGATCCACATTTTTCAAACAAGGTGACATTATACGAATCGTTTCATTCCGCGCAGAACTCATTTTGTAAATCCAATACATGTTAGCGTCATAGCAGTGACCATAGAAAAAACGGAACGTTATTAGCGTGAAGTTTGACTGTGTGTGTTATGGTGACAGCGACAGTTAAACACCTCTTAAACTAAGGGTTGAGTATGTTTAAATTTTAGCACATGTTTAACGCCTGTCTATCTTAAACGAGTGTTAGGCGCGGATTTGTGGTATGGAATTCATGAAACAACTGTTCAACAAGTGTTTAAGGCCCGTCTAAAACTTTTGTGGTAAGACGGTAAGATTTTGATTAAGTTGGATATGATTCGACAATAGACACACATGAATTTATTGTAAAATATTTAGGATAATATTCTGTTGTTACAAATAAATCTTAAATTATATATAACACCGTTGTTAAAAAATCTACATGATAATCTTTGTTGTTCTTATTAAATGAAGCAATAAAATTAAGATTATTTTTCTAAGAAATATCTCAACCCACTTGCACAAATGAGACTCTTATAAGTCCCTCTCCATCATCTGAAGCACTTCCTTGAATGATTGTCGGAGACACGCGTGTCGTATCGCACATCTCCCGTGTCGTGTGCACGCTGCTATATTTAATTTTAATTTTTTTAAATAGTACTATTTAAAAGACTTGCGCACCGGGGGTAGATACGCTATTATCTATATTGTGTTTTTTAGTATTAGAAATAAAAATAAATATGCTGAAATCTGTGAAAATTGCAACGTTCTAACTATCATGGTTCATGAGAATACTAGCAGGTAAAGTAATACCTATAATCCATTTATAATCCCAGCAGCGAAAGAATGGAACACATTACCAGCGCCTTTGTTTCCCGATAAGTACAATCTGAAGCTCTGAAGAGCTTGACTTGAAAGTCGAGTGAATAGGTGTCTTCTAGGCAAGCATGTATCGTTGTAGACCGCATCCTCACTTTCCATCAGGTGAGATTGTGGTCAAATGAGGTCGGCCCTATACTAAAAAAGCACTGACAGCGAATACAATTTTATTTTTATTTTATTTATTTAATTGCGTTACACAGACTTAGTATATACTACTTAAAATAAAGTAATCTAAATCAATGTACTCGACAAGAGTGTTGCAATGTCGTTTTAAAGCAGACAGGGCTTAAACAGTAACTTATGTATTACTCTATCTCTAGGTATCTATACATAGTTAGGTAAATAATATTATAATACGTTAGGAGGTAAGTTGTCACATGTACAAGCATGTACAAGGTTGAGAAGCGTCTTAAATTAAGCTTTCATGGACAAGCTCAACACGCTCAAGCTCATAACACGTTAATAATTAATAAAAACAATATTATATACTGTTGTACACTATTGATAAACTGGTAATGGTATCCGTTAGATTGTTGTTTTATGATATTGATGCATGTTTGTCATTTAAGTAGTCACTAGGGTGTAGTAACATTTTTGTGTTAAAAAAGTTTTGAGTTTGCTCTTGAATGTCTTTATTTTCGTTCGTGATATTTTCGGAATTTTATTTTAGATCTTTATTAACATGTAATGTGACCCTTTTTCTTTAAGATCATCACCAAAAGCCCGAAGACTTCCACTGCTAAGCATAGGCCTCTCCCAAAGAGCGCCACCTTGAGCGACTGCTCGCCTTCTGCAACCATCGGCCACCTAGTGGGGCCTGGCCTACGCTGCGTTCTTTCTCTAAAGTAGGTATATACGCAAATATGTGCTGTGTTTTAGATCACAGACCTTTAAAATAGGAGCCTTGAATATTTATCCATTCCGTGTACCACACGAGATCATAACAATGCGTGGTGAAGGAAATAGTCGTGAGAACCAGCATGTTCAAGAACCCAAAAATCCCAGAACATTTCTTACGCTCTCTGTGTAAGAGAAGAGAGTATCCCAACAGTGGGAACGCATTGGGCTGATGACGTATAAGTATCTATTTTACTATAAAACTCGCCTTCACTCTAAAATCTAATTTCTATCCACTTTTCGTTGAAGAGATCTGTCGTGCAAGTAAGCGAAACAAAAACCAAACAACCCCTAATAATTATATTTATATAAAAAGAATTAAAATAAGAAAGTTCTAGATTATAGTAATCAAAAAAAATCAATGTATTTCTTAGTTTTCATTATGCTACTGCACGGTATAAGCTACGTTTTCCCACGTTGATGGATTGTACTTACGTGGGGGACGTGACGTATATTGTTAATTGTTGCCAGCACCCTATCTTAAGTTGAGAAAACAGCTATGTAAACACTAGTAGTACATAGGCTCTACCTTGGTTTTTGATCCGCGGTATTTCAGTGCGTGAAATGAACGACGAACAGTCAAAATATTTTATAAGTAAATCGGCACCCATTCCAAACATAGTGACAAGTTCGTAAAAGAACACGCTACCGTTACGAAAACGTAACGAAAACCGTTACGTAACCAAAACCCAACTAAAACAAAAATGTAACGAACATAAATAAACTCGCGGAACCGTTCGACCTTGCAAAGCGAAAAGTACGACAAAATCCGAAGACAATTTTTAAGTCACTTTTCAGTTTACCCAAGAAGAAAAAAAGCAAAATAGGTACGCGAAAATCGCTTCGGACAATTATTTTTCACCCGAAATTCGAGACTTAACGAAATTCAAATCGCTTAGTGAGCGAAGGAATTATAGAAAAAGCCTGCGCATCTTCAAAGGTGGTATCAACCCTTTGGGCAGGGTGAGAGGGGGTGAGTTGCGGGTAGCGCGGGGTGGGGTGGATGGGGTACGCACAGTAATATAGAAAACTTGTGTTAGCCCAGTTCCTCGCCTTTGTAACATCATTTCGGCTGCCGGTGTAGTGCGACCGAGTAGTTTTGAGAGTAGCCTTTGTGTTCGTCATAATGAGAATGGCTCGGGTTTTTGAGTGGAAATGAGATTTTTTTGAATTGGGCTTTGTAATTACGAATGGATACTTTTGGTTATGTTTGTGCTTTAAGATAACGTGCGAATTACTGAATTTCCTATTCTTAACTTCACTTATTACCTACTTATCTAATTTGTCAATACTGACGTATCGTATGTGGTATAAGTAAGTAGTGGTAGTGCTTATTTATAAATTAAGTACATTTATACTGGGTGTAATTGAATTCATTAGCATCCTTTGAAACTATGTACCTACTCCTGATACCGGTCACGTGTGGACCAACATTTTTGAATTTTAACACATTGGTTTGGTAATAATAATAACTCGAAAAAATAGAATAACTTACTTAATCAAATGCTACAATACAAAAATTAATGAAAATAATGAATACAAGGTACATACAAGGAATAAAAACGTTTAAATGTATCAAAATCACCAGTGCCAACTGAGTTAAGCGCCGCGGCAACCTTCATAATTTTCAATAAAAATATTTTCATTTACACTCTTTACTCTTTAATAATCATCTATAAATGATGTACTATCATGGGCTCAATTTATGCTAATGAATTAAATTACACCCTGTATATACTTTTCGTGGTCGCCACTCGAAAACCTTTCTTCCCCATCGGTTGTCAGTTCTACGAGCGGTGTGGCCGGAAGGCGAAACGTAGGCAGACCCCCCACTAAGTGGACCGACGACCTGGTGAAAACCGCGGGGAACCGAGCATAAAGTGGCGCTCTCTGGGGGAGGCCTATGTTTAGCAGTGGAAATCTACGGGCTGTTGATGATGATGATGATAATGATGATATAATTTTTTAAAAGCAAACATATAGTCTATTTCTAAACCTGTATGGCTGTAATCACCGTATAAAGCATAAGTATTGCAATTGTGTTGAAAAATAATTTAAATACCCAATGTTTAATAAAAATTATTAAAGTATCAAAACCGTGACATCCCTCTCGAGCTTTATAATTTAAGAAGAAGAAACAGGCCATAAGAAATAAATGTAAAGAAGGAGAAGAAACGTTTGGACCCCGAAAGGGTTGAAAAAGGGGTGCGAAATCACCCCCACCTGTACACATACAGTGCTTTCAATTTTACAGCGAAACAAGAATGTATTTGTGTTTGTTTGTTGAGGTTTTTGCATACATTTTTCGTATTTTATTTTTCTTTATTTTTGTTATGGATGTCTCTACATTTTTCGATGACAGAATTCAGAAAAAGAGAAACATATATATAAATAATGTCATTAATTTGAAATTTGTTAAATATGTCGTTTTAATTCATTTATCTAGTTAGCTTTATCTATTATTATGAGCGGTCACCACCCTTCAACATCAGGCAAACGACTAGCTCGTCACGTCTTTACTTACATAAAAAATATTCAAGTAGAAATAATTTTATTAAAAATATATTATTAAGGAATTAAAGGACATATGTATAATAAAATGCTTTCTGAAATATTATTTGTATAAATACCTACATAAGCTTACATATTTATTTCGCATGTTGTAAGACATCGTCAAACCTCCGTGCATTACACGGCTAAAAAAAATGCAAGCAAACCCGTTGCCTTAACCTACTCACCGTTCCAAGTGTGCGTGCCCGCTTCAGTGTGGGTGAATTTTTGCTTGCAAGAAATAAATCGTAAGAAGCATGTATTTGGGACCCGCTGTTCTTTGTTTCATTAGAAACGGGGTAAGATGGTGCGATTTAAATTGTTTTCACGACATGTATTGATTATTTTGGGGCCTTTGTTCCACCGTCATTTGTTTTGGTTAATGAAGGCTTAAGAAAGCTCGAGCTGTGGTCGCGGTCGCCCGGCTTCAAGATTGATTTTATAAAATTTTCTGTAGGTGATTAACAAGAATTGCTCGTAATTTCCTATGAACTAAAAGATTTATCGTAAAAAGTAAATTTTAAAAGGGTTCCGTTAATTGGTGAAGGATTCGCGCGAAAAATGTAATTTTATATAAAAAATTGAATATTATCATTCTCTATTTATTATTTTTAAATATCTTTTTTTTCAAAACAGGTTGTTTCAATTATTGAGAACTTATTTAGATGATATTATAATATATACTTTTTCTAGTTATTTCATTTAAAACCCAAACTAGTGAATTTTAATAAAATATCAATGGGACATTTTTTTTATGAGAATTAATGTAGACGTCACCAAAACCGGCCCTAACTAAAAATGTTGTGAATTTGGTTCACTGGCTTGGCTTCCAGCGTCTGGTTCATGATAACCTAATGTCAAAACTTTTTTCCCGTGCAAAAATACATGTCCTGTCGCGGGAATCGAACCCACCGCCTCCGGGTTATGAGCCGACAAGCTCAACCACTACACTACAGAGGCTGTCAAACAAAAAGGGACTGGAAATTATATATTTTTTTTTGGTGCCGTATCTTAAATTTGATATTTCTCAGGTACCTACTACTACTACTACTACGACGTTATCAACTATCACCAATAGCAGGCACGATAGTTTTTCCTTCTATTCCAAAATGTCACGAAATAACTTTTCATTTTGTACATTTCCCGTATTCTTGTCGAGTTGGAACGTTTTTTGTTAGTATTATTAGTGTTTTCGTGCCGAGTCAGGAATGCTTGGTGGGAAGGTCATCGTGGATATAATATAGGTCAACGACCGTCAAAGACCATTTACTTCGCGTTTCAGGTTGTATTCTTTTCATAAATAGGAAAGGTGCAAAAGATTATTTCTAGCTTTCTAGGCCTATTTACCCGATTAGACCTAAATAGATTTTTATCAACATCATAAATCCAAGGGCCCGATAGCTCAGTTGGTAGTATCCCTGCCTTCTGAACTGAGGGCTGTAGGTTCGATTCCTACCCAGGAAAAACATTTGTGTGATGAACATAGATGTTTGCGTTTGCGTCTGGGTGTTATATTGTATTCTATGTATGTATTTACAAACAAAAAAGTATATAAGTATTGTATCAGTTATCTGGTTCCCATAGTACAAGCTATGCTTAGTTTGGGGCTAGATGGCGCTGTGTGAAATGTCCACACATAATTATTTATTTTTATTTATTTATTTAACATAGAACACCCACTGCTGGGACAACAAAAAAGAGTTCAGGACATAGGTAAATACAGGCTTCCACCATTTTATTAGAGCGCCATAATAGTCCCAGACATAACTAAAAAGAAAAGAAAGAAAAAAGACCCATGCGATCTCGCTACGTAAACTCACCTCCTGAGAAATAGCATCGGATTAACGACGAGAAATCGACACACTATTCGTGAGTAACAGTTAGATACATATTATTTAAAATGAACCACATTCATGGGAATTTTAATACTAAAACGGAAAATCATTAATCCGAAGCCGAGCGGGATTCAAGTCATGGTGAGGCTAATTGAATCGAAGTCGAACAGTCTAACATTGAGCCACTACAGCAGTGGTGTATATGGAAAATTTCAGATGGACTGAAAACCGGATATGATGACCTGTAAGTCCGTATAACCGAGAAAAGTTTAGCGAAGTCGCAATTTACCAATAATGAATAACCGGCCAAGTGCAAGTCGGATTCCCGCACGTAGAGTTCCGTACCATTCCGTACCATATATGAAAACGGGGTAAAACACGTTTTTTGTATGGGAGACCCCTTAAATATTTATTTGTTGTTATAGCGGAAACAAAAATACATTACTTATATCTGTGAAAATTTCAACTGTCTAACTATCACGGTTCATGAGATACAGCCTGGTGACAGACGGACAGACAGACAGACGCAGTGGAGCCTTAGTAACAGGGTTCGCTTTACCCTTTGGGAACGGAACCCAAAACCTGTCCATAACACCCATCGAAACACTTTGAAAACACCTTGTCACCTACAAAAAACCGATACAATTCCTCCAATCGAAATTCGATACCAATTAAAATGTCTCCCTTAAGATAGTATTTAAATTAAGGGATACTCCATTGAGTCGTCCCAGCGGACTCATTTAAATTAAGCTTTTTGAAAAACTCTCATATCTTCTTTACCGGGGGTGCTTGAGGTACGTCAAAGGGGGTGGCCGCCACGTTAAAGGGGTAAGGTATTTTTCTTAAGGAGGGGGGAGGGGTAAAAATGCGTAGCGACGCACACATCTGTGCGTGGATATTTACCATCGCACACAGACGTAACTTGTATGTAAAACACTTTAAGAAGCGTCGAAGAAATGCGAGAAGCTTAGCGGATACAGGGTGATGCGAAACTTAATTAATGAACGGGAGATAAGGTGTTTTTTTGGGGTTGGGATTATTTTTTATGAGGAAGTTGATGCTGCATGTCGGAAGTAGGATTTTTTATTAAAATCAAGCAATTAAATTTGTAATCCTAAAAGTTTGGTGTTTAAAGATAATACGGTGTCATTATGTCAGCTCACTGTAATCTTTTTTAATTAATAAAAATAAAAAAAATAAATGTTTTGGAGAATAAACTTTTTTCATGTAAACGATTGATGTTACGGCTATAAAACTCATAATAATCTACTTAATGTTAATTAAAAAAAGAAATAATATTTTTTAAACTACTGTTTCTTAGATAATGAAGGTACCTACTTAATATGTACATGTTTTTCTATACTTACCTTTTATTTTTCAATAATGATACGTCTTTTTTATTAGTATAATTTAAATTTGGTTATTACAAATTCTTATTTTATTGCAATCTTGACATCACCCTGTCGGCGGGGTGAAAAGCGAAAGGGTTGCGGAGGCGATCACCCCCCAAGGAGGGGGGTGTCCACCGCCTTCTTACAACCTTTTTACGGAGGGGGGCAGAGTAATAGACTTCTGAGACTGGATGCGTACATTGAAAATTGCTTTTTAGATTTTATAATGTTATATTTCAATTTAATATTATTTTGGAAGGCAGCCGTACGTGCCGCCGGATTTTTTACAAAACCTTCTTTTTAATTATTAATTTTATTCATAGCAATTTTCATCTACAGTTTATCCTTGAATCTAGCTCCTGATTAATTATTGCGTGAGGAAAAGTTGCGAATTTAAAAGATTCTTTTATCCTGGGTTTGTAGCTTATTTTTATTCTAAGAACATTACTATCATACCTACTCGTGTTAGCTTATAATTTTTTTTTTACGGGCAATATGCCTTTATTACTCAAGCGTTAGCTTGAGTAATAAAGGCTACTACAATAATAAAAACTAAACTAAACTAAAACTAACTACACTACACACTAACTAGCTATACCTACTACAAAGAACATATGGACTGTATAATAGACCGCTAATAATTACTATCTATTATATCAAAATCTTATAAATAAATGTTTCTTTTGTCAAGTGTGTTATTTTTGCTTTTTAATGTTATGTTTTTATTGAATAAATAGAGCGATTTTAGTGAACAATAATAATGTTTCTTCATATCTTGTATAAATAACAATAAATCGTTTATTTATCAGACACAAAGATCCATAGCAGTGAAAGTATAAAGTATAATGAGGTCTAGGAAGCAGCTATAACATTTTAATGTCATGATAAGAAAATTAAAGGTTGAATTACGCTTTAAAACTACTACTATTTTTAGAAATTAACTTTGTATTCTCTTGCTGTGCTTATTTACGAATATCTAAGTCAGTTTTCCACCCTTATGAAATCGGTGCTTGGTTGGCGTATGTTATGGGACGATCCACCAGACTTTCATCATTTTCTAATAATATCGTACTATAATATTGTTTAGGGCCATAGATGGACCGACGATCTGGTGAAAGCCGCCAGGAACCAATGGATGCAGGAGGAGAGCACGCGCTCAAAGTAGCGGTCTCTGGGGGAGGCCTATGTTCAGCAGTGAACGTTTTCGGCTGTTGATGATGAATACTGTTTAGGTTTTTTTTTATGACAGTGAATGACGTGACGAGCTAGTCATTCACCTGATGTTAAGTGACACAGCTGCCCATAACAGTTGCAGTGTCACTCGAAACTTTGAAATAATAAAGATTCGCATGACACTGCACTGCGCACGTCATCCTGAGACATCACACAGTCAAGTCATCAGATTACTACACTGTGTAACCAGGTCAACCAGTCTCATTTGCCCAGTAATTTCAAAGGCAAAACAAAAAAGCAAAACTGACAGGAAATAGAGCCCACTTCCAGCTTCTCTGTTTCCTGAAAAAAAGACCAAGATCCCTCTTTAAGAACAGAGTAATTAGGATCCTCATTTTTAGGCAAAAGTGCTACACCTTCGACTGCATCGTCGCATAACATCATGTGAGCTGCAGTCAAACCTTGGCCTATCTCTACATAAAAAAAGTTCTTATACAGATACCTATTGGTGAACTGTTAAATAAATATTCATGAAATTCTGTGTAGGTTTTAGACCTAAAACTCCTATAATAATGGTCCTAAAATAATGCTTAGTACTTTACTTACTGGTACTTTTTATTCAAGTATAAGCGTTGTGAACTGTGGGGCATAGCTAGTTTACAGTCTGGTCGGTTAAAAATAAATAGAGAGCTTCAAAAAATTACTGTAAAAAGCTAAAAAGCACGTTGAATACTTCACTATTAACACAGAGAAGCTTTCAGCCTTTATACTATAACGTAGATCCGATCGTCGCGGGCTCTTAGTCTATATAGGTTGTATGATTAGAGCAAACACAACGCACCTTTTCAAATTTATATTGGTGTGATAAGTAAATTGA
Organism: Ennomos erosarius; assembly: GCA_963580505.1. NCBI lineage: Eukaryota > Metazoa > Arthropoda > Insecta > Lepidoptera > Geometridae > Ennomos > Ennomos erosarius. Next base: position 10,487,598 of record OY756987.1, read on the forward strand.
CACTGCTTGATTTTATCAACATCAGCCACTACAGTTCGGCCGCTGAAAGAATGTTAATTAACTAGCAATTTAACTCAATATGAAAATCCTGAAATACTCGATAAATTAAATTATTTTTTGTACCGCCTCTGTTCCACTAGATGTCGTGTCGCCAAGAATGTTGTATTAGGGGTAGGGAGTCGACAGGGTGGGGGTGTAATTGCAAAATAAAATTAGCCGGAACGGGTACGTGCTCAATTTGTGCCTCCCGAGCACTGATTTGTTTTCGCTCTCGCCTATGTACAGTTGGCTATGTAAGCAAGTACCTTTGCGAAGTAACGCAAAATAGTCCAGTACGGTAACGCGAAGAGAATACGAGTTTTCTTATTGTGACAAAGGGTTACTTGTAGGCTGTGCGTACATATTTGTACGAGTCGGATGCCTCTCTTGCTCTGTGCCCGTTTTCTTAGCCTATATATTATTGATCCGACGTTACACCGTATCTCCTCACTGTTTTGTATAGCGTACATACCTACTATATAATTATACACTTTTATTTATTGACACTGACGTTTTGAACTGTGATACATATGTTTTTAATGCTTTGAAATGGAATTTGCACTATTGATATGTTCGACTTGAACTTATAGGGTTATTAACCTGAAAACGTCCACTAAACTTAGGCCTCCCCCATAGAGTGTCCTTTTAAGCAGAACTTGATGATTTGTTCCACTTGAACTTTTAGGATCATCATTTGAAAACGTCCACTGCTGAATATATGCCTCCGTAGAGCACCGCTTTGAGCAGTGGCCTCCTGCATCCATCGGCTCCCCGTGGAGCGCCTACATCACTCGTAGAACTGACAAACGATGGCGAAGAAAGGTTCTCGAGTGGCTACGAACGAAGAAGCACCGTAGGCCGGCCCCCCACTAGGTAGACCAGACCTGGAACTTATGAGATGATGATCAGGTAACTCCCTGAAACCTCCAAATAGTTCAATACTTGGATTATGGTACCTACCTACCCCCAAAGTTACCATGTAAATTTTCTAGAAAAAAAAACGTAGTCTCACGCGATTAGTAATTTATCTATAGGTAAGCTTGAACAGGAGTTTCCACTGACAAAACGTAAATTCGAAAAATACTTGCGCAGTACTGCTATAGTCTTATTGAAACCGTTTCAAAATTTATGAAAATTAAAATCATTACCTGCAATTTGTGGAGGTATGATTAAACCAAAAATTTTATATAATCACAGACATGTTTTCGTGTACATCCTAGGTCTACACTATTCTCTACAATCTATTTCCCCACTCACATATTTTGTTTGTTAAAGTCGCGGTGACAGCTGCAGATACTCGCGTTTAATTTTATTTTCCCAGCCAACTCTAATTAGTTGACAGCAACGAGCGCTGAAAATCCTTCTGGCGATAAAAAAAATCCTTCCAGCCGTGATTCCATCCGCGGGAATGTTTAAAAAGGCGGGCAAAACTTTCGGGACCGGACCGCGGAGTCAATGGCTTTTTTATTTTCGCGTTTTCTTTCTTTTCCGGTTGAACTTCTCCAAAGTTTTTATTTTGAGGAAGTTCCGCGAGTGTCAGTTTGGCGTTCGCCCGCAATTTTCCGCGGTTCGCGCCGATAATTGCGGACGCAGGTGGGAAATATTATTTGCTTTTTTTGAGTTCGGCTGCCTGTTTAATTTTCAGAGGTTTATTGCTTCTGCTAGCTCGATCGTTTTTATGTATTTATGTGTATTGATTTTTGAATTGGCAAGCGAACAAATTGATGCTATGCATAGACTACAGTCCTGTACAATAGAACCTATCAAAGTTCGATAGGGAATCGTTTTTAGTTGGCTATTCCTGTCTTTGAAAAAAAAAACTCAGAGGAGGTCTGGTCATCATCGACAACCTGAAACGTTCACTGCTAAACATAGGCCCCAGAACATAGCCACTTTAAGCAGCTGTTTGCCTTACTACATCGGTCGACACCCCGCGGTTTTGAGCACACTAAGACGAGGTTTTGGTTTTAGAGTCAGGTAATAGACAATTTAGATTTTTATTTGAAAGTTAAGTACCTATAAATAATTTAGTTGATATTAATTTTGTAATAACATCCAACATATCTGAAAAACACAAAGTTTTCACAATAGTTTTGTCGAGTAAAAAGGTTTTAAAACTGTTCTAACCTTCCCTTACCATGTTTCACAATAAATTATAGTAGATTTTCGTAATGCGTAGACAAACATGATTTATTTAATGAAGTGTTGTAATGTTTCTTTCTATACACTAGGCGATAGTCCAGTCCATGCACCAGTGCGTGATCTACGCACGTTACATAGTATGTCACCAGCATACAGTTACTTTTACTTTCCTGACACACGTGGCACGCCTACGCGAGTGCACGCCCACCCATGCATATATGTGCCCACTATGTGCCCCAGTTACGTGACTCACGTATGCCTCACATGTGGGCGTGTGTGGCATACTGCGCATGTCAATGGGCGTGGCGTAACGTAACGACTACGTTCTTGTACTACTGTGTATTCTGTGCCAACGTGACAGTTATTTATACGTTCGAAGACGCTGCGTTCACAACGATAAATGACTTATAATTTATTTTTACTCGAAAAAGGAAGGGGTAAAGGGGGCCTGTAATTAATGGCCAAATTGGCTATTCCGAGTATTCGCGGGACGGTAATGAGGTGAGATTGAGATTAAAACTCGGGTAAATGAGCTCCGTAAAGGATTAGGGCGGAAAAATTTGAAGTTCTAAAGCCGCGCGATGGAACTTTGATAGTTAGGCTTTGGAATTCATCTTAAATTCATTTTTAGGCTTTTTTTAATGCAAAGAGAGACACATACAGACAGTTTATAGAAGTGTTAAAATGGAATGCACTCACATCGCTTGGTAAAATACTGGTCGTACTGCGTCTTGCTCTTACAATAGTCCATTGCTATCTTTTTTTCTAGCATGATAAATGGTGTGAAATGCACCTAATTAAAACGGTTTTTTCGACATGGTAATCGTTTATTCTCTCTATTTTACATCTAAGGTCACACCGATTGATGACACGCTGGTACGTTAGTACCTATACTTCTCTATCTAATGACACGGATTTTTATTTCCATAGAATGTTTTCTACGACCAAGATATAATAATGGTAAATATGTCAGTTAAAACGTAATAAGCTAAATCTCGCTTTATCAAACTGTTATGTACATCATTTACCAATTAAAGATACCTACACCTACTTACAAACATACTTTAATTTCGTAGCGAAGGACTTTCTACGTCTTTATTGAATTGCTTCAAGCTATGAGCCATAATTATTTTCTGTTTTTCTTTTCTCATGTGGAAATATCAATATTATTATATCTATACCCGAAGCTAATAAGAAATATGATACTTACTGCTATTTTGATACTTACATCATTTTTATTTCCAATTTTTGCTTCCATATTATTATCTTCTGTTACCTCCTACAAAAATACATTTAAAAATTTATAATTATAGATAAATAATAATAATAATAATAATAATAATAATAATAAAAATCTTACTTCTAACTTTATGGGCGACATTTGACCAGTCAGTCTATACGGATACCACACCTAACAAAACATAGCTACTACCATAAATATTATTAACATAGTTTACCATTAAATTGACATAATGATGCATACACACATTTTTCATTCATATAACTTACCAAAAAAATGTTACGAATCGAATCAAATTTTGAACCCTATCCTTACAAGATAGAGTTTAAATTACTCTATAAGTTTGGTATTGCTTAACATTTTGATCACGTGTGGTGACAAATGGCTCACAGTGGGCATAGGGTGACCATTATAGTCTAAGAAGCACGTGCGCCATGTCCAAAGAATTCAGGTAGTGTGGTTGACGGATGTATTTTAGCGGGGGGTTTGCGTGTGCTGCACTTTTATACGGCGTTCTACCGGTGGTAGAGAGAAACAATGTTACGTAAAAATGGTGCGTGGTTTGGTATTGGTGCGAGTTTACAAGTAAAGTGCGCAGTCTTTTATCTTTAGAACAGCTGATAAAACTCTCGTTCATCTGTCCGGATGTAATGGATGTTAGTACTCACGTACAGGTCCTAATTTTAACTAATCTTGACGAAAGAATGCAGGTTCTACAATTTTAAGTAATAGCAATTTATTGAAATTTTTGATACGTTCAAAAAGTAGGAAAATGTACTGCGGCAACATTTACCGAGTGCTTTTTATTATATTTGACGGAAAAAATTGGCACTCGATTGCTTAATTTTACAAGAATGTTGCATGAATTGGAGCCAATGGACCAATGGAGCAAATAAATAGTTTCTATCCAGATGGGAGCTATAGAGAAGCCCGAGTGAGTAAGTCTGCCTTGCGATAGACTTATTATCACTTTCCATACCCTCTCTTGGTGTGATAAATCTACTGTAGTGTCCTACACTATTTATTGATAAAAATCACTCCCAAATCATACCTTCTCAATCATTACCATATATCCTTCAGCTTAATAACGCGTATCAAAATAGAAACATCTTATCAATTAGATCTTCACCTTTATCGTGTGATGCGTACGGTGTCCGTTTGGACACGGTATGTACCGTGACGGGATTGACTAATATCGCTGGAGGTCGCTCGGCTCCGGTATGTTTTACTTCATATGGACAATTTGTCAATTCGGACACCCGTGTGGCTAAGCTTGTTCACTTTAGGTTACGTGACGACAATACTATAGAGATAAGAGCTGGTATAATATCGATGGAAGAAAACGAAAATGCTGTAAGTAGTAAAACCTAATTTTTTACCAGAGCAAAAACACTTTCAGTCAGTGTTTTCAGTCTACTTACGACGTTTTTGCTACTTAGAGCATTTTTGTTTTCTCCAATAGGATATGGTACCGTATATCGCGTATATTTATGGTGCCAGATAAGATCCGAAATAAAGAGATCCTCGGGAGAACTAAGGTACCGAAATACCTTTAAGAATTAGAAAGTTGAAATGGCAATATGGGCAGGCTACATCACTCGTAGAACTAACAACCGATGGGAAGAAAGGTTCTTGAGTGGCGATCACGAACCAGAAGACGCAGCGTAGGTCAGCCCCAACAGCAGCGTACTAGGTGGACTTACGATCTGGTAAAAGCTGCGGGGAGCCGATGGATGCAGGAGGCGAGCAGCCACTCAAAGTAAGCGCTCTCTGTAGGAAGGTTATATTTAGCGGTGGATGTCTTCAGGCTGTTGTTGATGACGATGATGATGATGATGATTGTACTGTTTGGTTCTGGCCAAAAGAATAGAAACCCAACTCTTACCGTGGATCACGTAAGAGCCAGCTGAGGGAATATCCAGGGAATGAGCAGCAGCATTTCCCTCGGTGCATTATAAGTTACTGCGATCACCAAGGCTCCAAGCGTGGTGAATATGGAAAACATCCTCTATGTTTTGTGGGCGCATAAATGCTGATGATGAGACGATACCTGCCATTTCATCGCTTATCTCGCTCTATCATTATAAGACAAAAGAGCAGCATCTTTGTAACAGAAAGACATTAATGGGTTACCAGCTACCACTGAAATGTAGCCGCACAAGTTACCTATCCGTGGTACGGTTACCATGTCACTACGCCAGTGATGAATAGGAGTAGTCATTAGATGTTTTTGTTTAACGTGGAATGAAAACTACGAAAAGAGGATAAACGATTAACCAAGTGACAATTTTGACATTCAAAATTGCGTAGTAACTGGATAGAAAAATTGCGTAGCTTTTGAAATCAATTTGTAACATTATGAATATTTACCTACCTTTATGGAGATGCAAGTTAAAAAGCAAAAGCTAAATATTATTACACCAAAAATATCTTAAGAATTTAGATTCAATATTATGAGAGGTTATTTTTCGTGTATCATAATCTAATCTTATTTTAAGCCCAGCGTTATGCCATCTTCAATATTAATAGTTGTTACGTTACAACAGAATAAACCACTTGATACGAAAAAATATTCTATCAATATCAACTCCACACCATCTGCTGTCCTCTCACAACAAAGACATAGTACCCGCTCCGCTACCATTCATCACAACCGATGGCTATCCGCCGCTATCGGCCGCGGATCTTGCGCGGCTATGATTAGCTGGGCACTGTGAGCATTATTTTAATAGGCTATGTTTATGATGAGCATTCTAGTTGAGATGTTTTTGATGCCCTTTTTTCCTTCTTTCTAGGTGTTTTATAGGTCAATCCTTTCCCGTTTGTTCCAATTTTAACTTAGTAAATTTGGCGTTCACTGGAGCTCTTAGATTTCCAAGAATTCAATTCCCTTATAAGCTAAACCAGCATCAACTTACTATTTAAGTATTTATAAAAATATACCTAAAAGAATTTTAAGTTTAATTTTTGTGGAACCATTAACAGGACTTACTTAACTTTTGTTAGGTGAGAGACGAGAGTATCCGTATTAGTCCGAACAGTATTTCTGCTTTTTTATACGATTGGTTATGGTCACTGTATTCTTCAGACTTCTGTAATACTTTGCTGCGATTTAACATAAACTTTGAATTACATACGCATAAAATCAGGAATTAATATCCAATAACTCATATCAAATGATACCAGCGATATAAACTAGCAAACATAACATAATGGGAAGATATATCATAACAATGGTGACCTACTTCACCAGGTGAGGTCCATATTGAGGACTTGTGTGATGCAAGAGACCTTTCAGATCTGGTGTAGGAGGTATATGTAGCGGCAGGGAGCGGTAGGCCTAAGGCTCATATTGTTATTCGTTGTATTCATAGTCTGCAACTTAGTGCTCGTAAAGTTCTATAATGTACTTGACTTTAAGTTGTTTACCATGGATTTATATTGAAATTTGAAACTGATGTCACTGAATGTTAAGTTAAAAGTGCAGAATAAATAATACTCAAGTCAAACAGCTATGAATGATGAGATTGATTCCAGCGTAAGTAGATTGTTAGTTATTAACGATAATTAATAGCAAAATGATTACAAAGATCAAATAGTACGTATAATCACAGGTAATACAACACTAGGAACAGATGTAACTATCTTGAATTAAATGAACCACTCAATAATTTAGACGATGAGAAAACAGATAATAAATGAAGTTTCTGTAAATTGCTACATAAATGAATAAAAAAACCTGTCTATTTTCGTTGATATTGTAGACAAACCATATAATACAAAACTTAGTGACGCATTTACGCACAACTCACACAAGGCAACAATAATGAATCTCATCCTTAAAACTCCAAATAAAAATCATTTAACCATTTGTAGGTTCCAATAAAAATAAATGTATCGTAGCTAATCATACAAATGCTAAAGAAGTGAAACTGATCCTACTATCGATAAGACCTAACGTAAAGCACAAAACGGTAACACAGGTTGTTATTCCTATACATTACGTGGACGAGAGTGAGAATTGTTGCCTTCAGGACACGCGGCCTTACGCAATCTGCACAGCGAGGTTGGATGAGATGAGGCTGGAATATTGGATGAGGCATCTCATATTCGTAATAAGATAGATAAATGTTTTTTTAACAAAGTATAAATAGCTGTTACTCCTCTGATCTGAATACTTTATGCTTTGCAAATTTAGGGAGTACGTGCCTAATCACCAATTGCAGTCACTAGTGAAATTAGTGAGCAAGATTTCAACAGTGAGTTGATTCGAAAGCCGAATGGGTTCTACTGAGCCACACTCGAAGAATTCGTACTTACTTTTACAATGTTGAAAGAATTTAACATAGTGAGGAAGCCGACATTTTCAAGAATCACATATTATAAGTGCTCTCGACCAACCCGTACTTGGTTAGCATGATGGATTATGACCTACAGTTTTATCTCCATGAGGCCCATTGCTGAGCAGTTCGAATGTATTGTTTTGTTGATATCCGTAATCACTAATTGAATAAAACAAGATTATTGAGTCATCTAGATACACTACAAACTTACACTTAGATAAACTTACATTAATTTTTGTGTTAATATTTTGCATTACTTGGAATTGAATTTATAATTATACCGTATAAGGATGGTCTTCTCTTCCACATGAAATAAGACTACTCAAATTAGAACAACTCAACAACTCAAAGCGTGAACTAACAGAAAATAAACATAAGTACAATCTAGTGGCTTGAAAGTTTCCTCTTAATTTTTTGATAGAAATGACATATCCATTATATATTTCTTAGCTCTACTAACAGGTCTGATAGCGAATTTACACGCCAGCCCCGGCGTATGAAATAATGTGATTACCGACCTGGGATATTGTGTTACAGGTGTTTGGATAGCTTCCTTACTGCCACCATTAACTTTAATAACGTGTTTTGTATCGACACCTAAACGTAAACTTTAAACGATGTAACAGCAAGAAAGTAAAGAGGTTGTAGTTTGATGTTCAAAAAGTGTATATAGTGCAATACAGTATTGTGTAGACAGTTCTCAAAAGTACTCATGATGTCAGTATACCAAAGATGAAACAAGAAAATGCACTAGTGAGTAATAACGTATTCATACTTTATCCTTGGCCTCTATTTTCTCTTGGGTACAGCCCACTTTGCCATATTGTGAATGCATACTATTTGTATTCAATATAAACAAAGCTCCTAATAAACGCTCAATCTTATCAGTTAAACGCCAGCCAATCTAACACGACACTTAAAAATAGAATGGTTCTTAAAGAAGATTTATTTGTGTCCCATCGTGCATATGAATTCTCTATCACCCGTGACGGATCGTCGCATAGACCACTTACAAACTTACACGGAAGCATAGAGTAAAAAGAAAAATAAAAGAAGGCTCCGGACAGCGAACCCGCGCATCAATCCAGCACAATTTATTACAGCAGCGTAGGAGGCAACTAAAAATTAACCATGGACGAAACTACCGGTTCAGATTTTAAAATTTCCACGCAAGAGTAATAGTCGAGATTAGTAGCATTGTTGCCTCAGGAGGCGCATAGAATAAACGCTTATTAGAATTTATACGAGCTCTGAGAGGCCAGTCTTCCTGTAATGTAGCGGTGGCTGTTTTTTTAGAACACCCCAGGACTATCATCGGTTTTATTAGAGGAGGAAATATGGGAGCTGCTGTGACGTACACTGCGCTTGTTAGCAATCCGCCCGAAGCATCTGAAGGTAAAATAGGATAATCTGGTTGTAATTCGAACTGTCGTCGAGATATCAGCCTCTGGTGACGATGTAACTATGCTTACGCGCTTCGTATAATGGTCAGTCTCTAAGTAATAGTCAAGGTTGTACGGTAGCGAACGTAATAGGTGGGTAACTCAGGGCGTAACCGTTCGAGAATTGCGAAACTCTCGCGAATTCCGCAGAGTGGGGACATGTTAGAACGCACCTTTGGTTCTAAACACAGCAATTGGTCCGGTGGTTGACAGGTTGATGTATGGAACGATTCTAGTGTTGTGTTGCGCATAGATCCGATACTGTTCTGTGTTTAGGGCTAACTTATTAGCGATAATTTTCCATGTAATTATGTCGGTGCAATGTTTGGCTTGTGTCCGTTTGATAGTTTTATTATCACTTAATATTAATGCTGTATTTCTTGTAATTAAGTTGGTACGATTTAGTAAGTTTCTTTGAAACTAAGCTAATTTGTGTTCCACCCGGCAAACTATTATAGCGGCTAAGGTCTTTCGAGTTACAATATAGTGCGATTCTAAAGCTATTATTTTTATTCGTATGAAAACATTGCACCCACAGCGCCCTTGGTTGCAGGTGTGCAATGTGCATTGTGCACAGATAGAATACCTAGGTATATTTATGAGCATTTTCTTAAAAAATTCTCACGGTACGTTTAACCTTGGCTGAAACTTAATTTGCAAATTGAACAAGAAAAATTATAAACATATAAAAATACCCGTAGTTCTAATGGTTATGTAATTATTGTCAATGCGTCCGCCACCGCTATAGCTTATTTGAAGCCTTAGAAGTATCTCTAAATAGAGCATACAGCTATTAGAACTAACTTTATGAAACCTAATCAAACAAACCTACATTCGATGCCAATTATCTATCATTATGTCATGGTACATTCAAATTATGTTATTATAGCTTATAACATGACCATACATTATATATGATTAGTTGATTACATATTTCGATTACACATGCTAATCATTAGTAATCATATCGATAACTAAACATTATTTGCTCAACAAACCACCACTAATAACTTTGAAATGGCTTCATTACGATGTTGTAATCAATCAGCTTGCCTAATATTTACAGAGTCAAGAAATAATTTGACTTACTGTATGTTATTCTTGGTACGAAACAAAAACATACATAATTATTGTGTTACACAAAAATTTGAAGTACCTAACTACTTGATTCAATTTTTCTTATAAAAAGCTCTTTAAATAGACGTATCTAGAATTGCAATCACTATAAAGTTCTATCAGATTTCTATGATTCCTAGATTTTAATGTATAGTTTAGTTTCTTAGTAATATTGGCACATTTTTCTTAAGTGAACTGTGGTATGGTATATTGTATTGGTAGCTACAAGAAAAATTAAAATAAGTCTCAATCTTTGCCACTTGCAGGGCCGTACTTATGATACAACAGAATGGCTATTTACCTAATGGTAAAAAGTATGTAAGTACCGTTATGTTATCATCATCATCATCATCATCATGAATATCATTAACATTTATTTATTTATTTATTGAACACCAACACAATGTACATTATTACTATTGAATGTGACTAAATACTAAGGGTAACATGGTTAATGTCATCGCAATTATAGGCGTTGACTGCTTACATTTAGCGAGTATTCAAAGTAAAAAGAATAACATAAAATAAATGTTTAGAACAACTTGATTGAACATCCAGAATTATTGTAATGACAAAAAAAAATCAATATCATTTTTGGCCCTTATAGTTTTTTTTGCATCAAAACCAAAACACACGCAGTTGCTCACTTTTCAACTGCATTGTTACAAAAAGTTAAATCAGTGTTATCATGAGTCGGTATCGAAGGTATATTTACATGGTTAATTCACTTTACCGGTCTTATATCACTTATAGCATTACTCTGTGTGGTAATTTAACTACTCACTTAAGGTGTAGTGTACTTGTAAGCTGATTCTTAAATTGAAATTGAGTGACCATAATTTATTACAAAGTATTATGTTGTGGAGGCACAAAAACTATTTTAGAAAAGAAAAAAGTTAAGATAAGCATCTCACACTTACCGATCTTTACTTTACTTTGGATATAACTACAGTTGAGATTATTAAGCGGTATCTTAATTCAAGTTGATTAAATCCACAATTTCCATCCCTTAACTTTTTTTTTAAATTCCATGATTCCGAAAAGAGAGCGATCCACTCTCTAAAAAAGTTTCTCACACACATAAACAGCTGGAAGGCGTCCACTACTGAATATAGGCCTCTCCCAAAAAACGCCATTTGGGAGCTTATCATAACGTTTGCCATAACCACAACCCTTGGCAGGCAGCTTGGTGATCGCAAAGATTTTAATGTACCGAGAAGAATGCTGCTTAAGTGCTTACCATTCAATGGATACAGCAAGGATTTTTCCGATCACCTTCATCAAAATATATCTCTTATACTTTCAGCAAGCGTCACCTTAACTCTGATACAAGCGACCACGCTTATTACGAATGTACTCATTACCCAAGGAATGTAACTCATACGTGTGTTTATATTTAAATGAACACCGACAGTCGGTCTGTAACTGTGTCATTGACTGTCGAACAGTCACTTTTAGTTTCGATCGAACTAGTTTGAATGATAAACTGTTGCGAGTATGTCAATATCACTTACCCGCCTTCAGTTATGCAGCTGCATTAAGATTTATTCCATTTTGTCCATTCGGTCAACAAGGTGGAACTTTTAAGGTGTCCTCTGTTCACCTCGGAGTTATAGCAAGGGAACAAAATGATATATATTTTGAAACAGCTCATGGTGAATAGGACGTAGGTATTTTTGAACAATCTCATTTCTTTACTTAAAATGTTATAATATTATGTGAGATTGCAACGGCAAGCTTTTTAAAAAATGTAAATGTAGGTAAATCTTCCTGAATTTGATGACCGTCTCAACTGATGACAAGTGTCATAGATGTAGCATGCTTGCTTACAGGTGTAACTCTGATTATATTTTTCAGGAAAAAAACGCAGATAGTATCGGTGGTATACATTTTCAGCCACATAGAAAGAAGATTACTATCAAGAAAGCTGGTCGTCAAAGTTTTAGTAAGGCTGGGCAGGCTGAAACAAGCATTTGTTTTTTAGGACTTGTAGAAGTTTTCTCTATAAAAAAAATTACAAACAATAAGAAGTAAGTATCAAATAGCATCAAGTATTATAATAGTCATCATCACCATTAGCTGGAAGACGTCCACTGCTGGAAATAGGCCTCCCACATAGAGTGCCATTTTGACTGGCTACACTTGCCTCTTGCATCCAACGGCTCCCCACTGTTCTACCCAGGTCATCGGTCTACCAAGTAGAAGCCAGCCTATGCTGTGTGTTCGTGGTCGCCACTTGAACACAATATAAGTTCTGCGAGCAATATGACTCGCCCATAGCCATTTCAGCTTGCTAATTTTGAAAGCTATGTTGGGGAATTAGGTTCTCCTGTGGATCTTCTCATTTAGGATTTTCTCATACTAGGAAGTCCTAAACAAGCTAAAATAGTTAGTTATTATGACGAAATAGCTATGAAACAGCACCCAAGACGAAGTCAAGCTATCAAACCCAAGTGCACAGAAATGTTGCGAATCACCAGCAGTGAACAACGCCCATAATTACACTACACATGACTTCTGTGTTCCGCGCATGAATAACAAACCTAACTGAATGGACTACCGACTACAATACTAACTCAATAGCAGTAAGGACTAATAGCACCTGCTGCTAGCGTGGAGCCAGCTTTTGACATTTTGTTGAATGATGTCATGTTGCTATAGTAGAGAAGATCTCTCACTAAACACAATTTATCGAGTATCGAGAGAACCTAAAGTTGCACTAGCAAAAGTGAATGTTAGGGTGGCAATCACAGAGCAAAAAAAACGCTTCACTTCTACATGGGAAGCGTCGTTTATTTCATTGCTCTGTGGTGACAATCATTGATCTATTTATTTGACTTAAAAACGGAAGACAGAATTGTCAACCAATATGCATACAGTGCTGTTAAATTGTACAACTCTGTACGTGATAACCTAACAATTAGCTACTGTATAAGACATGTAAATCATAGGTATTACCAGCCACACTATGTTGCCTACTATCAGGATACCTAAATAAAAGACAGTTGTGACTTGTGCCATTATGTGACTCCACCAACGCTGGTACAATTTATGTGGTATCTGATAGGGCTCTGACTAATTATAGCCATATGCTTAGAGCACACATACATGACACTGGACGGCAATTTTTGAAATTTTGATCCGTTTTGTGTTGTTGTCGTTGTTGTTAGTATTGGTGGGACTGGCGGTATCTATCTCGCTAGTGATCCCTACTGTTCATATCTCACTAGTGCTGTCCTGTGATTATCGTATAAATCAGCATCGATACTACCGGTAATTGCCCCGATATATCGATAGAAGAGATATATCGGTAGATTACATCGCAGATCCCGGTAGTCTGTAAATTAAACGGTAGGTTATATATAATTTCATGTGAAATGTGTGACGGTTAATAAATTATTGGGTTTGAGATTGTGTGGCGTAAATCATACTAGTTTTGATGAATGTGATACTGATACCTATTATGAGGTATTATCAAAAGTATTTATTAAATTTTATGTTGATATATTTGTTATATTTACATTTTGGGTGTTTGATTTATTGGATCCATTGAATAGTACTCCTGGTCTCAAATGTGACGCATATTTTTAAGGTATACTTATTGTGTATATTGCATTTAACTTATAATTAAAATAACAAACAGTCATCAATTGTAATATTGTCTTCTACAAAGTCACAGTACATTAGCACCTACGATTAAGATAATATTTAAATAAGGAATTCATAATACTGATAGCTCCACAAATCGATATTTAGAATACTGAGTAGATACGTAATACGTGTCGTGTATATACGTCTTGCTGCACAATTCATGTAACATACATTTAAACCGATAATTCGTATCAGAATCGATTAGGCCCCCCATTGCTCGCGATCACAGATTTACAACCCAGGAATGCACGTAAACACGTCTAATCGACCGCATATCGAGTTATCGATTATAATAATCGATATGTCCCCGGGGACGGTCCCTTTACATACGTTTATTGGCGCAATTTTCTAGAACTCGATCTGCAAGTCACAATGACATATTGGCAGGGATGTTATACTCTGCACCGTTAGAGAGAAGCCTGGTTTTGAAGGAATATGTCATCGGAAAGGCCGTGGGGTACAATTACATGGTGCTTGTCTACCGCTCCATGATTTATCTGAGCTGATAGAACGCTCTTGGCGACCGCTTTACATAAACTTTAAGGTAAATAGACCGACTGGTCACTAGGTACTGTTACGTTAATAATTGTGATTTTTGAATGAAACTTGATGCAGACCTGAATAGTCTCCGAAATTTATTCACTAATTAATTGTTTAGCAATATCTATTTGTGTTGAGCCGAGATGCTGAAAAGATAGGTAAAGTGTTAAGTGTGGCCTAAAAGTTTCCCCTAAAGTTACAATAACAATCAAACCATGGTCTGAGGTTACAAAGTATTAAAACGAAGTCTCAACGAGTTCTCTACAAAAATAAGACTCGTGTTTTTTTAAACTTACAAAACAAATCTGATGTCTTAATTATCGTGTTTCTCCAATTTCGTAACAGTAGCTAATTAAGTAATAGCCTAGACTTTACAGTTACAATTGCATGTTACGTAACAAAAAGATTGTTGCAATCGTTTTTCTGAATCTAGTACCTACTTTTTGTATCAAATTGTGATATCCAACGCTTAAATCGATGTTTTTCTGTGCGTTTACCAACAAAAATATTGATATTTTTAGATAGATAGAAACTCTGTATTGACACAACACATCACAATTAAAAACTATGTCCGGAAACAATGCAACAATTGGCGGCCTATAATGTTTAGATTTATAATCTTATATTTAGATCTTATGCAATAATCATAACTGCTTTTTTTCTTAGCAAACCCTCAACACAGCGTTCAGTTTTCTTCTTTCTTAGTCTACTTCTTGATGCAATGACACGTAAGAATGAGTGAAAATACGTGAGGGCATCCGTTTTATAATAATTTCGGCTTACTATCTTTGGGAGATGACATTGAAACAAAATTAAGGAAATAACATTTTTGTTTTAATTTGCGGCATAAATAGGTTATTCATGGTTTCATGCGTGTGTTCAGTTCTATGAGCGCTGTAGCCTGCTTATTGCCAACTTTATTATTCTAAGAGCTTGCGGATCTCGTTCATCGCTCGACTTTGAGCTAATTAGGCCAATTAGAGACCATGTTTCAGTGCCTACTAGATTGATACATCGAAAAAAGAATATCTTGATCAATTTAATACCGGAGCGTGCGCGCAAACTTAATCTGATTTAAGGGTGGCTACACACGCACCAGCCCACTTTCTAGCATCGTGCGAAACGGTACTTTCTAAGTAAGTAATCGAAACTGGATTATTGGAAACATATTGAACAATAACAGAAACGGTAGTCGGACCACGATTCTGTCGATCGTATTGTAGTCTTGGAAGATGTAGATAGTATGGAAGTGGCTTTGTAAAATACGTGCGTGTGTTTTTTCGCGGCCATATAATTATGTGTACAGTGCGCTTAAAATTACAAATGTAATAATCAACCTTAAAAATCAAATAGTGTGTAAGCTTATTCTGTGGGTAGGGTGCCCAAAAAGCTGGCGACATTACCTCATTGAATGTAACCATTTCTTCGTTTTTTCCCGAGGATAAAAGTAGATCTATTTATTTGGTCACCTGTAATATTTTACTTAGGCATTATTGTTTCACATAAGTGGTATTATTTAACTTAAGTACGCTGCCTAATTAGAAACTGCAAGTTATTCAACAATCCCTTTCGATATTTTGAAGAAAAATATAACCCTACCTGTGCGTACTTAACACGGTTTCAGGACCCAACTTTAGAATCTAACATCTACGTTACGAGCTATTTTCAATTGATCGTAAGACGTGACGCTCGTGGAAGTGAAACTTCTTTTGTAATGAATGATAATGAACGATTTGTTATCTAATCTGCAATAATGTATATCATCATCAACAGCGTCATCAACAGCGTCATCAACATTCTGGAGACGTCCACTGCTGAACATAGGCCTCCCCTAGAGCGCCACTATGAGCGGCTGCTTCCTCCTGTAGGTATACATCGGCTTCCTGCAGATTTATTTGCGCGGACGGAAAAGGTATAGAACACTAGTCCACCAGCGTCTTTGTTTCCTGAAAATAATAAATAAATATGTGTGCACATTTCACATAGCGCCATCTAGCCCCAAACTAAGCAAAGCTTGTACTATGGGAACCAGATTACTGATACAATACTTATATACTTTTTTGTTTGTAAATACATACATAGAATACAATATAACACCCAGTCGCAGAACAAGCATCTATGTTCATCACACAAATGTTTGTCCCGGGTGGGAATCGAACCCACAACCCTCAGTTCAGAAGGCAGGGCTACTCCCAACTAAGCTATCGGGCCCGTCAAAATGGAAAATTAGGTTCCCACTCTTTTTTGGAGTGGTTTTAAATTAAGATATAAGTCTGAACAGTATCCGTCTTACCACAAAAATAATTTTAAACATCGCTTAGACACATGTTTAGTTAGACAGCGTCTCTCAGCGCAGATTTGTGGTATGGAATTCATGAAACAACTGCTCAACAAGTGTTTAAGGTGCGTCTAAATCTTTTGTGGTAAGACGGTATAAGTACATCTGACTTCATCTGATCGCAAGATTTCATTTGACGCATTTACTGTATAATATCATCTGTCAAAGTGCCTGTCAATTTGTCAAGTATTGACAGCGGTTGACAAACAATCGCGATGGGACCGGCAGATTGCGCGTGCGCTGACTTATTTATGAATCTTTTGATACGCTTTATTATTTTGTCATTGAGCTGTTATTCGGACATTGATGGTTAGGGCGATAGGCATTCGCTTAAACTAAATGAATGAATTTAGATCAGATAGGTAATTATAAATGTAATGTTCTTTTTCACTGCATAGGTATAAAATTATATTTTTTAAGTTAACTTGCTTTTTAAATAAATTGTCATCAAAGTAATATGGATACACACAAAATACTTACAATATACATTTAATTTTCTGATTTGACATAATGGCTGTGGCGTTTATTTTTATTTGTTGTATGATTATTTATTTGTTAGTTTCAATATACGGGCCCGATAGCTCAGTTGGTAGTATCCCTGCCTTCTGAACTGAGGGCTGTGGGTTCGAT
This sequence comes from Ennomos erosarius, assembly GCA_963580505.1. NCBI lineage: Eukaryota > Metazoa > Arthropoda > Insecta > Lepidoptera > Geometridae > Ennomos > Ennomos erosarius. The sequence goes on from OY756987.1 coordinate 10,505,079, forward strand.
TCCTACCCAGGACAAACATTTGTGTGATGAGCATAGATGTTTGTTCTGCGTCTGGGTGTTATATTGTATTCTATGTATGTATTTACAAACAAAAAAGTATATAAGTATCGTATCAGTTATCTGGTTTTCATAGTATAAGCTATGTTTAGTTTGGGGCTTGATGGCCTGTGTGATATTACTAAAAAAAAAAAAATATCCCTAATTCACCATTAGATGAAAATTAAGATTTTTAGTCTCGTTTCCCCAGCTGCAAATTTTGGTACAAGGAGATTTTTACGTATTTTGCCCAATATAGGAATTCAGTATTTACTTCTCTACTTTGAGCAGAAACACGCAGCGTAAGCCAGCCCACTACTAGATGCAGAACTGACGACCAGTGAGCCTAGTACGAATATTTACGGGCGCGTAAGTGTAACGTTAACGTAAGCCAGTTGTATGGTATTTGATCTGCCCCCCTATTATGATTGAGCTAGCAGCGCTGCTGACGCGCGTCTGCCGCTTAACTGCTGTCAAAATTGTATGAACTTTGACAGCAGTTGAGCGGCAGACGCAATCGTGGGTTTTACGTTAACGTTACACTTACGCGCGCGTAAATATTCGTGCTAGGCCTGCTGGCTCCTACTTATTTCATAGCGACAAATCTTCTTCATCTTTAATGGCTTTGTATCGCTTTTTTGCAATAATTCTGCCAATGTCAAGTGAGTAAAACTTGTAGGGTTATGTCAAGTCAAAGTCATATTTTGTCAGTCAAAACGCCAACAGTAAAATGGAGGATATTTTACTGAAGGCTCTAAAAAAGGCCGTTGAAGCAGAAACGAAAATGCATGGTTTTATGATCTTGGAACCATTTGCCAACACTCGTCCACGTTCACGAACACTTAACGGATAAAAATCCACCCTTATTACATGTCAAAGTTCAAGATACACTAGTTTTGAAACATAAATTCAAAATTCACAACCGCCATTGTCAGATTTTTCCATTTTCCACCATTTTCATTTCAAATCATCACGATGATTGCCAGTCAAGCTGACGGGCAATCGTCAGTCACGTATAATAATTTTGTCATATGAAATGCAGGTTTGATTTATTTGACTGTCATTTGTAGCTTTATAAAATAGACGCCAGGTCTAAACCGATGCCGAGCCGATGGATAGGTACTACAGGCAAGCAGGCGCGCAAAGTGGTGCTCTATATATAGGGTAGGATTATATTTAGCAGTAGACACCTTCAGTGACCGATGTAGCTCTTAGGATTAGCAAGTTGAAATGGCAATGGGCAGGTCACATCGCTCGTAGAACTGACAACCGATGGGGAAGAAAGGTTCTCGAGTGGCGACCACGAACTGGACGACGCAGCGTAGGCCGGCCCCCCACAAGGTGGACCGACGACCTGGTGAAAGCCGCGGGGAGCCGATGGATGCAGGAGGCGAGCAGCCGCTCTAAGTGGCGTTCCCTGGGGGAGGCCTATGTTCAACAGAGTCTTCAGGCTGTTGATGATGACCTTCAGATTAAGCCTTGTCACGCAAAAACTAGATAGACCACTAAGATACTAACTGTTTTCACCTATAGTATGGCCTAAAGGGACATTTTCTGTACACAACACTTAGTGAAACTGGCATAAATACACCGAATAATTGTTCGAGAATAGCTCAATCACACTTGTGCAACGAGTTACGTCAATATGTTTCGACTTGCAACTTAACAAACAACTTTGTCGCAATAAACACATGTCATAGAATTTTAGTTTTGTGATATTATGTGACATAGTTGTAAAGATAAATGGTTAGCTACATAATAAATGCAGTATATGTACAACTATGATACTTTGTTGTTATAAGAGATGTTTGCGAAGTTTTAATATTAAAAGAAATGTACAGGTTTCTAATTGTGACATGGTTCAACAGTGGTAAGTACATATGAATGCAGTGTACGTACGACTGCGGCTCAGTAAATTGCCACAATTATAGAGGCAACTGTGTCAAGTGGAGGAGGTCGGGGTAAAATGGTGTTAGTTTGAATTTTATTAATTTTAAATTTCAGAATAAGTAAATGCGTCTTTTGATTATAATATCACGGAAACCAACGTAGTTAGAGATGTCATGTTTTTCAGTGTCCGTCGCCATGCTTAATTAGTAGATAAATAATGACATAAATATTGATAATGACAGCATATTAACTATAATATTGTATACGTGTAGGGCAAATTGCTTTTCAAATACGCAGCGAATCATCATGCGACTTTTTAGCAGCTGCATGTTAATGGTTCCAGCGCATACGAACGATTTTATTGCCACCGGTTTTATTCCGACTCCGTGGTGGGAATAAAATAAACAATCTGAACTTTCATGCACGTGACACAATATAGGTATGTTTTGCCCCACCTTCCTCTTCTGATAGCAAAAACCGCCCTAAGCCACTGCATGTGCGTATAATACCTGCCTATCATTACAAACGTACAAGCGCATTACCTGATTATATATTATTGTGCGAGTTGTATAACTCTAGTACGCACCTGTTTGTAACATATCCACAGTAAGGGCGAACACGTTTTTTTATTGACATAGATAGTCTTTGAATAATTTGTCAAAATAAAGAAAAAGTTAGACACATGTTTAGATGAAACAGCCTCCGTGGTGTGGTGGTTGAGCAGGTCGGCTCATAACCCGGAGGTGGCGGGTTCGATTCCCGCGACAGGACAAGTATTTGTGCCCGAAAAAAAAAAGCGCAAATACTTGTTCTGTGTCTGGGTGTTGTGGGACCATGGTCCTCGTAGTTCCTGGGTCCCTAGATACAGGGAATCCTAGTTAGGGTCCAGGATCTATGTATGTGATCGTTGGGCATTATTTAAAAAAAAAAAAAAAACATTAAAACTCTGTTTCTTAACCAGTTAGGTAATATTTAACCTTTTTATTTTATTTAGCAGTCACAAAAACCAAACCCAATCATCAATACTCTTATAGTTTGGCGTAACATTTTTTTCTATTTATCATCATCATCATCAGCAGTAGCAGCACTCATCAACAGCTATCTATTATAAGTATCTATGATATAAGTGACAAATAGAACTTGAGTGTGGCGGTAGGTGACTACCAGAGAATGATTTAAAATTGCAAAAATAATACCATTCCATCACTGGAAACTCAATATTATCCCAGAATTGTATGTATAAATTCTCTATGAAAACGTGCCCCGTGCTTATAAAAGATTTTGTCTTCTTTTTTTTAAATTGCATATAATTTTTATTTTATTGTATGACATTGTGTGTGTTTTTGTGAAAATGTATTTTTCTTTTTTTCTTTTTCTTTCTTTCTAGATAAAACAGTTTTGAGAATTGGATACTTTGTTTTAAATGCTCTTACTGTTAGTAGTGTTGCATCTAGTTTGCCAGGATAGGTTACCAATTATGGCACATGACGGAAGGCGGTAATACAGTAACAGCGAATACGGATGTGAAATGTGGTAGCTGATTTCTATGTTTGTGTTGCGTTTAATTTCAACTCATTTGAATTACTTATAGTAGTTTTTTTTCTCTAATCTGTGGAATTACTACAAGCGGAGCGATAGATTTAATGGATAATATTAATTTCATTTTTTGCAAGGTAGGTACCGAAATTTAAATACCATTTTGAAGTTCTCTTCTAAAGAGCTAATATAAACGCCAAAATGATAGTTTTTATTTCTCAAAAGAATCTAAAAAAAAGTGAAATAAAAGAATATAAAATAAAACCGTATGAAGAGTTTGACCGACGACGACGCGCAACGGCACGACGTTGAAGTCTTTGTACGCAAAGATTGCCTGTTAGAGCTCATTGATTTAGTCATAAGGTTGCTCATTATTACTATTTTACAACTCTACAGTAAAGTTGTATATTTCTATTTTATTTTACTTTTTTAATTGTGTGGATATTAGTTATTTTTAAATAAAATTTAACGTGTTTAAATATGTGTAACACAAATTACCCAAATTATGTAGGTACTTAATGCCCAATAATATAAACACGTGACGAGGATGAAACTCGCAACAATTCGTTAGGTACAGCACAGAAGTAGAGTTGATCTAACAACTGCGCCATGGGAGCTATCAATTTGTTCGATGAACATGGGAAGTTATAGACTAGAACCATTGATGCAATAAAAATAAGAAAGTTCACGAACGATGCGTAACGCGGTGGCTGCGAAGCTCATTTCATGCTCAATTGTGAAGATTGTACCACCCTGTGAAAGGCAGCTCCATCTGCTTGAAAATTTTCACGCATAATTACTTTTAGTTTCAATATTGTTATATAATTGTAGTCTCTTATAACAATACAGATACAAAATTATTTTTAGGAGGTATCCACACTATAGGTATGAAAATTTTTGTAAGTTCAGCCAAAAAACAACACTGAGAATGTACGAACATGATCGCAAATATTATTGTATTTATACAAGTTATTGCGTGTGTATGAAACATTTTACGTTACCATCGAAACTTTCGTCATCAATAGATTCGTTGTTTGGTCAACCAATAGCTTTTTTAAAACAAAAATCAAAATGAGCCCCAAATAAAAGTTTAAAATTGGGTAAACTAAAATGACGTATTCTTTTTATTTTAATTCGATTACGAACTTGGGTACTTACTTATGTCACTGCTATTGGATAATAGAGATTTGTTGTAATAAATCTTTTCCACATGACTGCTGCCAACCTACTTACAATAATTGACCTCTTGATACGATGGCTTGTGCTGTTTAGGCATGTGACTCTATCCGCAGTAGGTATTTAGGTAGTTATGGGACCAAACCATGTAGGTAAATATCATCATCATCATCATTACAGCCTGAAGATGTCCACTGCTGAACATAGCCCTCCCCCAGGGAGCGACACTTAGAGCGGCTGCTATGGAGAGAGCAATGCTCGGTGTTTCCCTGCGAGATAAGATCTGAGACGAGGAGATCCGCAGGAGAACTAAAGTGACCGATGTAGCTCTTAGGATTAGCAAGTTGAAATAGCAATGGGCAGGCCACAACGCTCGTACACATCGCTCATAGAACTGACAATCGATGAGGAAGAAAGGTTCTCGAGTGGCGACCACGAACTGTAAGACGCAGCGTAGGCCAGCCACCCGCTAGGCTGATGGATGCAGGAGGCGTGCAGCTGCTGAGCTTGGAGGTATATTATGGGACCTTTCAGATATCTTTCACAAACGCGTGAAGATATCTAGTACTGCTGATCATCTCATAGCCTCCCATCTGTGAGCGGCTGCTTGCCTCTTCCATCCATCGTCAGCGAGGCTTACGCTGCGTTTTCCAGTTCATGGTCGCCATTCGAGAACCTTTTTTTTTCTATCGGTTGTTAGTTTGGGAACTTTACCGTGTTGGAATCCTTTGTTCCCGATATTTCGGTGTAGGTACATGCGTATGCTCATGGGTAGACAGTAGGCCAACATGAGGCATAAAATCGACATAATTATCTCTTGCGAGCATTTGACGAGTGAACGATAGATTTTTTTCTCAAACGTTGCTCGTAGGTAATGCATATTATAGGTTCTTTTAGATTAGCCCTACAGAATTTTCATTAAAATTCGTTCAGTAGTTTGGTTATGTGGTTCCCGTTTGGTACGGAACAAATATCGCCAACTTCAAATAGCATTCAGGTCCTCAACTTCTTCGTCAGTTTCTTATAAAACACCTTTTGCAAATAAAACCTCATTACTCAAGCCACATCTGCGTTCGAGACCCGCCACTGAAGACGTTGCTACAAAGTATTCAAAGAAACCTATAAAATACGCACACTAGAGAATTCATTTCCAAACTATATTCATCTTTATGTTTCAGATCTTAAGGATGAGGTTACTGTAACGCTTTGAAGTGAGATAGCTCAAAATGGAATTAAAAAAGTAATCGAAATGAATGCACGTCGTATTACAGTATACTGTCATGGCAGCTTGTAAGATTGTTTGACCGCTCTCAGCTAAGGAAGGTCGCATCCACGCATCACCGAATGGTGGAAGCGTTCACATGACAACATTTTTTCGGTGCACTGTCTCGCCTGGTCCTGCACTACCTCATAGTCAGCCTAAATATGTTGCACCACTTTAAGCGGCTGCTTGCCTCCTGCATCCAACTCCCCGCGGTTCTAACCTGGTCAAAACTTCCCAAACGCTGCCCAACTTAGTTCGATTCTTCGTGTGACCTCTTTGTTGAACATAGACGTTTGTAGACGATAAAACACTGTTTAGTTTAATCTTGCATCCCGCCATTGCCTACACGAGAAGAAGAATTACAGGATTCAAACCCACGTCTCACGATTCGCAAGACGCCGCCGACGCCGCGTCGCAACGTCCGTGTCACTCTAACCAAGCTATAACTTCTCCAAAACGTGAAAAAGATAAAGTTTAAATACTGCATTCTATTGTAGACGAAGCGGGAAAGGAAAGCACGTATTGGTCGCGGTGCTGTGGAAAAAAAATCTTATTTCATTCATAAAATGAGTTGCATTGAGAACTCCGGGCTTCGTTTTTTGAATCAGCCGTTGATCGACGTGAAATGATGTCAAAACTAGTTTTTTTAACCGTTCTTACATTTAACACACTGTTTACACTCGACTGGCTCCGTCACGGAAGGTGTTTAATAGTTTCCCAAGCTGGAGTTCTCTTATTTTGTGGGTTACGCCGTTTTTGTTCTGTTCTTGAGTGGGATATAGGTACGTGAATTGGTTGAAGAATTATCTAAGATGGGATTTGTAATTCCTAGGCTTGATTAAAATTGCCAAAACTGCTTGAAAGAAAAGTAAGCAGTGTTACTTTCAGAGTGACGTACTCTGGTTCTAATCCCACTTGGGCATGCACCACGGTGACCTTTTTTTTGTTATATTGTGTGGAATTTGCACTAGCAACGGTGAGGTCGTCGTGAAGAAAACATGCTCAAAAAAAACATCATTTGAGAACATGTCTTACCTATAAAGCAATTGTAGCGCTCATAGCGAAGCATGACTAACACAACAGTAATAAGTTAAGCAACGGTTACTGCGGTCACTGCTTTGATGGGTGACCACTACAAAAAGTGGTATTTACAACGGAGAGCTACCGAGCTTCGGATAGTAAATCTGTCGGCTGTTGTCGTAAGACAATTAATCGTTAAGCCAAGTCAGCAGCTTTTGGACGGCCTTAAAATTCTACCACTTGCTACACGAGAAGAAGATCCACCAGCCGATACAAGGTAATTCTCCAGCGTGGTGGAGTTTCTCTCTTATGAGAAGGCTCTCCCATCAGTGGGAACGTATTGGACTGACGATGACTACCAGTCATAATCTCAAATCCATAAGCCCTCTACATCTCTTAATCTTTCCCTTCACTAAACTTACTCCAACAAGTCCACTTAACTCACATAGTCACCCAATCACATTCTATTCGCCTTTCCGCGTTATTCAAACAAATGTCTTGGCGTAATTGTTAATTTCAAGCAAATGCCCGCAATAGCTATCTCGCAGTAACTAACGATGCCATTGGTAGATGCCTATCGGGTTTCTACGCGTGCAGGAAGGCCGGTTCATCAATGTGGTTGAACGGTGTTTAACGATCGGTTAGTTGGTAGTTTTGTTTCACAATACTTTTAACATTTTTGGAACCCGCAGCCTATCCATATGAGCTATTAATTATTCTGCGACTTAGACGAATTATTAACATAAGCCAGACAAATGATTACCAACCATGCGCTTAATCCTGTAAAAAATATCCGTTGCGTTAGTTTGTGCCAAACCAAACGCAAATGCATACGTGGTGCATTGCATTGTTTTCATATTAATTTATATATCTAACAGACATAAATATAAATAAATGTCGATATTTGTTGATTCAACAACAGCTATTATCGATATTTCAACAAGCGGCAGTAACCAATTATATCATCAGATGAGTAGGCTGCCTTTGTCGCAATAGGTAAAAACACGAGAAAAGCTATGCAAAAGGTATGCAAAAGACCAGTGACTCGTGTTATGATAAACATTGAATTGTCTACCATCATAATTATTAATGCTCCGCGCTTTTTCAACGTCACTACCATTAAAAGTTATAACATATTAGCACACCGTATTAAATATTATATCATCACACCAATAAATAATCATAATAAATGAAGTTAACTAACTCTTGATTATGCCTGTCGTTTGTGAAAGCGGCCCTTCCAAGCTATTTCAGCGCATAATACATGCGCACACGGCGCACATACGGGTATTTGGTCAATCTACGCGGCCATAAGTCAATTTAACAAAATGCAAAGAAGGTCAAAAACAGCAACTACCTGCGCTAGGTGACTAATCAGAGAACAATACCCACCCCAACCCGCCTTTCCCACGCGCACGCAGCGCGTCTGATTTTAGTCGGAATTCGATAGTTCAAGTTAGTGTACGTGTCTATTCTCGGCTTTCGTGTTAAAACATAAACTTTGCAGTTAAATATATAATAATCTACGGTCATCTCAGACTTAATAGTGATGGATCCTGATACTACAGGTAACTATGCAGTGATTAATTAAAAGTCTCATCTTTTTAAATTATTATTAAGTACAGATAATGTATTTTCTAAGTACTTAGATATTATGGAGATTTTTTTTGTCATTATATTTGTTTAATCGTGTATTTGTTATACTATCAAGGTAGATCCTGCTACAATTTCTAATACAATCGAAAGTTTAAGGCTTTGCAGAGTAGATAATCAAAAAATTAGCCGCGGAAGACCGCGGATAGGCTCATAGGCTCAATTTTAGAAAATTGAAATTTTTTCGTCTAAAAGTCAAAATTATTATTATTGAAGTTTGGAGCATTTTACAAGAATGTGTTTTTGTTTTAGGTTCACAAGGCTGTTCGGGAGTAAAAATTGTGACCCGTAAATACTTATTCGAGCGTTTACAAGAGCTTGATTTATCTAGTTTAGAAGATAAATTAAATTTTTTGAAAGACCAACTTTTGGCGTGTGAGGATTACACTGAAGACCAAACTGAGAGCCTGAAACACAATTTTGCACATTTTAAATCACAAATAAAGCAAAGGTGGTTAAAAGCTCATAAGAAGGAAGACGTGTTTTTGAAAACCAACCATTCGTGGCTAGAAGGAACATTTGAAATTCCTGTGATTCCAGCACACAACCGGCCAGGTCGACCATCCATGTTATTTCAAGAGTCGAGTGTTAGAACTAAGAGGAGAAAAACTGAAGAGGTGCGATCTACTACTGAAAAAGATGTAATTATTCATGCTGCTCAGGTTGGGTTGCGGACAGATGGAAAACGAGATGCTTCGGAAATACTAAAAGACATCACTAGTACTCCAACACGTGCTAGAGAATACAAAAAAGCTTTTTCTAAATCAGAGGATGAAAAAAAACTTTCTCTTACACCAACACAAGCATTGTCTATGTTCGTGGAAGCCGATTTAACTCGTCGACAATACGAAATAGTGAGAAATACTAACAAGAAGTTCTTCCCTTGTTATTCTGTGTTACAAAAAGCAAAACAAGAGTGTTACCCACCTTTAGAAACCTGCAGAGTAACCAGTACCTATGCCGAAAGCGATTTACAACCTTTGGTTGATCATACAGTTGGGCGTTTGTCTACTTTCCTAGAAGAAGTGCTAATAACATTGAAAGATCATGAACGAGATAGCCTAAAGCTTATTTGTAAATGGGGTTGTGATGGCTCGCAGCAATCTCAGTTTAAACAAAAATTTGTAAATGATGCAGACTCAGATGCGAACATATTTTAAAGTTGTTTCGTCTCTCTAAGATTAGTCTCTGGTAAAGAAGATGAAAAGCTGCTATGGGAAAAACCAACACCTTCTTCTCCACGGTTTTGTCGTCCCATAAGATTCCGATTTGTAAAAGAAAGTACTGACATAACGGAAGAAGAAATCAATTACGTGAAAAATTCTGCAAAGTCGCTTACTGCCACAGAGGTTAATTTAAATGGAAAAATTTTCCTTGTTAACCATGTATTCATCATGACAATGGTTGATGGTAAGGTTTGTAATGCTGCCACTGGTACAAAATCTACAAGCCGATGCTACATTTGTGGTGCAACTTCCAAAGATTTTAACCAGTTTGACATTCAAAAAGATGTCAATCCTGAAGCTATTGAGTTTGGGCTTTCAATATTACATGCCAGAATTCGCTTTTTTGAAAGCATTCTCCATTTAGCATACAAGTTGCCAGTGAAAAATACAGAGAGAGAAAGACAGAGGAAGAAAAATATATAGAACATGAAACAAAAATGGAAATACAGGCTAGATTTCGTAAAGAAACTGGTTTATTGGTGGATATACCAAAGGCAAACTTCGGAAATACCAATGATGGCAATACGAGTCGAAGATTTTTTGAAGACCCCAAATTGGCTTCGGACATAACAGGCATCAGTTATGACTTAATATACAGATTAAAAGTTATATTGGAAACAATTTCGAGCGGGCATATAATTGACACCGAAAAATATGATAAATATGCATTAGATACAGCTCGCTTATATGTTGAGTTATATCCTTGGCACCCAATGACCCCAACATTGCATAAAATACTGGTTCACGGTGCAGTTATTATAAAAAACGCATTGTTGCCTATTGGGCAGCTCTCAGAAGAGGCTGCGGAAGCGCGAAACAAACATTTTAGATCATACCGCCAAGGTTTCGCACGAAAATTTTCAAGGGAAACTTGTAATCGAGACATTTTTAATCGGCTACTTCTAACTTCGGACCCTCTCATAAGTAGCATGAGAAGCGTAAAAAAAGTAGGTTAAATTGTTTTTTGTCTGAGACAATTGCACTTCTTATGCCTGCGATGCCGAATATTGTAATGCAGAATAATGATGACTCTTCTGAAGATGATGTGAACTGAATTAAGTAAATAAAATAATTTTTATCAATAAATTTTACTTGAAAACTATAAAAAGTGCTTTTTTCATAACGTCATATCCCCTAGGATCGACAAAGAACATAAAATAATTTTGGCCGCGTAGATTGACCAAATACCCGTATGTGCGGCGTCGCGGCAGATCGATGGATCGCATCGATCCGCACAAAGGATCGAGTCGTGATCTCGATTACGGCGGTATTCGAATGTTTAGTATGTAAAGTGCGCTTTGTTTTATATCGAGATGGGAAAGGAGTGGAAAGGTTTAGAAATACGTTTATGTGAAATAATCATCCATATTGAGAAGTAAAGAGGCATTCCGCAGTCTCGCTTGCGTTTCTTCATACAATCTATTCAAACAGGTGATAGGCATTATTACTGTGCCCTTTTTTACTCCCGGTTTTCCCGCTGTAAGTGGAGTAAAAAAGAGAAAGACAAAGTTTACCGTATTTTTTTTCTTGCTCTGTGGGTATTTATGTACTATGATTGTCCGAATCTACCTGTAGATGCCCATTGCGTCTTTTAATAATTATGTAAAAGGCCTCCGACCGGTGTACCTGCACCTTTATTTGTATCACGGAATTTTTTAGGGCTTTGCGTGATTATTTTATTTTGTTTTCTATTTTTTTTGTTTTTTGCATCGTTAAGATAAATATTGTATAAGTTGATATTATATTTAAATTTTTTCTGGTATTTTTTTGGAAAGAAAAAGAAAGAAAACGTTCCAAATAGTCCAATCGGACATTCCCACAGCACCGGGCTCACGTTACTTTCTGACACACGCGTGCGCATCTCCCGTAGAGGGACGAATCTCACAGAATAAACATTCTACTAACTTTAAATGATTTTTTCTTTTTAAAACTACAGAGACGATGTAGAAACGCCAGTTGATTGTATCTTATACCTAGCCGGCAAACTTCATTTTGGTTAGGTACAACGAAAAATGTAACTTTGGAATTAGAAAATTAGAGTAAAAGTCATCTAACCAACTACTAATATTTTTTGAAAGGAAAATTAGATTTTTTAATTGCACTAATATAAAGAACATGCTACTGGTAGGTATACCCATGAATCTAAAAAAGACCGTCATGGCAGTCTGCACTAAAATTTGACAGCTCATAAGTTCACACTTATCTCTCTATAATGAAAATAATAATAAATCATTTGGGTACATCTTAGGGAGCAAACCGCACACTTAATTATAGCTCTTTAATGTAGAAGGGAATCCGAGATTGTGTCAAAAAAGAAACAAAGATCTTTAATTGTTAATTATTATACACAGCCCACGATATAAGGAATAAACGGTGCTCGAAATTATTGTAATGCTAAGAAACGTACGTACATGCACCGATTTCTATGTAATTAATAATCATATAATATCAACCATGTTATTATCAAACAAAATCGGGTCAGAACTGTAAATCCATAGCTCTCAGCCTCGATCATCTCAATGTCGAAGAAAACACCATCGGTGGGCGTCAGCTACCTAATTTATAACAGAGTTCACTCATTCCCCTCTATCCATTTGTAAATCATCGTCCATCGACAATAGATCCCTGCGCTAGCGCACGACCGCGCACGATTTAGATTAATCTATCGAAAATCGTTTTACAACATATTATTTATAGAGCGCATGCGCGGGCAATGATCATCAGTCCAAGACGCTAGTGATGAGCATTCCACGCGCGTTTGTCTATCGATGCGAATATATCGACGAGACGTTATCGATCTAATCGATTATCGACTCGTTAGAGATGTGTGAGGTTTTTTGATGACTCATGGTTGTGACGTGTGCGATTTTTAGATTTAGATTTATATCAGTTGATCTGTCAATCATAATCCAGTTTTTGCTAACATACTGTGTTTAAAAATAACTAATAGCCTATTGAAAGTCAATCATATTTCGCAATACGTCCATGAAAGAATTGTATAGAAATCGGCACTCTCGGCGCTTGACTCGGTTACGAGCGAGACAGTAAACTCAGTAGTTGGATGCAGGAGGCAAGCAGCTGCTCAAAGTGGTGCTCATTGAGGGAGGCCTATGTTTAACAGTGGACATCTGGCTGTTGATGATGATGATAATGATGAGTAAATTTTAACTTTCGTTTTTTTTTTTTTTTATTATGAGAATAAATGACGTGACGAGCTGGTCGTTCACCTGATGTTAAGCAATACCATAACAGGCCGCCCATAACAGTTGCAGTGTCACTCGGAAATTGCAAAAAAGGTCATTTTTATAATTACACAGAGTAAAGGGGGAAATGCAGAATTTAATTTCAGTTAAAAACTCTAATCTCGGTTGCCAGCAATAATCGGGTACTCCCACTTCATAACTCGTAAAAGTAGGGGTGACGTCGTAAAAATAAAATCCACGGAATTCTAACTCGAGTCAACAATTAACCTCGACTGTAATGAAACTTTTGAACAGAGTTGCCAGCAACAGTTGAAAAAAACCTTAGTTTAAGAAGTTTTGATTTCGTTTAAGAAGTTTGTGCATACTAGTTTTTTTTATTGTGCCAATTATTATATAATCGAAAGATAAGTAAGGTTTTTATACAAATTATCAATAGGTATGATAACAATTTTTTTTTGCATAAATTAAAAATATTTCTCAAAATATAAACATTTGTGAAAACAAAAATTAAATATATTAAAAAACGACAAAGTTACAAGCATTTTAAAAACCGAAATACAAAGAGATAGCTCAAACGGCCAGTGACGTCAGAGCAATGTCGTCAAAGTACCTCATTACTAAGCTGTGGTAGCTTTTCATACAATATCTTTGGCATGTGACGTCACGAGTGGATTTTTCATAGTAACTGTGGGGGAGCTCTGTTTCGCGAGAAAGGGACAGGAGATGCCTCCTGTAGAAACTTTAAAAGATTATTACTCCGTGATTTATTTACCGATTTTACATATTTTTTCAATTATTGCATTCATTTTTAATCTTCTTTATGAAAGTATTATTTACTTGTTCATTTTTAATAGTAGTCATCATACTTTAACCTATTGGCACTTATTTATTATTTAGTAACTGAATGAGAAAGTTCGAGACAAACAGTAGTGACCCAGTTGCTAAACTCCACCATACTCTACCATACTTTATATCAAGTAAAAAAGAAATTACAATACTTATGTACGTTAATTTGAGTGAAAAAAAAAACTATATGTATGATTATTATCACTAACTAAAATAGATAACCTCACAAAACCTGACCGAAGTAATTTCTGAGACTGTTGTAGTACTAGCTTCCCCACAAATGTGGAAAATCTTTGCGTATAGCAACACTGTTACCGAACTAGCTCCTCCGTAGGACGTGGAATCGCGCAGCCTATTTTAAAGACATTGAATATTTAAGAGAGCTAATTGAAATGAGCGCGACACTTTGGAGTGTCGCCAGAATAATTACCTAGCTCCTGAGACGAGATTTAACGGTCTACGGTTAAACGGCTAGAGTTCTTGATTTTTTGAACTTATGTTTAAAGTTTTGGGTGTATGCTGTTTATTATGATGGGAGGTACAAAAAAATGTGAAAGTTGCCAGCTATATGATATGAGATGTCATATTTCTTGCTTGAATTGTTAGTTATGATGCGTAACTATTCCTTTTATTATTATAATAACTAAATACAAAATACAAATACTAAAAACTAAATTAAATCTAAACTAAGGTACTTATCTAAAACTAAAACTATCTAAACTTATAAAATACACTTATAAATAAAAAACCGCGTTTAAGTCGCTGTCTGCGGGTAAGGTGCCCAAAGAGCTGGCGACATTACCTCGTTGAATGGCCAAACTTAGTCTTTGGCCGAGGTAAGAGCCAGCTCTTTGATCACCTGTAGTTTCTATTAGGCGTCTGGACAGTTCCTTTACGAAACCACGGGCGGACGGACCCCACGGTCCCATGGTTTCTACCCCAAACGGAAGAAAGATGTATCCCTCGCCGAGAGATTCATATTTCGTCCGTTTGAGGTTTTCTGCCACTTCCGCCGCTGCACCAGCCGCCCTCGAAGTGCTCTGGAGGTGAGACGTTGCCAAAGTATCGACGCATGTAGCATCCCAGACCAATGGCCGTCCACGGCTCCAGGGAACTAACGTCATGATTTATTGTACAATGGGTGAAAACTAGATTTGCACAGAAGCAATTTACTGTAGTTGTTCCACAGATCTATAATAAATTAATAAAAATACTCAAAATACATAATATAAAAAAAATCTACTAATAATGAATTTAAAAAGACTGTTATAAAATGGCTAAAAATTTATGACTATGACGGAATAGAGAATATGCTGGCAAACCTATATATCTAATGAAATATTTATTATCCTAATATACATCTATATATATTATACACAAACACATACACATACATATACACATACACACACACACACGTACACATACACATACACATACACATACACATACACATACACATACACATACACATACACATACACATACACATACACATACACAGTCTGATGCGAAGTCATCACAAAATGTAACATTTATTTATTTATTTTGTTAAATTTTCCAATATTTTTTTGTTGTTGTTCTGACATAAATCACATTTAACTGTTAATTAGGAAAAGCTACTGACTCCTGAAACACAGTGAATACTTAGTTCAGGAGTCTATGGATTCATTACATAAATTGCTGTAACCATATTTGTGTTAATAAATAAATTTGTATTTGTATTTGTATTTGTATTAGAAATTATGAAGAACTCCAACATTAATGCACCTTCAAGCAGGTGAATAAAACCATAATTAGTGCGCCTAAAATAAATGGTATCATGATCTTCATGTTATAATTTTTTCCCGGTGGCGGAAAAAACATTTTCTGTTTCACACTGTTCTTTTACTTAAAATAATTTCAGCATTCCTCTTATCGATAACAGATCCAACATATTATCGACTGTTCACATCATTACGATCGTCGTGTGATGTCGGAGGTTGGTCCGTGTGCAAATCTCCTCTTCCGGTATCGGACACTGGTATGTTAATGGCTTATTTGTACACGAAATCCGTAACTCTATCGCAAGTTACGAATTTTACTTCTACAAGTCTGGGTTCTTGTTTCTGCACACTCACTGAATTTATTGCTTTGAGAAGGACTAGACGACGAGCGACTTTCATAATTTCATAGTGGTATTGCCGGCAGTACTATCAATTCATTCATATTCTGGAAGGAGTCATCAATAATCACCGCCATCACCTATGTGTATGGAACTGATACAGACATGTTACAGATTGACAATAATCCCCAGTCAGGATTACCTGTAGGTAAACGAAACTTAAAATATACTATATAAAATATACTTAATAACATTTTACTAAATCGATGAATAAATAAAATAAATAAATAATAAATATCTGTGGACATTTCACACAGCGCCATCTAGCCCCAAACTAAGCATAGCTTGCACTATGGGAACCTGATACAATACTTATATACTTTTTTGTAATGTCCGCATGTTACCAAAATAACAGTAGTATACCACCTATAGCAAGCCCCGGGCTGCAATTAATATTGTAAACAATGGAGTTGCATTATTAATTGAACGCAATGCAATTAAATTACACCAGTTGGTCCATGTCGCAACCAACTGGTCGCAATCCGGGATTGTAGGTATCAGCGGTTGGAATTAGGATGTCTTATATTTTGTTTTTTGTTTTCAATATTTTTCTTTGAACACTTTTAGTCCTTATTTCAAGATGTTCAAGGGATTTTCAATGATGGATATACTTCAAGTGTGAAGATTAAGAAGTTTAATCCGTTTCTGTTATCATTATATTGATGTGTTAATTTTGAAAATACCTTATGAATCAGCATAGTCTTAAGTCTACTAATAAGTCTGTGAAACGAGGTCATAAGGCTCATTTGCCCAGTATCTTCACTAGCTACCCTTCCAACCGGGACACGGTAGTGCCTCGATCACATACCTACCTATAGATCCTGGACCCTAATTAGTAAAATATGCCCTGCCTTGTATCTAGGGACTCAGGAACTACAAGAGCCCTCACGCCCAAATACAGAACAAGTATAATTACGGCTTTTTTCTGTGCACAATACTTGCAATATGAGTAATATTTATTTAATGCAATAATTGAAAGAATTAGTAAAATCGGTAGATCGATCCACGGAGTAAAGCTTTTAAAGTTTCTGGAGGGGGCCTCGCCTGTCCTTTTCTCGCAGATGAGAGCAACGTATGATATAGAGTGAGATATGATGTCACATGCCGAAGAGGTTGTATGTAAATCTACCACAGCTTAGTAATGAGGTACTATGAAGGTGGAAGAACTGACGTCACCGCGCTCATTCTATTCCTGTTTAATTTAAATTTTTAATTTAAAATTATAAATATCTTTAAAAAATAATTTTTTAAAGATATTTATAATTTTTCTTTCACGTATGTTCATTTTTTGAGGAATAGTATTGATTAGTGCAATAAAATAATAGCACGACACAAGCCTATTGGAGATCCACACTCAGTAAAGGTAACGGTTTATTTCGGTTTGAGCCCTTTCAGGAGAGTTTTAATAATTCTTCCTATATAATTGACAGATTTATATAATAGGTACTAAGTTTTCGCGGCGTTTCTCAACTGCGACATAGCAATCTGATCCTACTGCCGGTTCGCTAACGTGTTCACTTCGAATGGTCGCAATCGTCTCGTGGCGATCGAGCGCGACTCGCAACAATGAGATCTTGTCACACACGTGTGTTTGAATGGAGGGTATTCTTAAGGAGTTCGAGAATAAGTTTAATGATATTACGATTGATTTTCGAATTAGATAGATAAACCCTTTATTCTTCTTCTTCTTCTTCTCGTGTAGGCAAGTGGTCAGCCCTGGTGTCAGAATTTTTAGGCCGCCCGAAGGCTTCTGACTTTTATTAACATCAAGGTAATAAAAAAAAAACAACAAGACAACAGGAAAAAAGGAAACAAAATGAAAATAGGTTTGTTACTAGAGGTTTACCTACTGTCAACATGATCTAGTAAAAATTAAAAACTGTTTATATAAATAAATACGATTTATAGGCATTAAATATCATAGTTATCATATTTTATATCTTATTCTCGATAAAAAATTTATAATACTTTTGTGGATACGTGACTTCTCAATGAAAAGATAAATCTGATGTTGTAGAGTTTCTCCTGTGATCATTAATACCTAATTATAATACATATTATCAAAACTTATTATTTTTAAAGGAATAATAATTATTATATCATTTGCTTTACATCAACAATAGCAGATGGGTTTACCTTGCCTCTTATTATAATTTAATTCTAATACCCTTTCAAATACACATTGTCCTAGAAAAAATATTATGAAGACAGTTTTGTTATATTAATTCCTTATTTTAGCTATATAGATTAGAATTTTAATTATAAAAAAAACACCTACATAACAATGACAAATTTAAGTTGAAAACAAATTATTGTCATGGGGTCCCATCAAGTAGAAACGACAAATCGCCCGAACTTGAAAAAAATTTAGTAATCGTGTCTAGAGAGTTACTAGTTAGTGTCCAGTGTATTCATTTGGCCAAATGCTTTCAGTATTCAACATTTTTAATGTATGCCGAAGATACTAAATTTTTTTTAAAAATTAGCATCATGAATGATTGTATCAAACTACAAGATGATTTAGATGCATTAAATCAATATTATAACGACAATCTCATAGCTATCAATGTAGGGAAGTGTCTCTGCATAACATTTACGCGTAAAAGAAATCCACTTAATTATACTTATAAAATTAATAATAATTTAATAAACAGGACTAACTGCGTCAAAGATTTAGGTATAACGCTGACATCCAAATTTGACTACTCGGAACATATTACATGTATGGTTAATAAAGCGTACAAGGCCATGGGCTTTGTCCTAAGAGTTAGTAAACCTTTCTCTGACGTCACTTGTATGAAAATTCTATACTATTCATATGTTCGTTCCATTCTTGAATATTGTAGCAGCGTGTGGACCCCGCACTATGTTACTTATAAACAAGATATAGAAAGTATTCAGGTGAAATTCTTAAAACACCTAAGTTATAGAACTTATGTAAAACCTAGTCATTATGAAGAATCATGTAGCATTCATCGTGTTACGTCTCTAGAAGATAGGCGAACTCTCTTGGATATGATGTTCCTGCATAACATTTGCGATGGTAGAACAGACAGTATAGAGCTCAGTAATATGTTCTTACGATTTTGTGTTCCCAGGACTAGAACAAGACACACGTGTTTGTTTGCTCCGCATTTTGGTCAAACAAATTATACACAGAATGCAGTTGTAAGTCGTCTTCAGTCTACTTATAATAAAAATTTGCTTCCCTCGACCTGTTCTGCTGTGGTAGACGGCTTTTAGAAACTCTGTTTTAGATATATTGAGTAACAAAGGCTAATAGAACACAAGTGCCTACACATAACAACACACGCATGACTCCCTATTATATGTATATTTAAAATGCACATGTCACCCTTAATTTCACGCGCAATTATATGTACAAAAACACAACTAAAGCTATTATTAGTATTTTTTTTTTATCCAAGTAATTTCAATTCTAACACATATAAGATTATTTATTAATATTTGTGTATAGGTATAATATAATATTACATTGTTTTACCTTACTGTAACGTCAGGAACTTTGAATATAATTTTCTTTAATTACTTACGTAGGCTTTGCAGGTACTAAGTCACTTGTCGCTGATCAGCGATATTAAGTTATTCTGTTTTAAAAAATGTTATTCCTTTTTTTGGCTGTAAATTTAAGTAATAATTGGTTTATTGTGTTTATTAAGATAATAGCTGTGGAATAAATAAATAAAGAAAATAAAAAAATAAAATAATAATACTTCGCCAGCACGCAATAAATGTCGCTTGATAATCTTGTGTTAGGCAGAAATAAAATAATTTGTAAAATAGCCCGCGTTATTCCGTTGTATAGGATGAGGCATCTGTACTGGTAGGTATTATATTATCTGGGGTATTGTAGAAAATGTCGAACGAGTTCATAATACATGCCGCTAAGCGCTCTCCACAAGTCCTTTCCGCGTCCCATTGCATCGTTATCGCTAATTGCAATCACCGTCATTTTACAGTTACGCATTAGCATTATTGCAACGCATATCGATTCGGACCGATCTCTCAAATGTGTTGCATTGTGGTATGCTTGCACAGTCTAGATTTACACGCGTGGTTTCTGCAGTACTTACTTATGCTAAAGTAGAGTCTTCGAGTCTTCAAATGTTATAGGTAAAAAACTTTTTTATAGGACTGTGGTTCTACCTAATTTGTGATGTTATTAATGTTTCTGAACGCTCACTGCTATGCGCCCCGGAACACAGTAGTTCTTGCAGACTACTGCTTGGCGGCAGAACAGCTGACAAAGCCGGGGGTCCTACCTAGACAAACTTTGCAGAAAAGTCCTACCACCCTCGGAATACTAATAGTCATCAAATCTAAATTAAAATAAAATATCTGAATCTAAAATAAAAAAATAAATATTGTTAAATTATAGCAATCGTTTATATCCTAAGACAGTTTTATCTACTCACTGCTTATATTAAGGTTTACTTTATTGTCGTTTTTGTCACAAAAATACCCAATTTTCCCGTTTTTTGCCTATGGGCAACACAGTCGACGTATACAGAATCACAAAATAAATTATAGTACAAACTTAGCACGATCATAGAAATAACGTATCATAAAACTTCATGGAAAGCTTAAGATAAGGCTTGGCGCACACTGAGCAACTGTTTATGGTTATTTACTTAAGGCTTGCATTTTACGCCTCTTGCACAAACACCAATGTTCTATGTTATGATGGAACATTTTACAACTTACTTTGAACCTTATTTTGTATGACATAAGAAAGATAAAGACGTGGACGGTAGGAAATAAAGTTGCAACGTCACAGAGAACGTAAAACTTATGTGGATCACGCTTCAGAAGTTTTATGAAGCTTAAAGTTTCCACTTAGGGGTAAAGAGAATTTTTGATATGAAATTGATGGGTTAAAGACCCTGCAGCTTTAGTAGCGAAATAAGAATGTATTTAGCCAATTTTGCCAGTTTTCTGACTACGAGAGTCTGATTAAACACAGAGAGAAAGGGTAAGCATTTAATTAAATTCATTAAAAACGTAGGTAGGTACTGAAGTTACATTTTAATAGTAAATATGCCCTTGAATAAAAATATCATAAAATACTAATTTAATTGATATTGTAACTTTTATATATATTGTCAAAATTATAGAGAAAAAAAACACTTTTAGTTAGTTATCTAATGTCTATAAATCGAGGAGAGGAGAACAGGGAAATTTGTCTACGTAGTAAGTATTATATAATTATCTTGTATTTACATACCTAGTATATATAATAAGGCGTAGGTACCTATAAGTAATTCACGTCAAAGTTGAACAAAATGTTATGTAAGTCATAATCATCATCATCATTAACAGCCTGAAGACGTCCACTGCTGAACATAGGCCTCTCCCAGGGAGCGCCACTTAGAGCGGCTGCTCGCCTCCTGCATCCATCGGCTCCCCGCGGCTTTCACCAGGTCGTTGGTCCACCAAGTGGGGAGCCGGCCTACGCTGCGTCTTCCGGTTCGTGGTCGCCACTCGTGAACCTTTCTTCCCCATCGGTTGTCAGTTCTACGAGCGATGTGGCCTTCCCATTGCCATTTCAACTTGCTAGTCCTAAGAGCTACATCGGTCACTTTAGTTCTCCTGCGGATCTCCTCATTTCGGATCTTATCTCGCAGGGAACCACCGAGCATCGCTCTTTCCATAGCTCGTTGCGCGACTTTGAGCTTTGATTATGTAAGTAGGTATATAATATTCAGGTAAATTCTACAAAAAAGTTATCAATTTTTATTTGATTTATGTGTTTCCACATCTTCTTGTACTTTTTCATTTAAAGTAAAGCGTCGTACGTAAATATCCAAAAATGATATAATTGTCAAGTCAATGGACTTTATGCGTACTCTTTGATTTGATATTCATATAATACTCAATACCAAGCCATATAATATACCGTATAGCGGCGTAGTACCGTATAGCATATACGATGCCTATACGCTACCATTTTGTACTCCATTCTGACTATTCTCAGCCGTACCGTACCAAATTAATAATAATAATAATAATGTATTGTATTTTATTTTTATACCAATATTGTAAAAAAGCGTAAACCTAAGTAAAACTAATAAATAATGTGAATAATAATAATAATATCCATTGTATTAAAATTCAAACGGGCCTCTTGGTGTTAGCTTCGGCCCCACCAATGCCTTCCAAATGTCCGGGCTAGACCCGAGAGTCTAAAGACATAATAATAATAATAATATGTGTGGACATTTCACACAGCGCCATCTAGCCCCAAACTAAGCATAGCTTGTACTATGGGAACCAGATGACTGTTACAATACTTACATACTTTTTTGTTTGTAAATACATACATAGAATACAATATAACACCCAGATGCGGAACAAACATCTATGTTCATCACAAAAATGTTTGTCTCGGGTAGGAATCGAACCCACAGCCCTCAGTTCAGAAGGCAGGGATACTACCAACTGAGCTATCGGGCCCGTCAAATTGCTAACTCCTTTGACAAATGGTACCTCTAGGCCGTATCTCGTACCATACATCATACATCTGATAATTATGGCCTCAAACCGTTTCTATTCCCGATTTCGCTACGTAATTTTGAGCAGTACCTTGACTTCAAAAATTAAGAAATAAAATTAATCCCTGATTGACGCAGGAGGCGAGCAGTCGTTCAAAATGCCGCTCTCTCAGGCCTATGTTTAGCACTGGACGTCTTTGGGTCGTTAATGATGATGATGATGATGATGATGATGATGATGAAAATTAAATCTTTACGAGTACGAATAGTCAAAATAAAAAGATATTAGGTATATATTTCAAACTAGCTGACCCGCCCCGTCTTCGCGCGGGTTAATTAGTTTTAAGTCCTAACCCTGTTTATGGGTAAGAGAGAAGGGAAAGGTAAAAAAATAGGAAAAGGAAATAGGAAAAGGATGAATGGATTCCCATCCATTCATCGGCAATAGAAGGAAGGCAGGCGATTATATTTTTTTATTAATTTTTTTTTTGTTTTATTTTTTGTTTTATATCCAAATATAATAATCATATGCCAACAAAAAATCTTGAATAAAAACTGCATCCTTATTGCTTGACAAACCCGCACTTGGCCGTTTTAGAAAACAAAAAGTATCTTAAATGTTATTCTACATAATTAGCTATTACCATACCAAATTTCAGCGAAATCAGTTCAGTGGTTGCGGCGTGATGCGTGTTCAAAGGGACAGAGAGACAGACAGATAGACAGACAAAACATTAAAAAAATTGTTTCTATTTCTATATCGATTAAGAAGCATACTGCAGTCAAAATTTTCCAAAAATATTATATGTACAGATTTAGCCCTGTCACAGTTTTATTATATGTATTGGACTAGTGTTACAACGATACGCAGCATGAAAGCTTTACACAAATAATTGGTGTA
This sequence comes from Ennomos erosarius, assembly GCA_963580505.1. Classification (NCBI taxonomy): domain Eukaryota; kingdom Metazoa; phylum Arthropoda; class Insecta; order Lepidoptera; family Geometridae; genus Ennomos; species Ennomos erosarius. The sequence goes on from OY756987.1 coordinate 10,528,506, forward strand.
ATGTAATCAAAATTATCCTTACTATAATATGTATAGACAGATTTTTGTTTTTGGATCTCAAAAAATGTACTTACATTTATGACTTATCGTGTAAAATAAATGAATATACAATAGTATCCATTTTTATGATAAATCATGAACATGGACGTGGTGCTTGCTATATTTAATTAAAGCGGACTAATAAAATTATGTTAAGCCGATGGATGCAGGAGGCAAGCAGCCGCTTAAAGTGACGCTCCGTGGGAGAGGCCTATGTTCAGCAGTGGATGTCTTCAGGCTGTTGATGATAAATAAAACTATGTTAGTATGTATACCTAAAAAAAACGAAACTTAAGAACATTAGCAACTGTTTCGTACTGTACAGATGTCGCAGACCATACAGCTCTAACAATATACCCCGAGGGTTCCGTACGATTTATTTTATACATATTCTATTCTAATATAAACGGTTTTAAAGGCCTGATAGCCCTATTAGCAATGATTTAGTTAATGCAGTGCTACCGCTTATAAATCTAAAGGTGAAAGGTATGAACATGAAATGTGAAAGGTGATGATTTGTGTTTGAAAATTGATAATTTGAGTAATAATCTCCATCAATCTGAAGCTTAACAAGGCTATTGTGGAATTATTGGAATTTGGGTGGGTAGGTATATTTAGAACTAGGAGCCTTTTTTATTTATCCAGTGGCTATCGGTTTGTACAAAATTTAGCCATTTTAACGTGAAGTTATAAATGAAATGCCATTAAAAATATAAGGTAGTAAGAAAACTGTGTACAATACATAATTTATAAGTATTTGTTTTGGGGTTTAGGTATGTAATGGTATTTTTCTCTAAGCCACACACCAGCAAAAAAAACCAATAGGTACCAACGTAACAAAACTCGACGTGATAGATAGAATTAAATGGAAATTACAACTGAATAGGGTTGCGTAAAGGCAGAATAAAAGCATCACGAACAAGCCACTCACCACAAAACATACGATCACGACAAATTACGTCAAATAGAAAAAGATAAACACGACTTCCCCTTTCCCGAATAAACGGCAATAAATCGACGTGCCCTTATGTCAACAGCGTATTAGTGGAAACTCACCAATTTACACTGAACCCTAAATGTAACCTATAAACCTGAATAACAAGGATCAAGATTCACCGGCTGTGTAGCACAGATTTGTCGCGGCTAAATCACGCGAAAAATCCAACGATAAACGTCTATATCCGATTTTCCCACACATTTTCGCGTTTCCCTCTCATGTGCTCACTTAATATGATGGTGTTTGCCCTTTCTCCCCTTTTGCTACTACACAACACTAACAAACAATCTAAACCAAACCTTATGTCTCTAACTTAAAGACTTATTTCAAATGTCTTATTGTAGAATAAGAAAAATTTCTTTTTTGTATTTCGAAAAAAATCTGCCACGTTTCTATTTCGTGACTTCGGGTTTTTGTAATAGAGTATGAATTTGCTTGGGCTATAGAAAAATTGGCTCGTGATATGGTTTACCTATAACAGGGGAAGTTCGGGTGACATTGTAACACAGTGTATTGCACATTATTGGGAGATTGAATGGCGTACTTAACTGTTCGAGCGACAACTTTGATAAGGTGCCCTTCTATGGTGGGCGTTTTCACGTAAATTGTATTTGATGGTTTTCTATGGGGTGAGAGTTCCCAAATTTATTTCCGCGATAAGATAAAATAAATATTTATTATTTTGTTTACTTATATTAAGATATATATATATACACAGGCTTTATATTTGTGCCGTTTGGCGTAGAGACACTGGGGCCGTGGGGACCGGGTGCCTTTGACATTTACATGGATTTGGCGGGGCGTTTGGTTGAATCGGCACGTGACCAAAATGCTGGCATCTACTTCGGTCAAAGGATCAGCCTCGCTATACAGCGGGGCAACGCTGCCAGCATTATGGGTACGTTGCCCGATTCCATAGATTGCTTGAACTATCTAAAGACCTTTTACAGTCTATAGATAGTTCAAGTATTCTTTAGACAGTTATTTTTATTTTTAAGTAGATATAATATATAATAGTAGTAGTAAACCTATATAAAACAAAACAAAAAACTACCTACTAACTACTACTATTATATATTATATCTACTTAAAAATAAAAATAACTGTCTAAAGAATACTTGAACTATCTATAGACACAGACATATCTATAGATATAGATAGTTCAAGCAATCTATGGAATCGGGCAACGTACCCATAATGCTGGCAGCGTTGCCCCACTGTATAGCGAGGCTGATTTTGGTCACGTGCCGATTCAACCAAACACCCCGCCAAATCCTTGTAAATGTCAAAGGCACCCGGTCCCCACGGCCCCAGTGTCTCTACGCCAAACGGCACAAATATAAAGCCTCTGTCAAGGCTAGAATTTTTGCGCCGCTTGGCGGATTCCGCAGCCGTAGCAGCGCCGCCTACCTGCTGTGACGTGTCCGGAAGATGGGACGGTGCCAGTGTATCAACACAGGTGGCGTCCCACACTAAAGGCCGGCCCATCTTCCAGGGGATGAGCGTTATACCATCGAGCCTTTTACCGTCGTCGCGAATGAGGCCATTGGGCTCTAAGACAGCTGCGACGTTGATGTTTCCGAAGGCCCGACGTATGACGTCATTCAGAGCATTATGGCGAGGTATACGGCCAGCACTCCTACTGCATGATAGACCATGGTGGCCGAGACTATTGACCCTTTCGCCGCATTTGCATCGATGGGGAGCAACACAGGGAGCACCGATGCGCAGTGATATGGCTAGACGGAATGTGTTGTTGTCTAGCAATGTTCCGAGGTGGTGTGATGGCAGTGCCTGCAACCAAAGATCCGACTCCCAGCGAGAGGCAGCTAAGAGACGGGCACGTTCTGTGAGGTTACTGGACGTATCAACAAGTTTCTTCCGTTCCAGCGCACAGAGCGGCGCGTCCCACTGCCTCTGCGAGGACAGATTTTTAGGCAGGCAGCTACTTGGGCAGGCCATTTTCCAGGCGTTAACTGCTTCGTTTAAAAATGTCATTACCGTTAGATAAAATTGCGTTAACTAAATTTTGAGTGCTTTTAACCAAAGACAGAAAAGCTGGTAATGAAACACTTGAAATTTTGCGGATACCTAGGCCTCCCAACCGGATTGGTAGTGAAGCCTGGCACCATGTCCGTTCATCCAGAGAAATGTTAAAAATGGAGGTGAGCGTATCCTTCACGATGTTGTCCATCTGTTGTAATAAGTCTGGGTGATTCCAAAGTTGGCAACACCTTAAAGAATACGTAAATTTAGGCACGAACAAGCAAAAGCGAATAATGATAAAAGCCATGTGGGAGTTAATTTTAGAGAGTCTGTCCGAAACCGAACGAAAATTTTGTATTTTCTCTTCAATGAAATCCGCAACCGATTCATCAAAAATTGGAGAGCCTAGGAGGCGAAGGGAACTGTTGTCAATAATTTTTATATTTGGAGCTATTGAACTGAACGCAGTGATAATTTGATCTTTTGTTTTGCAAGAGTCGGATAGAAAAAGTTCACACTTTGAAAAATTTAGTTCTAGCCCGATAGTTTGGAATTCAGAAATAAGCAAAGTCTTTAAAAACGGTGTTGGCATCGCCTCCTATCGTCCCGTCGTCTAAATACCACACATTGAATTTTGATTCTAGACGTTTAATGATGGGGTGGATCGCGAGACTGAAAATAGCCGGCCCAAGTGGATCTCCCTGTTGACAACCCACTTCTGATAAAAGGAGGTCATTCCGATATATTAATTTAGAATTTTGCCCATAACATTGCCAGAGAAACCGGTAAATTTCAGGGATTTTATCTTTGACCTCAGCCAACAGGAATCCTCGGTCAACGGAGTTGAAAGCGTTTTTAACGTCCACCTTCAACAACACGTCTCCTCCTTTATTCATCAAAAAGGTTCGTAAGGCATGTACCGCCGCCTCACAGCCGCCACGTGAGCCAAAACCAAGTTGAATGGGCTGAAACTGCTGCGAAAGCACCTGGCTTTTAACCCTTGTAGCATGCTCACTTCCACCACCATTCCAAATAATCATCATCATCAACCATCCTTCTTTATACTGTCTGTATTTGTTACCTCCTTTACAGCTACGTACTTATATAAAGAAAAAAAGAAAAAAGAAAAAGACTTGGGGTTGACAGCCGTTGGACGAAAAAAAAATCAGAGCTTGGACGAGGAGAGATCTGGAGAAAAAAAGCGAGGGAAGGTGTCCTGTCGGCAGTCTGAAGACTTTGATCTTCACTCGGAGGCATATCCTGCTCCATCATAAAGTGGATCAAGCACCACCTTCGCACCTACCTCATATTGAGAGACTGAAGCTGTGCTACCTGAATCTAGCCGCTCCCTCTGACGTAGAGGTCGTAGAGCCATCATACCAGCTCAAGACCTAGACGAGAAACCGGCCTTTCCGCTTGTCTGCCGGTTACGTAACCTATCCCTTGACTACGTACTCCCTCCCTCCCTGGTGTTCAACTAATATACCATACCTGTGCCGTGCTAGCCATTAGAGACTTTAAACTATTCTTCCGTATCTCTTTATATTTATTATATCTTACTGTTTACTCTAACGTGCTCTTTCTTTCAGTCCTACTCTACTCTCCTATATACCTACCTCATGTCGCCGTCTTCCTCCAGGGTCTGATTAGGTAGGATTAGGCCCCAGTCAGGCATCCTAGGACCCTGGGCGGAGCCGTAACGTGACACCCTGCAGCAAATTTTAGCAGTGAGGCGACGGTATGTAGTGCCAACAGCAATAGGTCTTATGCCACCATCTTTCTTAGTAAGTGCACATAAGTTTGCCCCGTATAAAATACCAGTAATATTGTTGTTGACACCACCTGCCAGCATAGTAGTAGTTAGTAGGTAGTTTTTTGTTTTGTGTTATATAGGTTTATTTTTGTTTTGATATTAAAGAGTAAATGGGGTTTTTTCTGTTTATTTAAAAGTCTATTATTTTCTTGTCAGGTTTTACAACCGTCGGTAGAATTATTATATAAACAGTATCGTAACTATTTAATGCAACGTACAGACAAAAAGAAAACAAAATTTTATTAATAAAAATTATTTGTCGCACATAGCCATTGCCACGCTTTTCAAAACGACTAATAAAGAAAAAAAACGTGGTATTAATGAAATCAAAGCACTATTTACTTACTGGTAAATGAAACACCAGTCAGACTATATATTGGCGTTATAAAAAAATACTTCATTGCTATTATCATGGGGTCCCATCAGGTACAAACGAAAAATAGCCCAAACTTGAAAAAATGTAGTAATCGTGTAGATAGTTACTAGTTGGCGTCCAGTATATTTATTTGGCCCAATACTTCGCCAACACGCAATAAATGTAGCTTGACAATCTTGCGATAAGCAGAAATAAAATAATATGTAACATAGCCCGCGTTATTCCGTTGCATGGGATGAGGCATCTGCACTGTAGATATTATATTATCTGGGCCATTATTTAGAAAAGCTAGCGGATAATGTATTAACGTAAGCAATAGGCATAATGACTACTATTAAAAATGAACAAGTAAATATTAATTTCATGAAGGAGATTAAAAATGAATGCAATAATTGAAAAAATAAGCAAAATCGATATATACATCACGGAGTAATAAGCTTTTAAAGTTTCTACAGGAGGCATCTCCTGTCCCTTTCTCGCAAAACAGAGTGCCCTCACAGTTACTATGAAAAATCTACTCCTAACGTCATATGCCAAAGAGATTATATAAAAAGCTACCACAGCTTAGTAATGAGGTACTGTAACGACCTTCCTCGGACGTCACTGGCCGTTTGAGCTATCTCTTTCTATTCCGGTTTTTAAAATGCCTGTAACTTGTCATTTTTTGAGATATTTGCCGTCTTACCACAAAAGATTTAGACGCGCCTTACACACTTGTTGAACAGTTGTTTCATGAATTCCATACCACAAATCCGCGCCTAACACTCGTTTAAGATAGACGGGCGTTAAACACGTGTTAAAATTTAAACATACTCAACCCTTAGTTTAAGAGGTGTTTAACTGTCGCTGTCACCATAATACACACAGTCAAACTTCACGCTAATAATGTTCCGTTTTTTCTATGGTCACAGCTAACATGTATTGGATTTACAAAATGAGTTCTGTGCGGAATGAAACGATTCGTATAATGTCACCTTATTTAAAAAATGTGGATCGAGTTAGACAGTGTTTAAGTAAACACGGTATAAACATGGTTTTGTAGTTACAAAAATAAAACATCCGTTTAAGGGGCATTTAACTGTTAGACGCCGTCTAACTAAACATGTATCTAAGCGTTGTTTAAAATTATTTTTGTGGTAAGACGGTTAATTTTTGTTTTCACAAATGTTTATCTTTTGAGGAATATAATTAATTAATCCAAAAAATATTTTAGTCATCATGCCTATTATTTTTCCTTACGTTTGTTCAATGCTTTTTATGATACTTATAGCTACTAGCAAATCTTCAAATATTCACATTATTAAAATAGCCTGTACCATTTTTGGCACTGAAATATATTAATCGTTTTTTGTTCGAATTAAAGTACATGTAACGTACAAGACAGATCTCACGGGCGCGTTAATTAATTTTGTTCGTACAGCAGGGGATGTGTACAATAAATGTTCAACATGTTACTAAAATTAACTTGTTCCTAATCTTGTACCAATAGAGAGCTACATGCGAAATAATCGAACAATGATACCGTACAAATTAGAAAGCCGTGAGCTATGAGTTATGAGTTGATTGTTTATTTGACGATTTTAACAATGAAAATTTAAAATAATAATGTTGCGCATGGACATAATAATAAAAAAATAAGTACGGAATCCCGACTGATAGTGAACTGAAGCACCCTTAAGAAGTCGTAGAATCATGGCCAAAAAAAAAATTAAAAAAAAATGATGGTTGGAATGATGGCATGGTAAATGGGCATCTCATGGGCAAACATGCTCCATCCAAGACAATTTTGTAACAAACCCCGTGAGGTTGTCAAACGTGTGTCCATATTAGAATTATTAAAAAAAATTAAAAATAACCTTTGCTAAGCTCGTTTATTTTGCCACATGCAGTTTACAGAGGTGGCACTAGTATTTTAAACATCAAGAAAATTTCAATGTTAATGGCAATAAGCATAACGTCAGTATCTAAGAACAGGTACTTTCGTACAAAGTATCGGCTCACGTCCACATGATATGTGGCGCTGTACCACGATACTAATAAGGAGAGTCGGCTGCGCACGCGCACCAGCAGGACACCATGTTGGCTTTATTGCACTGTGTTACTCTTAATCGAATATGGATGTTGCAGTCTTGCATACACTGTTTCTTAGCCGTGTGAATTAATTTAATCCAGTATGAGTATACGCTGAAGTAGTTATTAAGAGGTAACATTACATTTGAGAAACAGTACTAGTAAAGCTATGCTCGGTGTTTCCCTGCGAGATAAGATCCGGAATGAGGAGATCCGCAGAACTAAAGTGACCGTAATATTTCTTAGGATTTGCAAGTTGAAGTGGCAATGGACAGGCCACAGCGCTCGCAGAACTGACAACGATGGGCAAGAAAGGTTCTCGAGTTGCGACCACGAACCGGAAGACGCAGCATAGGCATGCCTCCTACTAGGTGGACTGTCAATAAGGTAAAAACTGCGGAGAGCCGATGGATGCAGGAAGCAGGCAAGTTCTAGTCAGTACCGAAAACTGGTGTAATTTTGGTGAAGCAACAAAAACCTTTAAAGTCCCGGTCAAAGAAACAGTTCGATGCAAGAGGCAAGTAGCCGTTCAAAGTAATGTTCTAAAAGGGCGGTCTACGTTCAGCAGGGATGACTGACTGATGATGGTGATGATAATGATTTTAGAATAATATGACGGGATCATCGTAGACTGTATCCGAATTTACCAAGGAACATAGATAATCATAACATTCGATAGGGGTGGTCCTCGAAATCGATAATATCGACAACGCCGTCCCTATTCTATCGTTACATTACGATTCATATGGAATCGATAAAATAGGCGACGTAGCGGAAAACGGCGCGGGCGCACGGTGAGTGCTGCGTGTACCGGACAAAAGGTATAGATGGACTGTGCTCTATTCATTGTATGGTACAGTATAGGCTGAAATAGAAGATAAATCAAATACGACCCTTTAATTTTTTGCAACCGGTCCACCATCTTGTAAAACATTGTCTATAAACCAAGGATTGCAGAGAAATTTTTATTTACAGTAGTTAGAAAATGCTCTACTCCTAAGTTTTCCCTATACCGAAAGCTGGTGTTATCCCATTGCAGAATTCTAACTCGCAAGATCTTATTATCAAGGCCATTAGCACCATTATGAGTTGCCATAACTTGGTTTACTATGGTGTCCTTCTATAAATCACTTGAGTTAATATATCAACCCGTTGAATTTAACTTTAATGACTATCTACGGCACAAAACCATCAGGGTGGTTATTCTATATGGAAACACAGATTTCACATGATACGAAACCACGTTGTTATCGTGTCTTGTTCAAATCGTGTCACAGCGTTAGATATACCTTCACTTTACATTAAAATTAACTTTATTTTGAATTAAATATATTTACATAAGTGGTCATATCTTTTGATATGTTGATGTTTCGGAACGCGTCTCGGTAAAACTTATGATTTTTGACAGTTCAAATGCTGCCAATTCTAAATTCATTTCGCGCGGTTTTGTTTTCGTTTCATAGAGAATAGACTTTTGCAGATTTTTTATGTAAGACAAGGAATTCGCGTGGATTCGAAGTAAGGAATCAATAGAGAAAAAGACCCAGGTATAATTATTATTATAAGTATGTTCTACTGTCCGACGATCTAATCAAAACCGTGGTTCTGTCAGATGCAAGAGGCAAGTAGCCGACCAAAGTGGCGCTCTACAAGGGAGGCCTATGTTCAGCAGTGGACGTCTTTTAGCTGATGATGATGATGATGATGATATTCCTAAACTTTCTACATGATTCATCTTTCTTTCTCACATATACTCTATGTTTCACCATGCATGCATTGAAATAATCTATAAAATTGTCATGCACATACCCGACAGATAAATAATACCGATCAGATATCCCTTGTCGCTGGGCAATAACATAGTATTGTGATACCCTGTGTTTTGTCGTATAATATCCGCAATGTAAGGAGATCGGGAAATTGGCTTTGGCAGATACCGATTATTATTCTTTGGGTTAGAAACTGAACTGAGTATTGTGCTTTTGTTGCGAAATTCATATTAATAGAGTGAGTTAATTTTTAATCCAAGTTCATGACATTTAACTCGTAAAATGTTCCATGCAAAGGCGATAACTGTCACTATGCTTATGCACACACAATATTGACACAAAGATTATTTTGCTAGCCACCTGACTTATTTTAATGCAAATAATTTCACTTGGGGTTAAAGGGTTTTCAAACAAAATACGATCAGCCTAAGTTGTCCACTAATGAACATAGGCTCCGCCCATAGAGCACCACTTTGAGTGGCTGCTTGCTTTCTGCATCCATCTGCTCCCCGAGTTTCTAACCAGATCGTCGATCTACCTAAGGGGGGGGGGGGACCTACGCTCAGTGTTCCGGTTCGTGGTTGCCACTCGAGAACCTTCCTTCCCTCACATTTATCAGTTGTGGCCTGGCCACTGTCACTACACAAAATATGTAATAGTAACAAAGTCTCAGACAATATTTTTTCTCGTCCGCAATGAAATTATCTCACAAGATACGTTAAAATAAGTATAAAAATAAATCCCAAAAGATAAAGTTATTCCGAGTTTATTCCAGTAACATAAAATATTTGTTATATTATAAATCCTTTATTACTTATAGTTAATGTATTTTAATGCCAACAATGTGTTAGTGTCAATTAATAAACAAGTATAATATAATTATACTAACATATGAACACATTAGAGTGAGCTCCGCAAAATGCCTCTCAGTTGGATACCCATTATTGTCACACAGGCCATTAGCCGCGGGACATTTCTTGCTTTCCACGCGTCTATTGTTCTAAGACACGAAGGCTTTACAGTGAATTAAGGCAGTAGCTGAAGTGATACTATTGTGAGATTTTGCAAAAGACCGCTGTTTAGTAGTAAATCATCTTATCATTAATAGCCTGAAGACTTCCACTGCTGAACATAGGCCTCGCTGCTAGCTGCTCGCCTTCTACATCCATCGGCTCCTCGCAGCTTTCACCAGATCGTCGGTTTAGCTAGTGGGGGACCCACCTACGCTGCTTCTTCCGGTTTGCGGTCGCCACTCGAGAACCTTTCTTCCCCAACGGTTGCCAGTTCTACGAGCGATGTAGCCTGCCCATTGCCATTACGATTTGATAATCTTACAGCTATATTGGTCAATTTAGTTCTCCTGCGGATCTCCTCATTTCGAAATAAATAACTAACTGTGTGATATTCACACAACTCCATAGCCCGAAACTAATATGCTGTTGGTTCTAACCAATTTGTTTGTTTCTTAGTTATTTATCGATATTTCGGTGGTGTTGCAAACACCAAAAAACTGAAGAACATGCGGTTGAGACAATGCCTCGCCAGCCCTGAGTGCCATCGTTGTAAGTCAATACAGAAGCCTCTCCGAACAACCAGAGGGCACCTACCTACTCGAAAAGAAAGGAAGTGTCTAGGTTAAGTTAAATAATTATTTTTATAACTTTCCCTACTGCATTCTCTGCACTGTATCCTCATTTTAATTAGCAGTTAAAGTGCCTAACAGCGTGTATCTGGTTGACATTTCGTATGTCTGTATGTTTGTATGTCGCAACAATGAGACAAAGTGCAAATTGCTATCTGGTACTAATTAGGAGTTAAGCTGAGATGATCAGATAAGTGGCAATTTCAGTATAGCTGTTCATTGTACTTATAAGAATAGATAACTAATTAACTATGTGTATAAGGTGAATTTTTCGAGTGAGCGTGGTAGGCCAAATCCGAAACTATGAAGAATAGCGAAAAGTACTCAAAGAGTCATGGGCCCGATTTCTATAAATACCAAAACTGCATCATTTGAATTTTGAAAAATCAATAGCCCTAGTAAAGAATCGGAACCACTGATTTTGAAAATATTATGTATTATTATACCGTTCGAGTGGCGCTTATAAGGATTGAGCCGGTCTACGCTGCGTCTTCCAGTTCATGATCGTTCTCGATACGTCGTGGTAGCATTATATTTACAAGGTTACGCATGGTAAAATTTGAGAAATAATTTTTAGACTACAGAAATAGAAACTACAGGTGACCAAAGAGCTGGCTCTTACCTCGGTCAAAGACTAAGTTTGGCCATTCAACGAGGTAATGTCGCCAGCTTTTTGGGCACCTTACCCGCATACAGCGACTTAAACGCAGTTTTTTATTTATAAGTGTATAATATAAGTTTAGATAGTTTTAGTCTTAGATAAGTACTTAGTTTAGATTTAATTTAGTTTTTAGTAATTGTATTGTATTTTTTAGAATGTAAATAAAGCTTAATTTTTAGACTTCCAGCGGTCAAGTGGTTCCTGTATAAAAATATAATTGAATAGACAGACGTGCAGAATTACTTTCGAATTCTAATATCAGCATGAATATAAAATAATAACAGTAACGTATATGCAATTGTAATTTCCATTATGAGTAACAACACGACTGTAAATGCCAGGCCGGTTAGCATATCGGCGGATCTTAGGCTGCGGTCAAAATGTGCAACTTGTGATGCAATCTATTGACCGGGGAATTAAATTACATTAAAATAAATTGAATATCGACTTATAAACCTTACCTTACCTTATAACTGGTAGTAACCCTGCCTTCTGAACTGAGGGCTGTGGGTTCGATTCCTACCCAGGACAAACATTTGTGTGATGAACATAGATGTTTGTTCTGTGTCTGGGTGTTATATTGTATTCTATGTATTTATTTACAAACAAAAAAGTATCTAAGTATTATATCCGTTATCTGGTTTCCATAGTACAAGCTATGCTTAGTTTGGGGCTAGATGGCGCTGTGTGAAAATGTCCACACATATTTATTTATTTATTTTTTATTTAAACACTGAGTTTTATATTAATAAACTTTGGAATATTGATTTACATTCCATAAGTATTACGAAGCACATTTAGAATGAACCGATGGGGAAGAAAGGTTCTCTAGTGGTGACCACGAACCGGAAGACGCAGCGTCCCTACACTGACTGATTGGTAGACCGGTGGGGAGCATGATAGAGGAGGCGAGCTTCCCATCAGTGTCGCTCTATACTAAAAGCTATAGCTGAAAATCTACACCCCACCACACGAACCATGAACCGGAAGACGCAGCGTAGGCCGGTGGACCTAGGTGTACCGACGATCTGGTGAATGCCGCGGGGAGCCGATGGATACAGGAAGCAAGCAGCCACTCAAAGGGGGAGGTCTAGTTCAGCAGTGGAGGTCGTCAGGTTGGTAATGATGAGCATGCATTAGGAGAGGTGTATTTGTCAGCAATGGACTAAGACTGTTGATGATGATGATTTCTCACTTAATATAGGTCAAAAACACTAAGATAACATTAATTTGGCATTGATTCTGTGTCGTATTCTCTAAAGAAAATGTAGTCTATATTTTTTCCACGTATAGTACTGCCATAGTTATTATTTCCTACCTACAGAATTATGTATTTTAATCATGTACTTTTTCGGTTTTGATCACGCCCTAACTTATCTATAAATCCGAATGAAGCCACCAATTCCGATAAAAAATTGTATTAGCCTCGTCCAGCCTCGTATGGTACCTACAATCAAAGGTCACTATTATAATCTGTTGGACGCGTGACCGGCAGAATAGCGCCCGCCGCCGTTGCCTATCTCGATTCGTAATTCGAAATTTCTATTCTATTGTCGTAATCGCGTGCGTGTGTTCTAAATTTAAATTGTTTGACGTTTTGTTTATGTTTGTATTGTTTGGTACGTATAGTAAATGGCCAAGCGTTTAGCGAATCGATGCAGCTAGTAAAAAAGCTGTAGTGAAAGTATTATTTATTTTATTCGATTAGGGGCATTTTTGGGATTTTTTAAAACTTGATAAACCGATGAAGCCATCGTTCATATCATAAGGTGGTCATTGCCATTTGCTATTTAAATCTTTTATGCCATATCCTGAATAGAATAAACTATAAAATGCATATAAGTGTATTTAGCCAGTTTCAAGTATTATATTTTCATCGTGGTACAAAATATTTCACGCAAAGTCATGTCCTAGTCATAGTCATAGTCCAGTCTAAGTCAGGTAGTCATAGTCCAGTCTAAGCCATGCTCCAGCAAAGTGGTGGCAACTTTACTAGAAGTTTCTATGGAGTTTTGGAAGCAACACGAAAAATCACGTTTCACCACATTATATCAATTGCCCACACTCATGCTCGTAATTCAGCTTAAAGCGTAAAACGCCACCAATTTTAAACAATAACACTGGAAGAAGCACAAGTTTTGAAAAATAATACAATGCAACGACGTGAACTTTTCCGCGTTCCCGCCAAAACTCTTTTCAATAGTTCAGAAATTTAAAAAAAATTTTTCTATGTTACCTAAACCCATGGATGAAATAAAAAAAAAGAAGGATTGAGTTTTGATTGACATCGAACTGAAGCCCAAAATAGCGGACATTTTACATTTGTGTGTCAGATGAAAGTAGGGCGACCGGCTGCATATGATGTGAGTGTGTGCGTGCCCCGCCTCGTACGTACGAAGCGTTCCGGCTTCCTAAGGGTGCTTCAGTTTCGGAGCAGATGGGTAAAATAACAGTGTTGTATGCCCAATTTCATCTCGCCCTTAATTCAGCACGAACAATACCATACGTCTGCGGTATCTTGCGACAAATTGCCGCGTTTCGCCGCGCGTGTCCTGTCGCAGATCGCAGCGACACAGTTGAGTTATGGCCGGTAGGACCTTGCGATTGTTTAGATGGGGTCAACCTGTGGCTTGTTTAGCATGGTGTAGTATATAATAGTATGAGATGAAATTTTGCTTAGTTGTATAAATATTTTAATAGTGCTAGTTTGGATATAAAAATAGTACAATTTGGTGTTATAAAGTGTAGATCGAGTGATAACTTGATAAGACATTTTATCCAGATTATGAGAAAATGTGCCATTTCTTCCTGTGGGTGCCGTAGAAGTGTGGGTGATTATGAGAGACCTATGTTCAGCAGTAGACGTCTTCAGCCTGTTAATGATGATGAGGAAATGTTTTCTATTCATATTATTGTGGTTTTTGGGCTAAAATTGTTGATCTATTCTGGTTTGAGCCCTTGAAATGATCCTTTGAGAGATCAAAATGAATGAAATTTCGCACAAGTGATATCTGCAGGAGAACTAAAGTCACTGGTATAAGCTCTTGGAATTAGGAATTTAAAATAGCAATAGGCACATCGCTCGCCGAAGCGACCATCGATGAAGAAGAAAGGTTATCGAGTGACTATGCATTAGAAGACGGACGCATAGATCAAACCTAGGCCAAAACTGTGGGGAGCCGTTGAATGCAATATAGGCTAGCAGTTGCTTAAAGTGGAGCTCAATGAGGGAGGCCTATGTTCAGCAGTGGACGTCTGTAGGTTGATGATTATGATGATGATTACAATCGCAAGACGCCACACGCCATCGAATTGTCATATTACAGTCATTTAATAAGGACCTATAACCACTCAGGCGCGGCGCGGCGGGCGTAGGTAGGTCCCAAAGCGATCCAAAGTAAATTAGAATTTACTAACCTCAAATAGCGCGGTATGGTTTTGCATATTTACGGTTTATACGAAAAAACTAAGCAATGTTTTAAAATTTCAAAACTAGTTTCGGTAAGTAGCATTACTTGGGTTTCTAAACAAATGCATTTTTACGTATGTTGTAGTATAAAAACACACACACACAATAACAATACACATAATAATTGACGCTCCGCCGTACCTAAAGGAAATAGCTCTGACGCCGGCGCGCGCCGGCTCGGCGCGAGTTGCAATTTAAACTGAGGCATTTTTTTTCTCCTGAACCATAGAGACTTTTACTTTATTCGATAGTGATGTTCAACTAGTTTCGATTTTAGTCGATTTATAACGAGTGACACCTCTAAAAATTGAATAGTCGATGTTTTGACATCCCTAGTATTGCAATCAGCTGTGAGCCACTATTGTGGTCTCTATGCACTTTAGGTTTTTCGAAGGTCACAAATGTGGCAGAAGCGCCTGAGCGGACAAACACTTAAATAAATTCGAACATTTCCTTTCTAGTGTGAACTGTTCTCAAGAATATCGACAAATTGTTTGCTTATCAAATAAGGGTGCGCTTTGTTTCATTTCGGGGATCAAATAGCGACGTCACCTTCTAACGTTGTTTGCACTAGTGTGTTAGGTAATTAACTGTGTTTGATCGAAGTGGATGTTGTACTATTGTTAGATTTAGTTTGGAAACTTTACTGTTTGTGGAACCTAGAGATCTATCAAAAGCCTCAAATTGGTACTAGCTGGAATGGAACAAAATGACCTATTTATTTAATATATTTCAGCGAGTGTGAATTGGATTCCACTACGTACAAATTGTTATCAATACTTTTTTGTTGCATTGTGGTCTTTAAACGGAATCGCGTTTATATAATTATATAGGTGACGGTAAGACCCCATAATCCAGATAGTTACAGTTATACAGGTTTTGACGGGCACGATAGCTTAGTTGGTAGTAGTCCTGCCTTCTGAACCGAGGGCTGTGGGTTCGATTCCTACCCAGGCCCAGGACAAACGTTTGTGTGATGAACATAGATGTTTGTTCTGTGTGAACAAAAAAGTGTCCAAGTATTGTATCTGTTATCTGGTTCCCATAGTAAAAGCTTTGCTTAGTTTGCGACTAGATGGCGATGTGTGAAATGTTCACACATACATATTTAAGTACCCCTCCACAAAGTGGTACCATGTATTGGCAAGTTTAGTTAGTGCAGCTGTTCTTCGGAGGGTACTTTAAACCGTCCGTTCTGGTTGTTTATGACCATAGTCATAAGCCAAGACCAAAATCCAAGTGTAACTACTTACTTCCTTGAAAAAATGGAATAATCTATATTAAAAAATAATAAAACAATAATAAAAAATAATAAATATGCCAATGAAAATAAAATTATTCTACCGTATTCTACAATGTTAGCATAGACAAAATGCAACAAACCAACAATTTCATATCTCGTTGCAACCATTTGCCGAACACCGATGGTATCTTGTCAATAGTTCAAACTTTGGTGCTGTAACCTGTGATTAATTGATCCGGGGCTTAGGCTATGCGCTTGGTAGAAGCGGGGCTTCTGCGGATATATTAGCTTATAATTTTATATTTAATACTTTTTTTTTCAAGAAATAGGAGTGGGAATTATGCGTAGTGTGGGGGTCCGATGCTATTGTATACGTCTTTCCCCCACCCCATAGGAAGGATGGAATGATGGGAACGGGAGGAGGAGGGGCTATATGTTATTGACATCCCATTAAGATAACTTCTATAGAAGAAGCAATCCAATAAGAGAATGTAATAATACACCGGGAGCACTCACGCTCACTAAAAAGCTTCTTCTTGCGGCGGCGCGGCGTCATGCGTCGGGTCGTCCTCTTCCCTCAAAAATGGTTGAGGAGGGCGATGGCTGGCGCATGCGTCAAGCTTGTGAACGGGCGCTACTTGTTCCCACAAATAGCGCCCGTTCACGAGCTGGTCTGCACAAATCGAAGAAAAAAAAATAGGTTAAGTATTTAATTGTCCTCTCGTGTATGGTATTAGTTCAATAAAATAAAAAATAAATAACAATAAATGATAAATTAACAAAGAGCACGGACGCAGGTGTCTGTGGTAAAGCAGATTTAAAAAAAAAATAAGAGAATGTAAATTTGACATGTCTGGCATGTCTTTTGAAGACGGTGGCTACTAAGCGCATCGACTTTGGGAACAGCCTCTATACCACCCCGCGGCTTTGCCTGCTTGGAATATCTCTCAGGAACCGTTTACTTATTTTTATTTTCTGTAGATACCTAGCGCGTGGGTTAAAATTAATTACAAGTTTGTTTGACTGTAGAAGAATTTATTAACAGCAATCGCTAATTTATGGTAGCGCTTATGAATTATTTGGCGCCTTCGTTAGTGCTCATTCCTGCGTGAAGCTCAAAAAAGCTACTTAATAATTACTATTTAAGTATAGTACTATTTTTATTTTTATTTTATTTTATTCTTTATTGATTATTATTTAATTTACTATAAGTACAGCGCTTTTACTGCCTGTTTACATTCTTTTAATTTATTTTATAAACATTGTATATTTGACATGCCTAATGTAACTGATGTGTTATAAGGTGAATAAAATTATTCTATTCTATTCTTTTCTGTGTTAACTAGTATAAGGAAGGCTTACTTACTCAGTTACTTGCCCCAAGAAAAATTGGTAGCATTTTCAGCTGATGTTTTGAATCACATCAAAAAAATCTTCTCAAATAGGTAGACGATATCTTAGCTTCATAGTTGGAGGTAACTCGCAGATTCACTCGAGTTCTTCAAAACACATTTGACCGTAAAAGGGGAGAAATTTTCAAAAACCTTTCTTAATCCTGCGCTATGAAAAGAACAATACAATACAATAATACTTTATTGAACACCAATAAACAAGAATGCACATAGATAAAAATTTATAAAAGAATGGTAGAATAACGGGCGGCCTTATCGCATTAAGCGATTTCTTCCAGGCTACCTTTGTATGGACAGGAATTAAAACAAAAATTACGGGTGGTGTTGCAACAGTTACAACTTACATCCAAGAACAACAATGAAACAAAAAAGTGCATGATTGCGTAAATATAAAACAATAATTTACACTCTTACCTACTAAAAATAATACATAACTACAGCGATACATAATACTACATACTAATACCATATACATATAATTATAAATATAAAAATATAACACACCTACATATAATACCTACTGCCTATTAATATTAAGACCGTAAGTATTTTTTACTTTTAAACGCCACTTAAAGTTAGTCAGTCCTTAAACTCAGCGGTTTGGTATTTCCACAGATAATATCGGCTTTCTATTACGTGCGGATCTCTAAAAGCAACTAAAAAGCAGCTAAAAGTTAAAGATGGTAACCCATTAATTTTGTCGTGTATCTGAGACAATGGATGCAGTGCATCCTAGCCAATAAGTAATGGTGTATAACGGTTCATGTACAGGCTGCTACTAATTAAAATTTTGTTTTGAAGCTTACGTTATCCTTCTTCTCGTTTAGGCAACTGGGCAGCCCTGGTGTCAAAATTTTTAGGCTGCCCAGTGGCTTCTGACTTGGCTTAACGACTATTGTGTTAAGACCTACGTACGTTATGAAAAATATAATTTATGTGTGACTATAATTATAACCCTATCAACTCTGTATTTAAACAGAGTCCATTGAATTATTTATGCTTCATAGATTTATATCCTTATTTTACTATTTTATAATCCTAACAATTAAATACCTGGACTAAATGAAAATAAATTATAGTCGAAATAATAACTTATTGCCGTGTGTTTAAAAAATGTCCTTCCTCGAATATAGCAATAAGAAGAGATAGAAATTTCTTTCTGAATTTAAAATTTTATACAGCTTTATATGACTTTTAGCATAAATACGTTTTTTTTACTTATATTCAAATAAATGAAGATAAGTAAAAAAAAACACCCTAAAACACAGAATTATAAATTAGGTTGTAAGTACACTTTAATTAAAAGAATAATAAGGTATCTGTTAATAAAAAAAACTTTTCCCAAATAGCAGCACCCTGTACCAAACTCATCTTGCGATATGATCTAAAGCCGACTTGTCACTCGTCAGGCCACGGCTACCTCGCACATAATTGATACGGCTAAGTGACATTGGGGCTATTAAAATTAATGCATGTCTGTATAGAGCTTTATTTGTATAGTTCGTCTACTTGCATTATAGTAGTTTAGTTTACCAAGCCTTATTAGTTCGATAAACTATGTTTTTCCAAAAACTACATACTGAAGCTACTTATTTGACAGTTAAGTGCACAGAGCAAAAAAAGCTTCGCTTCCAAAGTGTCATTATTTTCAAATCTCTGTGGTTAGATGTATGATTATTTGCACAGAGCAAAAAAAAAAACGCTTCCAAAGCGTCATTTGTTTCCTACTCTGTGATTATTTGTTTGTATGACGAATGACAATTCTCTGTCTGAGAAGAGTTTGGACAACAACCCCGTTTTTTTTATGACTTATACTGGACGTCGACTACCTGACTTAGACTGGACTATGACTATGACTTGACTTTACGTGATAAATTCTTTAACGATGAAGAATTACAATACTTGACACTGGCTAAATACACTATGTGTGGAGCCAAAATATAAGAAAAAAAACCCCGTTTTTGAAATTATTTTTTTTTTAATTTAATATAGTATAAACCTTGTACTTCTGGTTTCTTAATCTGTGGTTGGTGGAGATTTCGTTACTAGATAAGCTGCAAAATTTAATTTAAAAATCATTATTTACCGTATTCAATTTTATCTTTACACAAAATGTACAACAAAACTAACAAAAACGTCACATCTCACCCGGAACCGTAAAACAAAAGCTTGTTCTGAAGACAAAAGCATGTAAACAAAAACAAAATTAAAAAGCAATTCGTATATAAATAGTTCGTAGATAGAGCATTTTAAGTTAGAGATAAGCACGCGATGATCGATGGTGGGAACAGATGAGCTGGTGACAGTAAGTTACATTTAAGTTGGCTCTAAGTTGATCTTTGCTTATCGTATGGGTAAGATACGATCAGTACTTACTTAGACGACAGAGCTGTTTTGATACTTGAAAGTGACTTTTGGTAAGTTAAGCTCAAGTTTAACATATTTTTTTTGTTAATGGGTTTGCTTTTGGCTACGTCTCACCTGATGGTAAGTGCAGATGAAGACGCAACCCAGAAGATTCCAAAAGTTCAAGATTCGCTCTGTTCTTGAATATGACTAGATTGTATGTGAAAGGAAATACCGTTACAGGAAGTATGTTCCATTCGTTAGAATATGTCGGATTATAAAAGAATTTCCGAAATCAGAACATAAACCCATGAAGTTATTGTATTTCACGAGCTGTAGGAATAATATTTTTAGTTCTACACAGTCATGGATTTCATGTTTTGGTTCATTTTGATAACAATTTTTTACCTGCTACGTGTATTAGTGCATTAGGAATTTTTGTAGCAGCTGTGGTGATTACTAGATACTAGTGATAGTAGCTGCAGTAGTTTATCTTTAAAGCCAAATTAGTAAGGTGAAACGTATTTCTGGAATACCATTTCGTTGCTTTACCTATAGTCTATTGTCAAATAAAATGGCATACAAGAAAGGGAACATTATATATAATCAATCACCATCAGAAAGAAACATAATTAGGTACAGTAAATGGTAAGTATGTAAGTATTAGACCTAACTGTAAAATGATACTCATGCAATTTACTTGCAAATACTGGATAACAGCAAAATAGCTGTTTTATCTTGTTTTATCATTGCCTATTCCGAACATGATAGAAAGAAACAAAACAAATAATAACTCATCTTACGCTACCAAATGTTTATTTGTGAGAGGAATGTTGTTTAATCAAAGAAAATTGTGTACAAATTGTCAAATATCAAGATCGACTAGTCATACTACGCAATCGAAATGCCTCTCATACATTATGAGGCTGACACACATTATATTATAATCCATATAATCACATTTCATATAATAACGTCATTAAAATTAGTGCGCTATAATAACATCGTGTGCGGTCGCTAGTAAATAGTGCATAATCTGTGGCAGCAGTGGCTGTAGTTGGACAATGCGGTTTAAGTTACAAGATAGACTAATATTTATTTTAAAATAGAAAAATATTGGGCCTAATTTGAAGGCTTAAGTTGACAGTAGTTAAAATACTAAAAATATATCCGTCTCTTACATTGCAGTCTATTTGACAAGAACAGTAACAGTTTTAGGTCAACTAAAGCCTTTAAAATTGGCCCCATTGAACCTCCTAAAAGCAACACTGTTCTATGGGAACCAGATAACAGATATGATACTTAGATACTCGTACCTATCCTGTAATCGGTTTAGCCACGGTTTTGGCATAAAAGTCAAACATACAATGAGACTACGTCTTATTCTTATTAGGTACTTATTAATGTTAAGTATCCTTTCTGGCGTGTTAAGTAAAGATGTAGTTTAAAAGATCTTGATATATAAGTATTTACGTCCAATCTCCTATTACCTAAACCATTTTAAAACCTCCAAAATGTCATGAGAGCAAAACGTGTGTGGGGAGCTAAATGCCTCTATGATTACGGGACATGAGCAGGGTGGGTCAACTACTAACAAAATACACCCGTATCTCTATACAAAGGTTCTAACTCTCAGTAAATAGTAAAGGAAACGTTAGTACATTTTCATAAAGACAGGGTCCTAAAGTGTAAAGATGAGGTCAAGTGAATTATGTTTTTGGAAGCTTTCCTTTGAAGTATGATGCGAATACTTAGCAGTTGATTCTTGGGTGGCATACTTTATCATGTAGGAGGCGATCGGATACACGTAGTATGCATGTATAATATAGATAATAGTATTTTTCGAAATAAATCTTATCTCTTATCTCTTAATAATGATAGAATAATCTTGCTGCCTGATTCTTCTATCGCCAGATGTCAGATTTACTTGGATCTGATTGGTATAAAAAGTAGGAAGTCCTCCCGGTTATAGTCTCTATAGTGATAGTACCCAGTTGGACAAGTCTTGTTGAGTAATTGGCCAATTTGAACCACTGCACTTGAAGAACCATGATCCAACTATTTGATCCAATCCAACTTTTAATGAAAAAAAGAACACAGGAGTTTTGCCAGTGAATTAGTGGTGCAGGATTATGTGAATGAAATGCCGGCAGGAAATGCCATACAACTGTGTGTTACTGTGAAGGAAACCAGCATGTTCCAGAATCACGAAATCACGAAATCATCTGCCGTACACCGTACCAGGCCAGCTGAATCATGGCTTTATGCACTCTCTTCATAAAGGGTCGTGTCCCAAGGAAACATAATTATTGAGCTGATGTGTGTTTTTCTGTCTGTTCTTCAGATGGTTCTTTGTCTATCAGTTCTTTCTGGCCTTGGCCTGGCCTGAACTTTGGAAAACCTCGAGGGCATTTGATTTTACAGCTAATAGTGTATATGAAAATAACAAATATGATTGACCGTAATTATTATATTATAGTTATAATGTACCAAAAAAATTAAAAAACCGATTGGAGTACATAAATGATATTATACGTATTCATATAATTTTTATATCCAATAGGCACCAATGCAGCACGCCGCAGAAGAAACCTGTCCACTCTCTAATATACAAAGAAACAACCCAAGCAAGTAAAATGTCAGAATTGCTCTCAATAAAAATAATCTAGCCAAACTTTAACCTCTCCCGACGCTACCCCTTGTTATCAACGTCACCATAAATAAACCCTTCACCACATAAATAAAATTGAGTTTCCCACGAGCTCCGTTACCGAAAATGTTCGTATATTTTGCCAAGTCTCATGTCCCGGGACGTGAAACCGTGTACGGTTGGTTATACGGCGAATTTTCATGCTAGGCTGAAAATATACGGTATAGTTTGGGTGTTCCTGTCTCATTTTATTAAGGTTAAGAATTAACCGTGAATATTATTATCCTACATAGTAAGCTAATGAAATTTATGAATGCTACACTCTTATTAGTACGTTTCTTTTGAAAATTATTTTGTTTCACTGTAATCGTACCCGAAGGCGCAGCGTAGGCATACCCCCACACACAGGTTATTAAACTCATTTATGTGCACTCAACCACCCAGCTATTTTCGAACGTAAACTTTACATGGCCTTTCTTCAATAAAAAACTATTAATTTAATAAAGTCGCAGAAGAAACATTGTTTACCTTGGGGTGTAGATTTACCCCCTTTCGGGATAACATACTAATTCAAGGTCACCTTGTAGAAGCACCTCAACTCTATCTGCGGTGTAGTCAGAGCCGGCTAAAATCGGCAGTAAAACTTCTGAGTCTGCATTATAATCTACTATGTTCGCACACTAAGGTTGATTAAGGAGAAGCCTAATCATCAGGTATACAAGTAAAATTTTAAGCGAGAAACTTGGACTTTCCAATTTTATATTAGAGTCGCATCTCGTATTCAGGGTGGGATTTATTCGTTCGCAGTCTCCCGCTCTAATGCTCCTAGTCGCAGGTCCCGCGACGTAAAGCCGCACACATGTAGGTATGTGGCAGTGTGCCCGTATGGGATGTCGTGTGAGCAACAGGTGGCCGCCCGTAGGGTTAAACGGTGCTGTGGCAACGTTCAGTAGGTTGCTTTTTAAATATTTTTGTAGGCTTTTGACTATTATAAAACGTTTAAATTACCTTGACATTTGTACACATGTTTGCTTACTTATAAGGAGAAGTAAATGTTAGTATCCAATAAAATAAAAGTACCTGTTTATTCTTCGAAAATTATTTAAGACTATCTTTTATTTGTTGCAGACACAAAGCATTGTTTTTTCAGTATTAAATGTACGTATTCTTACTACGTACATTACGTACGAGTGAGACTGTTTATCATAAAATTGCTAAAAAACTGATTTTTGATATGGCAACACAAAATATCTAGTTTTTTGGTGCTGTTAAAATTTACTATAAGAGCGATTGTAGATGGAGGTTGCTCCAAAAGTGCTGGCAAATCCGAAGTTTTCTATAAATCTTGATTGTACTATTATTTTCAAGCTCCTACCTTTTATTCATATGAGAATCACGTAATTTTTTTTAAATAAGTAAAATAAAGGTACTACTGAAGTAGAGCATAACCTAAACACAAAAGTACGTCGCCACATCCCACAGGAAAGTGTTTCCTCATACATGTCGGAAAATCCTGGTGCCGATGCGTGTAGCGCACGCAGAGGGCAATTTATGTCGCTCTTTTGTTTTACGAGGTTGCTCTCGGAATAAATTTCATAACATACCCGTCTATTGTAAACTAGTACCTATACGTGTGAGCACGGCTTTATTTTACGTCTTTTCAGCTGTTTATGTGGAAAACAAGCTACGCTCTGCAGTTTCATCCGCGGGTAAAAAGTACCTATCCTATAATATTGTGTTAATCCTTTGTATAAAATGATACATACCATGATTATTTTATAATTGAATGGGCTTGTCTGACAAATAATACACAATTGTGTATTACGTAAAATATTATAATAACTATTTTGCAAATTGGTTAAAAATACAGTGATACAGCAAAGGAATGGAACACCTTACCAGCGCCGTTGTTTCCTGACAAATTTAATCTGGGAGTTTTTAAGGCTAGAGTGAACTGGTATCTTCTACACAAGCATGCTCCATCGTCGACCGCGTCGTCTTTTACCATCAGATGAGACCGCAGTCAAATGTTAGCCTATCGATGATAAAAAACGGTTCGTTTGATCCTTATTTACATGCATGTGAGATCTTTACGTGTTTGTTTAAGTCTTAGGGAACGATTACATTATTAACTCGATTTCACCCAAAGTAACGTTATCCCAAGCAAATTCCCTTCCATCGCACATCACGTTAACGTTTACGGTGTTACGTGACGGGTTACCCGTGATTACGTTAATTTGCGAACGTTGATGCTTAACGTGCTGAGTTAATTGCTTATTACTTAATGCGGGGTTATCACACATTATGTTAACGCTGGTTATATTAGGTTAGCTTTATACGGGGAACCCCCCACAGTGCTTACGTCCTCGTCGTGTTCCCCGGAAACGACCCAGTTCTCACCACCGTAACGGAGTGGCAGACTGGGCTCGGCTAAAGTGCACTGTGCCGTCGATGTCTACGCCGTCATCTGACCAAGTCGTCATGCCTAAACAGGCCCGAGACTCCTTCGGGAAGTTTATAAAAGGCCCTTCTCAGGGCCAACCAAAAGGCCCTTCTCAGGGCCAACCAAAAGGCCCTTCTCAGGGCCAACCCAAAGGCCCTTCTCAGGGCCAACCAAAAGGCCCTTCTCAGGGCCAAACAAAAGGCCCTTCTCAGGGCCATTCCCGAGCTTCCTCTTTGGAAGGGTCGAGAGAGTCAGAGAACTCCTTCTCCGAAATGGAGATGTCGGGCGGTGTAGACACCGCAGACGAAAGTGTTGGCCGGAAGCGGCCGCACTCTTCATTCTTCGTGCCTGGGTACTTAGACTCAGACACGGAGACTGAAGAGACGGCGGCTGCCAAAGTCAGCACGGCGAGGAGAGGTAGAAGGGGGGCTACCCGGGTGGGCTCCTCCCGGGAAACCTTCCTCAAGCCTGCTCCGGTAGACGGAGAGCTGGAGACGGCCCTGCAAAGCAGGAAGTATAAGAAGGCACCGGCCGCTGCGGTTAGCGACGTCGGATTGAGCACCGGAACCGATTCCGATGCTCGCCCGATGATCGACGACCTATGCGTCCTGAATTCCCAAGAGCTTAGGGCGCGGGCAGGGGAGGAACTGGCCGGTGTTTTGGAGGTCGCCAGGAAGTCTGGTAACCTCAAAGGTGAATTCGTCGGTCGCCTGAAGAAAGCCGCGTCGACCCTGGGAGAGGTGGTCGACACCCTGACTGGAAGAACTGAGGTTGAGGAGACGCGACTGCTCAGGGCGGTGAGTAGCCGCCTGCGGCTGGAGATAGAGTCGCTGAAGGCAGAGGTGAAAGCCCTACGTCTTGGCTTTGCCGAAGCCAAGACGGAAACCGCTAAAGCCAAGACGGAAACCGCCACCGCAATCGCTGCTGCCGCCGCTGCCTCTGCCACCGCCTCTGCTGCGGTTGAGAGACCGGCTGCCCCCACCACCACGCTGGGGGCAGATGTGATTGAGGAGCTGAAGGGGTCCTTGACTGCCACGCTCGGGCAAATGATTAATGCCCGACTCGCGGTGATCGAGGACCGCCTCTTGCCAGCCCAGACGGTGCGCCCGCCACTTAAAGCGGATGCCAAGAGGGCAGTGGCTGAGGCAAAAAGGGCTAAGCCGGCTCACCAGCAGGCCGTGACTGCGGGTCCCTCCACCTCAAAGGGGACTCCAAGTGCCCAGGTTCCCCAAAAGGAAACCTGGGCGCAAGTGGAAAGGGAAAGGGAAGTCCTCCGTACCCTCCTGTGTCCCTGCTCCTGGTACCCCTGTGGCCCAAGCCCCCGCGGCTCGTGCCTCCACGGCCCGTGCCCCCACGGTTCGTGCCCCCGCGGCCCGAGCCCGTGCGGCCCAGCCCCCAGTGGCCCGTGCTCCTGCGGCTCGTGCCCCTGCAGTCGGTGCTCCAGCAGCTCGTGTGCCTGCAGCTAAACCGGCAGCCTCCCCTGCCGGTAAAGCTAAGATGGTGCTGAAGAGTCCCCCGAAGTCCGCGGTCGTGGTGCTGTCGTTGCGCCCCGAAGCCGTGGAAAAGGGGGTCACCTACGGCACCGTCCTCCAGACGGCTCAGGACAAGATTGACCTGCTGGAGCTGGGGATCGCGCGGATCCGCTGCCGCTCGACCGCGACGGGAGCCAGGAAGCTGGAGATTCCTGGCTCCCAAAACGCGGAAAAGGCGGATCGCCTCGCGGAGGTGCTCCGCGGGATAGTGACGGAGGTGGCCAGCGTCACCAGGCCCGTCAAAACCGCTGATCTGAGGATCACGGACCTGGACGACGCGACCACAAGAGAGAAGGTGGTGGCGGCGGTCGCTCGGGCGGGGGCATGTGACCCGCAGGTGGTCAAGGTCGGAGAGATCCGCACTGGCGTGGCTGGGACTGGCTCCACCCTCGTAACCCTCCCGGTTGCAGCAGCCAAAGTGTTGCTGCAAAAGGGTAAGTTACTGATAGGGTGGAGCTCGGTGAAGGTGGTGGCACTGGGGGAACGCCCCATGCGCTGCTACAAGTGCTTGGGCCTGGGGCACACTCGCCCCCAGTGTCCCGCTGCGGCGGACAGGGGTGACCTGTGTTTCCGGTGTGAAGACGCAGGTCACCGGGCGGCCAGCTGCGGGAAGACCACCCCGCGCTGTGCCATATGCGCTGAGTCGGGGAGGCCCTCCGGGCACATAATGGGGGGACGCAGCTGCGTTCCCCCTAGGACGAAGGGGAAGGCCACTCGGACCCAGGCCGCCCCGGCTGCCACAATCCAGGCCGCCCCAGAAGGAGCACGCCAAGCGGCGTGTGAGGAGGTTGTGATGTCTGATTGATGGATCAAGTCGGACATCACAACCTCCTTCAGACGAATCTGAACCACTGCGCCCGGGCACAAGATCTGTTCATGCAGTCCCTGGCGCAGTGGCAGATAGACGTGGCGGTAGCCGCGGAGCCGTACTACGTCCCCCCCCAACATTCTTGCTGGGCTGGGGATTTGGACGACTCCGTGGCTGTTGTTGGGCGGCCCGGAAGTGCCTCCCCCCTCTCGGTTGAGGAGAGGGGCTCGGGGTACGTGGTGGCCAGGTGGGGAGAGTATGCGATTGTCGGCGCATACTTCTCCCCCAACAGAACCGCTGCAGAGCTGGAGGTCTTTGTGGACCTCCTGGCTGCGGCGGTGAGACGTCAGGCGCCACGTCAGGTCCTCCTTATGGGGGACCTGAACGCTAAGGCCCGGGATTGGGGCAACCCCTCCACTAACTCCCGTGGCGAGATCGTCAGGGAGTGGGCGGTTGCCTCAGGACTGACCCTGCTCAACAGAGGGTCGGTCCACACCTGCGTGCGACAGCGTGGGGGGTCCGTGGTGGACGTATCGTTCGCCACCCCAGCTGTCGCAGCACGTGTCCGGGCCTGGAGGGTGTTGTCGGAGGTGGAGACTCTCTCGGACCACAAATATATACGGTTTGAGATCTCCACCTCCAACAGCCAAGGGGGGCCCCAGCGGGTGGCGCGGGCGGCCTTCCCACGCTGGACCATTAGTCGCCTCGACGCCGAGTTGGCAAAGGAGGCGGCTATAGTGCAGGCGTGGCTGGCTGGCCCCGCGCACCCAGACGTGGACGTCGCGGCGGGTCATTTCCGCGAGGCGGTGACGGCCGTGTGCGACACGGCCATGCCGGGGGCCCGGCGACGTCCTGAGCGCCGCCAGGTGTACTGGTGGAGCTCGGAGATCGCGGATCTCCGAGCCGCCTGCTCGGCGGCGCGGCGGCCCTACACCTGCTGCAGGAGGCGGCGCAGGGGCCGCACGGACGAGCAGCTGTCAGCCGAGGAGCTGGCAGCTGAGGGCCAGCTGTACAGCGCCTACCGCAATGCGCGGTGGGACCTACAGCTGGCCATAGAAAGGCGGAAGTCGGAGGCCTGGGGTGAAACCCTCGAGGGCCTCAACAGGGACCCATGGGGACGTCCATACAAGGCTGCACGGAATAAGTTCCGGGGCCAGACGTCCCCAGTCGCGGAGTCCCTGGAGCCGGAGCTCCTAGACAGGGTGTTGGAGGGGCTTTTCCCCGACAGAAATCCCCTCCACAACCCTCCAACGATGGCGCCATCCCTCCCCGAGGCGGACTTAGCGGACTCCATCCCGCCTCTTTCAGAGGCGGAGATGGAGATCGCGGTCGCACGCCTACGGGGCAAGAGGACCGCTCCGGGTCCCGACGGGATACCGGGGCGAGTCCTCACAATCGCCCTGAGGGAGATGGGCGATCGGCTTCGGGAACTGTTCGACGCGTGCCTTACGTCTGGACGGTTTCCGAAGCTGTGGAAGGATGGCCGATTGTGCCTGTTGCGGAAGGAGGGTCGTCCTATCGACTCTCCTTCCGCATACAGGCCCATCGTCTTGCTGGATGACACGGGGAAGCTGCTAGAGCGTGTAGTAGCTTCCCGTGTCATCCGGCACCTGGAGGGTACTGGGCCTGGGCTGTCGGAGGCCCAGTATGGGTTCAGAGCAGGGCGGTCTACTATAGACGCCCTGCTCTGGCTCAAGAGGTGGACGCAGGATGTGGTCGGTGGTGGGGAAAAGGCGTTGGCTGTGTCGCTTGACATAGCCAACGCCTTCAACAGCCTTCCGCATGGAACGATACAGGAGGCGCTCCGTTATCACGGAGTGCCCCTGTATCTGCGGAGGCTGTTGGCCGATTACCTCCAGGACCGCGAGGTCCTGGTGGAAGGGCGCGACGGTTTGAGGCACCATCGCGTCTCCTGCGGGGTTCCACAGGGGTCGGTCTTGGGACCGCTCCTGTGGAACATTGGCTACGACTGGGTGCTGCGTGGCACGCTTCCTGCAAATATGCAGGTTGCGTGCTACGCGGACGACACCCTGGTCGTAGTCAAGGGAAGGGACCTCAGGGAGACGGTGCGGCTGGCCACGGTGGGTACAACCCTCGTGGTCGACCGCATTCGCTCCCTGGGACTGGAGGTTGCCCTCTCCAAGACTGAGGCCCTGTTGTTCCACGGGCCTCGGGGGGGACCCCCTCCAGGGACGCGGGTACTCCTGGATGGGATCCCGGTCCCGGTTGGGACCCAGATGAAATATCTGGGTCTCATCCTGGACGGGAGGTGGACTTTTGGGGCCCATTTTACCCAACTGGCCCCAAGAGTCCTGGGTGCGGCTGCCGCACTGGGGAGGCTGCTGCCCAACGTGGGTGGCCCGAACGCCACGTGCCGTCGGCTATACTCCGGAGTTATCCGGAGTATGGCCATGTACGGGGCACCGGTCTGGGTGGATGCCCTCGGTCGCAATAACAAGGCCCTGCTGCGACGTCCGCAGCGGGTCATTGCGACGAGGGCGATCCGCGGATACCGGACGGTGTCCTGGACGGCGGCGTGCGTGCTGGCCGGTGATCCCCCCTGGGAGCTCGAAGCGGAAACCCTCGCCGAAGTTTACCACTTTGTGGTGGCGAGGAGGTCCCGTGGAGAGCCTCCAGCGTGGGAGGAGGTCAGGCGCCTGCGGAGGCAGGCGCGGGCCGCCCTGTTGCGGCGGTGGACGGAGGACCTGGCTCCACCGGTGCCTGGGCAGAGGACGGTGGAGGCCATCCGCCCGGTCCTCCGGGAGTGGGTGCGGCGGCCATTCGGGTCGCTGACCTTCCGATTGGTGCAGGTGCTTTCCGGACACGGATGTTTCGGAAAGTACCTGCACCAGATCGCGAGACGGGAGGTGACACCGGCCTGCCACGAATGTGGGGCGCCGGAAGATACGGCGCCCCACACGCTGGAGGTGTGCGCTGCTTGGGAGTCTGAGCGGTGCACACTTTCAGCGGTCGTTGGCCGGGATCTCTCGTTGCCGAGCGTGGTGAACGCCATGCTCGACAGCGAGAGGGCGTGGCAGGCAACGGTCTCCTTTTGCGAGGTGGTGATGTCGCAAAAGGAGGCTGCGGAGCGGGTCAGGGAGGACGATGCCAACTCTGACCCCCTCCGGCGCAGACGGAGAGGGGGACGGAGGAGGCGCTTCGGGCGCCTTCTTCGTCCTCCATAGTGGGGCCGGCGGCGGAGGGTCGGGGGACTCTCCGCTGCGCCCACACGGTCCCACACGTCTGGTGGGTAACTGAGGTGGAAGGTTACCCACCCACTGGTGCAGAGGCCCGGAAGGGCCTACCGCTGGGGCGAGATAGTGAATGCCAGCGCGACCCTATCTCGTCCCGTCCCGGCGGCGGACGGATCACGGGGGGGTTTTAGTGGGTTCGAGTCCCACATACCCCCTGCCATCACCCCCGTGGTGGCAGGGAAGTGCGAGGGCATTTCCCCCCCTCAAAAAAAAAAAAAAAAAGGTTAGCTTTATACTCACAGCGATTTACTTAGTAGTTACTACTATTTCTTAGTTATTTTTGGCAACCAGCCCTAGTTGGGATCGAAAAATTTATTATGATTTATTTATGTCATTTTTATTGAAATATTTAGATGAATTTGCAATTTTGTATTTAGGATTCACTTTTTGGTTTTGGAAGTTACTATGTAACTGTGCTTTAATTTTGTATTATTTACAAGTTACTTTTGGTCCGGTCTTCTCCTCGCGTATGCAAGTGGTCAGCCCTGTGGCTTTGTATATTGCCTTACGACAACAGCTGGGACCAACGGCTTAACGTGCCCTCCAAAGCACGGTAGAACTCAGCTGTAAATACCACCTTTTGCTGTAGCAGTCACCCATCATAGTAGTGACCGCAGCGAACGTTGCTAACTTTACCGATCGCTCAAAAACGGTGGTTTGCTATAAGGGCTACTTTTGTTTCCGTTAGTGTGTGGTAAACCTAAACACTTAACTAAGAATTAACAGTCACAATTAAAATTATACATTGAGCATTTACAATACATACACACCACTTAACGGTAAACAAATGGTATTAAACTAACATGAATTGTTCATTAAACTACTTTCGTATGGAGCCTTAATGGTACAGTTTGCATAACAAATCTATGCGTTTAGCATTAGCATGGCTTAATGAATTGAACTAGGCTGTGTAGAGGCAAATGCTTTTGCTGTTTATGGTTGAATACTAATTATTATTATCAGTTAAGCATTCTTGCTTACAGAAGTGGTATCTGACTATTTTTTATTAAAAATTTGTGCTATATTGAAGGTTATGTTAGCGGATTGTATAGAAGTGGTTCTATTATGATACTAGTATGGTTATATGAGAACAGTAGACCTCGCGAGCACAAATTAAACCTAACGTTTATCACATCGCCAGCCGGAAGAAGTCAACGGCCGAAAACGGGCACGGCCATCTATGTAAAAGTCGTCAAACTAACTGAGTTAATATACTTACACAACCAAAAACTTCCAGAAACCTAACAAAAGGTACCGTTTTAAAATTAGATACCGACCCGTCCTGAAGGCAAAGTGAAGCAGAGACTTCCGCTCACTTCGTTCGCTCGGTCAATTAGTATATTCCAGGAGTATACTGCCTGAAAGAGATTGTTTTTCGGACATAGGTGATAAAGGAAGTCGCCACTGAAGATTTGAAGAACAAATTTCATAATGTAAAAGGTAAATGAAAATTTGGACATGAGTTCACCTATTCTGTTACGGTATCTTAAGTAAAGCTTGTCTCGGCTTTAGGGATAGATGGATGCAGGTTCGAATCCCATTCGTGATTACAAATTAATCTGTAGATTACTAAGCAGGCGATACTGCTCATGAAGTTACTGCCCTAATACTGCTGTAATAATCATAAATATTAACTTATAGTTACATTAAAATTAACATAGCTTTTAGTTTTTGCTGACGGTACAACAACCGTTACCCACTTGCTGCTGTCTACTCTAAGCCTAAGTTATGCGTGCGTCCTATCTCACGCACGTTCGCTGTTCTGCCAACGCTACTACCATACGCGTCTGTGGTATCAACAAACATAGATTTCAGAATTAACAGGAAGTACAGAGCGATTCAAACTTAATGGCGGCTGTGAAGTCGCCACGAAATGCTGCGCAGTAGCAAACATTAAATGTGCGCGGCAAGGGGTAAGATAGATAGATAAACTCTTTATTGTACACACTAATTGATAAATAAGCGGTGAGCGTGTGGAAGGCTTGCAGCGTACTTCACAGCCGCCATTACGATTGAATCACGCTATAACTGCAGTTTTGAAGAAAAGTTAGTTTTATAAGAAATTGAATTCTATCGCCTAAACTATGTTAATGTCAACATCTATTACTTGAACTAGGAACCTATTATTCGAGAATGCCCATCTGCACTTACCCTTCTATGACGTACCTACCTACCTATGTACTGCGATGCATTTAGGCACGCCTCAAAGAGTTAAGTAAGAACTTAAGCGCATTCATACTTTTAGTGCAGTACGGGCATAAGTTTTGTTCAATAGCATAATGAAATTATTGCTTACTCTTTTATCCAAAGGTATCCATAGAGATAGATTGATTCAGATAGAAGAGCTCGAGCAGGATGACATTATGAAGAGCGGGATGGTAATAAGATAGAAGTGAGACAGAAGCGGGATAGACACGAAAATAGGTTTTAATCTAAGGATTGTTAAACGAACGGACGCCCGTACCACTTTTAAATATTAATCAATTATTAAGCAAAATGTCAGCATTCGACTGGTAAAATATCTATAGAATACATAGAGCATTCAATCAATTATTACCGGTTGAATCTGGTTTCCTATTTTAAAATACAATCATAAAAACTGTACTGTAAACACCTAAACATCAAGCGTATCAACAGTTTTTATTTTCAGACAAGTTTCGCAACACAATACCAAAGCAGAGGTCAACCGCTGTAAAATAAAATATACGTTTCATACTTTCATAACTTTACGTTATCTCGCTCAATTTTAAACTCAATGTAAATCGAAATAAGGTTGATTTCAGATTGAGTGGATTGATGAATCACGTTAGGGCACCTATTTATTCTAATAATGGATAGTATGAGTTGTGTCGTGTACTAAGCTATGATCAGATGGACTGGACAATGGATGGACTAATAATGACATGGAGACGCTTTTTAGTTAAATAAATAAATAAAAAATATGTGTGGACATTTCACACAGCGCCATCTAGCCCCAAACTAAGCATAGCTTGTACTATGGGAACCAGATAACGGATACAATACTTATATACTTTTTTGTTTGTAAATACATATATATAGAATATCATTACTTTTGCAACATATTTTAACTGTAAAGCTATAAATTAATATTTACTTTGTATATTGGATGTAAGCTTGCCTACTGCATCTATCGGTTCCTCGCGGTTCTGACCAGCCCCCTTATTACGAAGGAGCTAGCAGCGCTGCTGACGCGCGTCTGCCGCTCATCTGCTGTCAAAATTGTATGAAAATTGACAGCAATTGAGCGGCAGACGCGCGTCAGAATCGCTGCTAGTTCGTCCGTAATAGGGGGGCTGGTCGTCGGTCCACCTAGAGGAGGGCCGGTCTACGCTGCGTCTTTCGGTTCATGGGTACCACTCGAGAACTTTTCTTCCCCGTCGGTTGTGAGTTCTAAGTACGAGCGATGTAGCCTGCCTATTGCCACTTCAATTTGCTAATTATAAAAGCTATCACAGCTAACACAATGCAAAAAATAAAGCACAAAACAAAACACTACGGTCGCCGTTCAGTAAACTTTTCTCTATGGCACTCTCCATGCCACCTTTAGTCCAACACTATGCCCAGATAAATAGGCACAACTCTGCGCACATTACAATTAGACCAAATCAGGGGACACATAAACAACTATGACGTTTTATAAGTGATCCTGCATTCTGACGGAGACCATGTTTTGATTCAGGTGATTGTGCTGAGTAATTGGATGGTAGTAGCACTGGAATTGTATGGAACTTCGGAATAGCAAATACCACTTGTGCACAGAATTAAAAAAATACAAGTGCGTATGCACGCTTTATAGTAAGTACCTAGTCATGAATGTATGATGTAGGTAGGTACTTAAATTTTGACAGTGTGATTTTGGGATATTGAATAGTCGGTTAGTATCGCGTTCACACTTTATCCACGATAGAAGCTACTAAAGGTACATTTACAAGAGTGTTAAACGTAGATACATCAGAAGGCACGCTTTGTTAGCTAAGTAATAAAAATACACATAGCATTTATATTAGGGAGTAAGTACATGAAATACCTATTTGAATTTGAAGCCTTCGGAGCTATGCTTTAATTACTCTAGAAATGAGGATTCACGTTATAAGAGTGTGATTCTTTGGTTCATCACGCATAACCTTCGACACGCTCAGCTGCTCAGAACCTTAACAAAAAAGTTCGATATCAATTTAAAAGAAGGCTAAAATATTTTCAAGACCTTCATCATTCGAAGCAGAATGGGAATCAAAAAGAAGCCACACGCCAGTATGTTTACACCAGCTTAGTTTTCCCTCCGCCAAATCTCTATCCCTCCACATCCAAACTATGATTTTCATCAACAATTATAATTTATTTAACGCATTTTCAGTTTAAAAATTCACACACCGTCTCCGTTATAAATGACGACGGCTGAATGAGTGTCGGCCAACGCATCTGTTTGAATGGAGGCGCATTAACGCTCGGCATTCATCAACCGACTAATGACACGTCCGGACGTCACACTTACATGGTACAAGTGAAGGGCGACTGGTTGAAAAATCATATTATGTTTTCACACTTGCCAGTTCATGTGAATAAGCTGAAATGCATACAGAATAGCATTTTTACAGGTTTTTTACTGGTAGTCTAGAATCCAACAGAAGCAGTAGACGTGGAACTCAATATTAGTCTATTATTGGACATAGACCACTCCAAGTTACCACTGCAAGTACCTATGACCTTGACCGGACTCTGAAAGCTAAAAAGCAAAATAGACGATCGGGACCAACCACCGACCAAGATCACATTTGTCTCACCTTGGTCGGATTGGTATAAAATCCAACCGTGTGGGTGGTGGTTGGCGACCGAATGAAGACATGAACCACCAGATCGTCCAGCCAACCACCACTAACAAACAACAACAACCAACCAACCACAGCTTGTGGCTTTATAAATGAGCGTTTTTAAACTAGCTGTAATCCAACAGCAGCAGTGAACGCACAATGTAAATCATGAAATCGTGTTTTTGAAAAAGGTGAAGCAGTTTAGTAGCAGTTTTTATTTTTTCAGATACGATTAGAAAAATCTATCAAGCAATACACGCTGGTGTAATATTAATTTGTTACGCTACGAAGAGTAAAAGTACAATAGCAAAACTCTTAATAAAGTCCTACCATAACAAAATCAAATATCACATAAGGAGCTGCGTGAAATTCAAACCTCATTTTTCTTAACAGTGTCTGCATTGCACGTAGACTAGAACTACAGAGATTTGAATAATATGACGCTTCACGCCTAGACGAATCGATTTTTTTTCTTGCTCTGTGACTAGAACGCTATCTCTTTTTTTACTGAACATAAGCAGGGGCCGTACTGTAAGCTCTTATCGCGATTCAAAACAGAGTCTATATATATATGGACCGCTTGTCAAGAACTTCATACAAAAAAAACATAACGATCCAATATAGGCGCTGTTTTGAATCACGCTAAGGGCTCACGGTACGGCCTCAGATCTCTTATAACTTGCACCGTTATAGTGACGGATGGGAATATTAAAACATTACATATTTTCCTTTCTACATTTTTCTTCCGTTAACGTTTTCAGGCTCCATTCCTTGCTTGAATGGATTCCGTAAGTACTGTAACACTTAGGAATTCGCACGTGATTTAAAACGCAATTATAATTATTTTAAAACACAACTGTGCTCTATGTATTGTTTATAATAATAATAATCACATACATCATCTTCATCATCGTCAAAATATCATCATCAGGTTATATTAGTCAATATCTACATTTTCAGCTTTCCGTTTTTTAGTCAATCTGCCCTCGTTATCCGTTTGATTTGTAGGTGGTCTGATCATAAAAAGTTGAACATTACTGAAGTCATTGGAAAGCGATAGTGTAAAGTGATATGCGTGTGCCAATCAAGATTTGATTATTAGTGTATTCAAATAAAATTGGCAAAATTTTCCAACTAACCCTACATTATAAAGACGAAAATCCCAGTCTTTTCTTTCAACCAGCGACTCGTAAGTGTAGTGGGCATTCACAGTTTCACACGTCTCACCTGGAGAAGCTGCGAGGGGCTATTACATGCGCGCTACGAGCACAGCCATTGTGACTGCAGAGACCGTAATTATCACCCTGAATAGGAATAATGTGTTCTGGATTGAGTTTTGTTAAGTTTAGTTTATTTTTTTATGAAAAAGAATTACTAACTCCATGAAAATCTATAGCAGGATACCCCTTAGACCTAAGCCTTAACACCTAATGCATCTGATACTGAATCAATCTACAAGTGGACTCGACACGACTGTGGTCAACGCATCTTGAGCTACAAGCCTTTTTATGGTCGTTTGTGCTCGCGCAAAATCCATGCGCTTCGCAGCGCTGAAAGCAGTCTGACACCTATGATATAGATATAGTATCAGATACATTATGTGCTACGCTTCTAAGTGAGTATACAGCTTAGGAATCAGGTAATATTCATCATTTTTTTTTTAAATTGATGAGTAAAGATAGGGTATAGTAATTTCTTCGACGTACCGTGGAGCTAATGTATGAATTGCCTAGCCTTTGCAGTTGTTTGACAATTTTTTGGTTCTAATCGTTTGGTAAAAATATCAACTAGACTTTATATTAAGTTATTGCTACCATTGCTTATCAGAGTTCAAATAACAACGCGGCAACAAACCAAATCATTACAAACTTTACCTGTTATTACAAACTACTAGATAAAATACAAATCATCACAAATATTACAAGATAAAACACAAATCATTACAAATATCGCTGATAAAGTGCAGTGACCGAATCGTAGACAAATCACGATTATCATACGCCATAAAGCAGCCCTAGATCTTGAATCAGTGAACATAACCAGTATTTACAAAACTGCTTGCGAATGTGTTGCACTAGCTAGAGCCACTGGCGTAGTTCCCTGCACTGCAACTTTGTGCAAGGTATCATCAAGGGACATTAAAATTTTTGTAGACTCACTTAACAATTACTATATAAGTAAAAAATTTATTTGAGGAAAGTGGTTACCTTATGTACCTACCGAATGATACAAAACAAGTGAACAACATAAAAAGGATATACAAGGTGACCTTGAATTGGTATGTTATCCCGAAATGGGGGGACTGGGACCATGATACCCTAAAAATTATGAGAGTCTTACTTGAAACTGAGTGTTTCCAAACTTCCATGGTAAAAAATTAATCCACCCGCAAAATTGCACGTGCGATCACTACGAGAGTTAATAAGATACTATATATTCATTTCTAAACACAAGTCGTTATACTCATTTATGTGCACTCGATCAAGGACGAAGTTCAACCACCCAGCTGCGCAAAGGCTACTTTCGAACGTAAACTTTACATGGCATTGCTTCAATGAAAAACTATTAATTTAGTTAAGTCGTAGAAGAAACATTGTCTACCTTGGGGTGTAGACTTACCCCCTTTCGGGATAAAATACTAATTCAAGGTCACCTTGTATAAGCACATTACATACTTAAATACTAGTTAAGTTCCACTGGTTTCATCTATCATGTTAATCTAACGACAACCCATACACATGCCAAAAATGTTATTCAGATTTGGTCAGTCATTGAGCCTGAAGAGAGAACAAACTTTATTATTTCCTCATTCATCTTGGGTTTTGTAAGTGGCTAGGCCTCATAAAGAGCTGAGATGTTGTATGAGATTACCTACTAAATATCTTTTTAAATTTTTATTTAGCCATCACTGCAAGGCAAGGTCTTCCTACCCTCCTTCGACTCCTCCGGTCATAATATTTTTGCGGCCAGTATATCCAATTTTTCTTTTTTACTAATGTATTTTTAAAACCTACATGGTTCAGACAGACAGACAGCTAAACTTACAATCTCTGGGAGTGCTTTGTGAACGTGCCGTAAGGGTGAGGCGTTAAGATATCGTATCGGCGACGCTAATGCAGCCCTAACTCATGAGTGCGCTGTAACCGCTGCTCTGAGACCTAGGCTGTCTATTCTAGGCAGGAGAATGTGCTCTCAATTTCCTGGTACTAGACGGTACATTTGATGTTTCTCCTTAGAAGATGTTGGGGTAATGGGTTCAGCATATAAAGTAAAATAAGTATTAAAAAAACACATATTAATCTATCATTTAGGTAACATTCGTCAAAATTTTTGATTTTTTTTAGTCCTTATCGCCTGCTCAGCGTAAACTACAGATGAGGGTTCAAGTCCCGCTCGTGATCTAATTTTTCATTTACAAATTATAGCAACTTAAATTAAACAACTAAAGTCGAGTTGCCATAATCATTTAAAAAAAAGGTTTAAAACAAATCTTTAAATATTTTCAAATCTTTTAAGACATGCGTATTATAAAAATATAGAAAAGCTTGGTTAATCCTCCTGCTCCAGTTTCGTTCGTACGTAAAAAAATTCTCTTGTAGTGATGTTATTTGACTTTTACTTGTATGCAACTTTTAGTCCCAAACATATCGTGAACTGTATCAAAACAAACAATATTGTCATAACTGTACAATATAGAACCCGTTTAGATATCCCAATGTCTTCCCAGTACCACTATATACGCTGACTATCACAGGGCTAGAAAGCGCACAAACCACTATAACGCAGTGCAGTTACAAGACAGTAAGGCTACTACCCTTTTTGGAAACCAACAATCATCGAAGAAGAAA
The DNA here is from genome assembly GCA_963580505.1 of Ennomos erosarius. Taxonomy (NCBI): domain Eukaryota; kingdom Metazoa; phylum Arthropoda; class Insecta; order Lepidoptera; family Geometridae; genus Ennomos; species Ennomos erosarius. The sequence continues at coordinate 10,567,693 of OY756987.1, forward strand.
GTAAACCCAAAAACTCCGTCTCTTGCCACAAACATATTAAATATTTACCATAAGTTTCAGTGACAACCCCTAGACCAAATAATGAAAAAAAAAACATTTTACCGTTTTTTGTAGTTACGTTTATCTAGTACTTACACTGCGACTAACGTTTCCAACTTTCCACTGATGGGACACGGGCTTCCTCTGGTACATATGCAGGAGTGTGTACTTGTGTAGGCTATAATTTACAACGCTAACCAAGTGTAGGTTAGTGGAAAACATATCAAATGTTTCTCATAATATAATCTCATGTGACTCTTGAATAATTATGCCAGTTTCCTATATGGAATATATAGGAAACTGGCATAATTATTCAAATATCACTGTTATAAGAACTGCAAATTGCAAAATGACAGAACGTTTCCTACTGCTTCTCCATTCAATACGTTCGCAGTCCGAAAGTGGGCAATAAAGTCGTATGTTGTCAGATCCGATAAGATTATCTGACGCATAAATTTGTCAGGCATCTGTCAGAGTTACACGCCGACACACTGTGTCTTACGCGATATGTGGTACCATACTAGGAATACTAGGTTTGTGGTTCGAAATACTTAGTAACAGTAACAGCTATCTATACTAAGGCTGAGTTGCACCAGCTTACTTTAACGCTAACTTTAACGCTAACTATAACCGTTCTACGCTTCGCAGGGCGGGCTAATGTCAAAATTTGACCGTAACTTTAACCGTTATTATGGTGCAACTCAGCCTAAGTACGTAATGTAGTTTTGGCTTTATGGTCGTGGCTGAACAAACTGTGATGAAGTAAAACAGAAAAATTCGCCATGTTCAAGGGGTATTTTAGAGTATTTTACTGCACCATCAAGAGAATTCCAAGAGTACACAGAAAAACATCACTAAATCATCAGTGGATTTTACTTATTTTGGTTTAAGATCAAAAATAGTGGCATTAATACTCTGTACCTTTTCTTGAATTCCGGGTAGGTAGGTACTATTATAATTTATCTATTGCTTTCTCATATTGGTATACGTTTTGTTTTGGTTTTGTTTAATGGTCTTGGTCAGGAGAACTGTGTGATTTTTCTTTAATTCCAGGAGCAGTGAGCACTTCTACATTAGCATATTTTTTCACTCAACAGATCAATACTTTTCTCTCACTTTTTTACTCTACCTGTATCATCTTTAACAACCTGTTGTATTACTCAGTTTTTATCATTCTTTATTTGGCTTACGCTAGATGAGTTTCAAAGGCAGTGTGGAAATAAATTGTCAGCGAACCATCACATATAGCGGTTACTCTTGTTTCTGTTTGTTAGGTAGAGAACACAGGGGCCTGCGGTAGCGACTGTTATCACCATCAGCACCATGTAATACAATAACGTCATCATCATCACCATCATCATCATCATCATCATCATCATCATCATCATAATCATCATCACTAACAAGCTCAAGACGTCCACTGATGAACATAGATATTTTATATGAGACGATATGCTCAACCACTTAACTCCAGAGGACATCGATAATTAGATTAAAGTAAGGAAAAATCAGCAGGCCACATCGCTCGCAGAACTGACAACCGATGGGGAAGAAAGGTTTTCGAGCAGCGACCACGAACCGGAAGGCGCAGCGTAGGCAGACCCCCCACTAGGTGGACCGACGACCTGGTGAAAACCACGGGGAGCCGATGGATGCAGGAGGCGAGCAGCCACTCATAATCCAAAATAATTGTTACCCAATTGTTGCTTAAAATATTTTGTTACTTTTAAATTGCTAGTAAAATCATCTGAACTAATGAACTGTTAATGTATGTTCGCTCCGTGATTTCACCAAAAGGTTCCAACGGAAGACCAGCGCTGGTTCGGCAGAACCAGCATAATGCTGAGTTTGGGACCGATTTGTGACAATGGCTTTTATCTTTTATTACAGTTGTAGGTAGTTTAACATGTGCCTAATTGTCGTTGTTGCAAATAAACTAATTTCATTTCATTTCATTTCATTTCATTTCATAGTGGCGCTCTCTGGGGAGGCCTATGTTCAGCAGTGGACGTCTACGGGCGGATGATGATGATGAAGGAAAAATCACCACTATAGGTAGACTGACCGACGCGACGATCTGGACAAAATCACGGGGAATTGTTAGATGCCGGACGCAATAGCAGCCTCTCAAAGCGGCGTGTTTTGGAGGCCTTTATTTAGCAGTAAACGTTTTCAGGCTGATTAATGATGATGATTATGAAGGAATAAAATCGCGAGGACACAGTAGAATACGACAAAACTGTTGCCTAGTTGACATTGTGATGGCACAATATTTCCTACTAGGCCGCTACTCCCATCATCGAACCCACGGCTGCAGCAACACATTGTGACGACATCAGCCTCTAAATCAGTAACCCGATACGGTAGTGTCTGTGTGTCGCAGGTCCGTGTCGAGACCCGCTGTCCTGACGGGGGTACGTACTTAGGCTGATTATTCGGGGCCATTACTTTCTTTGAAAATCCAAATTAACTAGATATAATTAGAACTAATAAACAAAAACGTCTCGCTAAATCTATTATGAATCAGACAAATGGATCTAATGCGAATGAGATATAATTATTCAGTAACGAAATGCTCCACCACTTACTTGGTTTTTTGCGTCTTGAGTTGCTCAAATCCTTTTGACATTTATTTTTCTACGTATTCTGCATGATCGTTTCTTTGTAAAATATCCACTTCTCAAAGAGTTGGTTTTAGTGGTAAATCTGTTAGCGCTGAAAGTAAATCAACAATATAATATAAGGTATCTAATTTATTTCATTAAAACACCATGAAGTTCCTACTTTACGTTCATGTGACATTTCCTAAAGGATAAAGTAAGTATACCTATTTAATAATGAAAGCTCACTAAGTAAATCTATTGTAGTTCTTGCTGTTGTTCTAGCTTTTACGCGTTAAGTCAAGGAGCATAATTAAATCGTTATGTACACTTTTGAACAAGAAAGAGTTGACAGAAATTATGTTATATCATAAACAAACTTATAAAGTACTTATTTACATATTCTAAAAGTGTTTTTGACAAACCTATCAATGTCTATAAAAAGTTTAAAACATAAAAGCTTAAGACTCAGCCCCAATTATTACATCCTAAGTACGGATCTGTGACACCGGATCGTGTCCAGCGGGACCCCTGACGTATTTACCTACATGCTGGTTATATAGGCAGTGTAACAACGTATTGAGAGCTTGGGTAACAAGATCGCGATACAAAATGTTGCTAAAAGCTAAAAGCCAAATGTAAGGAACAGTTTGTTGTCGGTTTCGTGTGGCATTTTACATGTTGGGTCCAAATGGGTCGCACGGACAAGAGCTCTATCGGGCTCTATCGTATCAGAATTAACATTTGCTGGGTCCATATGGGTCATATAGGTCGTGCAATTTAGTGCAATGAGTTTGGCACAGTACAGTGTATTATTTCTTCTGATGATGAGACGATTGTTCTTATAGGGCCGGATCCATTAACTGACCTTAAAGAGAGGTATCTTGAGATGCAATGCAACCATGAAATTATTTTTTTTTGTAAAAGGCACATTGCGAATGAAAATAGCTTTCTTCACGTGTCAAAGAGCGCAGTTTTTATTCATAGCATTTGGACGTCCTAGACGACTAGATATTTTTGATTATAACTGAACATTTTGTTGTATTGAAATCCTATCGACCTTGTTTAACTTTCAAACCTAAATTTCATTCTGGAATGCTTATAGCATAGTGCCCACGTATACTAGAGTGATTTAACTCGTAGTGCATTAGAGTGTAATCGGCGACGCAGACTGCCTTTAGCAGTATATCTGTGGAACGACGCTGTTACCGCGGCTTGATGTGTCAAAACTGCGTTTGTATGTGGATCAGCCGTTTTTGATACATGCCGCGCTCAAAAGGTGGCTCGGGTTATATTTTTTTTTTAATGAGAATGAATGACGGGACGAGCCAGTACTTCACCTGATATTAAGCGACACGGCCGCCGTGATAAAATTCGAGTTCTCACATTGTATTTATATGAATACCTTCAGCATCAACACCTTCATGAGCAGATAAAATATCATTGTGCATGTAGAGTGGGAAGCTGAACTCAGCAAATCCCCACTCTACATGCAATGGAAAACTGGTAAGCAATTGGCAGGGATAACAGCATCGAGCAACTAAAAAAAATAAAATCAAAATTGCACACATCCAGATTAATTAACTGCCAAGTAACCCCCAAACAGTAATACTTATTTGGGGGTTAATTAAACAGTTAACTTCTTAAGTAGCGCCCTGCATGTTTATCTGCAACTTACCTGCATTCCAGAAACTTCCATTAGCGGCATTTTTTTTAACCAATAGTAAATCCATTGGTATTATGTGCGAGGGTAGTCAAAGACTTAGGTAATAGATGTAGAATGAGCTATAATTGTTCATATAACAAAATCTATGGCTAAAACACTCTGGGTTAAAGTATCAAACCGTGTCGATCCTGGTGCCCTATTCCTGCACTAAACGTTGTCACCGTTGTCATTATACGCATTACGCGTAAGATACGGTCGCATTGTTATAGACAGATTTAACTATAATGCTTGACACAAATACTAACTTAGTATCTTGTCACAGCTAAGTGTTATTTTATTCGTGTTTAAATATCATTTTTGTTAAATGAGATTGAGTTTCTGGACATTATAAAAACGTTTTTGGTAATGCTTCAGTTACAGTTTGGTTAAGTTTATTCACTTAGTTTTAATTATTTGTCGTTGTTAGTGTTATAATAAAGAGTTCATTCATAGCTATACCGCAATTAAAACATTGACACGTCACATTTTTCGTGTTCAACTAAGTATGTTCTATCCGCGATAATATAATACCTAAAGTACAGATGTAGACTCATCCCATACAACGGAATAACGCGGGCTATTTTACAAATTATTTTATTTCTGCATAACACAAGATTATTAGGCGACATTTATTGCGTGTTGGCGAAGTATTGGGACAAATGAATACACTGGACACTTCTTAATATTAAGAGGTTGGTAGACTGTTTAAAAATACCATTTTGGTTGGCCACACTGGCGGAAGGAGCGTCCGCTGAACCATCAGCCAATTACGATGCCTGCCTTGGTAGTTCCGGTAAAATAATATTGAGGTTTAGGGGGGAAGTTTTGGAGGGACGACAAGGTCCAAAAGGCAGTCAATTCTGGTTAAGCAGCAAAAGCGTCAAGACGTATTATTGCTCCTGTTCGTTTATTGTGTACTGCGTGTGTACTGAATATTTATAGAAGAAAGAATATACAAGAATTGAATTGAAAAGGTTCTCTGTGTTTTACTTCACTCTACAGATGGTCCGTCGGTACACTGAAATTATTATTTTGGTAACACAAATTGCGTTATTATTAGAAAAACTATATAGTGCTTTTCCACCATTTTCATCAAAGACGGAACAAATAAATGTTTTTTCGGATTCATACGTACCAAATACTAAAATACGTTTTTCTCGACATTATTATACGGTTATACATTCTCATTAAGTCATTATACAATTAGCAGATCTTCCCCATCAATAACATCCTCCTCCTATACAATCGAACTAACAAATTAGCAACTGGACCCATCACATATCACCAGATCGTGATCACCACTAATTGCGAGCCCCGGCCCCACTCGCGATCACGACCGTACATCATACACATTAATCACAGACATATTGATAAACAATTGCCCTACCTTAGACGAGGGGTCAACTTTTGTCTAACATCGTTTACAAGAAAACTAAGCTTTATTTCCAATCGCGTTGATATCAAAATCGTATATCACAAAAATGGTGGTTAGGATTATTAAACGCTGAGATAGAAGGTCAATTTTTCCGGTTACCAAATCAAACAATCGCAAGAGCTACGTAGAACATATAAGGTTGAAATTATCTAAAGGTAAACTTGGGTAAAGACGGCATGTTGTCGGCATCTCTTTGTCGCCGCCCGACAAAGGCACGTGGGAACGGGCGCGTGCGCATTCTTCCTGCTAGAATATAGTAATGTATGACTCGATTTGCTGTAGATCGATTTTGTTTGATAGATTGATTTTTTGTGGTCATACGTGCTGAGCTGCTGAGGTCAAACGGTGGAACTTTTACCTCTAACTATTTATCATACGTGCCGAGAGGTCGTGATCAATGGACTAAAAACGCCAGGCTGTCCAGTTCGTTGTAAACAGACAGTAAGTGCTATTCGATCGATAACTTTTTACTAGTTTAGTTACTTGAGGCAAGTAAATAAATATGCACCTACCTAATCCATAATCTATCGCCGCTCTGGTGCTAAAATATAATTAACTCAAAAAGCAAATCAGTTGTTGAAGAACCCTTCAGTTAACCAACTATGGATTTTAAAATAAATTAAGCCATATTTTGTTAAAAAACATTGCCTATTTTTGATAGAATACAGAGCTAATACCATTTTAAATCACACTTCCAAAACGGCACATGCAAATATACCAATTCCAACCGTGAAAAATTACTTGCTACGTCCAGACCCCATCATGCAAGCAAGCTAATATTCTACAAGTCATGCCCAAATGAGTCGATCGTATTTAGCGATATGAACAACAGTAATATTTTCTACTGTCACCATTCTTAGAATTGGCTTTCAAGCATCATTTTTATTAATTTGTCTTTTGTAAAATTATTAGTTTTCCTTTTACAAGGGAATGCACCCATAGAAGACCTGTTAGATGGCATATTTCGCTGAAAAGATCTAGCCCAGAGGGGCTCGCAATCAGCTGTCGATGATGGTGTTGTGAAAAGGTGCTTGTAAGCTTCTTTGTATTGATTATGAACATATCGACGATACGGTGGACCATAATAATGAATTGGGGATGAATGTCAACCGAAATCAGTTAATGTATAGAATTGTAATGTGCCTAATTGATCATCGAAAGTGAACATCATACCTATATCGCAGAATAGATACATGCCTATATGATTTAGAAAAAGACTGTATATTCTAACCATAGAACGATAATGTGCATTATAATATAATTTATGAAAAAGTTTTTCTTTTGTAGCAATGAAACGAGAAGATATCTTTTTGAGATGCCTTGTTCACGGCTCAAATGAAACAATTCCATTAGTTGTTATTTTCTTGGTAACAAATAGATATTACAGAACCATAATGTATTATTTTCGTACAGCTGTATTCTAGAAACATTACAATAACACATCGCAGGGATTATCTAAAATAACGTGTTATTGTTCCGATACGAATGCAATATCGATATTCTGTAACGTATCATTCGTTTCGTCTCGCGTACCGCTCTATTAGAGATTAGGGATAAGAAATATTATCGATGTTTTACATAGGTATCTCTTAATATTTTTTTAGTAGGAATGACAAGAGCCTTGTTAAATATAGACTATTTACTAAAAAGTGTATATTTTCAACTTTTTGTTCTAACTGTTAGTATTATCTACGTGGTTTATATCATTTCTATCAAAAGTATATAGAAATCCCTGTCCCTATACTAAATAGTAAGTACTTTTATTAAAAACACGTTCATCATCATCATCGGGACTCTTGTTCATTGTTGGACATAGGTGCCTCTGCCAAAAAAGTACACCAGCACTAAGCACGATCTTCAAGTTTTTTTTACAGTTATCACCAGCCAACCTACGTATCGTCGTTCCATAGAGTCCCAAAGCGTCCTACATTGCGGACTAATTAAAATAATAATTAATTATTTGATAAATTTGTGTACATACCTACTTATTACTTAAATAGTACGGTGTATACTATTTAATAGTATAGTGATTTATTTATTTATTTATTTATCTAAGATTCACAGCTTATTACTATTTCCACTATAATACAGTTATAATATGCTATGCTGATCAAATTAATGTATAGTTATTTATCGACTTTTATCGATAGTTATTAACAAGAGTACTTGCTCATTTCTACTAAGTCACACCCGGTATCCGATACAGTCGGACACCATGCACGTATTTAACTTAATATGTATAATTAAGTAAGAAGTAACATCTAAAGTGTAATTTAGAAATGGTGCGCACGAGTCGAAACAAAGCGCTGTTAGCGTGCCCATTAGAGTGGGGTTTACGTGTAATCGGATATCGATGTGCTCGATTAGAAAATCTTATTCGATAACACGACTGCTGTAATATTGTGTATGGATTTTATTGATTTTTTAACCTAATTCTTGAACATAACTTTAAAATTTATCTCTGTAATTACAAGCATTTTTTTTCAATAAAGTTTGGATGAGTTATGACAACTATAATGCAATTAATTATTATTAACTAGCTGACCCACCCCGGCTTCGCGCGGGTTAATTAGTTTGAAGTCCTAACCCTGTTTATGGGTAAGAGAGAAGGGAATGGTAAAAAAAGGCGGCGCCTGCCTCCCTTCTATTGCCGTCCCATCCATTCATCCTTTTCCCCTATTTTTTTACCTTACCCTTCTATCTTCCCTTCGATAGGGTGAGTACATTTATGTTATTTTTTTTTGTTGTTGTTTTTGTTTTTTTATTGAGATTAAATTTGATATCCAAATATAATAATACTATGCACACAAAAAAACTGGAATAAAATTACATCGTTATTGCTTGGGCAACCCGCACTTGGCCGTTTTAGAAAACAAAAAGTATCCTAAATGTTATTCTGTATAATATAGCTATTACCATACCAAATTTTAGCAAAACCCCTTCAGTGGTTGCAGCGTGATGTGTGTTCAAAGGGACAGACAGACAGTCAACAATAAATTAAAAAAAAATAGTTTCTAATTCTATATAGATTAAGAAGCATACTGCAGTCAAAATTTTTCAAAAATGTTCAATGTACAGATTTAGCCCAGTCACAATTTTATTATATGTATTGATAACAGTATTTTTTAAAATACAAAAACCATGTTCATTGCAGTCACTTCTTTTTTCTGTGTTGTGTTTTTCTATGCCAAACCAGGGCCTCTAGACAAAGTCACATTCCATTAGCGATATCGCTAGTCCAAGCCAAACAGACGTGCGCTACAGTAGCAAAAAAAAATATTTTATTACAGAACCTTATAAAATGTACCTACGGATTTTCAATTTCAAGTGTCGATTATTTTGTTTTCAATTCGAGTGGCCAATTTTCACGACGCAGCAAAGTTGGCGACCAAAACTTTCAATCGGAATTTAAACTCGAAAATCGAACAATACGCTTTTTGTTGAACGTTCGCGAATTTAGTCGTGGGCAATTAAAAAGTTTGCAAATACGACGCGATGTGTTTTGTTTTTTTTTTCGTTTTCTCGATTTATTTTTGTGTTTTTATTAAAATGCCATTCTCATAATTATAGTCGTATTAACGTCGTTTTTTTCTGACTGAATCCTCCTAACGCTCCTAATGGGATGCTAAATTAAGCCCCAATACAGTAATGACATCAACTACAGGACTAATTAAAAAATACACACATCATATCATCAGCCTTTTCGTGTCTACTATTAAACAGAAGCCTACTCTAACAAATACAGGTTTAGGTATAATTTAAGTACTTATTCATTTTATTTCATGTACTTACAAGGATAATGAAAACCGATGGAGAAGCAAGGTTCTCGATAGGACGACCGCGAATCGGAATACGCTACAGCGTAGGCCCTTTTACTCACACCATCATGGATGACCTGGTGAAATCCGCGAGAAGCTGATGGATGCAGAAGGCAGGCAGCCGCTCAAAGTGGTGCTCTATGGAGGAGGCCTATGTTCAGCAGTGGATGCAGAAAGCTGTTGATGTTGATATGGGTAATTAAGTTATTAATTCCAAAATCACAAACCCTTACAAATGCTACACTAGCAAATTTTCAGCATAATTAGCAAACGAAAAGCATATAGGTATAATTAACCAAACAAAATACAATGTGTATTCGTAACTCAACCGAGCAATTCGCAAACAAAATGCATGCTAACATTCGGGGTTGGGATTAGGGATGGGAAACCCGACGTCCGGACTTAGGGGCTGATATATCGATATATCCGTAATTTCTTAATACGTGGGATTTTCCACATAGGCACAACCCGAATATTGCTTAAGTCTACATAATTTGTGTTTTTTTTTATTAGGAGTTATTTGGACAAAGATGATTTATTTGATGATTTATGATGTTTATGATTTGTTGTAGCAAAATATATTGCCATTAGTAAGAAGCCAGGCAGCACGGTTCTTTTTGTAATAATTAATATGATGTGGCAAGACTGGCAATAAAGTGTATAACCCGCCTAAAGAAAAGCACGCTGTCACTGTCACTTTAAATAAACAGTTGAACAGCTGCAATACTAGAGAGATTGCAGGGCCTTTGATGACGCTAGCAACTTTGCTGAATCAAATGGCTCTCAAATAGGTTTTTTTTATAAGAATGAATGAATGGTCGTTCACCTGATGCTAAGCGACACGGCCGCCCGTTGCAGTATAATTTCACTAGCTATGATGCCCATCAGACCGGAACACAGTAGTGCTTGCACACTACTGCTTGGCGGCAGAATAACTGGCAGAGCGGTGGTACCTACCTAGACGAACTTTGCAGAAAAGTCCTACCACCTAGTAAAGCTGAAAAGGTAAGGAAGGCTAGGCTGAAAACACTGGAAAATATTCATGTATTACGAAAAGAAAAAGTGATTTATGTTGTTCTGGATTTTTAATAAACTAGAAATTTTAGCACTTGTACTAATTGACCAGTGGTCTTTTTAGTATTTACATTTTGGAAATTGGAACACTTTTTCCAATATTCCCTGGTGCCGTAAAATTACTAGGTATACATAACAGTGTATCAGCCAAAAAGACAATAATACTTATTTATACATTTTAATACTATACTTATAGACTTATTTACTTTCAGAAAAATCCAGGTAAGCAATATATCGATAAAATTCGAAAAAAATTCAGCGTGGCGTCCATCCCTAGCCCCGATAAAAATTGCTGACGGTACCTACTCCGTTGACTCGGCCATTTTTGATTCAACACCACATTGGCTTTGGCTTGCAGTCATTTTGCAGTCAGCATTTTTGCATTTTGCAATGTATCTATTTGTTTTAATTGACCAGTGTCTGTTTGACTCGATTTTATGTGTCGATATTATTCAATTAGTTTAAGCTAACAATATTTTAATCTCGTCTTCTAACTCACCACGTAGACGCTTTACCAACGGAGCTATGATCGCACTCCGGATGCGAACATCTTCAAGCTTCAGGACTTTATTTATTTTAAATCTAATAAAAGAAACCTCTGCTCAGCAGAAAGTTTTAATGGTTTCGTATTCAGTAGCATATTGCTACCATATATCAGGCTTTTCCAAGTTCTTGCAACCTGCCAAAAGCACAACTAAATGGAAACGTAACAGCTGAGTCAATCGAATGGTGAGCACATCAGTGAAATATCACTGCTGATGTAACTAGCAAAAGTTACAGTTCAAAAACTTGATATAAATTAAGGAACATAACGTTGTGACGTGGTCAGACGCATCAAACCAATTTAGTGTAGATTATTATGCTAATTATGTTTGCCAATACCTACCTTCCAATGGTGTCGATGCATCAAATCTTTTCTCTCTCTGAAAACTTTACAGCAATCTGCTGTAAGACGTTCCTAAGTTGCGTTATTTCTCCTTTACAACATTTTTTATGTCTATGGTCCGACCAGTTAATTCAAACTATGGAGAACTGGCGTTAAGATTTCAGTAAGGGACAGTGGAGTGGAATCACTTAGCAATTACAGTCTGACAAATGGTTGGTATTAGGGACACATGTGCCACCAAGTTGTGGATTTAGGGGTACTCGTGGGTAAGGGAAATTCTATGGAGAAGTCCCTACATTGATGTATTTGGGAAAGCACTTACTAGATGGTAGGATTGTTTGCAAGGTTGATTTTGAGGTCATTGCCTTAAATGACAGATGCCACTGCAGCATATTGCCTGTAAAGCGAATTGACTAAGAAGCAGGTTGCCTGACCGTCAATGCCTAAACTTTGCACTTGCCTAATTAGGAGATCTTCAAATCGAAATGCCTAAACAACTTTGAAGCTGATGCCTAACATTATGGTCATTGTTGGAAGCTCTTTGTCCGCTTGTCTATGCAAATCCTTTATAGCTTTGTATAACATCTTCAGCTTTTAAGAGCTGTGAAGTTTTAGTTGAAATATAGTCGTCAATATGCATAATTGCATAGTCCTTGTTAAAACACTTTACATCATTACCAGTGTTACCTACTAAAATGTCAAAGTATGACGTCACAATACCGTAAGGAACAGATAAAGCTTGACTTATGATAGCCATAACAATTCCACATATCCCTATATCATCATTAATACGAACTTAACAGATACCGTAACTGATTGTATCTAGCCAACGACCAGGGAACAAGAGCTGGGGGTCTACTATCGACTTATAAACAAAAAAAAAAACAGAAAACCAAAAATCTTTTAAGATTAATTTTAAAGTTTTATAGCAGTGGCCATTACTTAGCGTAAAGGACTCTACGCACCATGAATTCTGTCACACGATTTGTTGTCTCAATCTGCTGGATGGGGGCCGCAACACGCCTCTACACGATGCATTTTTACCGATTCAGTCAACACATCACGCGACTGATTGACTGGTGCGTAGAGTAATTTAGTTGACTGTAAAAGTTGAAGGACAAAGGATACGAGGTCACTTGTTACTGTAGATTAAAGAATCCTGCCTTAAGAGTATTATAGAACGCATGGCTGTGAGTTCATCAATTTCCGTTCCAGATTTGAATTATTTCTTGAGTACATTTTTCAGATTTTTCTTAAACAGCACATTACACCACAAGTAATTTGCAGGTGGATCACGGGCAATACCCGCTGTTTTGTACCAATATTATAAGAACTACAATTCTATAAATACCAATAGAAAATTAAATTAATGGTTATTTTTAAGCTTTGCTTATCAATAAAAGAAATTGATTGCTATTTTTCACTGGTAGACCCCTACCTCCATACAAGGATGAGGGGTGAGGAGGTCAGGGAAATTTGGTCAGGAGTAGACTCACTATTGCAACGTAATAAGTGTGAGCTGTGAGCTTTCTAGCGCCCACGCGACGCCCACGGTGGTGTCCTATCTTTAGGATATGGTGTGGGCATAGTAAGGAAGAACGCGATCCGTGATATTTTAGGGGAAAACAGCCAATTCACTGAGTGAGCAGCTGTTTCTTAGAGTTGTTTAGATTTGCGATTAATTCAATGGCAATGAGCGCAATGGGCAGGCCACGTCGCTCGTAGAACTCACAACTGATGGGGAAGAAAGGTTGTCGAGTGGCGACCACGAACCGGAAGATGCAGCGTAGGCCGCCTTCCATTAGGTGGACCGACGATCTATGCTCGGAACAATAAAGAAAAATATAGTGAGGAAACTGGCACGATGGTCAATCGAGGACTTGTGTGATCCAGCAACTCTGTCAGCGCGCCGGGCCATGCACTTGCACACACTCGTTCGCTGTGCATGTGGTGCGAAACGCCCCATTACCCGTTAGGTAACCCATGTCACATAGGCCAATTAACGTTCGTTAGATGAAGTCAATTAGCGAAGTTGATCGTCATTTGTTTTTCTATGTCGCTGCCAGTGTCAACACATTCTCGCCCTTACGTGAACCTTGTCCATATTTACGGCACTGTGCGCAAAAGATGCCGCATCGTGCACAACGTGTGAACAGCTGGGGTACTTCCGTATATTGCTCATTATTTCACGTGTTTTCTTGGTGGTTCTGGTTCCCCACTGATTTAGTCCTCAGCTAAGTCGAATAGTAAAATATTATACATACCTATCCAATGTTTTTGCCACCAAATGTTTGAGGCAACGTTGCGACCCATAACTCCATAAATCAAGTTAAGCAGAAGACGTCTTCAGGCTGTTGTGGATGATGATGATGATGATGATGATGATGAAGTTATTTTGAAGTGAAGGGTTTTTCAAATTTTCTATCATAGGATCATAATAGCTGCGAGGTTTAATTATAAGACGATGATTTTGAACATAACACTGGTGACCAAATGGAAATAATTTCCCAATTCTTGCCAGCTGGAGAGGTTTGGGATAGAGTAGGTAACCATGTTCCTCCTTCACAAACATCACAATAATATGACCCTACATCAAAAATTATCAAGTTAAGAAATGTATGATACGCTTCGCTTAATCAATATGTAGCCACAGATACATAATTATGACAGGTTAATAACGTTGAATCTGTAGAAATTATCGAACCAAACTCATGTAAACTAGATATTGAGAACAAATAACGGCACTAGCTGGTAGCCGGTTAGATTGGCAACGGTAATGAGCTTACAAAAAATTAATACAAACACTAAATAATATGGACAAAAAAGTATTTGATGCCAAGATTAATGGATTAATACCATAAAACGAATATTTGAATTTTTTTTATGTGAATGAATGACGTGACGAGCTAGTCGTTCACCTGATGTTAAGCGACACGGCTGCCCATAACAGTTGCAGTTGCAGTGTCACTCGGGACTTTAAAATAATAAAGTTTTGCGTGACATTGCACTGCGCACGTCATCCTGAGACATCACACAGTCTAGTAATCAGATTACTACACTGTGTAATCAGGTCATAAAGTCTTATTTGCCCAGTAAATTCACTAGCTACAATGCCCTTCAAACCGGAACTCAGTAGTGTTTGCACACTACTGCTTGGCGGCAGAATAACTGGCAGAGCGGTGGTACCTACCTAGACGAACTTTGCAGAAAAGTCCTATCACCTAGTCCCACCTGGTTTGGTGGTACCATTGTCGTGGTACAGCTTATACGCCCTTATGAAACTGACCAATATAAAAATAATATTTCACAAGGTTTTGGTTTGGATTCAAAATTACATAATTCGAACTAGGTAGGTACAAAAAAAAAGAAATAAACCGTAAATAAATAAGCTCTCCATCCTGGAAAATAACAACCCCCTTTATTATTTCTTGTTTCGTTCTTTTACTTTCTTTAAAGTTATCTATTTCTCCTTTTCTGTCTCATGCGTTTACTGATTTTATTTGAATTCTTTGAACTTGTTCTAATAGATAGGTATATTATTATGGTTTAAAACTAACGGCCAAATCCTTCAAGTGTATTTCTAATTGGATCCTTCTGTCGTGTGCAGACGGGCATCAATAATTCCCTCAGACACACATACGACAATCGCAGTTTATGATGTTATTATAATACTGGCGTCTGTGTTGGACAACCCTATGTCTTGAGAAACTCATAGTTCAGGAGCTAGTTGCACAACTGACAGCTAATGTATAATTTAACAACTAACGATTTCTTTATCTGTCAAACAATATTAGACCCTCTTACAGTTATTAGTATTACAGTATCCTAAGTTTTTAGTATCATAATCTTTTGTCAATGCCAGGATATAGTTTAGACGTAGTGACAATAATAAGTTGCATCTTAAACATATACATGCAAGAAGAAAAGCTATATAAACAATCGGAAGTCTTCGATAAATTAATTAAACTATTACATTAATTTAACCATTAAAATTCCTACCACCAATTATAAGAAAATAATCTCTTAAATTATCCCACTTTATAATCTAACTCTACTATTTAGAGTATGCCTCCTATACTATAAACTCTATAAAGGGTTGTCTAATCGAAACATGTCGTCCGCAATGAGGGATATTCTCGCCATATGCCGGCGAGGCAAGACTCTCGGGTCGAGGCAGACAAAACATTTTCTACGTGCTTATTGGCTGGAGGTATGCTACGTCACAGTTTCTTGAGAAATCTCAGTTTTGATACTTGACATATTTCAAAATGTATCTAAGCAAAATTAAATAAGACAAACACATAAACAATGCCATTAGAATTAATGCCTATTACTACCCACTCATGAATTAAATTTAAGTATATTAAAAAAAATTATTATGTTTATAAACGGATTACACACATCATTATCCACATAACCACTAATCAATAGTGCTAAAAATATTTGTATTGAAAAATCAAAGTTACTCATCCTCTTATTGAAATAATAAAACGCAGTAAAATTAAAAAGCAAAAATATGCTAACCAAACACAAACTTGTATCAAAAATGGGCAAGAGTTATAGAAACTAGTTTAACTTGTAATTACTATTACTATTTTTCTATTTATTGAATTTCATCAGAGTGTCAACGAAATTTTATTACTTAAAATGATAGCAGGAGGCATCAGAATGCTGGATATTATTTTGCACAAAATATAAGCATTGCCTTTCAACGTGGCAATGCTGCCAGCATTTTGGGCACTTTTCCCTCCACCAAAGGGTTATTTTAACTTTTATGTATTATTTAAGTTTTAATGTTTTCAGGTATAGTTTAGTTTTTAGGTCTGGTTTAGTTTAGTATTATTTTATGATATTTAAGTTTTTGCAAGAAACAAATAAATAATAGCAAGTATCAAAACCGTGTTTCCTAGTTAGATAATGACCACAGTGAGCGGGTGAAGTCGGAATCTACATATTGGGGTGCGGGCATTTCTTGCATCCTAGTCTGAGATATGTGTCTTACTACCCGCGTCCGAATGGGGTGGCTACGGGACGGACTAAGGATGATAGTTTTGATTGCATTTAAATTGTTTGAGCCGTACAAAGTAGCTTTTAACAATTGTAAGAGATCCATCTCCTTACCTCATATATTAGTTTGTAGTGTATTAGTTGTATGGCAGGAACCGCAACACTGGTTTTGAGTTACAAGATTGTTGAAGAAATTAATTTTTTACACATATCTTCTTGAGATAACGATTTCTTACATATCTCAAGTTACCTATGTAAAACTTGCGCAGTTTTCCGTTTAAGGCTTATTATCATAAGACAGGAGCATGGTATATCAAAAATGTCGACAATATCAATGTTTTGAGTTCTTGCAAAATGATTTTGTCCGAGTCCGTCCCCCACATAAATGTTAAAGGTATGCAGATGCGGCGCTACCGTGATAAGTTAATTCCTACTGGCTATCCCTTACCCGTATCAAAATTATAATAGCCGAGAATATTCACCAATATGTGCCGGGCCTTATTGAAAACTTAATGGTAGATATATTGCGGGTAGTTGGAGAATTTCGGTGCCGTGTGTGTTTTGAAGTTTTGGTCTTTATGGAATAATTAATTTGATTGCTTTCTCTGGCTGTGAATTTCATAGTGTGTTTTTAGATGTTCTGTTGGTTCATTCAGAGATTTTGGAGACTATAGAAGCCAAGTAAACTAGATCCATTCGGGAATAAATAATAAATAAAATAAAACAGTAGCTTAGTAGAGATCAGCTTAAAAGAAATGCGATTAAAATGACGATGTACGGAAAATTACTGCCATACAAGAATAGAGTGACAAATGCACGAAGCAGAGTCAGTATTTGTCTCACTTCCCCCCCCCCCCCCCCCTCTTTAATTTTACTTATGGTTTTGAAAATCCATGCTATTAACTCAACGCTTTACTACGAAATTAAGATTAATTTATAAACAGTGTACTTGCCTTAGACGATTTTCTTCAAAACTGTATTGGAAAGTATGATGCGTTGAGTAAAGTAGTAGACAAAGACATGACTCGACAGATTTACCATTTTATCATCTTCTCACCCATTTTTGATTTGGTAATGCAGTTTTCGTGCAGAGAGATTATTTCGGCAAGTTATACTTCACAAATGAGCTTTACTTAAAGCTGAGCCGCTGGCAGAAGCTAGTATAGAATACGTTTGGCAACCCTTTTGCTGCTATCGTGTAAGGAGCTGGACAATGAAATATTCGCTCATTAGAGCGGGTACTGATTAATTGGCCTTCTTAACTTTGAGGTTTGGTCATACTATTGGCTGTTTACTACAGTTTTCTGTCTGTCCAGTAATTTATAGGTTTCTTTTCCATTAATGTTGTAACTTCGCTTTATGGTAAAGATTCAAAGGGGATCGCCTAAGGTTGCGATATTTTGGCGGTTACGAACATAAAGGCTACATGTTACTTTTGTCGTCCATCTAGTTTTTCGTCACTATAATCACCGTCATCATAAACGATACCATCCACACCGTACGTCACGAAAAGCCACACCATACAACGAAGATACGCCATTAATAAATTGCCTGAGCACGAAATCTCTTTAACAGTGATTCCGATCTATATTTTTTTTGATTCATTATTATATTTTGACGGGCCCGATAGCTCAGTTGGTGGTATCCCTGCCTTCTGAACTGAGGGCTGTGGGTTCGATTCCTACCCGAGACAATCATTTGTTTGATGAACATAGATGTTTGTTCTACGTCTGGGTGTTATATTGTATTCTATGTATGTATTTACAAACAAAAACTTCTCCTCTTACACTAGAGCCCCAACCTCCATTTCGTCGTCTCTCAACTCGCCCATTTCATTGTTAAGGAGATATAATGTGTTTTGTCGGTAGCAAGAGCTTGATACGCTGCTTTATGAGCCAGATAAATGGACTGATACGGCAATGTGTTCCTTGTGTATCGCTGAAAGCTTATTTGTAGATAAATAGCTTGGAAGTAGAGACGTTATACTTCCGGTCGTTTTCAGATTCGATCAATTTGATTGTAAATTTTTTATTGCTTCATCAGTCATCACAACCGATCATACTAAAAGCAGGATGCAAGTAGACCTTCAATTATTCTGCTGTCCTATTTTTTCACAGCATTTGTTTTTGCAGATGTATTTTTTTACTCTTTATCATAATTATTGACAGCCTCCTTGGTGTGGTGGTTGAGCAAGTCGGCTCATAACCCGGAGGTGGGGGGTTCGGTTCCCGCGACAGGACAAGTATTTGTGAAAATACTGGTCCTGTGTTTGGGTGTTGTGTGACCATGGTCCTCGTAGTTCCTGGGTCCATAGATACAGGGAATCCTAGTTAGGGTCCAGGATCTATGTATGTGATCGTTGGCGTTATTTATCATTTATTTATAGACATCATCATCATCATCACCATCATCATCATCATCATGTGGAAAGACCTCTTAGATATAAGTAGGTATGTCTGTAAGTATTATGTTTGGCAAGAGTCTTAGTGATGATACCGAGGACAATGCTACGAGGATAATTCCCTGTATATTCCCATAGCCGGCTCTTATGGCACGACCCGGATTCTCACGCTAGTATATACCACACTGCTCTACCTCCTATACAATTTAGATTGATCTTATCATCCGGCAAAATCATGCAACTACCACATTTCTACTCTGAAGATTGCCTGCACCCGTTTTGGTAAAAGCACAGATAATAAAATAATACTAATAAAAGTATTGATGTATAAACTAAGGCCATAATTTGTGAAGGCGTACCTACCATTATTCTCAGAGAATCTAGTGCCCAGATATAATGTAGATACCAAAGATGCCATAGAAATCACAATTGGAAATATTGTATTGAATTAAAAATAATTAAAAAAAAGAAGATATTTACAACTAAAAACTAAGAGTAATCAAAAAGACCTTTGGTGGAGGGGAGAGTGCCCAGAATGCTGTATTGAATTGTATTGAATTGTATTGAATTGATAGTCCTAAAATGTCTCGAGGAAGTGATCATAAATCATAGCAGTTTTGGTTTTATGGAATGACACTAAAATTTCCTTCATTTGGGTAAGTGCTTCTTCAAAATCTTCTGAGTAGGTAATTGTTAACAAACATTATGCAGTCTATGAATAGTTATTGTGTTTTGTGTATTTTTTTGTTTCTCTATCAAGTTTAGTTTGAAATAGGTAAAGATAAAACAAGACGAGACGCTGAGTAGCTACTGTTTCATACTTCTACACAATAGTATCAAGAAGGCCAAAAAAATTATGGCTGCAACTACTTCAATCACTGATACTACAGCTTTTCTATACCATACAATATCATGAAATGACCAATAAATAGCGTAAAATTAAAACTAGCAAACAATTTAATCCCACAAACATTTCTAAACGTGTTTAAACCTGAAACGTGCTTCTAAACAAATCTCATTAAGCCTTACACCTTGCAAATGCAAATATCATAATTTACAGTATTCCCCTCTCGTTCACATCTGTATAGGTAGACAAGGTAAACCGATACGAGCATTGGTTTCATATGAACATAATTGTCGAATACAGATGTCGTGCCCAACCGAGATTAATTCTAACAAGGGACGCACTATAATTATACGGGCTGTGGTGTGGTCCAAGTTATGGGAAAAGCTATAAAAATCTATAATAATAATTATCCCAAACTTTATTTATTATTTTTTATTTATTTATTTATCATATTTATTTATTGTAGAGAAGAAAAATTGCAAAAAATTAGAGAAAGACTGAAAAATTGTTGTTGGATTGGACCAAAAGATGATAATTAAGTAGGTATGTGTAATATGGAAGTGAATGTTGAGATGGCAGATAGTCATTAATTATAAGGGTAGAATGATGAATTTGACAACAACAAGCGTAAATTTTATACCATTGTCATTAAGGCGCTGAATGCTCCCAAATCGACTATTTTGAACGTGATTATCTCAAAACGTATACCATTTACAGGATTGAAAAAAATGCACGTTAATACTGGTCATATCTTCTTTCCATCTGCTGAAACCGAAACACGTTTACGAAAAGTTTTCTCGATAGAAAAAAATCGTGAAGTTTCCTCTAAAAAATCATTCAAACGTCCTAAAATGTTACATTATAATAAGACACCCCATTGAAATAAATCATAGTGATAAGTTATGTTTCAATGCATCCGTCTATAAGCTTATTTTTTTATTACAATAAGCATTTCTTTTATAACTAATTATTTGTACCGCAAAATGGAAAAGTCAAAGTGCAACGGAACGTAATCACCATATTTTTACTATGCATAAAGCGACCCTATGCAGTACAAAGTAAGTTTCAAGTTTGTCTGCTGTAATAAACGTGCTCGCATTGTGCCCTGTCAGGGCCTTAAGTAAAGAAAAAATCCAGTTGCGCTATAAAAACTAGGCCAGTGAATCACGCTGTCGCTCATAACTTGAATACTAAACCAATAGACCGTGTATTAACACACGTAGGCGTGGATCGCGACAGATCACGTGATCGAGCTTAATCCTATTGAGGCAGCACACACGGCTGTAATCTAGGGATCAACATCACACTGTATAGTCTAGGATCCTAGACTATACAGAGAGCCTCGGCGTATTTTCTAATAAGATTCGTGACAGTGTAAAAACGTTGCTAACATGATATGATGTATACCGTTTAGGTGCGGCTTTTGCTAGGTTGCACCAGTTTGAGGGTACATTTTTTTTTGCTTTAGTACGTACAGCATAGCGTATTGTATTAACAGCCAGCCCAATGTTTAAGTGGTTCATAAAGTGTGAATCTACACGAATAAAATAGACAAATATCAAATAAATATTATTTTCTTATTATAAAGTATTGTTATTATAAGAAAACTGAAAAGTTGCCATCGTGATTTGTGAAGGCGGCTTCTTACTAACTCCGGTATGAGGTCCAAGGCTCTATCTATACTTTACCTCTCTCATGTTTTAAAACACTTTTTTATGCGAGTAGGTAACTGTTCTTGACTTTTGTACTTAGTTAATGGTTTCTATAGGGGTGCTGATTGGTTACTGCTTTGTGATCGACTTAAAAAGATATTTTAGTCCCTTCAATAGTAACACTCTTTTATTCACATAACTACCCAATACCATTACCAAGTAAGACCTTCCATCCAGAATTCACATTTAAAATCACTACCTTCCTAACATCGTGTGATATGTAAATGTATGGAAATACAGCCAGTCTGTCTGTACGTCCCCATGACCTCAGGACCCGAACTAGTCCCAAACATAACCCTAACCCGTAACTTTACGTTAGTTACGTAATGCAGATGTGGGCTTAAAATTAATATGTTTGGACTCGATTATCATTCGAAATTTGCGTGTCTTGGAAAGCTATTTGAGTCTGAAGGATAGAAGCAGTATTTGAGTATTTGAGCATAATAATTATAATTACAAACAAGTCTTCAATCAATGTGTGTTGCCCGTGATGACTTATGGGACTGAGTCGTGGTCTCTTACTGTTGGCCTCGTTACTAAGCTCGAAGTCGCACAACGAGCTATGGAGAGAGCAATGCTCGGTGTTTCCCTGCGAGATAAGATCCGAAATGAGTAGATCCGCAGGAGAACTAAAGTGACCGATGTAGCTCTTAAGATTACCAAGTTGAAATGGCAATGGGCAGGCCACATCACTCGTAGAACTGACAACCAATGGGGAAGAAAGGTTCTCGAGTGGCGACCACGAACCGGAAGACGCAGCGTAAGCTGGCCCCCACTAGGTGGACCGACGACCTGGTGACGTGGTGGCCTGGTGGTGGCCGCGGGGAGCCGATGGATGCAGGAGGCGAGCAGCCGCTCTAAGTGGCGCTCCCGGGGGGAGGGGGGGGCTATGTTCAGCAGTGGACGTCTTCAGGCTGTTAATGGTGATGGTGATGATGATGATGAATAATGTGTGTTTGCGTATGTTTTTTGCTGAAGCTGGTTAGGTTACAGGAAATTTCTCAAAATAACTTAAAAATAATTATATTTTAGATTCTCTGCCTGGAATAAAATAAACGATACACTATATGGTATGCAGATTTTTTGGTATTGGTCTAGTAATGAGTAGCATCGGTACTTGTATTTCATATTATCAATAGTTCAATAACCCAAGCAACACTAATAGCAAAAAAAAAAAACGAGAAAAAACATATTTATTTACAATCACTCTCTGTTTGTCATGAAAAGAAAATGTAAGTATTCCAAACATGAAAAACAAAACAACAGAAAAAACAATATCACTACAACACCCCTCCAATCATAAAAAACCTTCAGGCGCGAATACAATATTGCAGAGATGTGATAGGGATGTGATATTGATATTCGATATATTGAATTGAATGTTACTCGATTATCGAGTTTGTAGATAAGGCTTACTGCCGGCGCGGGTGTTCTGATACGTATCCGAATTAATAATATCGATACTATGTGGGCTACCCGTTACGTGTTATTGTGGAGTTAGGTAAAATTAGTAGCGGCATTTCTATATTGGGCGTATTTGAAGAAAGTATTGATTTAAATCCTTTAGAAAACTACGCTGCTTATTGATAGAAACACTTTGCATACTCATATTTCTTTAATTTTAAGACGGGCACTAATAATTTATTCTTGATAATTTTACGAATCCTGTTAAACTGTAACTGATGAAAGTTAAATTGAAAAGTGGTTCTTAATTTATTATCGTCATTAGCGAAGGTTTCATTTTCACCATTCAATATCAAAACCATTTTTCAATAAGCCAGTGATAATAAAATTTTAAACTTACATGTTCACAAACAATTTACATTTTTGTTGCTTGCAACAGTACCGAAATTATTGGCAACTCGAAACAAATAAATAACATGGTAAATATCCCGTTAATAAACAATATGTGAGTAAAGCCAGTGATAATGCCACATCCAAAATTTGTACTGATTTACGAGCTCCTTGGCGAGAATATTAGATGGATTCAATTTCCGAGACGACCGTATATTGATATGTGATTGCTTTGCAGCTAATGTGTTTTAAATGTTTGTGGTTCCATACATAACTTTAGATAGATACTTACTTCATTGAAATGTAGTTCATTAAACATCCAGACTTTCGTCCGAATTTTCATCTTTTAGTTTTTTGATGCACATCACATCACATCATCTGCCGGAAGACGTCCATTGCTAAGCATCAACTTGATGCTGTGATGATAGTGATCCTTGGGGAGCCGATGGATGCAGGAGGCGAGCAGCTGCTCAAAGTGGTGCTCCCTGGGGGAAGCCTATGTTCAGCAGTGGACGCCTTTAGGCTGTTAATGATGATGATGATGATAACATATTAAAAAAATAAAAGTTATGAAATCATAAACCAACCTACTGGCGCGGCCCAACGCGTGGCCTGTGACGTGATAGCTAGGTACGTAGATTGCCTTAAGTCGGTTTCTCAAAACCCAATTTATATCCTACATATCAAATCTAATTGCAACAGACACTATGCAGATCTGTCCAGCATACTAATACGTTATAGAACATAGATGTCGAACTTTAGCGGACCAACTTCACGTGGACACTGAAGGCGGACGGCGTTGTTAGGCAACTCCTAATCCCTGTACTTATTCTGTATGTTTCATATTACATCACAATAGAACTGATGAAATGTTTAAAGAACTGCAGCAAGCCCGAACTAAGAAAGTTGTTGAAATATTTTTAATTGGACACGTTCTTTCTAGACATTATTTTAAGTAATTTAATAATAAAAATTTAATTACTGAAATGAGTTTTTCAATGATATTTTGTCAAGATGTATGCTTTTGAATAAACCTCACAAGTTGCACGAATAATAAAATATAACCAGTTGACTCTAAATAGAGATAAGACCGGCTGTTAAAGTACCTACCGAACTGATAATGTTTTGTATCATAGATGCACAACATCTTTTGTGTGTATTTTGGTGTATTACTTATTATTCAACTTTGAATGAATTATATAAAGTACTTAAGTGACTTTAACAGATAGATTCAGGATCAAGTTGAACCAGCCAGAATAGGCACCCGCATGAACATGACAAATCTCACGTATTTGATCCTTGTCATTCGATATACAAGCATTACTACATACATTTATGATGAGTGGAAATGCATAGAGATGTTTTAATTATTCGCAATTTTGGCGCCCAACGATGAACATGACAAATCTCACGTATTTGATCCTTGTTATTCGATATATAAGCATTACTACATACATTTATGATGAGTGGAAATGCATAGAGATGTTTTAATTATTTGCAATTTTGGCGCCCAACGTGGGCCTGGATGTAACACACAATCTTTATTCTTATATTAGGTACACTTAAACTCTTAAAGATTCCAGAAATATTTAAATTCATAAGCTAATTAGTACGATTGATTAGACCTTTCAAACATATTTTGTTCTGTGCTTGAGCAGATGTTCTTAAATATTTTTGCCGCCCAATATGGGGCACTTTGTAAACATTGTTACTTATCTATAATCGTTAATGCATTTATTGCGTAGTTATTTGCATGCTATAAGTGTTAATGCCAAGAAAGGGATTAGACCTTATATTTTTCAACTATTTGGTTTAACATGACAAGGTATTCTCCTGTAAAACTACTTCTACATGATATTGACTTTTATTGGCACCCAACAGAGTCAATTTGTGATCATTTTATAGGGAACCAGATTAATGTTTATTCTCAGCTCGTAAGTGCTCACGATGTAAACAATTCTCCATTTCTCTTTCCTCTTCATCTTCCATCAGATGAATTAAATGAAGTGTTTGAGTATTAACAACATAATAATAGAGTAACCAAGAAAACAACGTGTACAAATCAAACATGCAGTCTCAGTGCTCAATCATTTGACTCAAGATGTTTGCGCGGGGTATGTCTACGTACTATTGCGAGCACAGATTGCATACGATCCAAGACGGGTGACCACCGCGTTCAGATTCGAATGAGCGTCCTTCGCATAGCGAAGACTGGGAAGTGGTATGTGCAATGAAGCTGTATTTTACAGACTGATGATTCAAGTATGTTGTAAATTGCTGGTATCTGGAATTTGGCTATGAACATCAAATATTTGTATCATCAATGGTAATCTGTTATTTTATTCTGTTATTCTATTCTATTAAGCGTTTTTAAACTTATTATGAATCAGTATTTAATTTAAGAGACACTCTCAGAGGTTGTTTCTTTGTGTGTAAGAGCTCACATGGTTCAGTAAGAATTGATTCATTTTTGTAAAAACACATCCTTTGAAGCTTCGAGTTAAATATTACAATAAAAATAGATATTCAACGGATAAAAAAAAACGCAAAAATTTATTTATAAAGAAACAAAACTTTGCAAAGTTTGTGCACACATTTAAAACTTGTACTTTAATCTATACATAGGTATACTCAAGTAACATAATCACAAAGCTTACCTCATATACTTAGCTTTATGAACTCATTCTAACTTAATAATGTCCACATAATTGGGTGCTAAACCCAACTAACAATGTAAGAAAACATCGCAAATTCCATGCTGACAAAGCCCACCTCTATTAAAAATGTTTATTGCAAACAAAATATCTCACAGTTAAGTATTAAGCTTTAGGACTTTCACACTTATGCTTGTCTTACGCGAGGATAATGCCAATGCTGTGGACGTATGCCACAAAAGAATTTTTTTTGGAAATATTGTAACTACACTATAGAGTTAAAACATTTAGTGAATAAATCTGAAATATTTTAAGGCTCTAGAACAGAAGATAAATTGTGTAAGGTCTAATATAAAAACTTATAATAGAGTAAACATTTAAAGAGATAAGGAGGGGTGAATTTTTTTAATTTAAATTCATTCATCCATTTTGCCGTGAAAGCTAGGCAAACAAATAACCACTAAAATGTATGACTTTGTAAGGATGACGCTTAGTACCTACCCGAATTAACATAATTATTATCATTAAAATAAATCTCTAATATTCCACAGGCAAAATATACTTCCAACATTTTAAAATTAACCGTATGACACGAGAACGGTATAATCGAATCAATTCGGCTAGTCATCGAAAAATTTTGAAGCATAATATGCATTTGACTTGTATCTTTTATTCTTTTTGTTGTCATTAGTTTGCTAAAAAATTATAGAAGAAGAAGAAAGTCATTAGGTATAAGAATTGGAGGCTCAACAAGTTGTCTGATGACGACATCAAGCTGCAAATGATGGTTCATACGCAGCAGTAGAAAGATAAAAAAAAAATGCCTCATACATTTTCATTCTCAACAAACATGCTGTGATCATGCGAAAGCAATCCTGCTGACAACAAATTCAAGCACCCACGTCCACAGCACGCTAGTGTGATAGCGCCTAACTATGTTAGTATACGGCGTTAATGCAATTTAATCGGCGTGCGCGCATCACGAGTTGCGCCCACGCGTGATTCCTTCTACACGGACGGTAAAGTATGTGCACCAGCATTGTGTCATGCACGGCGAAGCTAAATTTTAAGACTTTTTTATTTGTACCAAATGGCACGTGCCTTTTTGCGTTTACGCTATGCTATAGCCTCACTATCTACACTTTATCTCGTCAGAGGGTGTGACGAGGCTATGGTAGCGCCTAAGCATGTCTCACTCTAACAGCGACGAGAAGTTTTCCCGCGGTGCGCCTGCTAGGCCATGTTGGTATTGTCGTAGGTATTATGTAGATATTAATGTCAGAGTTTCACGTGGAACCACCCTGCGGAACTGGCTAGCAAAGTACAGACTCTTAAAAGGAAGATATTATTATTATAGTATGTCCTCATCATTAGCCTGAAGAGCGCCGCTTTAAGCAGCTGCTTGCCTTTGCATCTAACATTACCCCACGGTTTCAACAAGTCGTCAGTACTAGTGGAAAGCCGACTTATATAAGATTCGTCTTCCGGTTTGTAGTCGCTACTCGAGAATCTTCTTTCCCATTAGTTGTAGGTACTTAGCTATCAGCAAAATTAAATACCAGAACAACGTGCTATGTTGAGTTTGGAAAACGATGATTTTCAACACCGATATCTAGAATTCTTGAATTCCGTTGCACGTTTTTCCGACCACTCATAATATCATGCAACCATTGCCGCTTAGTTTAGCAAACCTTTTACTGGAAGGTACTCTTAACAAAGTATGCACATGCAAATGTAATTTAAACAAATGCGCATGCGACAGTGTGTGAGAATGGCGAGATAATCGCGAGGACGGCGTGCGTTTAGTTTATTGTATGAGATTTGTTCGCTAGCTTGAGTGTGGTTCTTGTGATATTGATATAGTTACCTACTTGGATTCATTTTTTTACTAACAAATCGTCTACAATTTTTACAGTACTTAATGTTAATATTCCAAGACAAAGTTTCGCTATGACTATTTCCATTAAAAGAGGTTGAAGTGTCTTGGTGACCATAGTTGGTCATAATGCAGACCAAGAAGAGCTGTAAATATTATTGAATATTTCACTAATTAACTAATAGTCCCAAAGGCTTATAACAAACATCAAACTTCTTACCAATATGCTTCGCAGTTATAGGAAACATGACTAAAATAGGTACAGATAATTAAAGTCTAATTTTGATTGTACAGTACAGCCACATAACTGTACTAAAGCCGGTTACACACAGTCAGGAGTTGCGATTCGGCACGCTGCGGGCTAGATTAGGGTGCGTGCACACAGACCGTAAAACTGAGAGTGAACATGTTTGTGTCATGTTTGTACCGTCTGGTGAATAAGTGTTAACTGTACGTAATTTATTAAAATATCTTTTCTGTTCATTTCATAATGGTCGCAATCATTCGCAGGTCGCAAAATCTTCTACCCAACAGTATACCCAGTAGTACAGTGAATTATATAATAGTACTCCAGGACCACCAAAACTATTTTCAAATTATATTTTATATGGAGCTAAATAGCCAGACAAAGACGCTATTTTTTTTTCATAATTATTATGTAAAAAGTGTTTAAAAAAAAAAAGCCAATGTGGACGCTTATCATAGCAGAGTTTGCCATGACTCTTGGCGGATGGCTCTATGATTACAGATGATTTTTGCGTCTGGGTGTTCCCACGTTCGCATAATCGGGTTCTATTGTAATTAGATTGCCTAAAACTTTTCTCTACAAGAGTACAATTAACTCAGGCTAGAACACTCACGCGCAACGGTGCGTAGCTGATCGTCCTATTAACGTACAGGCTACGCCTACTCATTACAAAACAATTGACTTAGTGGCTATACTGTGTGGTATTAAACACAAAATAACTTCTTGTTGAATGACATTGGTCAAAAGTGATTTTCGTCAAATCGGCAGTTCGTCAAATTGGACATTGGTGAAATTGATAGTTCGTCAAATTACCAATTTGTGCATTTTTTGCGATTATTGTGATAGAGACAAATCATTGCATAACTCTTTTTAAATTACCCTTAAAATGAACAAAAAGGAAAGGAATAAACTCTCAATGAATGAATGAACGAACGAATGAATAAATTATTAGGGTATTGCAGAGATAAAAAATCATTTTGTTTTCGTTCTTCAAAATCCACATATAATTTCAAAATAAGAAATCAAAAACTTTCGAGTCTAGAGCATCACTTTGGGGACTAATAACAATTTTTAATTTATTCGCAGTTTTGAGTTATGAAATTTTAATGAGATAGCAGAGATTATGAGTCTGAAAGTCATTTCCCGGGTGAAGGAGAGCACAAAAAAAGGATTGCTTCAGTCGTAGCGTTTGTTAGACTTGGGCTATGAAATCAGCAGGTAAAAATATAGTCGTTAAAATTTTTTCTTAAAGTTAACAGAATAGAAGGATGGCGTAAAATTAAGTACACGAGTAGGGCTGCAAAAAGTCAAAAAATATTTGCTTACTATTATATAGGTAACTTATGTGTAACCAAATTCATATAAGTTAGGTGCATTTTGTGGTTTTAAATGCCAAAAAAATATCTATTTAATGCACAACCCAACAAGGATTTTAGTATATTTTTGAAGGATCGAAAAATGATCGAATCCAGTGAGGTGGTGGCGCTACCCTACTTTTTCTCGCTTATCTTCTGGCCTCAAATTTCAACCCGTACCAAGCATTTCGAGGGCAATCCAACATTTCAGTTTCGGGTTGTGTGCCGCTTAACCAAATTTTTTGTTTTTTTTTTTTTTGTTTATTATTTTAGTTCTCGTTACGTCTCGTCGTCGGATCGTTTGTGGAGTGCATTCTGAATTTAAAATGTGTATTTATCATAAATTTTATATTTCGGTACCCACCTAGTTAAAATCTGTGCGCAAAATTTCATAGAATTTGATAAATTCTTTTGCGAATGGCAGCTAACACACAAACAAACAAATAAACAAACAAACAAACATCATATCATTATTATGGTACCTAATTAGAAAGGAAATAGGAACTATGGCACTGTCTTCAGGCAAGTATGCAATGGAATAAAACTCTTTCCAATCTTCCTTGTTTCCGAAATTGTAAAATTAATTTCTTTATTGAGACTTAGAGAATATTATAAGCACAGTCTTTATTTACTTACGTGCATCATATTCATCTTTGAGCACACGAGAGAGCCTAGTCGTAGAAAAGTGTCGATACTCACGACCGAGCTGCTCACCGGATGCTGCGCAATTTGCGGCAGTTTTTAATAAGTAACCATAAATATTGTACGTTTTTGTATGGTTTCACGAAAAGCGCCCTTAGCAAGCGAATTGAGAATCACAGAATATTTATGTAATAATTATTCTTTGCAAAAAAGCTGACGGAAATGATCCAGCATCCGGTGAGCAGCTCGGTTATGAGCATCGACACTTTTCGAGAGTAGGTAAACTCGGACTAGGCTCTCAGGTGCGTTGGTTATTAAAATATAAATATGGTTAAAGAAAGTTGAAAGGAAAAATTGACAGAAATGCTACCCGCTATTTTGTATTTAACACGTATAAATACCACAAATCTTAATTCAGCAAATACGCAAATCCCAACACACGCGACTGTCGGTTCTCTAATTCATAAATAGTCCTTTATAATCTCCCAGAGTTTGGTGTGTGACACGCACCCATTGTTTGTAGGTCCCTGTTATGAATTCAGTTTATTTTATTGCTGCTAAATACGACAAAATTATAAAAAAGAACAAAGTATTGACGCACAATTTCATATACGTACATTAGTCGCTCACATCACGCTCTGACTGCTGCATTGGCTATTACTATGACAATTGCCCTAACCACTTGACTGTTGCTGTAGCTGTTGGTATCGCTGTAGCTATCGCTGTAGCTATCGCTGTAGCTATCGCTGTAGCTATCGCTGTAGCTATCGCTGTAGCTATCGCTGTAGCTATCACTGCTATTGCTGTATCTGTTGCTGTATCTATCGCTGTAGCTATTACTGCTATTGCTGGAGTAATTGCTGTATCTATCGCTGTATCTATCACTGTATCTGTCGCTGTATCTATCGCTGCAGCCATCACCATAGCTATCGCTGTAACTGTCTCTGTACCTATCGCTGTAGCTATCGCTGTGGCTATCGCTGTAGCTATCGCCGTAGCTATTGCCGTAGGTATCGCTGTAGCTTTTGCTGTAGCTGTTGCTGTAGTTAGTTCTGTAGCTATCGCTGTAGTTCTTTTGTTTTGTGTGTACTTTTGATATCGCTATCTATTTGCTGTCACTATTGCTATTTCACTACTGAAAATTGTCTTACCAATCAAACCCACTTAGGCAGACTAGTACACTTCTAACTTGAGCCCACTAGCTAACCCATCCATTTCCCACTTAATAATTGCAAGCTAAAGACATAATTCTAATACCAATTGTATAATAGGTGTACGGTAGTTGTAATTGTATGGTGCTCTGCATGGAAGCTTGAATAGATTGTGAGTGTCGTTAAACGAAACTAAAACGAATAGCCTGGCTGGGCTATCCGTCATGTGACACGAGAATAATATGGACATGACAGAAAAGGTAATAAATAAAAATAATAATGTTCTCGTGGTCTGTGCCGTGTGGTCCCGGTTATGAATAGGACAACCTCATCTCTTCCCGTGGGTGCCGTAAAAGCCGGCTAAGGAAATATCCAATGTTGGTGCCGTTGTAAATTTTTTTTTTAACACTAACGATCACATACTTAGATCCTGGGCCCTAACTAAGATTCCCTGTATCTAGGGACCCAGGAACTACGGGGACCATGATCCCACAACACCCAGACACAGAACAAGTGTTTGCGCTTTTTTTGTGTGCACAAATATTTGTCCTGTTGCGGGAATCGAACCCGCCGCCTCCGGGTTACGAGCCGACCTGCTCAACCACCACACCACGGAGGCTGACAAATATATAATGGTGAAGACTTGAGGAGAATGCTGAAGCCTATTCCTGCGATCACCAAGCCGCCAGCCAAGCGGGGTGATTATGGCAAAACCCTCGAGCATCTATCAGCTCCTCCTAGCTTTCACCAGATCGTCGGTCCACCTAGTGAGGGGCCTACGCTACGTCTTCTTTTCTACCCCATCGGTTGTCCGTTTTACGAGCAATTTGGACTTTCCACCACTCACCACTACACCACTTCAACCCACCTCACCTGAATGTACAATTTATTCTAATTTCTATGCCAGTCAATATTAGTCCAGAATTTGAATAATCTACCACTAATAAAGGCATATCCACAATAATCTTAACATGACAGCACATTGGAGTTCCCGCGGTCCGCACGCAAGGAGCCTTTTCATAATGCATCGCTGAAAGACCCCCATGTGTAGACTGCTTAATGAATCAACGTGAAATTGCATACAATTATTAATGTGTAAAGGGTAGTCACGAACGGTTACGGGAAGTATTTTAAATCTGCGGGTTTATTTTTATTAGTCGAACTTTTTAAATATTATGTAGTTATATTTTTGCTTTTTTTAGACTTTGGGTTGTAGTCTTGTCTTCATCATCATCATATCCAGTTCAGCCTGAAGACGTCACCTGCTGAACATAGGCCTCCCCCAAAGAGCGCCACTTTGAGCGGCTGCTAGCCTCTTGCATCCATCGGCTCCCCACGGTTCTGACCAGGTCGTCGGTTGACCTAGTAGGGGGCCGGCCTACGCTGCGTCTTCCAGTTCGTGGTCGCCTTTCGAGAACCTTTCTTCCCCATCGGTTGTCAGTTCTACGAGCGATGTGACCCGCCCACTATATCCTAGCTAGTCCTGTAGCAATGTCCTATTGAGTATGGAGTTCACTTTTTGGTTTGCCGTGTGATACCAGTCTAAGAATAGTATTACCCCAACTCTTCCCATGGTTGCCCGCTAAGGAAATATATAGGGCTTATCTAGGGACCTCCTATGAGCTATAAAGACAATTTTTTTCTTTGTATAACAACAAAATAATGCGTAACTAATCTAGTTATTAGTTTAGTCCATTAGTTTTTAATGAACAGTAATGTGGTGTTTCAATAAAGAGTTTATCTATCTATCTAATAAGGTCAGTAATTGTGATACAAAGTGAAAGGGCGAGATTGGTCCAGAGTCAAAGGTATTGTTCTATGTTCATCAAAACATTAGTGACGTAACCCATACGTACAATTTAATTCGATATCTAGGCCATCCATAGATATTAGGCATGTGACATCCGGCATAAATATATTCGGCATAAATTCGATTCGGCAACCCAAAAATATTTCAGAAAGTGATTACGTGAGTAATTCTGAGAGATTGATGTTATTGCGTCTTAGATGGTTTCTTTGTATTTTAGTTAAAGCACTAAGTAAAGCATGCCCAAACAAATACAAAAAATGAAAAGAACGTTTTTGATTTGAATTGACGTTTACGTGAATATTATGTGTATGTTTGTATAATGCTCTCGCATAGCGGATCTCGGTTCAGTAAAATTTATAGAAGTAAGTAATCATCTTGTTCATAAAAAGAAGACGTAGGCCGACTCAGTAGGTAGCTAGGTAGACAAAAGACCAGGTCAATACAGCCAGGTCAAAAGACCTGTTGGACAGTGTAGAGGCAAGCAGCAACTCAAAGTGGTAGTGTCTGTATTTAGCAGTGAACATCTTCAGGCTGATCTAACCTTGAGACAATAATAATGATTTGTCATGTTTTCGGTGACGCGAAATAACACACCTAAAAACGAGAGAATAACTCAAAATACCTATAGAGTTTAGTGAGCATTTATGAATAAGGAGAAAATTGCTTCATTATTGCTTCATGATATTAATAGACATCCGGCCAATAACCATGCCGTCACATATCTAATTGATGGTATTAAGATGCGTGCTTCGGGTAGCGGTTGCCTGCTGTTTCAATTTTAGAATACGTTTCAAATATAGAATGGCATAGCAATCTTAATAGGAATAATGTCTGCCACGCCCGACGGCGTGACCTTATAGTTTGGTACTGGCCAGATAGAGCCGAAAGTTCAATGATTCTATTTTTAATTGGATGAATCGAGGTGATGGCGAATTTTTTCTCTACAAAATTAGCATGTGCTATGAACAAAAATAATAAAGAGAAACATCTAAATTGCCTATTAAACTTAATTAAAATAATACTGGCATTTTTTTTTATACTTAAATGGGCTCACGTTTGACAACATCTCACCTGATGGAAAGTGATGATGCGGTCTATGTTGGAGTACGTCTGCCCATGAGGTGCCTATTCACTCTTGATTTGAAGAGACCCAGATTGTAACTTGACGGAAACAATGAAGCAGGAAGTGCATTCCATAAAAATATAAAATATAGTACTAGTTATTGTCAAAGTAAAAGAAATCCTACGTTCCATTTTCAAACTCAATATCCGAACATGCAGATCTAACGGCCCTCCACACGTCATCACGCCAACACCTTCATTAATCGTGGTACTCCAATTAACACATTCGATGTTAACTCGTTACGAAGTCTGAATTAGATATCAAGCATAAAAATCTCATTAGTAATCTCAAAGTCGCGCAACGAGCTATGGAGAAAGCTATGCTGGATTCTCTGCGAGATAAGATCCGAAATGAGGAAATCCGCAGGAGACCCCCGACGATCTGGTAAAAGTCGCGGGGACCCGATGGATGCATGAGGTGAGCAGCCGCTCAAGGTGGCACTCTCTGGGTTCTTGATGATGATAAAAACCTTGTAATAAAACAAAATACTCACCTACGGAAAAGAAAAAAAAAATGATTTCGAGCTCAATGCCTAAACTGAAAGATGCCATCTGCAGCATATTGTATATAACGCCTAATGACTAAACTGCGGAATTTCCGGCAATACCTTGAGACTGAAGCAGATGCTAGCTAATTTTATCTCTACTGTGCTGATTCTATACCATCCATGTCAGTTTATGAACACTATCAAATTAGCATCTAACACCAATACCTTATTGGTCGTGTCCCTGATGCGACCGCATAGCTGAGTATGTCTTTCATGCAGTGTGTCAGAGTGTGTCAGTGCTCATTAGGATAGAGGTCCCATATCACCACAGAAAGTGTCAGGAAGTATACGTATCACTCATAAAGCGACAGGCGTGTACAACCATGTGTACAACAGCGAGAAAATTTTGCAAGAATGCAAAATACCTAAATTGAATTACATCATGGCATCCCATCAGAAACAAACGAAAAATAGCCCGAAATTGAAGAAAATGTTGTAATCGTGTCTAGAGAGTTGATAGTTAGTATCCAGTGTATTCATTTGGCCCAATACTTCGCAATAAATGTCGCTTGATAATCTTGCGTTATGCAGAAATAAAATAATTCTGGTTTAAGATAATTTAATTCGTAAGATAGCCCGCGTTATTCCGTTGTGTGGGATGAGGCATCTGTACTATAGGTATTATATTATCTGGGATTACATCTTATTAGTATAATAGATAGGTAAAGCACTCAACAGGGCAATATCACTTCCGATTTATGCCAGCCTTGTTTAAAATTTTGTTAATTACCCCACATATGTAAAGATAATAATACCTATTATCATTCATTATTTAATTGACGGGCCCGATGGCTCAGTTGGTAATATCCCTGCCTTCTGAACTGAGGGCTGTGGGTTCGATTCCTACCCAGGGCAAACATCTGTGTGATGAACATAGATGTTTGTTCTGCGTCTGGGTATATTGTATTCTATGTATGTATTTACAAACAAAAAGTATATAAGTATTGTATTAGTTATCTGGTTCCCATAGTACAAGCTATGCTTAGTTTGGGGCTAGATGGCGCTGTGTGAAATGTCCACACATATTTATTTATATATTTATATTTAATTACGGATTTTTTTTATAAACCGGTTTTGTATATTTGTTATGTCGTTGATGTAAATGTGTTGAGCTTTTAATAGAAGTAAGCAAATAGATTATTATCAGAGAAAACTGGACACACTATTAGTCAAATTTAACCAATTCTTAAAAGTTTACAAAATTATATTAACCATCTTCCCATAATTTGCCGATGTTTTTGTTTGCTTTTGTTTTTGGTGCCTACTATTTTTCTTTATAATGTGTTGATGTGGTATCAAAACTTACATACCCCATCTCTAAAATTGGAAAACTTTCAAGTTGATGTGTTCACGTGTAAAGTTGGGGACTATAAGAAGGGATGAAAGCTCGTTTCATAAAATATTATGTTCTTGTTATGACGCTTACTATTTTATTATTACAATGGGGCCAATTTTAAAGGCATTAGTTGACAGGTCTAAAGCTCCTAAAACTGTTGCTGTCTTTGTCAAATAGACGGCAATGTAAAAGACGGATATATTTTATAGCATTTTTAAAACTTTCAACTAAAGCCTTCAAAATTAGGCCTAATGTCAGTGCAACTTAATCTTTCTATTTTCGCGCCGCACCAATTAGTTTTCTCTAAAATAAATGAAATTCGATTGATGATGATTTCAAAAAAATTTAACAAAAAGTTATTCACTTATGAAGGTATATTAATATAAATAATAATTACTATTTATCCTCCATAATAATGTTTTTTTTTTTTTTTTTTTTTATGTAATGAGTGGCAAACAAGCAAGCGGCCCACCTGATGGTAAGTGGTCACCGCCGCCTATGGACATCTGCAACACCAAGGGCATTGCCGGTGCGTTGCCTACCCTTAGAGAGGACTCTTTTAACACTTTTCTTGAAGCTCCCCATACTGTAGTTATGCGGAATAACCTCAGGTGGAAGATCATTCCACATCTTGCAGGTTCGTGGAAGAAAAAAAAAATTCAAATCACCTAATTTCAACGCATTTAGTAGGAGTTCATAAACCGTACATAGTCAGGTGTTTCACGCTCAAGCAAATCAAAACAAAAGGGATTAAAAGCAAAAAGCTCGGAAATGGGCAGGAAACGCAGGCGTGTAGTAAAAGGCATCAATATTTGTATTAGTGTGGCAAGCTAGGCGAGGCCGAATCGATATCTCGATAAAAATTGAGTGTTTAATGCAATGGAAATGAAACTGTATCAATGTGTCAACGTTACATCACTAACAATGACCTAAAGTTATTAACAAGTGATTATAAAATTAATTTTGTTGTCTGATATAATTTTCATGCAATGATGTTCGGCGTTTCGCAGGACCATTGACTATAAATCCAGTTGACCAACGATACAACTTCACCTCTTACGAAAATTAGTAGTGTATTTCAACTGATAATCCTACGAGAGGAAGCAGGAAATCCATGTGTCTTTCGTTCTATCCTGCTCTGTCCTTTGTAATTTCGTAGACTTTGTCTCGTTTTGTTACCTCGCCCCCTGCCCCCGTTAAAAACGCAGGGAGCCGATGCATGCAGGAGGCAAGCAGTCTTTCAAAATGGCGCTCTATGAGGGAGGCCTATGTTCAGCAGTGGACATCTTCAATCTGCTGATTATGATGATGCTAGTGTTAAGTATATGAATAAGTGTATTAAACGTCAAGTAACATAAGCTCGATATTACACGCACGTAAAATTAATTTGAAAATTGACGAACAATTTATTTCCCGGGTATACCTACAGAGAATTCGCCAATCCCAATCATGGGGAAAATCAGTCGGTATGTACAAACCATGGGGTCCCATCAGGTACAAATGAAAAATAGCCCGAACGTGAAAAAAATTTAGTGATCGTGTCGTGAGCGTTGCCTGTTAGTGTCCAGTGTATTCACTTGGCCCAATACTTCTGCAACACGCAATAAATGTCGCTTGATAATATTGCGTTATGAAGAAATAAAACAATCCGTAAAATAGCCCGAGTTATTCCGTTGTATGGGATAAGGCATCTGTACTGTAGGTATTATATTTTCTGCGGTACAAACCAACCCACAAACCAACAAACAAAACACAGATTTGTGTTTTATTACTAAAATAATTATTATTTTGAGTTTCATGGAGCTTAGGTTTTATGAGCACTAGGTACTTTGTTTCGCTTTTTAAGTACAGAAAATTTTGGAACACACAGAATGCACAAATGTGTGTATTTCAATGGCAAAAATCTAGTAAAAGATTTCATTTTACTTAAGTATATAGCGATCATAATCATATTTTCCTTCACGGTGATAATTTTTTTTTCTTATATTTTGGCTCCACACATAGGGTATTTAGCCAGTGTCAAGTAATGTATATTTTCATCGAGTTTTAAAATATTTTACGTAGTTAAGTCTTAGTCATAGTCATAGTCCAGTCTAAGTCATGCTCTAGTAAAGTGGTGGCAACTTTACTAGAAGCTTCTATGAAATTTTGGAAGCAACACGAAAAACCACGTTACACACATTATATCACTTGCCCACACTCATGCTCGTAATTCAGCACTTAATGCGTAAAACGCCACCAATGTTAAACATTGACATTGGAAAAAAGCACTAGTTTTGAGAAATAATACAATGCAACGATGTGAACTTTTTCACGTTCCCGTCAAAATTCGCACGGTGATATTGAACACACAAGACGCATTTTACTTAAATTAAAAAAGAATGAAGGAAACCACGCGCTGGCAATACACTTAAAAATATATTCACACGATGTTGCGCAGACGTGAACATGTTATATTTTGGGGTCCGTTACATAAAAATATTAGAAAAATTTGATTACGTTTTCTCCACAATTTTATTATTAACCTGTGTTGCATGTGAAAACGCAGAAGCTTTATAAAACTAACCCCATGAAAAGATTTCAAACTAAGAAAAAAAACCAGTATATTTATTTTAGTGTTTGAATTTCCTTCTGTATTCATTTGGCATGAGCTTGAAAATCCAAAGTTAAATCCAATCAAAACATAAATTATAGCGAGATATTACATGTAAATTGTTCTATTATAGCAGGTTTAAATAGAAGCCCGCATATTCTCTTTATTAAAAGTATGGCTAAATTCAAAAGGGAATAAAATACATTATAAGAAGAAATGAATATGAATAATTATCTAAAAATAAAACTTATCAACAAAAAATACCCAACGCACGTCAACGAAACACGTTAGTATGAAAATATGATTAACAAAAGTGTACAGAACCTTCCAAAGCTGAAACAATGTGAATGAAGTTCGCAAGATTTTTTAAAATATGAAAAAGGAACGCGTTCTTAAAAAAATTTGTTTCCGCGCACAATGTGTATAAAGCGCCCCATTCATGGCACAATAGAGGTTTTGTGGCCGTCTGTGTTGGGGGCTACTATTGGTTATATAATTATTTATGTTTAAGTTTTATTTTGCTCAACTACATAAAATAAAAACGTATAAAAACAATGTTTTACAGTTTACACTTTGACCAAATCTGGTTTAAAATTTACATACATGATAATATTTTTATTCGCATTTTACATTGGCAACACTCCAAATATTTTAATAATCATTGAATAGGGAAAGCTTTTATTCTAATAACTAGTTATATAAAATTTATTCTTTTAGAATTAAAGAAGTCTTCTTTTTCTAGAAAAAACTGCGATACTGAAATCGTACATGGGCAAGTAACAACAGTTTTATTTAAATCATACAACTTGACAAACATTAACAGTCATAATGTATAAGCAAACTATTCACTATTTTACTTCAATATAGCAAACACAAAACCGTGGTAGCCCCCTGCATCGCATGACCTGCCCTACGTGTGTCACAATAGCGTGTATGGGTGCACTTACTGAATTGTTTCCTTCTATCCACTTCCCTTTCGCTGCTGAATGTTGTATGGAGAGTGTAATTTCAGTATCTTGAGACGGTTTAGGGTTGCCATACTTAGGTAAAAATAATTAGGTAAAATAGGCACTTCTTGTATTTGAGCAATTTATAATCTTGCATAAGGTCTCTGTATTCATTTTTTTTGTAAAAATTACAATAATTTAAAAAAATTAAAACAATGATGTTAGCAATCTGACACAACACAGAAAAAGAAAACTTTGATCTAGTTTTAATCTTCCAAAGAAGAAGCAACAATCCTTTAGAATAATTTTTTTGTTAAGGTCATGTGATTTTTGGGAGTAAAAAATTTTTACCAGTTAAAAATTTGTAGCGTCTTTTATATTATTAGGTTTTCTTGATAATCAGGTATGTACTTATATTATTTACTAATCGAAGCTTCTGATAGACGGAACGACTAAAGACACCACCGGTAGAAAAAAAACTTCCTAGATGTGGCTTTGTAGCTATTACGGACTGCCGTAACATCAATAGACACCTAAAGAGCTCCTTATTTGAAAACGAAATATAAATAACAAAGTAACAGAATAGTTTTTTTTTTTTTTTGCGGCATAGCTTTTTTTTTCATAGGGTTTTTGTTTTTAGTTAGGTGTATATATTTATTAAGATAGGTTTATATTTAAGTTGTTTAGTTTAGTGTATATATATTGTTATTTAAGTTTTTGTACTAATAAATAAACTTTTATTGCAACATAAAAAAAAAAAAAAAAAAACAAAGTAACAAAATTGATGATAGATGTCACCACGTCGGCAGCTAGTCAATAGTAAAATCATACGTAGATTTTCTGCTGCGCAATCAAATGAGCATAGCTTAGTCAGGAGAGCGTCTAATCCGTGAAAAAGGCCCGAGTTAAAATTCTTAAGAAATAAGACATCTTTGTAAACAATCAAAATAATTTAGAAATCTTTAGTTATAGGTACCTGGCAGATGTTCTATCTATAGATGTAACAATTCATGAGCTCACACCGTGAGCTGAGCTGTCGATATCAGTTAGGTGTAATGGAGACTATGACCACGCCTCGCTCGTCCAAGCTCGGTGGTCTGTTCCAATTGGCTCTATGTTCATTTGCTAGTTTTAAATCATCATAGAAATTAAATGTAGGTATCGTGTAAACTGTAAAGAAAAACGTTTACCACAGTAACTATAGTATCGTATTACAAAGATTTTTATCTTTTACCGTAACTGGTTACGAATCTCCAGTTTCGAATACGGCTGAAGAGAAGATAAAGAATTAATAGATGATTAAAAAATAAAAAAATTCAAGAAACCACTGACGCGTATCTTTCAGCTTCACTTTCATTTTAAGTTTTATTTTCGTTTATATGATTGTCTAGTTTGGTTTAGTATATGGTACGCAATATCTACTTATTACAAGGCTTTATTTTGGCATTTGTTGTGTCAATAAAATTTAATGTAAAAATTCATTAAAAATAACGTTATGATAATATCGTGAAATTCAATTATTTTGTCTGCAACGTGAACTGTGGTTCTATATGGCAATTGAATGCAAAAGAATTAAAATCTGTAATAGTATAATACTTTTTGAAAAGGTGCAACAAGAGGCGTTACTAAATTTTAGGACAAAAATTATGTATTTTCCTCCAAAAAAAATTTTTTATTGATTTTCATCTCGCACTCATATTTCTCGTTTCCTTGTTACGATCAACACAAATTCGTCGAAAAGTTGAATAAAATAGGCTTAAATAGCTTTAGTATTTTCTATTTTTCGAAACAAACCGGACCCAATAGAATGAAGCCTAATCGCGTGCCAGTGTCCATTCAGCCGACATATCAAAACCAAACTAATACGCACTATTATTTTACACTGACAGCTACTACTCAATTTATCGGCATTCGGGTGGTTTGTTATGCAAACAAAATAGACCAAATACTCATGAATAGGTAGGTGCGGTACCCTACCAACCTATCCTACATTAATTATACGAGTACCAAAATGACAAGACCATACCGTCAGACAGTAAGATTTTGTTTTTCGCAGAAGTTCTTAATTATCCGGGATAAACACTAAATACAAGGTGACCTTGAATTGTTATGTTATCCCGAAATGGGGTAAATCTTCTTTCTCTTGTACGACTTTACTAAATTAATAGTTTTTCAATGAAGAAATGCCATGTAAAGTTTACGTTCGAAAATAGCCTTAGCGCAGCTGGGTGGTTAAACTTCGTCCTTGACCGAGTGCACATAGTTTAACGACCTGTGTGTAGAAATGAATTAATAGTATCTTGTTAACTCTCGTAGCAATCGCACGTGCAATTTTGCGAGTGGATTTATTTTTTACCATGGAGGTTTTGAAACACCCAGTTTCAAGTAAGACTCTCTCAACTTGTAGGGTATCATGGTCCCAGTTCCCCCATTTTAGGATAACATACCAATTCAAGATTACCTTGTATACTTAGGCTTTTTTATTTGTTTATTTATTTATTTATTTATTTATTTATTTATTTATTTATTAGAAAACCAACAGCTTATTTTAACATAATGATTCAACAACGTAGCTATAGAAAGCCAAGTACAGGTTCTCAGGAATAGAACTAATATTTATAAATTAATACTAATGTAGTTATATTCTTCTACTATACCTAGGTCATGCAGGACTTAAATTTGAATCAACTCAAGTAGGTCAAATTTCTTTTAGGTAGAAGGCTTATGGCATTGAACTCCGTTGAACAAGCAATCTGTTCTGTGTGCGAAATTTCATCCAAATCGAAGCAGCCGTTTTAGCTTGGGGCTCTTGAAAGCTACAAAAACGTTGATTGATAATTTTGACTTAAAATTATAGAATTGTAAACCACCATTGTTTCAAAAAAATTGTAAGTAAATGATTATGTAAGAAATATTGGTGTAATCTATTCAAAGTAACTATGGAAAAAATGAATTACATTAATAAACAAACAATTTGCACATATTAATTAAAAACAGTAGTACTTATTTATTTGTAGTATTATTACTATACGTGATATAAAAAATCTTTTCAAACAAACTTACCCCCATATTCTAAGTCGTTACCACGAGATTACTCCACTCGACTCAACCTCGAATTAACCTCATTTTTGTGTTTTGGTATTTTTAGTTGACAATATATAATCAACTTGACATTTCTGCGTAAATTTTTCTCAAACGAGAGAAGCGAAGCAACTGTCAACTCAAGGTACGTCGCGATGTATTTTGAGTTTCCCTCAAAGTTAAGTAGAAGTCAAGTGAAGGATTTTTGGTGAAATGTTTTAGAATACGGGGGTTAGAACTGATGTTATAGTACTTCAACTTACGAGGAACGCGGTTAAGTGGCCAGCTACTTATAGTTGGCCACTTAGCAGTTAAGGATGAAAAGTCTGTTGTCTCAAGAACCTCGGACCTCGAAAAATCTTCAATGATAGCGTTGCCGAGATGTAACAAATGTCTAGTCTAAGAGGGAAAAACATTCAAACGGAGAAAAATCTGGAAAAAAGTAAACATTTTAAATACATAATATAATCTATGATGAGATTTTGCTTTTAAATTAAGATACCCCATGGCATGCTCTTATGCCCAGCTACTA
This sequence comes from Ennomos erosarius, assembly GCA_963580505.1. Classification (NCBI taxonomy): domain Eukaryota; kingdom Metazoa; phylum Arthropoda; class Insecta; order Lepidoptera; family Geometridae; genus Ennomos; species Ennomos erosarius. The sequence goes on from OY756987.1 coordinate 10,610,905, forward strand.
AAAGTTCAAATACTCAACGAAAAACTTATACCTATAATGTTTTTTGTTAGTCATGTAGGTAATTCAAATGCAACTGATTTTTGCTATTAAAAATGTATAAAATAGCTCTCGCAATAGAAATACTGCTCTTAACTTATGATGTACTTTACTTCTGAAAACCTACTGATAAAAAACATAGATAAAGTAGGTACAGAAAAACAATAAAATGTTAATGTTTTGTTACATTCGTTTTTCGCTGTGGCGTGTCTTAGCTCTTGTGACTTCATTTTACCTGAGACGGGATTTTTGCATGAGCAGACGCCCGACCCCACTCTCCTCTTTAGAGTTGAGACTTTTTATTGATGTCGATGTACAAATAAGGTTTTTTTTTTGACTGGAGTATAATTTATACTTCATCCTACCTAATATCATAAATGCGACAGTGTATGTGTAAATGTTCGTTACATGTAAATGCCACAATGGGTGGAAGATAAGGATAGATTTTGAATAGAGATTAACTTATAATATACTGGATTGACACACAGGATACTTCTTATCCGCAAGTGAAACCGCGGGGCGCAGTAAGTACAAAAAAACATTTAAACAATCCAAACAAAAAAAAGCAAAAACATGTTTTAATGTTATTATTGCTAAAGTTGTCGACAACAACCGATGAGTAGCATTACTTTAAGCTTTGCGTTGCAACTAAACCTATATAATTATGTTACTATACTTGAAGGTTGCAGTCAGTTTTTCTATAAAATTACTAAATTAGGTACCGATATCTTTATAAATAATATGAAATGAAATGAAATGAAATGAAATGATCTTTATTCCCGACACACAATATCGCGAAAGGAACAATATAACACGGAACATAATAATAAGAAACTTATATAAATATACTATACTCTTAAGCGATATTGCGCGATGTCAGGAACAGGTTCCGGCTCAGCATACAACTGAGGCTGCACTATCATGTAAAAGTGCTTAAAAATAGCTTATTTGCAATAAATTATTTGAATTGAGATTGTGTCATCAGTAAATTTATTAGTGTAAAGTATATTATGGATAATAATTGATTATGTCGATATAAACAAACTAGGAATATCGACATCGATATATAACCTTCGATCTCTAATATCTCCAAGCACATTACTTCGCCGGCTTGCGTTGAAACCAAACCTATTTAACTCAACTCGAGAACTGCAGTCATCTTGGCTCTAGATTAGCTCTACCGATATTTTTTATAAGTCGAGATGGATCTAAGTGATATTATTACCAACCTACTTGCAATAAAGGTTTTGTAGTTTTTCGGAAGCTTTAGTAGAGATAGCCTATTTAGGTAATGCAAAATGACAGATTTTTGAAACCAGAAAGCAACAACTCACTCTCAGAATCATCAACACATTGAACAATTTGCGTAATTGTTTAAATTCTGTTATGCTTGAAAATAATGAACCAATAAAAACTTTTTCATTTAGGTTTACATTTGTTAGGGTTAGTTTGTGCTTCACTAGCCGCTTTTTTATTTCTGCATACATTTTGCATACAGATAATGAGTAAAAGGAAGTTGTTAGCGAAATTATTTGCGTTTTTCGGGTGTCTACCCCTTTTGTTTTCGGCGTGTGTGTACGGGACTCGTTAATTTTTTTAACTGCGGAAATGAGAGGTTTACTTTTTGAGGTAAGGGTTGATTTTCGGGGATGAATTTTGGATATGCTTTAAGTACTGGTGATTTAAGTATTGCGTTGATTTAATAATTTACACCTGTAAGTAATTTAAGTTATGTGTAGGTAACCACTATTTTAATATCTGTGGTTATGTGAATATTTTTTTTATGAGAATAAATGACGTGACGAGCTAGTCGTTCACCTGTTGTTAATCAATACGGCCGCCCATAACAGTTGCAGTGTCTCTTGGAACTTTAAAAAAATAAAGTTTCGCGTGACACTGCACTGCGCACGTCATCCTATCTCATTTGCCCAGTAATTTCACTAGCTACAATGCCCTTCAAACCGGAACACAGTAGTGCTTGCACACTACTGCTGGGCGGCAGAATAACTCTAAAGGTCCGTTAGAAAACACACAAATATTTTTATTAATTTATTTAAAACGTGGATTAGAAACTTTTTTCTGATTAACGATACTCCCACAACTCTAAAGCCACCATTGCAGATTCAAATTTTATTAATAAATAACTACTTTTGGATCGACAACCGATACGAAAGGTTCTCAAGTGGCGACCACGAACTGGAAGACGCAGCGGCTCGTGGATGCAGGAGAAAAGCAGCCGGTCAAAATCGACCACGTCACGACAGCGTGGCGCTCTGTGGGGGAGACCAATGTTCAGCAGCATCAATCTTTAGGCTGATGATGATGATGATGATTAATTACCTTTTCCTTTAATTTACCTTTCTATCCAACCATGCAATGCAATATATCGCTAAAACAATACTCGTTAAATTAAACATTCAAAATGTCTATTACATATTTATTTCAATGCAATCCTGAGGGAGAGTGGGGGTAAAAGGGGTCCGCAATTAAAATTATAATTTTTGGCAAACTGTTCCACCCCCGTGGCTATATCTGTATCTTTGAGTCGAGGTTACAGTATTTGATACACTGAGAGAAAATAAAATAAAAAGTACCTAGTTATAAATTGGTTATAAGATCAAAAATAATATAAGATTGAAAATTTGCAATGTTGTAAAGATAACTTCTGCCTGAGTTTCTGTTTTAAATGTTTTTAAAATGTACCTCAGAAGTACAAGATTATTAAGGTACATTATATTACACTTACTTAAGGCATTAACTTTTATGGATTATGTGTTTTCAATTTTTTTTTAGTATAATAAATATTGTTAAGATACCATTCACGCAACCGAGTGCATAATACTTTTTAAATAATAAAAAATATTTAATAGAATATGTATTCTTGATGTTTTATAAACAAAAACAATAGTTAAGATAAAGAAAAAAACAAAATGAATGCAAAAAAAAAATAAAAAACAAAATGCAAATGTCAAAGTACAATTTTGTAAATCTCCCGGTGTGTCGTTAGGCGGAACTTGACTTCCAAAAATACGTATCTTTCTAGATTTGGGCGCCCCGAACGTCATTGTGAGCCGAGAGTGAGCTCTCTACAAAATGTTAAATATTCATTTTAACTCTTAATTATTCTTTATGCATGTGAGCCAGACATTGTATTTTTTAAACTTAAATTTCAGCTTTAAGATTTTGCTGCGTTTTATATTTATTTGTATGGTTTGGACCTATTAAAAACTGTTCGTTAGTCCTGTCTAATGGCTGTTGAGCTACAGTAAGTAAAGACCAATGGTACGTATACATTTCTACTTACATCAATAACCCACCAATAGGTACCAATAAGTAGCAAATAGCAATAATTTACACAAACGTCTTTAACTAAATTTGTAAACGTGGTGAAGTATGTTATTTATTATCTGCGTAACAATCGTAGGACTCAATCATATAATACCTTAGCTTATATCCACTCCATAAACTCCACTCATCCTTCACCAAACTTAATTTCCAACTCCTTTAAAAATTTACACCTTCAGACGTGAGTAAATTGAATCGCGCTAAACGTCTTCGCTCCGAGGCGCATATAAGTAGTACCACGGCCCATCGGCTAACAGTTTTATACGTAATCAATTTATCGCGCGCCGTCTTACCCTTACCTCCCCTGGGTGGTTGAAGCTGCGACAAACGTGGTTAGTTTTTAAGCGTTTCTTGATTAGTTTTTATTTATTGATGCCATTCAACGTGATAATTGCTGCCAGCATTCCGGCGTAGAATAAATAAAAGAAAAAAGAAATAAATAAATAAATAAAAAATATAATAATATGTAGGTACTTACTTTTTACATTCTCGGCACTTTTCACTAATGATGATAATGATATACATTTTTATGGTTTACTAATTAATTCGTTAGTGCCATAGATATTATCATTTTTAAGATCCGAGCTAATTAATGCACAATCTTGCTATGGGGCTAGGGGTTCCTTGTATGTAGTGACCGCTACAACAAAAAGTTGGTATTTAGAACTGAGCGCTACCGTGCTTCGGAGGGCACGTTAAGTGGTCGGTCACGGCTGCTGTCATAAGACAAAAGTTATTAAGCCAAGTCAGAAGACTTTGGGCGGCCTAAAAATTCTGACACCAGGGCTGACCACTTGCCTACACGAGAAGGAGAAGATCGACAAATCATTTCACAACCTGGCCAAAGAAAAGAAAAATTAAACTTAATCGGACCAATAGCTATACAAACTGTGCCAATCACGTCGCCAGGCAAAATTTTTGTCATACGTTCAAAGGCACTGCAATCTAGTTGTCATTAAATACAGCTGTTCGGTTGCCGGCCGCGAAGGTATCATTCGACAGGGTCAATTACCGCAGCGGTCAGTGACACGCAGCAGTGCCTCGTAGCATCTACGGAGTGCTACTGCGTAGTACTACTATGACTCTGCTACGAGTAAGTTGTGGGTGATAAAAAAATATGAAATGGCAAAGTAACATGAAAATCAATCAATAAATAGTTATTTGTGCAACAAGAGAGCAAAGTTGATTTTTGCTCTCGAGTGGCACATACAACTTTTTACCTCAGCAGTGAGAACATCATTACAAGTAGGTACTTACCTAGTAACGAAACACTATATCGCGTTCCCGCCCAAAGGGTGACAAAAAAAAAAGAAAAAACAAACATGTTTTCTCTAAAACTCCATATAAATATAACCTAAAACTGGCTAAATACACTTACCGCAGTCATAATATTAAAAAATCACTTTGTTTCACGCAGTGAGCAAAATACGATTTTGCACACTGTTTTCTCGCAGCAAAGGGTGCCATTTCGAGCTGCTGAGATGAAAATATTTTTAAAAATATGAAATGGCATAGTAACATGAAAATCAATCAATAAATATTTGTGCAACAAGAGAGCAAAGTTGATTTTTGCTCTCGAGTGGCACATACAACTTTTTACCTCAACAGTGAGAACATCATTACATGTAGGTACTTACCTAGTCACGAAACACTATATCGCGTTCCCGCCCAAAGGGTGACAAAAAAAAAGAAAAAACAAACATGTTTTCTCTAAAACTCCATATAAATATAACCTAAAACTGGCTAAATACACTTACCGCAAAGTCATAATATTAAAAAATCACTTTGTTTCACGCAGTGAGCAAAATACGATTTTGCACACTGTTTTCTCGCAGCAAAGGGTGCCATGTCAAGCTGCTGAGATGAAAATATTTTTTAATCTATTTCGAGTTCTACATTCAATTGCCATAGGTACAGTTGAAACAAAATTACGTAACGTGATTGCGTCTTGCATTTAATCCATTGATGTTTATTGCTTTCGCCCCCAAATACATAGTTCCATTTGTGACTTCCACATTAGAGATGTAAAGTTAGAGAGCTATAGATCTGTAATTATTATGGTAGTCGAGGTAATAGAGGTAGAGAGAACTAACTCTTTATTATCTTACCTTTTAGGTCTAATTAGGTAAGTACATACGCAGCGTAAGCCAGCCCCCCACTAGGTGGACCGACGACCAGGTCAGAACCATGGGGAGCCGATGGATGCAAGAAGCGACCAGCCGTTCAATGTGGCGCTCTTTGGTGAGGCCTATGTTCAGCAGTGGACGTCTTCAGGCTGATTGATGATGATGATGAGGTAAGTACATGTAGGAATAACATAAATGTTACTGACTATTGCAGCAATGGGTGGTATTTTTACCGACGGTGATCTCATATATGGACATTTGGACGGAAGTATCAGCAGATCTCAGAATTATAATTACATTATGGTAAATCATTTGTACCGGACTTGTACGTGGTTTCTTTTTTTTGGCAATATATAATATTCTAAGTATTCTTAGGCTTTAGAAAAGTATTATATATAAACAGCTCAGAAGTAGAACAATTAAATAAGTCAGCAATAGGTAATTTCATGACATGACACTTTCAATTTAGCAACGAGTATAATACAACAGATACTTCAGAGTACTTGCCGTGAGCGTCGCCGAAAACAGATTGAACGGGCTAATGCTGTTGGTCTCTAACGACCTTTACAGCGTCACCGGGCGGGAGGGCAGGCGCTTAAGGAACCCAGCCGACAAAAGTGGGGGGTAACTAGCTCAAGGGCACCCCTGGGGTGCGACCCTCGGCTTGGGCTGTTGCCGGGATAAGAGGATCGAGAAGGCTACGTCCGCTGGAGGAGTGGACCGTATGGAAACCGCGACCATTCTAGCTAACCTACGGGGGGTACGTCGACCCCGCCGGCGGGGTCGGTGTCTGATTGTTTTACGCTGGTATCCTATACCGGTGCCGAAATCGGTACCTGAGCCAGAAGGGCTAGACTGGTCCGGTGATCCTAGTGCAGCCGAAACAACGGCTGCTATAGGATCTTCCGGGTCGCTCAAGACGTGTCTTGGGCGGCGACGACGGGGTGAGAATGTCCGTCTTACTCAAATGGAGCTGTATTTATATGTCACCCCGTCGTCGACGCACCCCGTCGTCGACGCCCAAGACACGTCTTGAGCGACCCGGAAGATCCTATAGCAGCCGTTGTTTCGGCTGCGCTAGGATCACCGGACCAGTCTAGCCCTTCTGGCTCAGGTACCGATTTCGGCACCGGTATAGGATACCAGCGTAACACAATCAGACACCGACCCCGCCGGCGAGGTCGACGTACCCCCCGTAGGTTAGTTAGAACGGTCGCGACTTTCCATAGGGTCCACTCCTCCAGCGGACGTAGCCTTCTCGATCCTCTTATCCCGGCAACAGCCCAAGCCGAGGCTCGCACCCCAGGGGTGCCCTTGAGCTAGTTGCCCCCCACTTTTGTCGGCTGGGTGCCTTAAGCGCCTGCCCTCCCGCCCGGTGACGCTGTAAAGGTCGTTAGAGACCAACAGCATTAGCCCGTTCAAAAAAAAAAAAAAAAAAAGAGCTGTATTTATACTGAATCACTGGAGGATTCCGTCAGAATGACGCAGTGGGAGTGGTATAGTCGTTAAACAACTGTTTATTGAATTTAATTTGAAAATAATTTAGAGGAAGTGCAAAAATATGACAGTCTCCCAAAATATCGCTAACATTTATATTTATTTGAATATAAACATTTTATATTCTAAGTACCTACTCCGATATTGACTCGTAAAAGTACTAAAATGTATCTTAAAATTGTTTGCAATAAACTATTTGAATATGACTTTAAACATTATTGATTAAATTATGTAGGTAACTAATATTGTAAGAGGTGTATATAACTTCTTCAACTGCCGAGTACCGATTTAACAGTAAGTAAAGCAATCATTAAAACAACCAACCACAAAAGCACCCTTAAACGAATCCACCATTTTTATATACCACCCATCAAACGATAATAATTCTGCTATTACGCTACAAAATCATCGTCATAAACAAGTAACGAGTCATAAAGACTCGTCCACACGTAAACAAGGAACCATTATTATTCATCTACTAGCTGACGCAGCGAAGTCGATGTCTATCTTATTTCTTTTATAATTATTCACGGGGGTAATCTCCCTTTCTCCCTCCCCCATAGGGGGTTGGATAGAGAACGTCTTCGGTTTTTGCGGCGTTTGTTTCAAGTTTTTTAGGGGGTAAACCCTTTCCTGAACATGACAGGAATTGGATCATTAAGCAGGCCTAGCTGGGCTGATACGCCCCGCGGTTTCATCGCCTTATGAATATACTTAAATCCGTGGGTTTGAGCAGAGGCAGTAAACTTATGGTTAAAAATTAAATGTGTAGGAATCAGAATTTGGTAATAAAATTATACTTATAATAATAAAACCACATTACGGAAAAAATCGGTTACCAGAAACTTATAACTAATTTTTAGCTAAAAACTATCTCATTCAGGCACTCAGATTAATAAAATATTATAGCGACAAAACAAGAAAGATAACATGGTGGCGGTAGTAGAAATAATAGCAGGAATGAAAATATTTTTTTGAAATTTATTTATTCTAAGTTGCATGTGCATTCATCTAATTATGTATAACGTACCTATCCATGCTTCTTTAACTAGGTATGTTAGTCGCAAAACGCACAATCCAAAGTTACAAGAAAAATGGTTAGGTATCCAAAATAGAAAGATTTCTAATTGGTTTGCTATAAATCTAAACGAGTGCGCAAATGTGAAAATAAAGAATGACATCCTAGAGCATTAGTGGCTACTGGCTAAGAAAAACAAAATTTTAACTATTTTGATACGTTCAAAATTTCAAATACTTAATTAATACGCAAAAATAAAAGTGCCACAAAAATGCATTTTCATTTTCCACATTAAACCTTCGACTCCATCAGTGAATATTGGAAAACCCAATGCAGAAAATAAACTAAGCTAAATCATTGGAACTCCATTCATAACTCGATATGGACCGACCTAATCAATTCAAAAGGGGAATACGGGGCAAAACGAACACACGTTCATTCAGCACATAGATTCAGTCAGTACGTAAAGTTGTGATATTGTCGTGTGATAATTTGGCGAGGAAAGTATTATTATTATTCTTATTTTAAGCGGTGTTGAGTAAATAATTTCTATTCAATTCTTTTTTTGACAAAAAAACGGAGAGCTTAATTCTTATATGTCGCGTTTTGTATAGTTTGAACAGACGTTTGAATAGTTCATTTTAATAACAGCTATCGTGATATTACTGATATACCTACGTAATAATGGTTGCATAAGCAGCACTTATCAGTTTAGCATAACTATTTATGGAAGTTTTATTCATCACTTACCCATGATTAGGAGTCATGATAATATCATTAGTTGATATCTATCGTTTTGCTTTTATTAAAATATATTTTTGGAATGAAAAATTATACTTACTACTTACATAGACTACATACTAATAATAAAGTTAAAATAAAAAGATAAGATAAAATAAAATTAAAATAAAGGAATTATTGAACTTGTATATTTAGTCAGAAAAATTACTTTTGAAAATTTGACCAAAATTAAAATTACGTGAGAGAAAAACGCCCATTTTTACCTCGCATCATTATAATTACGATGTCTGATACTGGCTTCTGCTACGCACGTACAGCATCGACTGCTTATGAAATTATACCGCGGAAAATGTACGGTCGGAGAATAATTTCTTTATTTTTTTGTTCCAAGGAGTTCGTCTGAGATGTAAATGGGTTAGAAAATTGAATGAGCGTGTGCCCCAACCAGGTTACGTTGAGTAAGTGTGAGAGCGTATGCAGAGTTTGTAAACATCTGGGTTTTATTGGATTTGCTCGGTCTGTATTGGCTTTGTTTATATTTGCTGGTATTTTTTGCACGTTTTATAATTTGGTTACCTTATCTGTAAGATTCGTTCAGGAATTAAGTGCCAGTAAATACACCAAATTGAACTAAGATTTTTAGTTTAAAGAAAATGAGAGATGAGGTAGCTCTGAATGGATTTGAGACAAGAAAACTCTAAAATTACCGCCATTATCTATTTTTGCATCGTGGTATTAAATATAGATCACCTGAACAACTTTACCTTAAATGCAGCCTTAATGACAATATACCATTGATTTTGAAAACTGTTTAGCTGTCCACAGCGTTCTCTCACAACAGTTCTATTCGAATCAAAAACTTTCTGAACATAAATAACATTTCATAAATACACCGATACAAAGTAAGCAACTTTCAATGTATTAGTGTAAAAGAAAATGTGAGGGAAATAACGAGGTCGCATAACACTATTTGGCATCGACTCGTAATGCTCTTAGCCACTAACGATGTGACGTCAAAGAGCCCCATATGTAAACAAATGAGAAGAGTCTGATCTGTCAATAGCTCCGGTACCAAAAGATAGGAAAATTAAAATGTCTAGACTCCGTTTTTGACGTTTTGTTTTTGCTCGCTGCGCTTTTGTATGTCGCAGAATATAAGAAGTACGAATTATGGAAATTGAAATTCCATGCGGAGTATTTGAGTCGGTACTTGAGACGTACGAAGGAATGGTTCTAGTTCGTTCGGTCTGTTGAAAATAATGTTAATAACGTTTCCTTTAAACAAAAAGGTTTTAAATTATTTTAACTGTTACGGTGTTGATGATGAAAGTGTCATCATGATGATGATGATGACACTTTTGTCCATCAACGGCATATTAAATAAGTATGTGTGGGCAGTTCGTCGTCTTGCCCAAACTAAGCAAAGCTTGTACTAAGAGACCGCAACTAGATAACTAATGGACTAGGTACTTCTATAATTTTTTTTAAGTATTAATTATTTCATTAATCAGTTTATTCATTCACAAAGCTATAATAAATAATAAATATAAATAAATATCTGTGGACATTTCACACAGCGCCATCTAGCCCCAAACTAAGCATAGCTTGTACTATGGGAACCAGATAACTGATACAATACTTATATACTTTTTTGTTTGTAAATACATACATAGAATACAATATAACACCCAGACGCAGAACAAACATCTATGTTCATCACAAAAATGTTTGTCCTTGGTAGGAATCGAACCCACAGCCCTCAGTTCAGAAGGCAGGGATACTACCAACTGAGCTATCGGGCCCTATAAGTAATTAAAAAGATAGATTTAGCACAGTATACAGTGTTCAGATACAGATAGATATTAAAAAACCTAGTTAACATAAATAATTATTCTTATTACAGTTTAGTGGCGGGGGAGGCCTATGTTCAGCAGTGGACGTCTTCAGGCTGTTAATGATGATGATGATGACAGTTCTGAATAATTACTCTTAGTACCTATGATCATTGTCAACTTTACGAATCAGATTTAAAAAATACATGAACGTTAACTCAAAATCAGTTACTTTGATACAGAAAGCTAATTAAATAAATTAGTACGAGCTGGCAATTCTTGAAACGCATGAAATAAAAGCCTTCAGCGGTTAAAAAGGCAACTAAGACGCTCTCTTCATTAGTGACAAGAAAAGTGATGTCATTCCTCTGTGACACAGGACTGGGAGGTCCGCGCCCCCTGGTGTCCGTTCCACGACTGACTTTGGATCCCCCCTTGGCTTTCCAGAGTAGGGGGGTGGACGGCTTTCTCTTTCATTTTTCCTTCGCTCCTCGGCTCATCCAGTTACATCGTTCTTATGTTTTATTTTTAATTAAAGCGTACGCAAGTCGGCGGCGTAGATCTTCCCCCGGTGGGGTACATACGCCGTGGGTGTTGATGATTTTTCAATGGGGAGAAAGAGTTCCCTCATTTTCTTAAGAGAAAATTGCGTTTTGTTTTCGAGTAGTCGAAGTCTGTTGTAATCGCTTTTGTTTTGTGGAAGTTCTCCGTCGTTCTCGGCGCATGTGAACGTAAATTGTGTACTTTAAAAGTTTGCTGTGAAATTGTGGAGAGGTAGTTGAGGTGTTATGCGTTAAAGTTTTTAGTGCAGTCAACTTCGAAATCTGTTTCGGAATTTTACGTGACGCGAAACTTTTCGTTAGCACATGCAAAACGTGTTAAACAACTCAGTTTTTAGACATTTTGATAATAAAGGATTCACTTGAGTCTGCATTCATTTGAATATAATAAAAATATGCTTAATTTTTTTGAAATTTTGAATCTGCTTTATGCAAAATCTGCCTGGCAGTTCTTTGAAATAAATTGTATTGAGCATTTAATAAAATGTGTCTTCCTTAGATTTCTGGACCACAAACAAGCTATGCTTAGTTTGGGGCTAGATGGCGCTGTGTGAAACGTCCACACGTATTTATTATTATTATTTTATCCAAATCCACACTGCCTTTTCACTGCCAAGTTGTAACAGCAATAAACATTAACATTATGTACGTATGTTAATTACCACTCAGCACATTCACACTATCTAATAATAACGAAGATTTTATAATAATTATAGGATTGATCATAAATTTAAAACATCTTAGCCGCGTACTCTATAATTCAGCTATGCACAGCTGTTTGACAATAAGAAAAGGTCTCGCTAAACAGTGATCAGTTTAAAAAAACGCCGAACAGGTATTTTCACATTTGTTTAAATCAGCACAAAACTTTTTTTTTACGTGGCATTCATTCACATGCACACAAATAATAGCCAACTTTCATTACCCCAAAAAAACACATACCGACAAAGCATTACTTCCCGTCTCAAAAGTTAATGTAATGAAAAACAAAAAGGGCCAAGAAAAGGGTGCGTTAAGTTCCACCGAAAAACGGGAATTTGTAAGACGACCCCCACTCTCCCCTTGGGGGGACACTGCCCCCTCGTGTGCGAAAATAAATTGCCAAGAATAATAATTATAATGAAAGCGAAAGAACGTATAAATTAGTGGGGACCGACGCCTCGAGAGTTAAAACTTGATGGTTGTGTGCGTGTGTCTTATACATATTTGATTGTGTGACGTATGTGTGCGTGTATGGTAATGGTAGTATTTTTTGAGTCTTATAATTTTGACGTAATTTTACGTATACTGTTACTGGGGTGTAGCTTTGTAAATTAATTAAAAATACGATTCACTCTTGTTTTTGTATTTTTTAGAATTATATAGACACTTACTTAGATTATTTAGTATTCCACACTTAGAACAACATAAAAATACTAGTAGATAATGTCATTTAATAACCTGTAATTGTGAAACAATAGGTTTGAACTATTTCAATACTACAAAAATATTGGAAGAACTATATTTACGCAGAAATGTACCAAATTTTATATACCCGTAAAAAAATTAAGGTTTTTCCTTCTAATTATACGGGTCGACGTTAATACTATGTACTTTATTGCTAAACGGTATACGCACAACTCACTGGATATAATTTTTCCGAGTGACATTTTAATTCTCCGTACGTGACGACACGCTTAGTGGTCGACGGGGTCCCGATTTGCCCACTCTCCCCTCATTAACGTGCTATGAAGGACTAATGGACATTCCTTGACGTCGAGAACTTGATTTTAACAGTTGACGGGGGCTTTAATAATTTTAAATTGAGACGACTCTGATGATGGTACAATTACGGTCTCCCTAGACTCCGGGCTAAAGGCGGGCGAAAAACGGTGACGAGATACCGAAGGCCGTTTTCACACTAACCGACTTGAGGGTATAGTTTCAACTGGAAAGGGGTTTCAATGTCATTTTTTTTACTCTATCTAATGCAATGATAGCATGACTTGATACTGAATTTGATACTGGTTAGATAAAGAGAAAAATAATAAGAAGGGCTCTTAAAAAGCACTTATTTGTCATGCCTTTTATTTCTCGCCTACCCTGATGAATATGATGGATTATGAAAACTAAGAATATGTAAGAAAGTATTTAGTAGGTACGTAGTCAAAGGAAACTGAGTATAAAACTAATTGTGTGTCATATTAAACATAAACTTAGCAACTTATTTAAAAAACCTACGTGACGTTAATCATTAATTATAGGATATGTTTTTAAATTCAATGGTGGTTCACTACATTTTTAATAGTAGGTACTACCCCAGATAATAGACTAAGATGACGAAATTCAATTAAAATATGTATAATTTGCTATTTTTATTAGATATAGATATGTATGCTCCAGCTCCACCCAGAAGTGCAACGCCCTCACAGGGCTCATACAATGAAATATTTAGGACTAGGTATTTAGTTTTAGTTACACTACATGACATTGTATGAAAGCATGTAATTAATAAATAAATAAAATAAAATAAATAATATAATACCTACAGTACAGATGCCTCATCCCGTACAACAGAACAATGCGGGCTATTTTACGAATTATTTTATTTCTGCATAACGCAAGATTATCAAGCGACATTTATTACGTGTTGGCGAAGTGAATACACTGGACACTAACTAGTAGCTCTCTAGACGCGATTACTACATTTTTTTACCGCATGTGTAACTGATGTGTCAAAATATCTGGAACTTTGAAATGATTCAGTTTATGGTAAAGATTCCGTAGATACCTCCCACCAAAGCTCATTGACCCTAAGTACTTTTTCTTACGTTGATCGTTCCAAGACTACTGTGATTTTGGCAGGCTATCTACATTTTTACAATGAGACACCAAAACGACACAATCAATATATAACACACAAACATCAAATATACATATTTCATGATCGTCAGGATGCGAAAAGGGGAACGAAAAAAAAAACTAATTAAAAAAGCAATCAAGGTTTTCTTGACGGCGCTCACGTTCGCCCATATCGTCTTACCCCCCGCTTCCTGGGGTGTTGTTTCCCCCTAGGGGTGGTAACACCCGTTAGGGGGTGGCTAGGGGTACGGTACTAGATTTACGTAACACGTTTAAAGTGTGTTTTGATGAAGTAATCATCCCATTCCAAGAGCTGCGTTTAAGAATTCCGTGGGAAGGAAGGACATTCGACTTTGAGATTTTGCTTCAACTCTTTTTAGTACTTACAGCTAAGTTTTATAGAAAGTAGCTTAGTCGGTAATTAGTATTCGCGTTAAATATTAAAAAAAATTAATAACTTATCTTGATAGCTGCTGATTAAACAATAAAATTTGATTTAAAAAACTCTTTCTTCTTTTCTTGTATCCGGGAACTAAGAAAAACTGATAGTAATAATCATAGCAAAAATGACTCTTAAATAAGTCACCTTTCAAACAAAAAAGAAAAGTCAAATCGGGTTATCCGTTTGCGAGCTACTATTTCATCTTAGACAGACAGAGTCATACACGTTAAAATTATAACTGCCCTTTGTCGGAGGTTGTGATCTCGTTTTAATTTAGTGAAAATTATCTAGCCAGCTAAAAATTAAGAGATGTTTTTTATACCATAAGTTATTTAGGTATCTATTGGAAAATTCTCAAGTGGCGACTACGAACCGGAAGACGCAGCGTGACCTAGGTGGACCGGCGACCTGGTGAAAAACGCGGTGAGCCGATGGATGCAGGACGCAAGCAGCCGCTCAAAGTGGTGCAGCTCTGTGCGGGTGGCCAATGGTCAGATGTGGATGTCCTCAGGCTGTTGACGACGATGATGATGATGACAGACTTCCTTAGACTAAACATAGTATAAAGGTTACAATCATTTCTATTTCTTTTCCTACTTTAAAATGTAAAACTAAAAATGATGTTTATTTGTGTTTTAATTATTCATGTAACTCGCCAATGGCTGATACGATTTGGGTGATATTTTGCACATGATAAAACAGTAACGGATATTTATCAGCGGCAACGGAGGGACATGAAGCCTTCTCTTACATACTTGGTAAATCATACTACAGAAACAACTTTTTTTTTAAAGTAAGGCAACTGTGACCCAATTTCATCATTCATTCGTCCTGCATAACTGTACTAATTTGCTCCATACCTTTGAAATAAAACATTACTACATAATAAAGTAATTGGAATTCCTCGTGTCCTTCAGAAGCATCTTGTCCTAGATATAAGTGGCAAGACATGATAAAGATCGGCAACTGAAGGAAAATCTACCCTGAGAGACGTGAATAAGGTCGACTATTGTTTGAACGCTTAGTGGTTTATTAAAATACTGTGGCCGTACAGGTACAGAGGAAGAAATAAAAACGAGCCAAAGCAGTTACTTTTATGAGGGCGCGAATAAGATGTTTTGGACTCGGTCTAAGGAATGAGAGTATGCGAGTCGTATACCTGTGAAGTGAAACGCTCGGCGGGTGTGACGCTAACGTTATTTAAAACGCTGCTGATTGGTGCGGATTACGCGATATTTTCTTATAAAAATTTTAATAAATCATCAAGTTATAGAAGTGAGGATTGTAGTAGAGGTTTCATTATCAAAATAAAATAAAGTGTCTAATTATATTTTCAACACTTACTCCAATCAACAGCTGTAATTAAAGAAGAAGAGGTGACACGTCCTCACATTGTTTATTCAAACCCGTGTCTTGTATCTTGCTCTACTTGTGTCTCAAGGTGTGCATTGCTATACATTTCTTTCGAACAGCAACATGTGTGCGTTGTGTCTAATATAAGTAGACCACTTTTTTAATATAATGAGGCCTCTTTTATTCACATCTATAAACTTAATGACCCAAACCGATTCGATAACTGATATTAAGATCAACATGTACCAAGGCACATAATTATATTATAATAAAATTATACTACTACACAAGTATAGATAGATAGATAGATAGATAGAGCACTCCTTATTGTTTCACAAATAAACATACAAATAGGAATACAATAAAATTTACGTACTAGTGCAACAATGGGCGGTCTTATCGCTGACAGCGATCTCTTCCAGACAACCTTTGGATGGACAGTATCAGTAGAGAGAATAAACGGCGGTGCAAAACAATTTAATAGATAAAGAAAATACAGATAAATAACTAAATACTCAAATAGATAAAAAAAACAATTACCTAATTTGGTACTAATAAATATACCTACACCCAAATACGTATATACATTATAATACAATAAACTAATACATAATTTAAAAATGAGTATACTTACATACATAATATATTTACCCACTACTTACCTCTATTAATTCACGAAAACTTCAACCAAAATTTGAACCAAAGAAACGCTACGTTTTCTCAGCTTTTCTACACCCCACTGTGCGCTGACCCTAAAAAATAATAAAATGCCGTTCCGCAGCCGTAACAAGCGTCGTTGGAACAAAGCGGTAGCTCGCTCAAATAATTTGTATCAATTTGTAAAAATGCAGCACTTCTTACTATGTCCCCTAACGAGGGGGATACTTGAGCACGTAATAATTACAAAACCTGTGGTTCTTTTGGATTTTCTTTCGTCATGTCAGATTAGTCAGTAGTGGTGCAAAAATACAACGAACACCTTTTAACTTGCTTTTATTGTTGCATCTTCTACTGTCCACTATCCTATTATTTATAGCAGTTGTGGTGTCTGGTCTCCTCTACGGATAATCGAGAAATGACTTCGATTCAACCTCTCTCCGTGTTTTTTTTTATGAGAATGAATGACGTGACGAGCTGGTAATTCACCTGATGTTAAGTGACACAGCCGCCCATAACAGTGTCGCTCGGCACTACTAAGTAAATAATAAAGTGACGAGCGACACTGCACTGCGCACGTCATCCTGAGACATCACACAGTCTAGTAATCAGATTACTACACTGTGTAATCAGGTCATAAAGTCTCATTTGCCCAGTAATTTCACTAGCTACAGTGCCCTTCAAACCGGAACACAGTAGTACTTGCACACTACTGCTTGGTGGCAGAATAACTGGCAAAGCGGTGGTACCTACCTAAACGAACTTTGCAGAAAAGTCCTACCACCTAGTAAAATTATTAATACACTATAATTGAGTAACATACTTAGGCTTTTCTTATCCCGATACAAGCTTCCGTCTTCGGCTCCACTTGCTTTGTTTGGTACTGTACAATATGCAACGATTGAACCGATATTCATTAGTAATAATTATATAATACAACACTATTCAGTCTCTTTAAAAAAACTAATAATTAACACATAAACATATAAACTTACATCACTCTTTATTATCACAGAAATATAAAAAAGAAAATAATCAAGACGCACGGAAACGCGGCATCCAATCCAACCAATCCCTCGAATACAAAACGTTTTGATTCCTCGGTTATAATTCGGACAGCGAAGGAATGGAACACCTTACCAGCGTCATTTTCCAAACAAATATAATCTGGGAGTTTCTAAAGCTAGAGTGAACCGTTATCTTCTAGGCAAGCATGCTCCATCGTCGACCGCGTCATCACTTACCATCAGGTGAGACCGTGGTCGAATGTTAGCCTATCGATGTTAAAAAACAAAAAAAAATGCGGTGAAGGTATTCTTGATTAAATATGGCGCACGAGATTACGTGATAATTATTACGTTGAATGACAATGATTACTTTATTCATTTATTCACAAACGCATAGTTCTCCGTGTAAATTGTAATTTTCTTTATTTTTCAATTTTGTATCTGATTTTTTTTTTTTAATATGTTTTTATGTTTTGTTTCATGAGTACATGTGGCCAAAGCTATGCACGCCGTACTTGTCACATATATCAGTCCTATTTGTATTAATTTTGTATGTGTAGTTTTAAGTTAATATATGTGATGTGGCTGTGCTATTTATAAATAAATAAATAAATAAATAAATTACTTGCATAAAAATATTCTCAGTTCTTACTTTCTCTACAATCATGACGTCATCGACATCTTTGACGTCAAATGTGTGTTTTTTTCCTGAGAACCCAACCTTATTTTTTACCTTTTTAACCTTATTTCCACCGTCGTACGTCAAACGGCGTTTATTCCGAGGCAAAGAAGTTTTCGAGGATAATTATAATATATATAAAAGTGCTTAGGGAAAGAAAAACTCTTGCTTAATACGTTACATGCCTAATAGAAGGTATCTAATTTATCCGTTTTCATGTTTCTCTGTACCTAAATAGAATTCCAAAATTGACGTTATTATAAATCCTCCTTAATTACTGGTTATATGGGTTGACTAATGCCTAGTACATTTTGACAACATTTTTTTGTTTTTGCAGTAGAAAGCTAAAAAAAAGTACAGCAGGTAATACCAATAAATCCAGAATTGCATCTTTATCTTTTCTAATTTTCTTTTAAAATTCGAAATAATGTACCTTCTTAATCAACTGAGCCCCAAAACATTTTCACAATATTATACGTACTTAACTCAATATCTATAGAAAAGTAAAACAAACTTACACACGTGCATGGGATAGCATATTGCATCCGCGGGGAGCCGACTCGGATAATTTATTTATTGTTGTTCTAATTCAGGCAAAATCGTGGCGTTCCAGCTCGTTGTAGATCTTTGCAGTCCTTACGATATTGTAGGTTACAATATTTCTATTGCTACTACAAAGTCATAAAAACTTCATAATATCAAAAGGGTAAACGGAAATTCATAAGTAATAGAGGTTGATTTACAAACTTTGCCCCGACAATATAACGGTACTTGCTAAGATTTTGATTTTGATATTTTTTTAATGTTCAATTCAATTCAATTGTTTATTTGCATTCCACAATGTTGTTTAAAGATGTTGGTTTACGTGGTTACAGCTCATCATGGACCCTGTCGGGCACGCAACATTAGAAGAGAGGAAGATAGATAATTAACATTAGTTAGTCAACATTAACATGCACCTAAAAATATTACAACATTACTATTTATACATGATTTTCTTCTATGTTCATAGATACCTAGCTTAATTATTTTATGTGTGTTATTATAAGAATTTATTTATTGAAAAAATTGAAGTGGTGTCGAAGTAGAAAGGAAAGAGTACAAAACAGAACAAAAAAAATAGTCGACAGAAGAATTAAGTCTCAATAATGGTCACTACAAATACAGCACTATGTAATAAGTGTAAAAGCTTCGTTTTCCTGCCCGGTAGAGTAGAGCCTTGTTATAGTCTGTGGAGACTAGAGACTAGCGGTATTTGACCATTTAAAAACCTGTTTACATTTTTTTTTTAATTGTGTTCATACTATACATACAGTTCGAACGTTCTGCATAGAGGCCATTGTAGCAGCACATCGCAGGAACCTATACACGTCCCTCTCTCGTTTTGCTCTATTTATAGCCGATAATTTTTATTCTTTTGCACCCTATAAATATAATTCGTAATCGACAGTCATCAACCAAAATTATTATAAAAGGCTGTGTTGGTACACAAATAATATATTTGTTACTTTTTATCCCGATATTTTCAAGGAATGGAAACTTATGCGAGTGAAACCGCAGGGCGCAGCTACTTACATAATATGCGAGACAACCTAGGCCAATATGGATCGTAATCATCACTTAAATTTTGTCATAATTACAATTGTTTGTAATACGAAAGCAGCAAGTTAGCAACTATAAATAGGACAACCTTTAAGATGGAAGCTTTTAAAACGCCTCGACGTCAGATCTAAACTTGAACCTATGCTTGAACACGAATTTTACGATGTTTATGTAGCGATGTCTAATAAGTGTTCAGTCTGATCATGATAGCAAGCATTAGAGCTGTTATGGTGATGCATTGCATGGTGAATTGAAGCATTGTTTATTGAACGAGCGAGCGCGAAGTGCCTCCGTTTCAGCTTGAGCAAAAATGATTTCGTATGTCTGTCCGGCAGATGTCAGGCTGTCATCTACACTCCTTCAACAGCCTCCATAGTGTGGTGGTTGAGCAGCTCGGCTCATACCTGGAGGCGGCGCGTCCGATTCCTGCGCCAGGATATGTATGCACAGAAAAAAAGCGCAAATAAGTACTTGTCCTGTATCTAGGTTTTGTGGGACCATAGCCCTTGTAGTTCCTGGGTCCCTAGATACAGGGAATCCTAGTTAGGCTCCTGGATCTACGTATGTGATTGTTGGCCGTTATTTATTTAACAGGTCGCAGTTCTCAACCGATTCTAGTAAAATGTATATTAAATTAATTTTGCGAGCCGTGATTTTCATTTTAAACCATGTAAAGACAGACGACTTACGATCCACAGCGGTACAACCTCAAGTTATATTAAGTACCTATTCTAGGTGATTAGTTGAACAGAGAAATACTATAATGTGTATGTATAAAAATATAGCAGTCTTGAGGGACAGTACATTATCTTTCCCAATAAAGACAAATGAAAACTTTACATAATAAAACCTCACAATATTCTCACACGGCGATCTCGATAGGGTCGTGATTTAGAGCAATGCCCAAGAAATAGACGTCCATTCGCTTGCTCGTGACGATCCACACAGAAATTGTACGTAATGATCTAACATGGGATACTCTTGACAAATAGTGGTCTTTTAAAGTGTGGCAAAATGGACAATTCACAAAGGCACAGATAACATAATAAAGGTTTACAGGTACGTAACTAGCGAAATAACCCGGGAGCATTGTTGCTTGGTGGTTTGACGAACGTCATGATACAGTGTGGTGCTAAAACAAATGAAGGTGCTTACCTCTATCTAACACAGAATAAATAAAAATAATAACCTTAGCTGTAGTTACTATGGCGGTTAGTTTGTTTGTTACGTTGCCGAGCTTTTTTACCAGTGGATCCGGTGAGTGTATAGAATAAGTCAGGCAAGTAATTTTTTTATACATCTATTGCGCTGTTCAGATGAAGGCCTAGCACGAATACTTATATACGCGCGCGTAAGTGTAACGTTGACGTAAGGCAGTTGTATGGGGTGCTGATCAAATTCCATACAACCGACTTACGTAAACATTACACTTCATCATCATCATCAACAGCCTGAAGACGTCCACTGTTGAACATAGGCCTCCCCCAGGGAACGCCGCTTAGAGCGGCTGCTCGCCTCCTGCATCCATCGGCTCCCCGCGGCTTTCACCAGGTCGTCGGTCCACCTTGTGGGGGGCCGGCCTACGCTGCGTCTTCCAGTTCGTGGTCGCCACTCGAGAACCTTTCTTCCCCATCGGTTGTCAGTTCTACGAGCGATGTGACCTTACACTTACACGCGTGTAATCATTCGTGCTAAACCTACTGTATAAAAACAATCGCCGTAACGATTGAATTACCAATTTAGCTTCGAGAGTTTCTTCTTCTCTCCTTTTAGTGGTCAGTTCTGGAGCCAGAATTTTTAAGACGCCCGAAACTCTGTACTGAAACCACAATAAGTAGAACCGAAAGCTTAGCTAGTCAAGCAGTACGAGTGCTCTCTTTCTGTAATCTGCGTTATTCATCAATTCCTATTCCCATTCTAAACCACCCGTGCATTCGCATGAAGTCTCGCATTACAGCTCAAATACTTAACATGTTTGTTTTGTTCATCCATGAAGATGTTACTTCCACGTAGTTACCCGTGTCAAAGGTTGATAAATATGCAATATCCTCAGATAGATCGCAGATCGATCGAGCGTGTTTTTGAAACCAGCCAACCAAGATCTTCCGACCTTCCCGGGTTTATACCAAACAGTGATATTGCAGGGAGTGATAGCTTCAAGCTGAAGGTCAACGATTTCTGGACGCATTGAGTGCATTGTTAGAAAATTATAGATGGCGCCTTAGGAGATGAGTCGATGTTTACATTCCGTACCGATAGGACTTGGGTAGTTTAGGAGGTTAGAGGTTGGAGTGTGATTATATGATCCTCTTGTTTGTTCGTAGATTTGATTCTGATCAGTAATCTAGTTTGGATTAGAAAATTTGTGTCGAGAGGGCTGTATTAATAATTTATACAGCCCTCTCGACACAAATTTTCAAATAACAATTATTGTAAAAAAAACTTGAAAAAACCATCAACGTTACCAGTGCCGTAACGGTACCTAAGGAGTTATAGGCTGGATCAATGGACTTGGCAATTTCGCAACGCCTTTTTTGTACCAAAATTAAAAAGCATGCGGCCTACGTGGACTACAGCTTACACTCTTTTCATACAAGAAAAGGCATATATCGAATCTAAAGGAATAATAAGAAAATTACTCAGTTCCTAACAACTACAAGCAGTCGCACATGCAAAACCGATTTATCTGACATTATTGAAAAATTATGCAAATAATAGTTGAATATAAACTAGAGGATAGTAATGGCAGAGATTGGGCTAATCAGTCTGACAGCTGAGACAAAACCGTATAACTCTAATTTGTTTTGTTTCTATGTGTTTTCATAAGTAGGTAAGTGCTATACAGAGCGGTGGGACAGACGCGGTCGGAAGTCGATTTTATTAACATAATTATTATATATTTATTATTTAAATATTATATTATTTTTCCCTATGATTGATGTCGCGACAGTTTTTTTTTAAAAGAAATATAGTGTCAAACAATACGACTACCTGATGAGTAGTTAGCGGTTAGAGTCATCCTTGGACGTCTTCGTCATTACAGATTTTCCTAATTAATCCAACCAATGTGCGTAATAAATACCACTTAATATCCGTAATTGTGGTTAGTTCTTGACACAACTTAAAATATATATATACTTCATTGGAAACCTTCTACATTTTGTAGCAGTGCAAAACAACTCGCCAACTCATTTGCTGAGAGAAACTTTTCGAATAGCCTGCCCAACTATGTAGATGTTGTTACATTTCCTGTAACAGGTATAATGACTTTAAAGTAGAAACCCATAGTACCACTAGGTGGTAGGACTTTTCTGCACAGTTCGTCTAGGTAGATACCACCGCTTTGCCAGTTATTCTGCCGCCAAGCAGTAGTGTGCAAGCGCTACTGTGTTCCGGTTTGAAGAGCATTGTAGCTAGTGAAATTACTGGGCAAATGAGACTTTATGACCTGATCTCACAGTCTAGTAATCTGATTACTAGACTGTGTGATGTCGTAGGATGACGTGCGCAGTGCAGTGTCACGAAAACTTTTTTTTAAGTTCCGAGTGACGCTGCCACTGTTATGGGCGGCCGTGTCGCTTAACATCGGTGAACGACTGCCTCGTCACGTCATCTAATCACATAAAAAAAAAGAAAAAGAAACAAGTAATTGTAACTTACCCAGCTTTAGCTATAGCAAGGCACATCACGCATTGGCCAGTAAGTGGTTGCCCAAGCCTGTTTGATATTCGAGCGTGACAGAACCGTGCCCCACGGTCCAATTTACCGTAATCGCACTACGATTACTGATTAACCATTTTACATTTACAATTCTGGGAAACAGTTTTTTTGCGATAAATTTTGTTGCAATAAACAAACAAACATTGGCACATGCAGTCATGCATGTCATCAACCTGAAGACATCCACTGCTGAACATAATCACTATAATATTGGTCAGCATGGTTCAATTTTTTTTTGTAGTAAGCACTGTACCTTTTTAACAACGATAGGCTAACATTTGATCACGGTCTCACCTGATGGTAAGTGACGGTGCGGTCGAGGATGGAGCATGCTTGCTTAGAAGTTACCGGTTAACTTTAGAAGAGTTGATATTATTGTGTGATTGTGTACACAGTATATCAACTATGTATATGTAACATAGGTCCTACATAGAAAGAAGCTCATGTCATGACATCATCATCATCATCATCATCATTAGCCTGAAGACATCCACTGCTGAACATAGGCTTCCCACATGGAGTGCCACTTTGACCAGCTGCTTGCTCCTGCATCCATAGTTTCCCCGCTCTGTGCCATGTGATCGTCACTAAATTTTTAAATTTTTGAGAACTGCTTTTTAATTGGAGGAATTAAAATTTAATATCAAGAAACTTAGGAAAACTAAACCAAATAATATTTTACTTATTTTGTACATCTACGGTATAATGAAGCTTAATTTGAACTACTTCCGAAAGCTTAAAAACTTAAAACTTCATGAGTTCTAAAGTACCTTGCCGCAATAAGTTTTTTCCACAATTCCTTGTCCACTCATAGTTTTTTCAAGATAATTTAAACTAACAAAGTTCTAAAGTGCTTTCCATTGCGAGCTTTCACACGCTACCCCACACACGCTAAGCTGCGATCAACTGATTATTCTCGTTTGATAACTCTAGATTTAGCGATAAGACCGCTCATACGTAGTTACATGGAAATTTGAATGGCTTCTAATTGAATGGCCTTGATTTTACTACACTTTTTGTAGGCACTAGTTAGTAGTTACGTATTTTTGTTTTAATGTTTCCAACATGAAATGAAATGAGAAGGCTGCGCAAATCACCAATGTATCTTAGAATAAGCGAGTTGAAATAGCACATATTTTGTTTATGCTATAAGTAGCAAACAAGCATACGGCCCTTCTGATGGGAAGAGGTCACCGGTACATCTGTAACACTAGACGTGCCACTGATGCGTTGCTTACCTTGTTGTTGCATAGCTCGCAGAAATGACAATCGATGGGGAAGACAGGCCCTCAAGTGGCGACTATGAACCAGAAGACGCAGCTTAAGGCTGCCTCCAACTAGGTGGACCAACGACCTGGTTATAACTGCCAGGAGCCAATGGATGGATGAAATAAAATGAAGAAAGAAGAAATGCAGTATTTTTATTATGGGATAAAAAAATCCTGTATTGGGTTCGCCATTGAAAATAATATGGTTACAGCTGACGGGCCTGATAGCTCAGTTGGTAGTATCCCTGCCTTCTGAACTGAGGGCTGTGGGTTCGATTCCTACCCAGGACAAACATTTTGTGTGATGAGCATAGATGTTTGTTCTGCGTCTGGGTGTTATATTGTATTCTATGTATGTATTTACAAACAAAAAAATTATCTAAGTATTATATCAGTTATCTGGTTCCCATAGTAGAAGCTATGCTTAGTTTGGGGCTAAATGGCGATGTGTGAAGTGTCCACACATATTTTAATTATTTATTTATTACAAAATTTTATAACATTTTTTCATCCGTTTTGAAATTAAAAGCGAACATTTAAACTGACAAAGTTTTAGGATTAGATAATAAAAAATTGACTGCACATATCATATTATAATGTTCGTCATTATAATTGTTATGCTGTCATTATTGTCGTTACGGTACAAACTGCAGGTTTCATCACATGTCAAACAATAAAAGGTCAAACAGTTCAACATAAAGTTAATAATCCTTATATCCGAGAATCCATACAAAACAACTAGTTTAACAAGCGCCTAATGACGTAGTACTACCACAGATTATATAAGTTACAAGCCCGTACGAGAAGCGAGTACGCTGATGGGTATACCACAGAATTAGTGAAAGAGTGGAATAGTCATCGCAGACTTTATGTCAAGAAGGTTTTTTAACCTTAAATAGAAACAAAATGTTAATGAAAGTGAACACTAGAAAATTATAAAATGTATAGTACCTATAGTAATTATCTGATGTCAGTCAGTCACATGCACAAGGCTTACTTCAAGGATCTGGCGTGTCTCTTTATATAATATTCAAGTAAAACTTTTTAACCTACACTCTATGTATCTATTGATTGTTCTCTGTAAATGTGGTGTTTCAATAAAGAAACTTATCTATCTATCTATCTATCGTCTGTGGTATTATACATGTCATTATGCTTATAGTATATAGTATAGCATATACATATAGCAAGGCAGGGCAAGGGACTCAAGCTGAGAAGCATAGTTGACTTAAAACATAGTCACTTCCATTTACGTTTTGGCAATTAAATCGTATGTAGGGAACAAATGTGAATATAAAATGTGGGCAATTAGGAAGTCCAGCTACCGTACTATTGTTAATTATTTGTTTGTAGTATTTGTATAAACTTACTATAATACCTATTACACGCACACATAAAGATAATGTGCATGTCTGCATCCTCTAGTTTCATTTGTAGCTTGCAATAATTTATTCTGAACGTTTTTCTCTATCTACTCTGTAGATACATTGTTAAGTTGATCAAAGTATTTAATGTAGGTAATGTTTGCTGCTATCTGCATCCCATAACAGATACAGCACTATTTTATAATTCTATTTACCCACGCAGGATCCTAAATATAAACTGCCCTGCCACAAAGTATACACAAACCATCATGGTTCGTGACAGTAATGCTTCAAGGTTACAATAATATTGTTCGAATTCGTACCATGCTTATAAAGTATTCTTGCGCAAGAACGAGACGTCTACATTTTTATATAGCGTTATCACTGTCGCACGTCGCTGTCAACAGGATTAACGGTAAGACATGACAGTTGTATTTGAGTGAAAGATTTAACGTGACGTTATCTAAACTACTCCGCGTCAACAACATCACAATATTCTTACTTTTATGTCATTTTTCAAAGTATGATTGAAGTAATAACAAAACCTTGTGGTGACCCCCCAGAACGAAAATTGAGTCGAACTACAACTAATAGTGCGAGATCCCACATTAGAAATACCTCAATAGATCAACAACCAACAAATAAATGCCGGGTCATAGAAATCCAAGAATTTTTTTGAAGTTTTTTTTTATTTTAAAAATTACGTCATAAAGTACCCGAATGAAAATGCTAGCAACCAGTTAAATATTGATTAATTACGTAAAAAAAATTGGTCTGCCATCGCACATCCTGCTGGAAGTACCTGGCAGACCCTTACGAAGTGCCCTTTACACCATTTACCTACCTTATCGAGTACTCCGATGAAACCTATGCCTATTAATAGCCAAGGTGTCCCTGATAATAAATTAAAATGTATGCTAGGTCTAAACTTGCCGGAACATAGTGTTCATAGCATTTGAAGTTGGATTTCCATGACCCGGCAGGACCGGAATTGGCAGACCTGATTTTTTTTTACATGTTTAAATGTCAGTTAACGATCTAAAGATAGCCTATTGAGGTACTCGATGACGTAGGTATTTGTCTGGATTTGTGTTGTTGGATCTCGCACTATAAAAGAAAATAAGTTTATAAGAAATTTACATGTGGATTTAAGAGGAGAATGGTATCCAATGATCCACATATGGATTTAAGAGAAGAATGGTATTCACGGATCCACATATGGATTTAAGAGAAGAATGGTATTCACGGATCCACATATGGATTTAAGAGAAGAATGGTATTCACGGATCCACATGTGGATTTAAGAGAAGAATGGTATTCACGGATCCACATGTGGATTTAGGAGGAGAATAGTATCCACGGATCCACATGTGAGTTTAAGAGGATATAAAGGTATCCGCGAATTCACATGTGGATCCGGGCTAGTGGCTTTTGATCCAAGGAGGGAACCGAAATAGACCGAGTTTTATTATACCTAATTTAAAAAGTTTTCTGCTTAAAGAGAATTTTCAATAACTACAACTAAAATTGGGTGTGAACCCAAAGACCCGAGTTAAGTTCAAACTTAACTAAGCATTTAGAACACTTGACTGATCGACGTGAACTTAACCTTAAATTAAGTAATTTGTACACTTAACTACAGTTTGGAGATTCTTACTATACCGTTTGAGTTCAGTTGTTGAGCTAGAAAGATTTAGAATTGTTGAAACACTTATTGCTAAAGAGAAAATATAACAAATCTCATTTCGCTCTCTACCTAAAATTGTTCTTTTTGGAAAAATAAGGATCGTAAGGATAGTTAGATAGATAGATAGTTATATAAATAAACTCTTATTTTGAGACACATCAAATTACAAACAATAAAAACAATATTTAAACAAAGGATATCTTGAAATTATTTAATTTTGTTGCATCATTCATTATTAAATTCAATAATTGAATTGTAAACACCCATGTATTAGTGTTCGCTTTTCCCTTTGTGTACGGAACTCTAAAAAGGAACAAAAAATATAAATTAATAATAATACGAAACGACGAACACGTCTTGGTACGAAATAAATGAATAATAATAATAATAATACGGGAGTTTCAATAAGGTTCCTAGCTCTATGCCAGGGTCGTTTTCGGTAAGACGGATAGGAAGGCCTCGAGTGGGCCTTTCGCTAACGACTCTCACTTCCATCTTCAGGTGTCGATCCTCGTTACCATTGAAACTGATCACTCTAGTACTCACTATTTGAACAGCTATTCGAATGATACATTGACAGATCGTGAATGCTTAACAAACGCTATAATAATTCGTCAAGAACAATAGTGTTTTATTTTTCAAAACTTGTGCTTTAAAGTGGCGCTCTCTGGGGGAGGCCTATGTTCAGCAGTGGACGTCTACGGGCTGTTGATGACGGAGATGAATGTTTAAATTGGTTTTACGTATTAGGTGCTAAATTACGAGCATGAGTGTGGGCAAATAATGTGGTGAAACGTGGTTTTTCGTGACTTTTGTGTTGCTTTAGACATTAAAGCTTCTATTATAGAGCCACCACTTTACTAGGGCATGACTTAGACTAGACTATGACTCAAATGTTTGACCCAGACCTTAAATGATTCGAATTTATGTGAAATACTCCATAATATTATGATGAAAAATTAATACTTGACACTGGCTAAATGCACTATGTGTATGGAACCAAATACAAGAAAAAAGAGGCAACAAACACACGTATTCTACGAACTTTCCCATTTATAAATGTCACGTAGTTTAAAGTGGTAGTGTGAATAAATTCAAAATTAATGCTTTTATGGAAATTAGGTAGAGCCATATTCAGCAACATAGGTTAAATTAGCATATTATATTAACGCCGATTGTCGGTCAGTTGGAATTTAATATCCCCCCATACACAGACGTTGGCTACAAACGTATTCAACGCTCTTTGGTGGCTCATCTCTAGTATAAAGGATGTTTGAAAATGTTTGTCCAAATTATTAAATTTATTGTTTTTAGGTTGCCACCCAATAAAACTCTTTGAAGATATGTGAAGATCCGCAATTAAAGTCAATGATACCTTTAACAGTAAAAATCACAGCTCATTAGAACCACCCGGCACCCACTCACCACCGCCTCGTCTCCTGCGGCTAGTATTCTTTATATGGACTTGTATGGATATGTGTTCATATTTTATAAAGAATAAGACGAGGCGGTGCGTACGGGTGGTTCTAATGAGCTGTGACCTTTAGCATTCGTTAACATTAAAAAGGCTGGAAGGTAAATTCGCCCGCAGAATTGACAACCGAAGGGAAAGAAGGGTTCTCAAGGACGTGACCATGAACTGGAAGACTAGCTAGTAGCTAAGTGGACCAACGATCTGGTGGTCAAAATAGCGTAAAACCGATGGCTGCAAGAGGCAAGCACCCGAAGAAACTGGCGATCTATGGGGAGGCCTATGTTAAGCAGTGGACGTCTTCAAATTATTATATTATAATTATTATGTAGTTTATAATACTTAGATAATTATAATAGAATCATCCCAAAAAAAATCGTAGTGATAGATAAATTCATCTAAAATACTGTTACCACAGATATTAAAATAGTAGCACCTACCTACGCCATATAAACCGATCCAATAACAAACAGGTAACTCCTAAACAAAACACCAAATCATATTCCAAAATTCATCAACAAACAACAACTTAGAGCACCCTATATCACAACGTCCAAGAAATTGCTTGACGGTCAAAATATCTTAGTTATGACCACTCCTGTCCGGCACACGGCTTACGTTTGCCAACTTACCCCCCTAACCCCTGAGGCATAGTTATCCCACCCCCTGAGGCTCCCCACCCTTGGTTATTAATAAATCTATCTGTGCATATTCCAAAGACAGTGGCGATTTTGGCTATTGAAATGGATTTCGGAGTTGGACGTTATCAGGACAATGATTTTGATACACTTCTGATAGTTGGGGGAGATTTGGAGACAACGGAAGCGGTAGTCTGGCTTCGAGAGGCTGTTACAGCTTTTATTTCAAGTCTTTTTTGTTGTTTTTTTTTTGTTTTTGTGTGTTTAAATTTGACCACGAACCGGAAGACGCAGCGTAGGCCGGTGGACCGATGATCTGCTGAAAGCCGTGGGGAGCCGATGGATGCAGGAGGCGGGTGGCCGATCAAGGTGGCGCTGTTTGGGGGAGGCCTATGTTCAGCAGTGGACGTCTTCGAGCTGTTATTGATGATGATGATGATGAATTTCGATTGACCGTGAGGTCCCGGATGAGTAGCACCATCCCATTTCTTCCCGTCGGTGCCGTATGAGATGGCTAAAGGAAATGAGCAGCAGCTTTCTACTAGGTCCATTAAAATCTTCCTCGATCACCAAGCCATGCGTGGTGATATGGCAAGGTTGAAATTCTCGAAGACGCCAGCTCAGTTTCGAGATCATGTGGCTGAGCCTTATATTTTTACCAAAACTTCAATACTTTGGTACCTTTGCTAGTTCTCTACATAATTAGCCTTTACTTTACTTGAGAGACATCTTGCAAAAGTGCCCTTGTCATTTAGCAATTTTGCCGCAAGACATTTTGCCTAGCTGGTCATTCTGCAACTAAGATAATTTGTTTTCGGCTTTTACAATCCAGACCAAAATAATTGTCATATTTTATGTAGGAGTACAATAAGAACTCTCGCTAGCATTAGCAGTATTGGTATGCTATCAATAGTACTAATGAAACTAATTAGTGGTATTAGTGACAATAACTTAGAATACGTAGCCGATATGGTCAGCCGATAATGACTACATTATTTTCTTAACGTAACTTACAGAATACCCCGCCCCATCGAATTGAAATCAAAATTCATCACACACTTGCCTAACTAAATTGCGGGTAGAGCAAGACGTCGGACCGGCCACCCTGAGATTTCAAACGGACAAAGCTGTCTTACGTCTGTATATGTATGTATTCTATGTACATCCATCTGACTGTATAACCAGGTTGTATAATCTGTATTCGTGTATTTTATAGCTGCTTTATTTGGCTGTGCAATAATTTGATATTCAGGGTTAT
Source organism: Ennomos erosarius (assembly GCA_963580505.1). Classification (NCBI taxonomy): domain Eukaryota; kingdom Metazoa; phylum Arthropoda; class Insecta; order Lepidoptera; family Geometridae; genus Ennomos; species Ennomos erosarius. Next base: position 10,642,047 of record OY756987.1, read on the forward strand.
TAATGGTGATCATTTTCTTTCACGGTGTTTACATAGTGGGTATTGGCACAGATATTAAAATTGTAGTTACCTACTAGTATAGGCTTGGGCTATAATATAGCCTATATAGGTTCTAATGACTCCACCTTACCTTCCAAAGGTTGTCTAGAATAAATCACCGTCATTCAAAAAAACATGCGTGCTAGCGTTCATAATAAAAATTGGAAAATTTAAAATGTGAAACAATTAAGAGTTCTTAGGATCCTAACGAACATTTCAAATACTAATGACGGTAAACAAAATTGTTTTTTCTCGATTTTTCAGTATTGCATATCAAAAACATGTCTATTTCAATGTATTTCCAATGTGATGATTTTCACCCAAAAATTTTAATTTGATCTATGCCTAACTCAAAAAACTAACCGATATGCAATCAAAACCATAATAGTTTATGTGGAAAACGTCAAACTATTACAACGAAAGCCGCCAATAAAAAGCAACCGCTCCAAACACAGATCTAAAATCAAAATTAGCCTCACACCTTCCCACTGACCACCGCCCAGAGGTCAGGGGGTGTTGGGTGCGAGGGAGGCGGGTGGTGGTCAAGGAGTCACCAGCTCATCCCGAGTTCCAATACATTTCATATTCCGTTGACAGAGGCGCAATAATAATGCGCTGCCCGTGTAAAAGCAAGTCTTAGTTGATTCCTGTGGATAGTTGATCCTACTGGATAGGACTTATTAATTTTTTTTTAGGATTCCATACCCAAAGGGTGTAATGCACTAAGCCTCCACTGCCCGTCCGTCTGTTCGTCTGTTAACAAGCTGTATCTCATGAACCGGACAGGTAAACAATTGAAAAAAGATTATTGTGACTCAACAGCTGTCCTATCCAATATCTTTATTCTGCATACACTCTTACAATGGAGAAGGAAAACGTCATCAGGAAACCAGATGTTCAAGAATCACACACTTCGAGTACATGATGGTCAGTCGCTACTAAGTAAGACTTTAAGGACACACGCACCGCCAGCATGCACATCTGCACTAAAGGTTGACAGCTCTCAAGTTCGCATATATCTCTTTATAGGGCTTACCAAAATGCTGTGCAGTAGGTATGTCATAGTGGAATAATAAAATTGCGAACTTAGCTTTCCTTTTGGCCAACGTGCTACGTCTTCCACTGCATCGTCGCTTAACATCAGGTAAGTTGCAATCAAATGGTGGCTTATTTGTACATAAAAAAAGTGTTAAACTTGTTACAGCCTACGCTCATGTCTCTTCCATCAACTTTACATCCAAACTGACCAATAGTTGGACATAGTTGAATTTGAAGATGTTAGGAATTTACGAGTCCCATCCCATGGCTCGGACCATAGAGTATCCTAAATTCGCTGGCCGATTGCTTGGCAACGAATATCTTACGTAACTAAAGATTACCCGAATAATTATTGGATTGGACTAATCTAGCTTGTGATGCTGTATTTATATGATATGTAGTTGTCGTTTGGAGACAAAACTGAGCAATATGCAACTTTAGCATTTGAATGTTTTTTGCCATCGCGTTTTTCAAACCAGTCTAAGGACGTGAGTGATAATGTGATCTGTGGGCCTAGCATGAACACTTACGCGCGCGTAAGTGTAACGTTAACGTAAGGCGGTTGTATGGCATTCGATCAGCGCTCCATACAACTGCCTTACGTTAACGTTACACTTACGCGCGCGTAAATATTCGTGCTAGGCCTACTGTTATAGGCAGCCTTAAGGCGCTGAATGCTCCCAAATCGACTATTTTGAACGTATCTCAAAACGTATACCATTTACAGGATTGAAAAAAAATGCACGTTAATACTGGTCATATCTTCTTTCCATCTGCCGAAACCGAAACACGTTTACGAAAAGTTTTCTTGATAGAAAAAAATCGTGAAGTGACCTCTAAAAAATCATTCAAACGTCCTAAAATGTTTCATTATAATAAGACACCCCATTGAAATAAATCATAGTGATAAGCTATGTTTCAATGCATCCGTCTATAAGCTTATTTTTTATAACAGTAAGCATTTCTTTTATAACTAATTATTTGTATCCAAAAATGGAATAGTCGAAGTGCAACGCAACGTAATCGCCATATTTTTACTATTCATAAAGCGACTCTATGAGGTACAAAATAAGTTTCAAGTTTGTCTGCTGTAATAAACGTGCTCGCATTGGGTCCTGTCAGGGTCTTAACGCTTAACATCCGGTGAACGACACTTCTTTTATTTACATTAAAAAACACATCAACTGCCGGAAGAGGTACACTGGTTGATCAGATCACAGTCCTCCTCGATAAAACGCCCACTTTAGAAGCTTATCATACAGGGGGTTGGCCATTATCACCACGCGCAGAAGATTTTAATGTACCGAGGAGAACGTTGCCCAACTCTGGATATTTCATTTTAGCCGGCTCACCGGAAGATACAGGGTCGTGGTCCTTGTTTCAATGACCCAGTGTCATTAATATCAGTTTCTGAGTTAAAGCATTTTGCGAGATTCCAAAGTTCGCTTTCTATACTTTTCTGGCACTACAATACAAACTTTATACCATGAACAAACGGTGACCTGTATAGCTACATAAGTAGGTACCAAATCACCTCGGACCCACACAAAGACCCTTAGCAAACTGGAAGACCACAGTAATTGTCCGAAAATTAGCTACAACCGCATATAAATACATTAAGATAATCTAGTTTCATGTGTGGTTCAAGTTGTAAATGCAAAGCGGCTAGGTACAATTATTTATTTACCTTTTTTATATCATTTCGTCATCAGCATCACCATCATCATCAGCCTAGTAATAAAAATATTTATTGCGCCTCATACAGCATTTTAAAAGGTACGAAAGCTTTTCACTGGGAAATTACTAGGTAAATGCAGTGCACTCACTAAACCTTTGTTACATGGCTCAGATAAACTCATAACAATTGTAGTTTACTTAGTTTTTTTTTTATTATTTTTTTCTGATTTTCGATATCTATGATACTCTTAAGTCCGTTATCTTGTTTTTTTCCTAGGCCGCTAAAAAAATATAACTCTTTCTTTTATCCGAAAATTTCAAAACGCTACCTCCTATGCCTTCTCCCACAACAGTGCGGGTACAAGAGACCGGTAACTCAAACAGAGAGTGGGTCTATCCAGTGCGACTCGTACAAGATAACTCGTGGGCTTGCGTTATCCTACTTCTGATGGAGAAGTTAGGAACTGGATTGCTGTAGATAAAGATTGTAAAGATAAAGTTGTCGCTTGGCTTTATTTGTGTAGATTTTTACTTTTTAATAACTATCGACTATAGGCGGTCCGCTGCCGCGCATTCGGCGCTGGGGTCACCGAATATTTTTTTTTGGCGGGAACTCCAGCCGCGCGCGCGCCTCGTTCGGAATAATCGGCTTTTGTGCCTCTAGTTCTTCTTTTCTATAACATATACTCTACTCTTGTTTTACGAAATATTTTTTTGTACGAAATTATAAGCGATGACATACTATTTTTTTGTTTTATTTAATTAAAAGACATATAATTGCATCCTATGACATAAAAATATTGTCGTTTAATGACCAGCAGGAATAACCGAAAATTGTTATAAGCACCTAGGTACCTTACTTAACATTCTTGCGTATATCATAGGGTTAATTGGTAGGTAGGTATTAGGATTTAGGACTAATTACGATTCACACATGACTCAATCGCGCTAAATACATTATGGTTACACGTAAGACAACAATATTAACATTTAGATGACATATTTTTTTTTATTTAAACTAGGTATGTGTTCAATTCGCGAGAATCTAAGAAATACTAAGAAATTGGGCTTAATGTGTAGTCACATCACTTAATTATAAATCAGGCCTAAGAAGAGAGGAGTCGTAGCAAAAAGTTTTTGAGAAGCATCATTTTTTTCATTTCAGCACGATTGTAAAAGTTTCCCACTGACGTCACACACTTTTTGAGAACTCCTTCAAAATTAATTACCTGACATAAACCGTACACTATCAAACCTCCTTCGAAGCTAAACAAACACTTAACCCTTCTAGAGACAGTGAAAAATACTCGGAGTCGTCAAGTAAAACGCACCTAATTTAAGGAGCCTACCTTATCTTTGTGTAAGTTCGACGTCGGGCGTCATTTGTCTTCGTCAGCGCTGGTCGGTGATCATTTATGCCACAGCACACCCTACCCTTTAGTTAGAGATATACGAAACAAAGTTTTATAGAGCCGAGCAAGGATGTGAAGTCTAATAATTTCATTTCAATCGCAATCAACTTTCGTGATCCATAGAAGAAAAAATGTTTTGTTCGAAACCAGTTGCAAATAAAAAAAAATCTGTTGAAGATGATTTCAAATTATTTCGAATATTGAAATCGGAAGGAAAAATTGAACTGTTGAGAATAAACTCTTGGCACAAAATATTTAACGTTGGAAAGAAGTTCCACCAGAAAATCTTAATTTAAATAACATATTACGAATAAAGTCGGTATTTAAAAAAAATCCTGTACTCAAACCTCAAACACCAAATATTATTATACAAGTTTTTTTTTTTTTTAAATTTGGGCTACACACATAGTGTATTTAGCCAGTGTCGAGTATTATATTTTCATCGTGTTATAATATATTTCACGAAAAGTCATGTCCTAGTCATAGTCATAGTCTAGTCGAAGTCAGGTAGTCATAGTCCAGTCTAAGTCATGCTCCAGCAAAGTGGTGGCAACTTTACTAGAAGCTTCTATGGAGTTTTGGAAGCAACACGAAAAATCTCGTTTCACCACATTATATCACTTGCCATCACTCATGCTCGTAATTCAGCACTTAATGCGTAAAACGCCACCAATTTTAAACATTAACACTGGAAAAAGCAAAAGTTTTGAAAAATAATACAATGCAACGACGTGAACTTTTCCGCGTTCCCGCCAAAACTCATTATACAAGTTTGTCACAATTTTCTTACGTATATTCAAAACCACAAACATTTTAACCGCTTGACCTCTATTCGCAACCTACTAGGGGTGTGTTTCCGTTGATATATCACACTGCTACTTGTAAAAAGACTTATCAGCCATACCATGTTTGACTTTTAAAACCTTCTTCTACTGGTGATGTGATATGTAAGGAATGACACAGAAGTTTCTCGAAGGAAATTGCAAGAACTCAAGCGGGATATGCAGTGACCTTGCGTTTTTACGCGTCAACGGTTGAGTGATAGATAATTTACTAGTGTTTTGTAAGGAAGAAATAAAATTGAGACAGCAAGAACCTCTAGTTACCATATGAGGCGCCTAAGGGAATATCCAGGTAATGGTTAGCAGCATTGGTACAGTAAAATCTTCTTCGATCACCAAGATTCCTGCCAATTGTGATTATGGAAAACCGTATTATATTCGGCGAATCTTTCCAAATCAATAAGCGTTTGTGCCTAGTTAGTTACATGTTATCACTTTTGTCATTGAAAATATCTTCAACCTCAACACACGTGTTCTGGCAGCGTTAATCGTTTGTACGTCCACAGTTTGAATGGGATCCGATGGAAATTTAAAGAAATGTTTTGTGGCATCAGTTGCAAAAAAATCTTGGGCGGGATCCGTTGGGTAGACTATATTCAAAGTGTAAAGTGTAAGTGTCTTGTCTGCTTGTTTTTTTTTATTGTGTGGCTTTCATGCCTAATAACTACTAAATCGATTTTTATGAACTTTTGCACACAGACAACATTATGAGTTTGCTATAACCGGAGTAGTTACAGGGAGTAGGAAAATCGGTTATAGCAAACTCCGGGGCTCCACCACAACTCTTGCAAGTTCAAAAGACAATCTCCACTTTCCAACTCCCTCTATAATTGGCTTGACCGTATTTGCATACATCTACCTCCAACGTTTGTTTTTCAAATCCGCTACGGTCCGGTGGCCAACAATAACTTGCTCAAGATGTTTCGAGCAGTTAATTCAGTTTGCTTTGATAAGGGTCTGACCCTCTCAAGAATGGTTCTTCAGGTAGTCAAAATTAGGACAAATATTGGAAGTAAGAGTGTTTTGATATTGGTGTTAGAATTGTTTTAATTTCAGGGTATTTGATATGATATAAGGCATTTTCCTAGTCAGATACTGAATGACTGACAGACTGACGACATACAGACCAAACCATCGAGATTTTTTGAATGGAATCGTTTTTTGGACGGGCTGATAGTGTTGATCTCTACCGACCTTTATAACGTCACTGCTCACTGGACAGGCGCATAAGGTGCCCAGTCATTAAAAATGGAAAGCAACTAGCTCAAAAACATCCCTGTCCTGAAACCCTTTGGCAATATAAATGTTCCTGTCCCTTCCATAGGTCGAGATGACAAGGATCGCAATAGCTTCACTGTATCATGTAAGAAAGTGTATGCAAAGAAATGACTTACAAACCAAGAAAGTGAGCACCGCAATCACAAGAGCAGCATAATTATAAATTCCTCGTCACCCGGCAACGGTGGAACAATGTAGTTAATCCATCAGGCCAGTCCTCGGGCGTGGGAGATAAGACAAGGGCCGTATCCACGCCACCCCAGTCTTGGCCACCCTTTGGTGAGTGAGGAGTTTAGATGGGACAAATGGTCGTTGCGTGAAAATGTACCTAAGATTTAAGAAGCAATTTTTATTGTGTTGTGTATTTTATGAACAATTTTTTTTTTGTTGAATAGGCTTGCGCTTGAACAGTATCTCACCAGGGCGGTTATTCTCTATGGAAGCACAGATTCCACACGATTTGAAACCACGTCGTTATCGTGTCTTGTTCAAATCGTGTCACAGCGTTAGAAATACCTTCACTTTACATTAAAATTATCTTTATTTTGAATAAAATATATTGACATAAGTGGTCATATCTTTAGACGTGTTGATGTTTCGGAACGCGTCTCACTAGAACATATGATATTTGCCAGTTCAAATCCTGCCAATTCCAAATTCATTTCACGCGGTTTCGTTTTCATTTCATAGAGAATTGTCTTTTAGAGATTTCTTATCTAAGACAAGGAATTCGCGTCGTTTCAAAGTAAGGAATCGATACGGAATAATGGCCCTGATGATAATTGACGATGTGGTCTAGCATGTAACGCGCTTGCCTAGAAGATACCTATTCACTCTCGATTTGAAGACCCAAGATTGTAGTTTCCGGGAAATACAATACGTTTTTTGCGATTATAGAGAAAGGATAGCACTGTATAGATGTTTTTAATAATTAAATTGAAATATGTGTTGAGTGCTACCTACTGGTGGGCTGGAATATTTTGGCTTGGACTTTCTATTGTCAACGCAGCCAGTATAGTCAAAATGATAGAGTAGAGTAGTATTAGCTAAGTATTCAGTAGTAATTGGTATTTTTAGTAGTAATAACGCCACTACAGTCATCAAAACCCCTAAACTTTGATGTAAGAAAATAAACAGTATGTATGTTAAATTTTATTGCGTTTTAGTAAATAGTGTATAAAAATTTGATGTAAAATTGTTCAATGACTGCGTTTAAGATATCTTTACAACTGTGTTAAGATATTAATTAAAAATGATGCTAATGCTGATTATGTTACAGTTACTGAAAACAAACAAACATCAAACAAACAACAAGCAAACATCTACAAATATTTGTCCTCACAGAAGCCAAACATTATTGGGCACTTTATTCAACAGAACAGTCCTTCTCACCTCTTTACAACCACTGACCATTTCAAAGTCCACCCTTCTCAGATTGTGACGTCCACCTGAGTCCGTCGTATGAATATTAATTCAACCATATCTTGACCCCTGCCCAGCTGTGGGCTGTGGGCAAGAAGCCGTCTTGACTTGTATGAATGCCTTAGCGAATAATTGATTGGATGCTCCAACGAGCCTTTGATTTGAAATGTAGGATTGTGAGTTTGCATAGATTAATATTTCTTTAGTTTCGTTAGATCTATTTGGAAATCTGAACATTACCTATAATAAGTCGTTTATTTCAGACAACAACCTTATAAAATAAACATAGGCCTATTTATATTTGATTCCGCAATTTTATGCGTATAACAGATATTTAACATAAACGATAACACTAACCGGCGAAGCGTGGGCGGTTATAGTCAGCAGTTAAGTAACGTCATTTAACAATTATCAGATGATTCAACAATTTTTTTGCCTAACCGGTACTTGACCTGAAATGCCCATGATTGTTATTGCTAAAGTAAGCTGGTGCAACCCCCCTAACATACATATTGAATAGTGCAGCGGGCTCAAATATCATTATAATTTCACAAATTTACGCCACTACTTAAATAGTCGCACTACTGCAGTCTGACACGGCCGGTCTTTCAGCCGCTTAGATCGTTCGACAATTTCAACTTATTAATTTTTATAGTGTAGGTACAGGTTAAATTTGTATTTAAGAATAACAACGTATATAGGCAACGTTGTTTTATATGTATAACTTAGGGAAAACTTATGTTATGTTATTAAAGGGGCCCGATCCTAAATCCACAGCATGTTCGGTCAAGTGAGAGTCCGTAATTAGAGATCTCTTAATTGGCAGCCGATAGTTTGGATCCCAACCCGACTCAAAACGCGTGATAGCGTTATTTAAAAGAAAATATTAGAAATTAATATTCGTAACTACTTAATTAAGAAATTTTATGTAAGTCGGACCGATATGGGGAAGAAAAGGTCATAAATAGCGAACCGAAAGACGCAGCGTAGATACCGGCCCTCTACTAGGTGGGCCAACATCAACAATCTAGCGCCATGAAAACTGCAGGGAGCCGATGGATGCAGGAAGCCACCAGCAGCTCAAAGTGGCGCTCTTTAGGGAAGGCCTACATATGTTCAGCTGTGGACGTTGTGTTGTGGAGGATGGCATAAGTCGCATTTTTTGATCAATGATCAGGCTTGCTCTTTATTTAAGTTTAAACAAGTAACTTTCTTCTACCTTGAAAGCAAGGTTAAATAAAACTGAGTTCACACTACACAAGTGCGCTAGCCATAAACTGGGATCACACTATCGTTTAAGTTTCTCACAAAACTGGCTATTTCGTGTCGAGCGTTTAGCATTAAATATATGTTTTACCACCTTATAAAGATCGCGTCCGAGATGCACCCCAGGCGCAGCGCACGAAGCGACGCGTACACAACGCAAGCAGATGTAGCCTGAGAGCCAGGTGCTGAAAGTTTAATGTTAACAGCGGCAGCGTGCAGTAATGTTCTGATATCAAAGCGCAGGACAACGTTGATACCTTTTGTTACTGAAATAACAATCTGAATCCACTGAAGAAAATTTGAATGAGGTTGTAAAGCATTAGAAAGCAGGGTTGTAGCGACCACCGTGCCATGGTTTGATCATGTTCGTTATTCACAGAGAGAGACCCATCCTCTCGCATAGCAAGTCAACGCTTCCAACTAAAGATCGAAACAAACCAGTGCGATTTGTGGCCGCTGACCACAGTGAGCTCTAATGTGAGAGCTAACGTCTTTCAGTTCATGGTCGCCACTCAAGAACCTTTCTTCCCCAATGGTTGTTGGTTCTGCTAGCAACGTGTCCCGCCCACTGCCTTTAGCTGTAATTGCTACAGAGTTGCTCAGCCTTTTGTGGAAGATATTTGCAACCTTTAAACCTTTAACTGTCACCACACAGTAGGTACCTAATTGTAGGATAATTTTTGATCCTATTATATCTTCGTATATTTTGCCGTACAAAATTTAATCAAGCTAACTACTCACCGAAAAATTAAGCTATGATGAGCATTCGTTTTTCTTTGTAAGTTAATTAAGTGACGCGCCGAACCAAAAACTTGGTGTTAAAATTTTCAATGTGCATTTAAACCGCAGCACATAGATTTATATATCAGGATATGCCCGAAGGAACATTTTATTTTGTCAAAGGCGTGGGAAAAGTCAGCGCCATCTATTAGATTTCGCGTGAACTACGACAAGTTGATAAAATTAGGTGCCTATCGCTGCCATTATGTTCGTCAATGTTTATGTTTACAATGATTATTCCAAATATAAATTCGATTATTTTGTTACAAAACAGAGTGTAATATTGAAAATATTGAATTACTTGGGGTAAGAAACTTGGTCTTTCTTTTTACTGCACTTTTGAGTATAGATTGTGCAACCCTTCAGAATACAACTTGGCATATTTTGTTTGTGACATTCGACCGATGCCTTCTAACTTCCATCACAGACTGAGCGCTAGTGGATGCCAATCTGTGAAATTGGCTCCCACTTTGAAGCGACGTTTTAACCTGTCATTAGGCATGTCCTTAATATATAGGTCTATGCCGCAGCACCATAGTATGGCTCCTAGTCTAAACTACCATCCACACGTATGCAAGTGTGCGATTACATGTGACTATAACCATGTGTGTGTGTAGAATGCAAGCCGTGACTCCCCACTGGAAGTTTACGGACTAGGGTTGCTAACCTTACGTCCAATACTTACTAACATTCGTATTTTTTGATGATTAATTGTCATTTACCATGAAATCCTTGCCGTAAGAATCATCATCAACAGACAGGCCTTCCCCACAGAGTGCCACTTTCAGCGGCTGGTCCTAGTGGAAACAACGCAAATAGAGAAGCGTCAGACCAAGTCACCGGTGCGTGCCGTAAATGCCAGCTAAGGATAAAGCCTTTTCTCCGGCTCATTTTTGCAGCTGCCAGCCAATTTATAAACGACTTTAAAAAATGAAGAGGTTATACTATCTTCTGTACTGCACTTATTGTTTTATGCATAGAATGTTACTTTCTATCTCTGTGGTTTTATTCTAAGGGTTTTTTGGAGGTTTATCGGATATTTACTCAATAATAGACAGTATTGTTAATTAAATTTTTGACAAAATGGTAGCGCGTAAGTTCGTCTCACTCTAACAGCGATGACAAGTTTTCTTGCGGTGCGCATGCTCAGCCATCTGGTATCAAGAAGTTCGTAAGCCGTTTTAATTTTACCCCATTTTTTAAATTAACCGGATTCTAATTTAATTTTTATAATTTTTAGGTAAAATCATTTGCCATTGACCATTTGGTACCGTCAAGCCAAGCGCCATTAAGTGTAGCAAGCAGATTTACATTAAAAACACAAATAAATACATACCCGCATCCCTAATGCCAGTTTAACACTTTAATGCCGGGTACACACAATCAGATATTTGTTTTAAATTATGGTAATAAAATGTCGGCGCGAGTCACGAGCAAGTGAGCGAGTGCGCGCGCGCCGCCGAGCGAGCGGGATGAGCGAATTGGATCTGGAATCGTTTTGAGCGAGATTAGACGGCTTAACGAACGCTGGTTTTACACGGAATATTGCTTAAGCAATTTGTAGCTGTTACAGGTTTAGAAATAAGATAATAAGAGAGGCCATTTTTAGCTTAATTATGGACTACACTCCATGTTAAAGGAGGACTATCTATGGGCACATACTGGGCATCATCTTATACTTTGTTTTGTGCCAAGTTCCTGACGATGACATTTTCTATACTTAATTTAATATAGACCATAGGTAGTTATGCCCAAAAAAATACGTGAAAACGAATGCATTCTTTCACCAATGAAACAAATTGACAATGTCAATGAACTCCGTGGCTGAGGCTGTACAATTCAATACTAACATATTTCCTCTAGCTACATACCATTATCTTGTCGCACTAGTGAAGTAATGGTGCCAGCAAAGTAGATTGGGATACCACGGACCATGGTTAGCAACACCATGGTACCACCTGGGCCTTTATTCTCTATCGATCCCTTACTTCAAATACACGCGAATTTCTTGTCCTACATACGAAATCTGCAAAAGTCTATTCTCTATGAAACGAAAACAAAACCGCGTGAAATGAATTTGGAATTGGCGCGATTTGAACTGTCAAAAATCATATATTTTACCGAGACGCGTTCCGAAACTTCAACACATCAAAAGATATGATGACCACTTATGTCAATATATTTTATTCAAAATAAAGTTAACTTTAATGTAAAGTAAAGGTATATCTAACGCTGTGACACGATTTGAACAAGACACGATAACGACGCAGACGTGGTTTCGTATCGTGTGTAATCTGTGTTTCCCTAAAGAATTGGTGCTACGACTTGGAGGTACCTTGGTTATTAACCACCACTACGATGAGGTGGTATGTGGTCATACCAATATAGGACACTATAGCAGTGTCCTATACTAACTATGACTCTATCTGTAACTCAAAGTCATTCCACCAGAAAATCCTCGCACAGTCTCCTGACACAATTAAACGCGTCTAAATCCAGCTATATATCAAAACCTAAAGGTAAGTTAGAAAGGGTTATATAATTGGAAGGGGGTGGGGGTGGGAGGGGGTGGTCAGTGTTTGTGATTTGTAAATGGGCTCGGACCTTAGCCCTTCCTGAAGACGGGATATATCACGTAGCCGTGAGATAACTTTGTTTAGGAATCTGTATGGAGGTGATACAACGGTGTTGGTATTGATTAAACTTTACTTAGATTTCAAAAGTTTTACATAATTGGTTAAGTAGAACTGTCCAATCAAGTAGGTCCGACTTCTACAAAGAGGTCCAAGAACTGACAACCGATAGGGAAGGTTCTCGAGTGGTGACCACGAATTGGAAGACGCAGCATATAGGCTGGTGGCCATCCACTAGGTAGACCGACAATCTGATGAAATTCGCGGGGAGCCTTTGGATGCAGGACCACTCAAGGTGGTGGTCTCTAGGGGAGGCCTATGTTCAGCAGCTCACTTGATGTTAAGCGACGATGTACTTGGCACGTTGGCTTATGAGGAACATGTTCATTCTAGTCTAAAAGAGACACAAATTAAATGTACTTTTAGGAAACAAGAGCGTTGGGAGCGGTTTTGATCAGGTCGTTGGCCCACCTAGTGGGGGGGCCGGTTTATTCCATCCTATGGTATAAAAAATGTACTTACATAAACAAATTTCACCGATGGGGAAGAAAGGTTCTCGAGTGGCGACCATGAACTGGAAGACGCAGCGTAGGCCGGCCCCCCACTAGGTGGACCGACGACCTGGTGAAAGCCGCGGGGAGCCGATGGATGCAGGAGGCGAGCAGCCGCTCTAAGTGGCGCTCCCGGGGGGAGGCCTATGTTCAGCAGTGGACGTCTTCAGGCTGTTAATGATGATAAAATATTTCACACAACATCATCTTGCCTCAATGAGCATTGAGCTTGTAATACTTTTTCAATTTTCGAGACATGAACCCATGACCAGTTAAAACGGGTCTCTTCGCGCACAGAAATGTATCAAAACATAACTTTGACTATCCTCGACGTTTCAACTAAGTTACAATGGCCGTGGTTTGAGCTTTCTACTTCGAACTCTGTTCTCTGACACAGTATTTATAACTATTATCTATACATATAATAAAACTGTAGAGATAAAAAAATCTGTAAATGCCAGATATCGAAAAAAAAAATGACACAGGGTGGCTTGAAATTTTTCGCTGATCACGTTAAGCTACTTTTTAGACATTTTGTCTGTTTGTTTGTTTGTTTGTTTGTTTGTTTGTTTGTTTGTTACGGCACAAGTCCGAAAATACTGAACGGATTTTCATGCGGTTTTTACTAATAAGCTTAGAAAAACCCGGCGCAAAACATAGGATATATTAAATTTTATACATCGTTAATTTTTTTTTGTGAAAATGATTAAGATTTCATTATGAAACGGAACGGGATTTTAACAAGATGGCCGCTTCAAGGCCTCAAGGTAAGTTTTTTGTCTTATATTTTGGCTTAACAAATAGTGTAGGTATTTAGCCAGTGTCAAAAGGTAAGTTATATTTAGGCTACTAACCATAGATGAAAGAAAAAAAATGTTACTCTGCTACACTGCTACTGACGGTAATTTTATCTCGGGTTTATCCGGTTGCACAGATTAAAGAAAAAAACTCTGTTACTATTATGGCACGGCTTCATATACGCCCGAACCTTCGCTGTTGAGTTGGCGCGCAAAAACATCTCTGTTGACTATCCTCGATGTTTTTGTAGCGCCCCAACCTGGACACACAGTCAATCTGTTTGCCTGCTGCGCGACCGACGTGGGCTAAATAAAATGGAGGAAGCAGTAGCGTTATATTGCATGTCGGCGAATAAATATGTTTTACAAACTGTGAGAGTATTATTTGTGATTACAAAAATAAATTGTAATAGATTTAATTTATAATTCCTTATTAATATGAAGTAAAACCAATTTTTTTTTATTTGTCTGTTTATCTGTCCCTTTGAATACGGACCACGGTTATTATAGTGGCAACAGAAATATATCATCTGTGAAAAATTCAACAGTCTAACTATCACGATTCATGAGTACATCCTGGTGGACAGACCGACAGACAGACGGCCAGCGGAGGTTTAGTAATAAGAATTTACTCTTTGAGTACGGAACTCTTATATTTTTGTATTTCATTCTGAACAATCCCCACTGCACTAAGCAATAAGGAAGTAATTTACTGCATGTTTAACAACAGTAAATAACAATTGGTGCGCCTGCATTACCGGTAGTGTATCACACATTTCGGGCTACGGCGAAATACAACGCGCGATAACTTCTTGCAATCTTCGATGCAATGCAGATTAGAGAAAAACAATGTGTTCATTATGTATATACCCAAAAAAATCATATGTATTTACATATAGATAAGTTTTTTCGTTAATCTGTGGTCTAAACTAAAAAAAGAGGATAGGTATGAAAACCTTCTTGAATATGAGCACGACACAGAGAACAAGGAGTTTAGAAAACTAAAAATTTCTTAGACTTTTTTTTTATAAGTTTTAAGGCTTCACGCGATATCATATTTAGCCAATATTGAAACACAACTAAATTATTATTCATGTTTTCGATTTATTGGGTTCTGGAGAGGGCAAAATTCTTTATTGGCGATCTGGTATTATGTATTAGTTTTCAAAAATCTACTACGCTTTACCATTCGAAATAAGTATTTAAAATTGTATTTATAGTACCTATAGCTTAACCTTTAGTAGTAACATATTCAGTAATCTGTGCCCATTGACCCTTGCTTTTGCTACGCATTGTAAACCCTTTTTTATTTTGGCATTAGACAAAATTTATATTTAGCCAACGATAGGAAGTATTTTATAAAAACTGTTTAAAAGGGTAGGTACTTAGACTTTTTATAATTATTCATAAGGCTTCACACGATTATCATACTTAGCCAATATTGAAGCATACATTTTTATTCAAGTTTTCGATGTATGGGGTTTTGGCGGGAGTAATGTTCTTTATTGGCGATCTGGTAAAATGTATTATTTACATGAACTTACTACACGTTACCATTCTAATTAGGTAGATAAAATTATTTTTGCGCTGCTGCTACATTCTTGATCAACCCCAAGGAAGTTTTAAGGTATCTGGGGGTCTAGCAAAGAAACCAACCACTAACGCTAACTCCAAAATGTACTAGGATGACATTTCGGAAATCGCTAACTTTTCCACAGCTAATGTCATTTCAATACAGTTTCGGAGTTAGCGTTTGGCGTTAGCGTTAGTGGTTGGTATCTTTGCTAGACCCCCTGTAGTACTTATAGCTACTTAAGTTATATACCCTTATCATTGCTACGCATTTTAAACCTTTTTTATTTTGGCATTAAAGTAAGCCGGAGGTGCTATTATTTGTATTTAGCCAATGATTAGAAATATTTGATGAAAAATGTTTAAAAATGGTAGGTACTTAGATATAATAAATAATATGTAGGTATTCATTATGGCAATAAAATTGTATCCTCGAATTAACAACATGGCGCGTAACGTTCGTTCGTTTTTGATTTGTTCTTCTTCTTCTTCTTCTTCTTCTTGCATGTTGAAATAAGTTTTTAATATTTAAAATATTTTAGATCTGTGGGCTTTTAAATAAGCCACGGGAGCATAAAATGATTGATTACTCGGTTACTTCAAGAAGGTTATAGTTATAGTAGGCTAGTAACTTTGGGTGTGAGTAATAATTATGTAATGACGATTTAACCTACTTCCTCACTTTCATCACTAGGTAGGTATGTTGGGAATGAGACAGCGTGGAAAATAGTGGACATAATATAATAATTATAACTGTCGTTTCTTTAAGGAGTGGTGGTTTAGTATTAGTAATTCCTAATTAGTATTAAGAAAATTAATTATGTACGCGTCGTACAGGTAAATGCATATCTCCAGCAATTTATAAACCTATTATTGACACTGGCTGTGTGTAGGTAGTTAGGAACTCAATTCGTATGGATCCAAACTTAAGAAGGTAAAAAAAATGTGGTAAATGGAAAAAAAGCGCGCGGATAATAATTATGTAAAACTGAGCAAAACAGGATCATCGTGTGTGATTCTTCCATATCTTTCTAAACTGTACCTGCCTGCTTAGGTAACTACTACCTAAACAAAACTTACTGAAACTTCTGTTAAAGACCTGAGTGAAGTGATGATGATTTCTTTTTTTTGTACCTAATATGAAGAGGTACTTATAAAATTGTAGTTTTTTGTTTGAAACTTCTTTTACTGTTATAAATCTATATTAGACTCAAAACATTTAATTTTAGGTAATGGCTTAAATAGCTTCCACTCAACGCTATGCTTGTGTTATACCTATACCTATGCTAATACAGGTTACTGTACTGTGCTCAGCTTCGAAAAGATTTAGTGGATTTTGTTGTTTGGTACGAAATGCATGATCTATTATTAGACTATAACGTAAAAATAACATGACACAAGCGTGCGAAGCCGCGGGCAAAAGCTAGTCGTACCTATAATAATTCGGACAAACAACTCTATAAACTTCCCTTACAAGGAATACCCCTTTACAATTGTCTGACGAGATATCTTAGGGGCACAAAGGTTCCCGCAAATTGCCAAAGTAAGTGTAACGTCCGAACAGAAATACATTATCTGGACTTGAAGGGCGGTGGCGATCCTTAGATTTATCGTTTCGGACCTCCGCGGGCCTGGTTCCATTTCCGAGTATTGTTTGCCGTTTAGGTATGTTTGGTTTTACGTCGAATTTACCTTTTCAAGGCAAAGAGTTTAAAATACAAAAAATAATATAAACTAATGTTCTCAGCATACAACTACAAAAAGTGCTTAATGTTAAAAAAGAACATCTTCAAACACTGTTTTGATTGACAACAGCGACCTGAAAGGTTTCAAAGCAGCATTCAGCGTGGGATTATACCTGCTCACTCAACACGATTTTGTACGAATAAAAACAAATGAATATAGTGCAACAAACTCGGTAATCTCGACATGTCGTTTACCTACCTACTAGTGGTTCACTGTTCACCTACGTATTATATGGGTATTCCACATGCACCTTTTTATAGTATCTATACCCAATGTGTGAATCACGAGTTATTACTGGAACTTTTATAGTCATGTCTTTTATCTATACAAGGTGACCTTGAATTGGTATGTTATCCCGAAAGGGGGTAAATCTACACCCCAAAGTAGACAATGTTTCTTCTACAAATTTACTAAATTAATAGTTTTTGATTGAAGAAATGCCATGTAAAGTTTACGTTCGAAAATAGCCTTATCGCAGCTGGGTGGTTGAACTTCGTCTTTGACCGAGTACACATAAATGAGTTTAACGACCTGTGTTTAGAAATGAATTTATGGTATCTTTTTAACTCCCGTTGCGATCGCACGTGCAATATTGCGAGTGGATTTATTTTTTACCATGGAGGTTTTGATACACCCAGTTCCAAGGAAGGCTCTCACAAATTGTAAGGTGTCCTTGTATAGCAACTACTTGCGTGTCACCTAAACGGTAGAGAAAATATCAAAAGATTATTGGACACTTGACACTTGATTTTATGATAAAATGCATGACCTAACAAACTACACTGCTACTACTAAAGCGTGTAGATATAATTCAAAACAACAACAAAAAACCGTATCGTCGATAACCTGGGAATAACAAAATAAAGCCCACACATTATTGCACCATTAACAGCCCTTAGTAACCAGGCCATGGTTAAACCACCCTTATACATTTGAATAACTATCACCAGTTAATTCTTCAGATAAAGACGGCCATGTCGCTTCGGCCACTTCCGCCGGAACTCCAACTTGGACGGATATTCAAACTTGACCGGAAGTACGTGGAGTGGCGACATACATTTCGAATTTGGAATTGCTATTGTTCCTTGAGATTGGGTTTTCGGTGAAGTAGGTATACATATATTATATGAACTTACTACGTACCTAAATAGTATCAGGAATTGGAAATTGAGCTAGCATGCCCAATAGCTTATATTGATTTTAATAAGAGTTTACCAAGTCTGTTACGTCTATCTTTCTTCTTAACCTGCCCATGTTTCATTTCAGATTGACGCAGTGCGTAAAGTAGGTAAATACGTCACGAGTATGTATAAAATTTTATTATGTTGTTATGAACAAAATAATAAAACGCGAAATAAATAAAATAAATAAATAAATATCTGTGGACATTTCACACAGCGCCATCTAGCCCCTACTAAACATAGCTTATACTATGGCAACCAGATAACTGATACAATACTTAGATAATATTTTGTTTGTAAATACATACATACATAGAATACAATATAATACCCCAGACACAGAACAAACATCTATGTTCATCACACAAATGTTTGTCCTGGGTAGAAATCGAACCCACAGTCCTCAGTTCAGAACGCAGGGCTACTACCAACTGAGCTATCAGACCCATCGAAATAAAACACCGAATAAGAAAAAGCGCATAATAGAATCGTAGAAATTTTTTAAAACTCATATTATGTCTATGTGTATGTATTAGCTGACATCAACATAATGAATTAATCCTAATCTTAAATGGCACTGAAAGTTGTTACATCAAACAAAACAAACACACAAATTAAGTTTACCTAGATATTTTCGATACCAAACTCACATGCAAACGGCAGGAGAGAGCTTTAAACTTCCAACTCTATTCCAACTCGATAATCGTCTGCTAATCGATACATCGTTTCGTATTAGAATCGAATAGAATATATTAATACGTGGGAACGGCTGGAGTTAGTTTGGAGATGTCTGCCGTTCTAAATCAGTGCAACAATGCGGCGCTGGGATGCTCTGATTCGATTGTAGGTGGACGTTCGATTTGTATGGACCTGCCATCGAATTTTTGTTAATTATTTCTAGCAAGTTTTTATACTCTCTTTTTTATTTTGGTTATGCGTTTATGGATAGATGTGGAATAATTTACATAGACTCTTTTGTACGGGTATTTTATCAGGCGTTTACAAAGAGGCAAACGGTTTTCCTCTTTTATCCTCTCATACATAAAAAAAACATACATACATAAAATTTAACACTATAGTGGGTTTGCCGCAAACCCTCTATACGAGACTGGTACTGTATGAGAGAGAAAGAGGATATGTGTGTGGGGGGGGGGGGGCGTGAAGGTGTTTGAATGTGTGAAAATATGTGTTTTTATGTGACTTCACATTTGAAGTTTGTCAATAACTATTCTACTTGTTTTTTAATGCCGCTATATTTTTAAATACAAATAACGGCTCGATTAAACGGTCCAAATTACTTACCGAATTTCACTCGTTCAGATTTCCTCGCAAGCGCGTTTAGTATTATGCGTCATTTACAAGCTATACCATAATTCTCATTTCGTTAACTTTATACTTCTATTTCTCGTAGGCCAGCCCCCACTAGACTGATTGGGACCGACGATCTGGTGAAAGCCGCGGCGTACCGGTGGATGCAGGAGGCGAGCAGCTGCTCAAGATGGCGTTCTGTGGGGGAGGCCTATGTTCAGCAGTGGACATCTGCAGGCTATTTATGATGAAGATTATTTTAAAATTTTTCTTTCTCTATGTTACACTTTTCTCACTCTCTCTACTCCCTGTGTTTTTTCCTCTTCGCACGTCTTGTGTGTCTGCCAGTGTAGAAGGTAGCTCATAGCGAAGCACGACTAGCCGTTCCTAACCGATCGGTAAAGTTAAGCAACGTTCGTTGCGGTCACTACTATGATGGGTGACCGCTACAGCAGAAAGTTGGTATTTAGAACTGAGCGCTACCGTGCTTCGGAGGGCACGTTAAGCCGTCGGTCCCGGCTGTTGTCGTAAGACAATAGTGGTTAAGCCAAGTCAGAAGCCTCTGGGCGGCCTAAAAATTCTGACACCAGGGCTGACCACTTGCCTACACGAGAAGAAGTGTAGAAGGTGCAAAATTTGTAGTTCGTGTAACGTCTAGGTTAACTAACGCCTCATCCACACTAGTGCCTCGCAAGCGGAGACGCGCGGACAGTAGACATCACAAAGTCCGCTCGGATCGGCTTATCTCCGCATTTCCTCGCAACCGCGCCAAGTATGCGTCACTCCGCACGGCGATATATCTCTTACCATCGTTAGTGTGTACGCACCGTTATTTCTAGCAGATGGATTTAGATTTGTGGCGCTAATTTAATGCTTTATTTGAGTGTATTTCGGATGTCCATATCCGCTAATTTGAGATGCGTTTTCGTTTGAAAACCTGATCGATTCCGACAAAAGAAACCTTTTTTTTTTGATTGATGTGTTTTTTTAGGGTTCCGTACCCAAAAGGTACAACGAACCCTATTACTTAGGCTCCGCTGTCCAACCGTGATAGTTAGACAGCTGAAATTTTCACAGATGATGTATTCCTGTTGCCGCTTAACAACAAAAAAAAAATTACGGGATCTTCTATACAACAAAGGTGAATTTTCGCACGTTTTTATAGATAAAGGTACGGAACTCTTCGTGCTCGAATCCGACTCGCACTTGGCCGATAATTTCAACATTTTTTATAGGCATATTCTTAATTAACCACTGTCTGACCTGATAGTGAGTGTTGACGTGCCCCACGATGGTCTATGCTTGCCTATAAGATACTCTTTGAAGACTTCTAGGAATATCGCACTTAAAATGAAACTCATTCAGCTCGTAGTACTTTTCTATTAATTTAATTATTAACTGATGATTTTACTAAAACAACTCTATTTAGTTCGTTTCGCCCTATATACTATCTTTGGACTGATCACCTCGCTTCGTGTATTCAGAAACTACAAATCAAACGTTCCCACGGCACATCACTGGTCTTCTACCAAACTCTAAACCTTAACGATGCAAGAATAAAGTTTATTATTGTTCAGCAATTTTAAATAGTAGAGATGCGCTCAGCAAAAGTTTAACGAAATTTTAAAATCCACTCGTTAGTTTAAAATTAGAATTTTTCTCTTTGTCTTAAGGTCTGTTTTTAATTGTGTAAGTAGGTTAGATAGGTTGTTTTGCGCGGCAAATGTGTGCAATACAGTATTCTAATATTTCGTGAATCATGCGCATCGGTGTGTATAATTACGTTTTTAAGCGCTCCGTTTATCTTTCAGGGCTGTTCTGCATGCTGCATGCAGATACGTAAAAAAAATTTAAACTGACTTGAAAAGAGATACGCAATAGCTTCTTGTGAGTACTTAGTCTGCGTAAATCGGTGCAAAGCACATATTTTGCGGTGTGAAAGAAAGAAGTAGGTACGCTATTTAGTGACCAACAAGACAACGGGCCATTTTACCAAATAAGCCGAGGATTTTCGACCATCAAAGTTGCAATTTTTAGACCTTTATTTTTGCTACTATGTGCATTGTGCAATTATTTATTTATTTATTTATCCACTCAGGCGCGGTGCGGCGGGCGTAGGTAGGTCCCAAAGCGCTCCTCAAATAGCGCGGTATGGTTTTGCATATTTACGGTTTATACGAATAAACTAAGCAGTGTTTTAAAATTTCAAAATTAGTTTTGATAGGTAGCATTACTTGGCTATCTAAACAAATGCATTTTTACGTGTGTTGCAGTATAAAAAACGCACACAACAATACTACACATAATAATTGACGCTCCGCCGTACCTAAAGGAAATTACTCAGTCGCCGGCGCGCGCCGGCTCGGCGCGAGATGCAATTTAGACTGAGGCGTTTTTTTTCTCCTGAACTATAGAGACTTTTACTTTATTCGATAGTGATGTTCAACTAGTTTTAATTTTAGTCGATTTATAACGAGTGACACCTCTAAAAATTGATTGCCATCCCTAGTAGCGCAATCAGCTGTAAGCCACAATTGTGGTGGGGAGCGGTCCACGTTGCGCGATGCCGGCCGCACATGTGGTTGAAGCGCCTGAGCGGTTATTTATTGAACACCAACACAATGTACATTATTACTATTAAATGTGACTAAATACTAAGGGTAACATGCATGATGACTACTATTAAAACTGAACAAGTAAATAATACTTTCATAAAGAAGATTAAAAATGAATGCAATAATTGAAAAAAAAATAAGTAAAATTGGTAAATAAATCACGGAGTAATAAGCTTTTGAAGTTTCTATAGGAGGCATCTCCTGTCCCTTTCTTGCGAAACAGAGCGCCCCCAAAGTTACTATGAAAAATCCACCAGTGACGTCACATGCCAAAGATATTGTATGTAAAGCTACCACAGTTTAGTAATGAGGTATTATTACGACATTTTTCTGACGTCACTGGCCGTTTGAGCTATCTCTTTCTATTCTGGTTTTTAAAATGCTTGTAACTTTGTCGTTTTTTTGAGATATTTTATTTTTGTTTTCACAAATGTTTATCTTTTGAAAAATATTTTTAATTTAAGCAAAAAAAATAAAAAAAATTAGTCATCATGCCTATTATAGGCGTAGACTGCTTACATTTAGCGAGTATTAAAAGTTAAAAGAATAATACAAATTTAGAATAACTTAAGCATGCAGAATTATTGTAACGACAAAAAAAAGTTTAAGAATTTACTTTTCATTAATTTTGAATATAATTTTCATTTTAGGATAATGACAAAAAATTTAAAAACAGGTACTCTAATAATAACAATCCGTAGACATAAAAAAGGGGTTAGATAGAATATTAGTTTAAAGGAGGTAGGTACTATCTACCTCACTACAAATAAAAACCATTCATTTATACGGCTCCCAACTACAAATAAAGTAAAAAAATAAACAAAACTAAAAAAATTTTCACATAATTATTACATAAAAAAACAGAATTAATAAAATTACAGACAGGTATTATACTAAAACGTTAGATAATGTAACAAATTCTACTAAAACCGGTTAAAGGCATTTACGCAAAAAACTAAAAAATTAAAATTTGTTGGTGCGTTGGCAAGTCTAATTCACACCATATGCGGTTTTTTTTTTCGTAAATTAGTATTCGTAAATAAGTAATTAGTAGTAGTATTTCGTAGGACACTAAAGTTAGTCAGCCCTACACACCATCATTTCTTGCGTATCTCGGTAGCGGATTTGCATTCGGCCAGTACCACGAGCCGTGACTGATCTGTGACCTCTTTAACGAGCTTCCATCTGCTTGATTTTAAATTTGGAATCGCGTGGTTTGAAAACGTTCCGAATTTAAAATTAAAATAGCGGGCGTCTTTAGGAATGGGTTTACTAAATAAATGGCTCTCCTACTTTTGTATTATGGCTTTGTTGGTCTTTGTTTATTTTTTGCTATTTGATATTAATAATAATTCGGTATTCTACTATCAAGTTTATAGCATCAGATGAAATATAATCATTGCAATATAATTCCGTGAAGGCAATACACCACTATTTTTTAATTACCAAAAATAAAATAATGAGCAATGTAGACGAGGTAAGGCATTGTATATGTGCAGTCAAAATTTTAGAATACCTAATAATGTTAAAGTTATTCAAAGTTGAAGTTTCCGGAAATTTTTCCATAAATTATGGTTACCAACTAAAATACTACGTACCTTCAATAATAATTGTATTGAATGAATGGACATAATGGGTGTGAGCAGTGGCACCTACTCTTTCTCGCTTTTCCGAAACCTACACCTCTCCTTTTCGCATGTTTGGTTCAGATAAAAACAATGTAGGTAGATAGGAAAGCAATTCTAAAAAAAATATGAAATGTAGTTTTAAAACAAATTAGAATAATTTTACAGTAAGTACAATGATTAATAGACACAACACTGCTATAATTTACAAATTAACTTAGGTACAAATCAACAATGTGTACGTTTTCCCAACGTTTCCAGATTCCAGATCAGTTACTGCGTAATTACGTTAAAATGTCACTTCACTCTTTCAACACTACACTTTCCCACTGGCACAATCACGTACACCACTTAAAGAGAACTGTGCGTAGGTAAGGTACACTTCTGCCTACGTTACATTACATTAAAATTAAACAATCAACACTAACGTCGGCGCGAGCGCATTTGATTTGTTTACGTTTGTTTCGACATCGACACAGACCGGCATGGGCGCGGTGCGCGGGAACTGCGGCGCGTCCGACCTGGCGTTCGGGTTGGCCAACGATTCGGTTGGGGTACGTCGGGGCACCCGAAGTTAGCCTGTCAAGTTGTTTATGAATGGAGGATGTCTTATTTTTGAATGAAATGGCGAGAATTCATTTTTGTGTGCGAATTTACGCAGTGATTGACTACTTATTGATGTTTTTATAGGATATTTTTTTTTGCATCGTTTTTTCTTTTTTTTCTGCATGGATGTGTTGAGTACCAGCAACAAATACTGCTGAATATTTTTTTCTGGTTATTAAAAAAATGTGGTGTATAAAGTTAAAGATGCAGAACTAAATTCCTTGCATCGTATAAATTAAAACGAATTTGAGATCTCGATATTACTAATCTAAATAAAATAAATAATAAATAATAAATATGTGTGGACATTACACACAGCGCCATCTAGCCCCAAACTAAGCATAGCTTGTACTATGGGAACCAGATGACTGATACAATACTTATATACTTTTCTGTTTGTAAATACATACATAGAATACAATATAACACCCAGACGCAGAACAAACATCTATGTTCATCACACAAATGTTTGTCCCGGGCAGGAATCGAACCCACAGCCCTCAGTTCAGAAGGCAGGGGTACTACCAACTGAGCTATCGGGCCCGTCAAATTTCTGAAGCACAGTTTAATATTACTATCACAAAAGACATTTTGTGATACAATTTTTTTTGCACTGCAAATAATTGTGTTATTTGCACATAATTTAAGAGCACCACTTTTAAGAAGCTATTTGTCGAATCAAAATTTATATGCATGAGCGTTAAAAGATGTACAGACTGGACACAAGCCTCGTTTTTGATGGTAGTTAAATAACATTCCTTGAGTTCAAAAAACTCATAAACAAAGCGTCAATGCATTCTGATCGAGCCCAATTAACTGAGAAGTATCAGATGTACGAGAACAATAGCATCAAATACCAATCAGCAATATTACCTTACCATAGAACACACAAACAAACTAGAAGTATTGTACGCGAAGCATTTGCAGTAGACTACGTGAAGCATTCTGAATGGATCCACTGGCTTAACTGAGAACGGAGCGGATACAGTGAGACAGTTTATTTTTCATTATAAAATATATGTTTGTTAGAATGATAACAGAATTTACATATTTTTTAACTGTTAATAGTTTTAATGACGTAGCGTTTGATTACATCTCACTTGGTAACTTAGTTAATGATGATGAGGTCGAAGGGAGACCTACCTACGTTTACCCAGAAATAATCTTAAATATTTTATTTATTACTTATTTATTACTTATATTATGCTCTATTAAATAACTTTCTTCTCGATTACAACTGGTTTCGCCAAAACTTTTTTATAGACAGTTATTATCATTTCAAAGTTTTTTTTTGATCCGTATGATAATAACCATGGTTCCCAACTTGTAATTAATAAGTAACCATATTTGGTGAATGCTCTACCTCAATATTCTGTATGCTTTGTGATCAAAAGCGTCATCTGCTTTTTTGCTTTCGTCTAAGGTACTTACTAAATATAGTTTTGACATGTTGGCATGTTATAACGAGCTTTTCATGAAGAGATTATTATTAACTTAGGCATCGATAACAGGCATGATGATTACTATTAAAAATGAACAACTACTTTCATAAAGAAGATTAAAAATGAATCCAATAATTGAAAAAAAATGAGCAAAATCGGTAAATAAATCACGGAGTAATAAGATTTTAAAGTTTCTACAGAAGACATCTCCTGTCCCTTTTTCGCGAAACAAACCGCCCCCACAGTTACTATGAAAAATCTACCCGCGACGACACATGCCAAAGAGATTGTATGAAAAGCTACCACAGCTTAGTAATGAGGTACTGTAACGACCTTCCTCTGACGTCACTGGCAGTTTGAGCTATCTCTTTCTATTCCGGTTTTTAAAATGCTTGTAACTTGGGCATTTTTTGAGATATTTAATTTTTGTTGTCACAGATGTTTATCTTTTGTTAAGAATTTTAGTCTTTATGCCTACTATACCTACAAGTTTACAAATTTGTATATAGGTAGATATATTAATACATTTAATAGGAAGTTGTAACTAGCTGGTAAGTTGTAGGTATTATAAACTAAAGAAATCTGTAATTTCACTCTCAAGTACACATATTTTCCTATTACGAAGGCTCTGCTGTCTGTCTGTCACCAGACTGTATCTCATGAGCCATGATAGTTAGACAGTTGAAATTTTCACAGATGATATATTTCTGTTGCCGCTATAACAAAAAATACGAAAATGCAGAAAAAAAAGTATTTATGGGGGGCTCCCATAAAACAAACGTAATTTTTATTATTATTAATTTTTTGCTCGTTTTTATAGATAATGGTACGGAACCCTTCATGCGTGAGTCCGACTCGCACTTGCCGGTTATTAGCAATTTATTTAATCTGGAAAACTACACAATCTCTAGATTAATTTAAGTAAGCATTATCACGAACTGATAATGAAGCGCCACTTTTTCTATATTTTAAATTATTTTTTACATGCTTAATAACAAGCAATAAAAATAATAACATTTTTTTATGAGAATGAATGACGTTACGAGCTAGTCGTTCATCTGACGCTAAAAGACACGGCTGCCCATAACAGTTGCAGTGTCACTCGGAACTTTAAAATAATAAAGTTTCGCGTGACTGCGCACGTCATCCCGAGACATCACAGTCTGTCAATCAGATTACAACACTGTGTAATCAGGTCATAAAGTCTCATTTGCCCAGTAATTTCACTAGCAACAATGCCCTTAAAACCTGAACACAGTAGTCGCTTGGTTGTAGTAGTAACAATACTGCTTGGCGGCAGAATAACTGGCAAAGCGGTGGTACCTACCTAGACGAACTTTGCAGAAAAGTCCTTCCACCTAGTCAAGTGATTTATAATAACAGTGCATGCATCGTTGGCATCGTTGGTTTAATAAATTACAATAAATCGACTATTACCTACTTAACGTTAAGGCGAGCTAAACCTACAAGTGAATGTAATCGCCTAGGCTTTAAAGAAACCCCTAGCTGCTTGGATAATCAAATTAAACGGCTTTAATTAACCGGAATGTTGCGTTTAACTGGCAATTACTGTTTAAACTCACACGCCTTGGTTAAATGAGCTTGTATTTGATTGGTAAGCTGGCCCTTGGGGCAAAGCTAATAGAATAAAATTAATAGTTATTTTTTATATTAGGTACCTAGGTATCCCAAAATTATTAACTCTTAAAAAAAACAATTAAAGTTTTGAATGTAATCCTAAATAGTGAATTAAAAATGTAAAAAAAAAAGTCAAATTACTTTTTATACATGGAAATGTCACAGATAAAACCTTATAATTTATCGATCGATGTAACTATACAATCCTAAATAAAACCCTATTTTAACTTGGGAGCTGTTATGAAAGCGATAATTGAAAAACGTACATAGTAGCGCCATCTATGGACGAGTGGCTGAACCATAAGTGATCAAAGTATGAACCTTACATTTTTTGGTTGCTGTTCAGTATTCTTCTCAAATAATTTTATCATAATAAGTGCAAGTAGGCAACGAATACGCATTTATGACAAAAAATAAGGCACTGCTTGTACTAAGAAAGCGTTTTCGAAATTTCCTACGACAGGCAAAAAGACAGATTGAACTGAAAGATATTCCAAATAAATCTAGCATAAAAAGCTAAATAGACGATCGAGACCAACCACCGACCAAGATCATTATTTGTCTTACCTTGGTTGGGTTGATGTAAAATCCAACCGTGTGGATGGTGGTTGGTGGCTTCATTCGGTCCCCAACCACGATACCACCAGATTTTACACCAACCCGACCAAGGTGAGACAAATAGTCGGTGGTTGGTCCCGATCGTCTATTTGGCGCATTAGCATTAATCTATTAAAATTAGTCGGACGACCTATCTACTTACTACCTACAGCATCATCAAAAACAAAAAGGCTTTGCCATACTGGATTAGGTACCTACAAGCATACAATCATTTTTCAAAAGATTATTTACCCTTTAAGTATATACGTACATTATAATTATTATTTGTTATAGAAAACGTAAGACCCTATATCACCAAGAACCACAAACAACTTCATCCGACAAATGAGAAGAAATCTTGCAACAATTTTATTTGTGTTGTGAAATGAATTTAAAGCACCCTCTAGATGGGTGTTTTCTTAGCGTTAACGCGAGGTTTAAATCTCGCGACTACGCATGATAGGGTTGCCATGTATTATTGGGAAATTATTAAATTTGTTCATAAGGCTAGAGTTAACCGGTATACCGGTAGATTATGAAGAAACGTTCCATCGTCAATAAATTAAGTAGGTAAGGCACCATCAGATAAGGCAAAAGTCAGCCCACCATGTAAGCCCACCAAAAAGTACACCAATAGAACATCGTTCACAACTACACGAATTTGATGGTGCCAACACATTGTCAGCCATGTTGTTTTTAAAAAAAAAACCTATTCAAATTATAAATAATTATAAAGTTGTAGAAAAGATCAACCTCTATAATTTAATTTTACGTATTTTTTTTATATGAGAATGAATGACGTGACTAGTGTGTGTGAGTGTGAGTGGGTGAGTTTCTTTCAACTTTACCTACTAATAACTGAATGACAACATTGACACCTGAAATTGAAAATTAAACAAATATATCAATGTGAAAATTTTCTTTCTTATAGGTATTGGATTTATCCTCATCGAATAAATTATTATAAGCCTACATTCCTTCCTATAAACGGGAAAAATAAGTATTATACTGCCAACCCTACCAATATTTTGGCACTTATTCCGCGCCGCCTCCCGCCACACAATGCCACTGTATGTTATAATTTTTGCCTACCCCCAAAATGTATTTGCGGAACAAAAGGCCTTAATGAATGTATTGCAAAATTCGCGAAACCATTATTAAGCATTGTATGCTGAATCCTTGGTGCTGAAAGGGATTGGGGTTTTTCTTTTTGTAAGCTGGCATTTTTACGGAATAGCAATCACAGATAGTTTTTAGACTTTGCAGAAAAGGGCATTTTTATTTCAGGTTTCTTAATTTCTTATTAATCATAAAAGTAGGTTTTTATGTAAAATGAAATAAAAGTATAGCACACAGACTAGTAAATATTCTAAAAAATATTTTTATCTCTGCAACAAAATAGCTTTTTAATTTATGGTAAGTGCACACAAATCCAATGAGGCGTTTTATTAAAAAAAACTGTAATTTTATAAACACCCGATAGATGGCGGTAAAATGGGGTTTTAAGTTCTCATTGTCATTGTTAAGATAATTATGTATCGAGTTTAATATCCTATCCTTATTTTAAGGAAGGAATAATACTCTATTGGCTTTCTATTGACAAATCGACAGCGTACTCTGTAAAACACTCAACTGAATTTGTTATTTCCTTGTACTCTGTGTATTGAAACTACAATCATGTTTGAAATACGTCGTTAGTACGCCATCTAGTGACAGAAGCCGAAATAGGTGTTTTTTTTAAATAAAACTTCTCAATTGTCATTATTAGTTTAACCTATATTTAAAAAACACTTTTTGCTTTCATGATTGTGTAGTTAATAAATGCAGTTTTATTTGTATTATTCTTATATAATCAGTCAAATAGAACTCACCTTAGTTTAAAACCAAATTACTTAGCAGACTGACGTATCTTCTTTGAAACAAAAGAATCGGTGTGTGTTATCATTAGCACCCCCACCCTCTACTTACCCCCACACGAACACCCCTCTGCGAATTCTATACAAAAGTTTGAATAAGAGTAATACACGTCTTGTCTTGAATGTGTGACCACGATTTCGCATACTATTCCAGGACTCGGTAAAAACGGTTTTTTGCATTACTCTTCTAAGTTACAAAAAGAATTCATCCCCATTGATGAGGCAACTCAACTCAGATAAGGCAAGTCGTTTTACTGTGTTGATGTCACATCCAATAATAAATTGTTGAACTATCGTATAACCTCTGCAAAAAATGATGGAGGTAACATGATAAATCCATTTAGTAGGTAAGTATTTTATTTCTTGGTCTTCTACAACATTATTTTAATAATCTTTATTTTACTTTTTCATTAACTATTTACCTGTGTCACTGCCAAAGTGTGTGCCCAGATTTATTCCTAAATTATCCTCAATACTGTTAAATCCATCGTCACCCTACTCCCAAGTATGAAGCCAATTGTTCCACAGATTGGTTTAAGCCGCCGCATGTGATCTTAATTAATGAATGCGAACGAATGAGTAAGCTTATTCCTTTAATTTATTTATGAGGGCTTTCACTGAGAATTTGAATGTGTGAATGAGTTGTTAATTAGGAGACTGGGGTAAACAGGTTTGTTGAATGTTGCTAGTGTTGGCAATTAACGCAATGTTGGCAGATTTAAAATATATTATTAGGGTTTTTTATCTACACATTTTAGTGTAGATAGTAATAAAGTTATGTGGTGCTGTGAACGATCTATAAATATCTACAAAAAACAATCAGTATTGTTTCAATAACCGCCCAAGTTCGAGTTGGACTCGCACGTAGAGGGTTCCGTAGCTACAATAATCCAAAAACTTTTTGCGGTATTTTTGTTATAGAGACAACAGAAATACTTATACAGTCATCATCTGTGAAAATTTTAACTGCCTACCTATCACGGTTCATAAAATACAGCCTGGTAATAGACTCACAGACAGACAGACAGACAGACAGCGGAGCCTTGCTAATAGGGTTCGCTTTACCCTTTGTAGGTACCTAATAAGGGTAAAGGGTGATATGGTGGAGTGCCTAGTAGAGCCCTTAACACCAAACTGTACCTACCTACTGGAAAAAACTTATCTAACCACTACCAGTGGTAACAAGGGGTCTAGCAAAATCCCAACCACTAACGCTAACGCCGAACGCTAGCTCCAAAATGTATTGAAATGACATTAGCTGTGGATAAGTAAGCCATTTCCAAAATGTCATCCTAGTACATTTTGGAGTTAGCATTTGCCGTTAGTGTTAGTGGTTGGTATCTTTGCTAGACCCCCAGGCCCAACATAGTGAATACATAATCTTCCATACTGGCTTTCTAGTATGGGAGCATGGATTCACTGTGGAAAATTCTATAATCAAATTTAAGCCAGCAAATCGCAGACATAATGTCGCAATATGATAAAGCTTCATTGAACATTAATGCTTTCTTGTTAGTATATGAATATTTCAAATCTGCTCGATGTGGACGATAATGTGTGAATATTTGCTTTGGGTACGGTCAGCAGAACAGGCCACAAAATGATTGGATATTTATTATTATTCTGCGGCATTTTTGCGACATAGCCCTTTGTTATCCTACACATGAACCCTGGGTGGTGCCAAAAGGGCAACCGAATTACTGGTGAAAGGAAGCCTTTCACCACCGGCTTAGTGACCAAACCCTAGACAAAGCCATAGTGCCAAGCGACTCTTCGTGTTCCACTTAACAAGAGCATTTCACCTGTACCCCTAGTGCGAGTTTCGATAGTTTACTAAAACTTGATTCGTTTACGTTTTCTCCCTTTTCTCCCATACATTTCTCTGCAGCGCTCCTAGCGGACACGTTGATGAACTAAAAATGGTGTATTCACGAAAACTCGTACTAGGAGTACTGATGACTCGTGAACCGCTTTTGTCGTGACAAAGGAAGTTCACGTGACGGTAAGTGGTCACCACCACACAATTATATCTAAACTGCAACCCCAAGTTGAAATTAACTTGAGAGATCTGATCGCGGTTTAAATATTTTAATCCGTTGTTTAGCAAAACGAGATTGCGTATAAATTCCCTAATTGCAAAATTATTTTACTTAATATTTAAACAGGTTTTTGGCTATCCTTACATTAGGGAGGCGGCGTGTCCCCGCACGATAAGAACTGCACAAGCGCACAGTGCACACATTATAGGTACAGTTGTTCAGATCTCGGGAACGGTCTGTGTCTGGAACTAATGCAGTGTGCTCAAATGTCAAAAGATCGACTGCAGTTCTTATTTAATTATTTCCAAGAGTTTTACTTAGGTATACCTACCTAAGTCAAATTGACGGTAACATTTTTAGAAATTTCAACGGGCAAACTATCTCGGTTCGTCAGAAACAGCCTGGTGGCAGACGGACAGATGAATAGCAGAGCCTTAGTAATAGGGTCTGTTCCACCCATTGAGTACGGTACCCTAAAATTGATAAAAAGACATTAAACGAAGATATTATTATCAAAGAAGAATAAACGCTGTATTACAGTATCGAAGAGTATAAGGCACAAGCAGAGTATGACATATAGAATGATAATAAACAATGTTACTGCCAGGTACCTATTTAACCTGTGATTTTAGCCATTTTTTACACTCTACCATTTAACCAAGCCGCCTGTGCAATTGTTAAAACTCATTTAAAAACAAATCTGAAGTAACAATAACTTTGTTCCCTTCAAACCGCAAAAGTGCACTGTAATTTCACACAAAATGTCTACACATCAGAAACACACATTTAACCTGTATTAAACCTTATTTCGTTGTGTTAAAAGCTATTTAAAAATTAATTGGAAACGTGACGTGTCTGAGACGACACGTCTAGACGTTGATGTCTTTGCGACACAAAGAAAATTGTGTTTTGTGATTATGGAATGTAACTAATTATATGACACGGTTGGTTTAGTTGGTAGTTCCTTTGCCGGTAATTTAATAAAATAATAAACTCTCTTGTACAAAGGCGTAGAAGCTTCATGATCAATTATTAAGCACCCTAGCAAAAGAATTAAATAACTGTTTTATAGATTTAACATGTAAAGGAAAAATCTGAATCTGGGACTTGAATCCGCATCCATTCATCCGTCCTGGGATATGCTTTACTTTAGCTACCGTGACAAGTGGTCTCATGTCCGAATTTTAATCTGTAGATACGCTGAGCAGGCGAAACTGCTTTAAAAATCATAAATATTGACATGCTTTAAGTTAGTTAATCTTAGCTTTCAACACATTAACATCAACAACCTCAATACGTCCGCTGCAGAGGCCTCCATAAAATTCCACTTCGAAGGCTTATCACAGGGTTTACCACATCACCGGATCTCAATCAGATTTTGACGTATACCGAGTAGAATGTTGCCCCATTCCCTGAATATGTCTAAGCCAGTTGCTCACTTGCAGAAAGCGATCATTAACAGCCGGAAGACGTCTACTGAACATATAGGCCACCCGCATGGAGCGGCTTGACTTGAGTGGCTGCTCGCCTCCTGCATCCATAGGCCCCCCGCGGATTTCACCAGATCGTCGGTCCACCTAGTGGGGGGGCCAGCCTACCCTGCATCTTCCGGTTCGTGGTCGCCACTCGAGAATGTTTCTTCCCCATCGGTTGTCAGTTCTAGGAGCGATGTGGCCTACCCATTGCGATTTCAACTTGCTAATTCTAAGAGCTATATCGATCACTTTAGTTCTCCTGCGAATCTCCTCATTCCAGAAAACGATATGGTGGTCCTATTAAAAGTATATAAGTATTGTATCAGTTATCTAGTTCCCATAGTACAAGCTATGCTTAGTTTGGGGCTAGATGGCGCTGTGTGAAATGTCCACACATAATTATTTTTATTTTTTTTTTATTCTGCACCGGAACCACAAGGCTATAAAAGCTCAGTTTATTAGCTTTAATGAGATCCAACTTAAGGATGGGGGGGGAAGGTAGGATAAAATAAAATTTAATTAGCAATAACAAAATATTTTCACCACGAGTTTTATGCCATCAATATCCTTTCAAAAGAAATTTGTTCGAATAAATTAATACAAAAGTTGATAAAAGTGTTCCTTGAAATCCCACAGACTGAATAAAATCTAATAAAGTCTGTCTGATAAAAATTCACTGAGACATACGCGATCGAGGAATTAAATGTAATGGGAAGAAATGACGCGGTCTCTATTGAAAGGGGTGGTTAGCACCCCCTTGGGGGTTGAATATGTGGAATGATTTGGGGTTGCGGGGTACAAATCAAGGTTAATAGAAGTCTGGGTTTCTCTAGCTATAAATGCTTACTTACCTATACCCCCTATACATTTGACCAGCCTAGAGCGAGTTTATAAAGTTACGCGAGTATAGGTTATACATAGGTCTTGTAAATATACCTAAGTAAATGAAAGAATCCAGATGCTAAAGTCAAGTAAACTAATTTGCAAATATTATGTCTTCCGGCTAATGTGATATGATGATGATGTATTTTCTATTGATTTTAATGAATTTTTCTAGCATGTTGTCTTCATCTGTAATTGTCGTGACATTTGGCTTGTATTACTTAGTACGATAATATAATAATGTATCTGTGTACCTACACACGATGTTAAAAATAAATAAATAAATAAAATCAGATCCCACATCGTTAGGTAGAGGTACGTGTAGGTACCAGCCATGAATTAAATAGTCATCACTCGATAAACCAACATTAGTTTTTTTATCGAACATCTCAATGTCATATAGTATTCACATCAAAACAACAGGTAAACGATTCGAACCATGTGAAAACTGAGACAATGAAATTGTGTGTCGTATAAGATACTAGCTTTTGCCCGCGGCTTCGCACGCTTGTGTTATGTTATTTTTACGTTATAGACTAATAATAGATAATACATTTCGTACCAAACAAAAAATCCACTAAATCTTTTCGACGCTGAGCACAGTAACCTGTATGTGGAGTGGAAGCTATTTAAGCCATTACCTAAATTTAAATGTTTTGAGTCTAATATAGATTTATAACAGTTAAATAAGTTTCAAACAAAAAACTACAATTTTATAAGTACCACTTCATATTACAACAAAAAGAAATCATCATCACTTCACTCAGGTCTTTAACAGATGTTTCAGTTCAATTTTGATTAGGTAGTAGTTACCTAAGCAGTCAGGTACGGTTTAGAAAAATATGGAAGAATCACACACTCCATACGAATTGAGTACCTACACTTAGCCAGTGTCCATAATAAGTTTATAAATTGCTGGAAATATGCATTTACCTGTACGATGCGTACATAATTAATTTTCTTAATACTAATTAGGAATTACTAATACTAAACCACCACTCCTTAAAGAATCGAATAATTATTATTATGTCCACTATTTTCTACGCTGTTTTATTCCCACTGCACTTTCAACGTACCTACCTAGTGATGAAAGTGAGGAAGTAGGTAAAATCATTACAAAGATAGTTACTTACCTACTATAACTATAACCTTCTTGAAGTAACTGAGTAATAAATAATTTTTTGCTCCCGTGGTGTATTTAAAAGCCCACAGATCTAAAATATTTTAACTATCAAAAACTTATTTCAACATGCAAGAAGTAGAAGAAGAAGAAGAACAAATAACAAAAACAGTCAAAAACGAACGTTACGCGCCATGTTGTTGTTAATTCGAGGATACAATTGCCATAATGAATACCTACATATTATTATATCTAAGTACTTACCCATAAACATTTTTCATAAAATTTTTCGTATCATTGGCTAAATACAAATATCGCACTCCGGCTTACTTTAATGCCAAAATAAAAAAGGTTTTA
Source organism: Ennomos erosarius (assembly GCA_963580505.1). NCBI lineage: Eukaryota > Metazoa > Arthropoda > Insecta > Lepidoptera > Geometridae > Ennomos > Ennomos erosarius. Next base: position 10,677,901 of record OY756987.1, read on the forward strand.
AAATGCGTAGCAATGGTAAGGGTCTATAACTTAAGTAGCTATAAGTACTACAGGGGTCTAGCAAAGATACCAATCACTAACGGTAACGCCTCACGCTAACTCCAAAATGTATTGAAATGACATTTCGGAAATCGCTAACTTTTCCCGCAGCAAATGTCATTTCAATACATTTTTGGAGTTAGCGTTTGGCGTTAGCGTTAGTGGTTGGTATCTTTGCTAGACCCCCAGGTACCTTAAAACTTCCTTGGGGTCGATCAAGAATATAGCAGTAGCGCAATAATAATTTTATCTACCTAATTAGAATGGTGTAGTAAGTTTATGTAAATAATAATACATTTGACCAGATCGCCAATAAAGAACATTGCTCCCGCCAAAACTTTATAAATCGAAAACTTGAATAAAAATGTTAATTAAGTAAGCTTCATAATTGGCTAAGTATGATAATCGCGTGAAGCCTTATGAATGATTATAAAAAGTCCAAGAACCTACCCTTTTAAACAGTTTTCATAAAATACTTCCTATCATTGGCTAAATACAAATTTTGTCTAATGCCAAAACAAAAAAGGTTTTACAATGCGTAGCAAAAGCTAGGGTCAATAAATGAAGAACCTATAGACACAGATTATTGAATATGTTACTACTATAGGTTAAGCTATAGGTACTATACAATACAATTTTAAATACTTATTTCGAATGGTAACGCGTAGCAGATTTTTGAAAACTAATACATAATACCCGAGCGCCAATAAAGAATTTTGCCCTCGCCAGAACCCATTAAATCGAAAACATGAATAATAATTTAAGTTATGTTTCAATATTGGCTAAATATGATATCGCGTGAAGCCTTATAACTTATAATAAAAAGTCTAAGTTTTTATTTTTCGAAATTCTTTGTTCTCTGTGTCGTGCTCATATTTAAGAAGGTTCTCATACCTATCCTCTTTTTTAGTTTGGACCACAGATTAACGAAAAAAATTATCTATATGCAATACATATGACTTCCTTGGGTATAGGTACTTACATAATGAACACATTGTTTTTCTCTAATCTGCATTGCATCGAGCGCAGACGAAGTTATCGCGCGATGTATTTCGCCGTAGCCCGAAAAGTGTGATGCACTCATAATACACTGCCGGTAATGCAGGCGCGCCAATTCTTATTTACTGTTTTTTGTTTTTTATGTTATAAATACAAACATGCATTACATTACTTCCTTATTGCTTAGTGCAGTGGGAATTGTTCAGAATGAAATAAAAATGATTGGGGTTCCGTACTCAAAGGGTAAATCCTTATTACTAAACCTCCGCTGTCCGTCTGTCTGTCTGTCTGTCCATCAGACACCAGGATGTACTCATGAATCGTCATATATTTCTGTTGCCACTATAACAACCGTGATCCGTATTCAAAGGGACAGATAAACAGACAAATAAAAAAAAATTGGTTTTACTTCATATTGATAAGGGAATAATAAATTAAAACTATTAAAATTTACTTTTGTAATCGCAAATAATATTCTCACATATAGTAAAACATATTTATTCGCCGACATGCAATATAACGCTACTGCTTCCTCCATTTTATTAAGCCCACGTCTGTCGCGCAGCAGGCAAACAAATTGACTGTGTGTCCGGGTTGGGGCGCTACAAAAACATCGAGGATAGTCAACAGAGATGTTTTTGCGCGCCAACTCAACAGCGAAGGTTCGGGCGTATATGAAGCCGCGCCATATTAGTAACAGAGTTTTGTTTCTTTAATCTGTGCATCCGGATAAACCCGAGATAAAATTACCGTCAGTAGCACAGAGCACATTAAAATAAAACTTACCTTTTGACACTGGCTAATACCTACACTATGTATGGACCAAAATATAAGAAGAAAAAAAACTTACTTTGAAGCCTTGAAGCGGCCATCTTGTTAAAATTCCGTTCCGTTTCATAATGAAATCTTACACATTTTCACCAAAAAAAAAAAATTAACGATATATAAAATTTAATATATCCTATGTTGTGCGCCGGGTTTTTCTAAGCTTATTAGTGAAAACCGCATAAAAATCCGTTCAGTATCTTCGGAGTTGTGCCGTAACAAACAAACAAACAAACAAACAAACAAACAAACAAACAAACAAACAAACAGACAAAATGTCTAAAAAGTAGCTTAACGTGATCAGCGAAAAATTTCAAGCCAATCTGTGTCATTTTTTTTTCGATATCTTGCATTTACAGATTTTTTTATCTCTACAGTTTTATTATATGTATAGATAATATATAAATAATGCTTCATTATAATACACTTAGATTTACGAGGAGGTATAGGTACCTACCACGAGTCAAAGGTTAGTGCATGGGCTAACTATGATCTGGAAGTCTTCAAGTCTAGAGTGAACAGGTATCTTCTAGCCAAGCATGCACCATCGTAGACCGCGTCATCACTTACACACACAGTAGACAAATGCTTTGCCTATAAAGAATAAAAAAAATAAGTAATAAGTTTTTATTTCTTAACAACATTAGGTAGGTATATTTTGGATTTATTTTATACGTCTTATACTTACTTATACTTATAGCCTTTCATCATCATCAGCATCATCACCAACACCTTAAATACTAATAGTCTCTCATTATAAAACTTATACTTATTTAACCTGTAATGTTCAGCCACAATATATTAACGTGTTCTGCAATTTTATAATGAGAGATGTGTCAACTATGAATCTAATGTAGGTATAATAGCTATCTTCCAGTGGGGATTAAATATTATCCATGTACTTACCTACTCTTTCTCTTATCTTTCTTTTCATTGTTGGTTTAAAGTGGATTCAATTTAGCGTAGGTGTCTTATATAGCCACAGAACAAATCAAGAAAAAAAAATTTGCTTCGCTTTAGGTGCTAGGCGTCATATTCTTCATAACTCTGTGCTGTGTATTTAACCTTACTCAAAATTTACCTCAACAAAACGGTTATCAGCATTCAGTTCTGGCAAATGTTATAGTTTATGTTATAGTTGGTAGTTGAGTATAATTATTACTTAGTCCGATGGGGAAGAAAGGTTCTCGAGTGGCGACCACGAACTGGAAGACGCAGCGTAGGCCGGCCCCCCACTAGGTGGACCGACGACCTGGTGAAAGCCGCGGGGAGCCGATGGATGCAGGAGGCGAGCAGCCGCTCTGAGAGCCGCTCCCGGGGGGAGGCCTATGTTCAGCAGTGGACGTCTTCAGGCTGTTAATGATGATGATGATGATGATTACTTAGTCCGTTTAGTTCAATTGTATATAGGTTGTTTGATCGATACAATATTCCTATTAAGCACAGATATTATAATAGTATTAAAGTATTTCTGTCGTTTTTTTTTCTTTTATTTTGGCTCCACACATAGTGTATTTAGCCAGTGTCAAGTATTATATTTTCATCGTGTTATAAAATATTTCACGTAAAGTCATGTCCTAGTCATAGTCATAGTCCAGTCTAAGTCAGGTAGTCATAGTCCAGTCTAAGTCATGCTCCAGCAAAGTGGAGGCAACTTTACTAGAAGCTTCTATGGAGTTTTGGAAGCAACACGAAAAGTCACGTTTCACCACATTATATCACTTGCCCTCACTCCTGCTCGTAATTCAGCACTTAATGCGTAAAACGCCACCAATTTTAAACATTAACACTGGAAAAAGCAAAAGTTTTGAAAAATAATACAATGCAACGACGTGAACTCTTCCGCGTTCCCGCCAAAACTCTTTTCTGCAGTTTCAAATTACAATAATCATCGTTTTTTTTTTAATTGAAAAACAACAGTTTATTATTGTACCATCTAGAGTAAACCAATAAAACCAGGCTGTGCCTGTGATAAGATACGAAAACTAAGACGACATATTTTTCGAGGCGCAGGGTGAGTAAAGCAGTATGGTGGTACGTGGAAAACGAGCTAGGTGGCGCTAAAATAAATAAAATAATTAAAATATTATTATAGAAAATGTATAGGTAATAAGATAACAACCACCCGTCCTCCCCCCCACCCCCAGGTGGACCGTCGATCTGGTTAAAGGCCGCGGCGACTCGATGGATGCACCAGGCGAGCAGCCGCTCAAAGCGATAGCTCGTGTCCTGTTAGGAAAGTTGATCTACTTAGTGTTAGAACCAAATAAAAAAAAATACAAATAACCTTAACCACAACCTTTAATACAATGACCTTCGGACTTCAGACAAGCCATGGGTTTTATTTGACACTATCAATCAAACGTGATAAAAAAGCTTTCAGCTTAATGTATACTACTGTAACCAAACCCTTATCTCAAGTGATTGGGATGATATCACGTTCAACGTATAAACAGTAAGAACAAAACGCAAAAGCTATTGGTCTTTGCAGAACTTAGTTTATGACTTGCGAGTCCTTGTAATATATTTTATGATTGTATAGCAGTATCGTCTACAGCGTTATTGAATGACGAACATTTACAAATTATTCGTTAGAGTCATTGCATCAAAAATTATCTAAATTATTAATCAATTTTATTATCTTCGTCAAACACGCTAGAGTTTTTAAAATGTAAACGAATGACCCGAGCAGTTATGCCAACTAGGTATAAATAATCATCTACGCGATAAACTACAATTTTTCTGACATAATAAAATAATCTACTTAATTGAATAATAATATTATAGCGTTTTGAATGGGGATGAAATGAGTAGGTATTTATTAGCTAATTATGATTTTTAAATAAGTAAGTGTATTAGGTACCTGATAATAGCGCTCTCTACGGGATGCTTAGGCTATTGATGATAATGATTTTATATACTTAGCGTTGAAATAATTATGTAGATCCAAGTAGGTATGGTTAGCGTGTGTAAGCCTCATGCAAAATCCATACTGTAAATATGTCTATAGTTTTGATTGTGAAATAATATCTGGCATTCAGTTACGCGCACCAAAGTAAAAAGCTATGAACAAAACATTGTTCAAAAGGATATCATTTTGCTAACTTGATGCAAAATTTAGAGTTTGAGTGTTCAATGATGGAAGATGATGAAATTATCGGTGAAGATAACGGGAAGTATTGGGGTAACTGGACGGTAGATTATTTTGATAACGTAAGTAATATTTCAAAAATACCAATCTGTGATGCAGGTTCAAATGTAGCCAGTGAAAACTTTGCTGATATTTCATAAAAAATGAAAGGAAAAGATCAAATGTAATTATGTATTTCATCAGCATCATCATCAACAGCTTGAAGAGGTTCACTGCTGAACATGGCTACAAAGCGCCGTTTTGAGCGGCTGCTTGGCTCATGCATCCACCCTCCTATATAAACCTGAAACTAGCTCCTTTGTTATTTCAAGAATTATTACAAAATGCTCATAAATTATAGTGTTTTTTAAAATCTGTGACGAATCTTGCTATAATATTCTACTAATATTATTACAAATGATTTTTATTATTTATAATATTTTTATTAATATTATAAATGCGAAAGTTTGTATGTGTGAATGTTAACTTTATTACCTCTAAGCGTCACAACGGCTGGGCGGATTTGGAATAGAGATGGCTAATAACACTCAAAATAACATAAAGGGTACTTTATCAATGTGAATTTTTAGCTGGACACTTCAGAGTACCCCTTCCCAAACACATTATGGCACATCAAATCAACCAGAGAAATCGCGTTTAAAACTTCAATCATGCTGGTCATCGGCATTAGTGGTCTCTTCTTCAACTCCGTGATACTTGTCACCATCATGAAGAATAAGTGGCTCTGGTGTGCCACCAACTACTTGGTAGCTAACCTGGCAATGGTAGACTTCTTAATGCTGTTGCTCTGCCCTTGGTTTATGTTGATCAGGGACTTTTATCAGAACTATGTGCTGAAAAACTTTGGCTGTCGATTTGAAGGTTTCATGCAAGGTGAGTTGGGTTATTTATTTAAAAAGGTAAAGTTGTTTGCTTGTGTTTATTAAAGTATTGCTTAACAGTAGATCGTCCTTGAAAGATCCAGAAAAGAAAATTAAATGGCCACTCTATTTTCTTATTGTCACTTTCTTCTGTTACAGTTTCGTTATTTTATTCAAATCCATATTATATATCGTCTAAGTTAGCAGTCAAATGGGTAGATTGATCAGCTTTAAGATCATTATCACCAACCAACCAATGTTTTATTGCTGGAATTCCAAGTTCCTTTAAATATCTTCTAGGCAAGCATGTACCATTGTAGACAGCATCGTCACTTTCCATCAGGTGAGATTGCAATCAAATGTAGCCTATTAAGTTATAATAAAAGTAACCAACGCATTTAAAATTAGGGTTGATATAACATAAAGTTTGCCCTTGCCTTTGAATTTAGTGTCTCTACTACACCCTTTATTTTTTTCAGCGTCGTTCCTCCTAGCAAGTGTGGCAGCAGTGATGTTGGTTTCTTACGACCGTTTAGCTGCAGCCGCACTGAGTGCCGATGCTAAAATTACAAAGACCGCTGCACCCAAACTGATTTTTGGTGCATGGTTCTGTTCCATATGTTTGGCTTTACCTTGGGCTATTCAAAGAGAATATGTGGTAAGATAACCACTTTCATGATGCTACTAAAAATCTAAATTATCAACTCTAATATCCATTGCTGCATATTGGTCTCCTTGAAACATAGTGCATCGTTGATTGGATATTTGACTCCTGCATCCATCGGCTCTCTGCGGTTCTGAACAAATGAAGAGTCGACTTACACACCTTACGTTGCATTTTCCGGTTCAAAGTTGCCCTTCAAGAACACTTCTTCCCCATCGGTAGTATTCATTATAACTGCCAATCACAATAACATAAATAGTACCTAAACTACTCCCAATAATTTTTTGGATTGTTTGGACACGATTATTATTATCTGCCGGTAGCTTAAAAGCAGTCCAAATCCCTATGACATTACCAGTAATTGGTAAATTATTATTTTCGTACAATTCATTATTTTTATTTACTTCAGGAACGCCCGTGGCTAGATTATGTTGAAATGTACTGCATTGAAGATGTCCGCATAATGGGTATATACTGGCACTTCATGCTGATGGTGCTTGTTTGGATACCCCTCGGCGTTATGGTTTTAGCTGTAAGTTAGATCCACCCAAAATAGTGTGGCTTTGTTCTCATTTAAATCATTAACGATTCCATTATCATCTAGATGCGCTCGCTTTTTTTCTTCTTCTTACAATCATATTTCTTAGCTAACTGTAGATATTATATTATCTGGGGCTAAATTTGTCGCCTATAGCAGTTTTTGTTTGTTTACCTTATCTATTAGTACAACTTACTAAAGATCTGTAACAGTCAATTTTTGTAATATTGCTTCATTCTTTATCGATTCGACTAACAACTCCTCACTGTCATGAAATTTTTCTTCTAGTACGGAGCGATAATGTGGCGTCTGGAACGTAGCGTCCGTGAGCTATCTTCCAGGGGTGGTGGCCGCGTCCTTGCTAAGGCAAGAGGACGAGCCCTAAGAATCAGCGCTTGCGTTCTTCTTGTTGGAGTAATCTGTCGTGTTCCGTACACGGCACTCATATACTGGAGGAACAATTTGAGCATGGAGATTAATGCGGTAAGAAAAGAAAACTATAAAGATACTACTCTCTCTTTTTAAATTCATCAGAAATCGCTACAAGCAGAACTAAGTCGACTATGAATATGAACTGTTATACTACCTTAAGGATTTAATTACCAAAATGTTTAATTGGTGTGAAATCAAAACAAATCAGCAAGAAAAAAAATCAGCTGTAACTTTGTATATTGTGTATTTTGGACTACCTACCTGATGTTTGCTAACTATCTTATAATCTATGCAACTTTGATTTAGCTTAACTCATTTTGTTTCCAGGTGGATGGCAGCTACAGCAGTATGTGGTTTGCTGCAAACTACTTAATGTACTTGAACAGTGCCATCAACCCTCTTATTTACGGTTTCACTAACGTTCGATTCAAAAAAGCAATGGATAGGACCTTGCCTTTCGCCTGGTGTAGGTTTGGATCTTGGTGCTGCGTTTGTCCTGACGTGAGTTTATTTACTGTCAATACTGATTATTTTTGTGTTATGATAAGCGCCTTTTGAATAATGCCTAAATTTTTCAGTTCAAAAAGAAACAAATTCGATTAGAAGTGGATGACAAGAACACAGAAAGAATCTTCGTGATAGAGAACTCCCCTCAACCGAACAAAAAGCTGAAAAGGGTTATAAAAAATATGCTGAACATAAACAAAGACAGCATGGATCTAAGTGCAAACAAAAATGATGAGGTAACAGCAAAGCCTACTAGAGTTACGCCTATAAACCCTGAAAATGCATAAAAAGTAGAGTAGCTACATAGGAATCTTTATAAATAGAATAATACCTATTACATCATTATAATACAAAATAAGTTGTTTTATTTTCGAATAGTTGTACGGAATATCCCCAGGCATACCTACTTTTTTCCATAATAATTATTTTTGCTTTTCATAATAATGAATGGTGTGACGAGCTAGTCGTTTGCCTGATGTTAAGTGGTGATACGGTTTACCATAATATAACAGATGCAGATGTCATTGTATTCAACACAAAAAAAAATAATAACTTTAACTTTTAAAATTTATAATTTTAGGGTAACCTATTTCATTTGATTTGTACCGATAAATTTAATGAAACATAGATAAAACTGTATTTCAATAACATGAATTATGGTCATATTATAGTAAATTCATCTATGCTACTTCAGCTTGGGTAATTTCTAGCTGGTTCGATAGCTCTTGGATCTTCCGTTCAAGGATTTCTTTCATATGTGGCTCAATTTTGAGGATGTTGGTTGCTTCTTGAAGTAATACCATACTTTCCATTAGAGCATCCTGAAATGAAAAAATCTTGTATGAAAAAGTTATATTAGTTTTACTCTTTTTTATGTAAACGAATGACGTGACGAGCTAGTCTTTCACCTAGTGGTAAGCGTCACGGCTGCATATAACAGATTTCAGTAACATTGGGACGTTAATAAAGTTTCGCGTGACACTGAATGCACTGTGCAGTGTGCATATTGTGATCTTGAGACATCACACAGTTTAATAAGATTTCCAATAAGGTGTGACATCATATTACCATAAAGCCTTATTAGCCTAATCATTTCACTAGCTACAATGCCCATTAAAACGGAACACAGTGGTGCTTGCACTGTACACTACTGCTTGGTGGCAAAATAACTGGCTGGCTTTAATTTTACTGGCACTTCTTGGGAATGAAGTCTGTGAAAGGTCTACCTATTACCATAATTTAAATATTATTAAACTAATAAAAGTGGAGCGTATACTAATTACATTATAACGACGTAGATACTTAGCAATCTTGCAATTATCATTTGTTACTAATTAGTTATTGACAATAAAGAATAGTTAGTGTTTATTTATACCAATTCTTCAAACTTTTGTTTGTTAAATTTTTTGGTTGTCAGGTTATCATGCCAAAACGACAGTACCGATTTGTCTTAATTTTTGCATAGATACAGATTATCTGAGACTGCCATGATCAACCTACAGTACTTTTTATCCCAATAAATTAGAAGGAGCGCTTCTAGTTGTGAATACGTCATATAAGTAAACAAGCGTATATATACCCCTATCTTTGGAATCAAGAACATTTATACCAATTTACGGACGCTTTACAAAATCCAGACCTATTTTATAAGAGTCTCGTTTTTTAATCTTACCTGTGCTCCTGCTTTTGTCAGTTTTCCAGTTTCAAACTCTTTCTTCGTAAGCATCGACATAGCAGCCTGCAAGTCCAGCAGTAACGTGCCCCGGAACCTTGACCAGCCTGGTTCCAGCCTGTCTGCAATCTCTAGCATTTCATGACAGAGGTCTACTTTACGCTGTAGGTCTTGAATTGACAGTTCTGAAAAGAGTAAAATTAATGAAATTAATGGTAATGCTAAGGCACTTCCATGCTTTCTACTTGGCCTTCAGGGACGCTCCTGGGTTGGGTCTATGGATATACTTCGTGTGAAAATTTCTATGTACTAAATAGTCGAAATGAGTCACAGTAAGTAATAAGAGTAGTATTACGTGCATTTACAAGCAAACACGTTATTATATTGAGTCAGACCATTATACAATTAAATTTTAAAGATATGCGAAATGCGTAACGTCTACGGAATTTCAAAACAGGTGTTTCTTTTAATTACATTTGACGACAAGGTCATTAAGACACAAACATGTAGTAATATTAAACGTAGGTGATTATATACTAATATAGAGCTGTGCAGAAAGATTCGGTTTACCTGATAACATGTAGCCCTTGTAGTTGCCATATATCTGTACCAGTGCCAACTTGGCTTGCACTACTAAATGGTTGCTCGGGTGCAATGACTGACCGTATCTCTGAATGAAGTCTTCAAATTCTCCCGGCCTTGTTTTATTTAACTTCTTCAAGTCTTGTTTTAATGCGTTGTTTCCCCAAAACATTTGTCTGCTTTGTATAACGTGGTCACATTTTTCACACTTCCATGGAGCAGTCTCATGTAGCGGATTTGTTGATAGCAACATTGCTCCCTGATTTTCAGTCGGGCTGCCTGGTCCATTGCAAATTGAGCAGTAAATGTTTCCTAAATAAGTGCCACATTCAGTTGGGTCTTTGCATCTATCACATTCGCAGTCGAAGCATTTAATTGTTTTTAAATGCCTTCTTCTTTCGAGTGTACCCCACAAAGATTGGGTATATGTAGCTGTTATCAGATCACCTTTAGCGATTGGAACGGTGGCTATGACGGCTAAATAATGCTCATCTCCTAGAAAAACGTGTCGGGTATTAGGTTTGCAGCTGTGATTCATCATCGAAGCTGTACAATAAATACCTCTAATCCTTTTCGTGCCATCTGGAGACCTCACCTCAAAGGAATTGGTGTCAAATATTGAAGCTACTTTTAGTATAGTTTCTTCCTCAAAAGGTAGTCCAAGCACTTGAATAATAAACGTCACTAAGTTAGCCTTTAGCACAGCATATAATGGGGTATTAATTCTTTCATCAAGATGAGATTCTAAGTTTAAGATGTTTTCAAACTGTAACGGGTTTGATTGTTTCATCAATAATACTCTCAGTGGAGATATAACACAGTAAGCAGCTTCGACTTTATCAGGATGTTCATACCTTACTGTGCATCTGTACTTTCTATCAATCATAGCTTTACACTCTGGTTTGTGGATATCAGCCTTTTCACAAGCAGGTCCACACATTGGCCAATTGCATAACGAACATTTGTAAAAGTCAAATCTATCTCCAATCCTTTGCGGCTCTAAATTTTTTCCACAAGCTAAACACAGCGCTGGACAGCTGATTCTGGGTCCTAATACAGCTGGTTTTTCTTTTAGTATCATTTCGCCTTGCTGTATATCTCTTGTAGCTACCATGTGACGTCCAAAAGTATCTGTGTACTGAACTTTGAACGCGCAGCACTTGAACTTGTGACCTTCTCTCCATCCTAGTTTCTGGTGTGCCCTTGTGCAGTAGTAAACCAACTTGCAGCCTCCGCAGGTTTGGTTCGCAGGCTTTTGGCAGATTTCACACGCCGGCATTTCTCGTTTCTGATATTCCATCTTGTATTACTTCGCGGCACACGGCACGCCTTGCCCGCTCTGTTTCGAACACAATACTCGTTCCAAATAGACTGGTATAATTACTTGTTAAAGCATTGGGAACTTTGCCAAAGAAATGAAGCGGGCTAGAATATCTTTTGTTTAACCAGATAATAAAATACTTATTGGATGTATCGGTTTTTATTCCTTGCTCTTAATGTGGTCTAGTAACTAAAGTAAATGTCATTCTGTGTTGACGATTCGGTAGATTCATATTGTAAACCTATAATATTTATATGAGTAGATAATTCATTAGGAAAGAAAATTGGCGCGGTATCACAACCAGCTGTCGGCTACAAGGTAGTAATAAAATTTAATTTCAAAGCAAACATGCCAAATAACTGCCACTGTTACGATGTAATTGTATTTAATAAAATAAAATGTGAATACAGTCATATATTAAACAGGATGTTGAATGGGTTATGAAAAACTACTGTCCGATTTCCAGAGAAAATCACTTTTTCATTTTGCACAAATTTTCAGAAACTGTGATATTTTAATAATGAATAAGTGACATTGGAATAATTATGATAAACTTCTTGGCACAGTAAACAAAACTTAATACTACACTAATATAACAAGTACTGTACTTTCGGTACTCTAGTAGAAGTAAATTCTTGAACAGTTTTATTCACTGAACTCTTTTTTAAAATCTTAAACAGAACATCGGGGCTAACTTCTAAATTGTAAGCAAAAATTTAGTTCACTCACATATCCGTCTTTAACATTACGTAACTGAGAATCTATTTCTTCAGGGCAAAGCAGTGTGTGCTCTGCGTGTGCTCGTGCGCATATCGTCTTCCGAAAAATATATATTTTATGATTTTCCAGTTATTTTATGTTTAGTGTGTGTTTTGTGTCTGTTGTTGTGTTGTCTAAACTAAAATTAGATTTTAGCCGTAAGTATGTTTTTTATGTTATTGAAAAGGATTGATTTAAAACTCATTTTGACCGAGTATAATCTGCCGAGTACCTACTCTAAGATGCATCAATAGGTACCTGTTGAATGAATCCGACATCTTTTTCTGGAGTAATCTCAGCCATTTTAGACTTTTTTGTCTTTTAAAGTATGTGAAAATCAAATGGTATTTTCATTAATGATAATCTAAACTTTCCTTTTTACATCTTAGTAAAATGAATAGATAGTTATTTACGTGGGTATTGAATCAGATAACAATGAAGGCAATTTTCTATTTGCTAATATTTTCATGTAAAAGTAGATAACTAATTAATCTAATATCATTAATCACCTCATAATATATTCATCACAAACTTTACAGTGGTGATGCTAATAGTAAAATATCTGATATTAACACTGTAGTAAACCTAAATATCTAGTAAATAACATATTACTAAAATAGATTCCCATAACCTAGTTCCGATTGTATGTTATGGTTTCACGAAATATAAGAGAACGTGCCAAATATAATAGGTTTGCTAGTTATTCTGCCGCCAAGCAGTAGTGTGCAACCACTACTGTGTTCCGGTTTGAAGGGCATTGTAGCTAGTGAAATTACTGGGCAAATGAGACTTTATGACCTGATTACACAGTGTAGTAATCTGATTACTAGACTGTGTGATGTCTCAGGATGACGTGCGCAGTGCAGTGTCACGCGAAACTTTATTATTTTAAGCGAGATTGCAACAAGTTTTGCTATAGCCGTCGGTTAACCGTACTAATCGGCAGCTGATGTGTCCTGTAAGTAGCAGCCTGGTTTACGGGTCGGCTAGCGCTACTCGGACATTCTGAAATTCGTTACTGCAGTTAAAAGTGACATTACGTGGTGGCTAGCCAACTCGGAACTTTACTCGAATATAGAGAACGAAGGCCTTAAAGTAGGTTTTCTTCCATTTAGTCCCTAGCCGTGGAACGCCCTACTTGCAATCTATTGGTTTTACTAGCTGTAGCAGCGATATTTATTCGTATTCATCTTTTTAATCTAAGATTTAGCTAATTTTATCTTGGTTTTAAAATCAAAAGAAGTAAACCCTCTACCTTATTTTAAACGCGACAACGACGTCATTGCAGCGCAAGGTTTATCTGTACTAGGTATCTGTAGATAGTCGGGGCTCATGTTTTCACTGACTCTGCATCAGGCAAACGAAAATGAAGTAGGTCAAGAAAGTACTTTTTTTATTTGTAGGCATAGCATTTAACCACAGCACTGTCTCACCTGCAGTGCACCGATCTTCCGATCGATATATTTAACGAATTTTCATGTCAAATTTGACATAAAGTTTCGATAAAACGTAATCGGTAGCACGGAATGTATTTTATCGACTTCGATATAAATTCGATAAATCTTAACGATCATGTCGTTCTATGTCGACTAAACCACGCATGGATCTAATTTTTGACATTTGTCATCGGTTTAATCTTGTCAAACTTATCGAATTTTATCGGGTTCCATAGTTGCTCGATAACCAATTTATAATATTTTCAAACTGGATTTTGGCTATATTTTAATATTGTAAGCCGAAAAATGGAAGCGGCGAGATGTCTTGAGAGTCAGTCACATCAAGATCCCTAGCACTGCAGGGGACAGGAGAGAAGTTGCTGGTAGTCAAACCCATACAGTAGTTTTTCCATGAAGAAATGAAAAAGTATTAAACACCTATTCCAAGTTTCATATGTGTTTACTATCATATATCAACTAAGCACTACATCTAATATAATAATATGGTTGATAAAATATTTGCAACTGAATAATTAGGTAAATTTCGGCCAATATAGTTATTATTTCGTTCCTCTTCAATAATTAATCGGATTTCACATGAAAATAATGGCTTTCTGTAATATTTCAATAGAATAAATCCTTTAAGTAGGTGTTTTTCATGAATGAATGACTAACCTCTTTTCTTTAGCCTCCAATTTTTTTAATCTGTGGAATTTTCCATAATATAAAGTTACTCTGTGAGAATTACGAACGAATGATCGATAAGATGTCGACTAAATAAAGCCCTCGAAAGATGTCGACAAGAATTACCGATGTTAGATCCATGCTACAAGTTACCTATTAGATCGATAAATAAAATCTGTTTATCGACTCGATATATTTGTCGAACCGAAGACCCGTGCTTGCACTGCTGGGTCATTATTCCGTATCGATTCCTTACTTCGAAACCACGCGAATTCCTGTCTTACATAAGAAATCTGTGAAACTGTATTCTCTATGAAACGAAAACAAAACCGCGCAAAATGAATTTGGAATTGGCGCGATTTGAACTGTGTTTTTTTTACCGAGACGCGTTCCGAAACATCAACACATCAAAAGATATGACCACTTATATCAATATATTTTATTCAAAATAAAGATAACTTTAATGTAAACTGAAGGTATATCTGACGCTGTGACACGATTTGAACAAGACACGATAACGACGTGGTTTCGTATCGTGTGGAATCTGTGTTTCCATAGAGAATAACCGCCGCCGGTAAGTGATGACGCGGCCTACGGTGGTGCATGCTTGCCTAAAAGATACCTGTTCACTCTTGACTTGAAAACACCCAGGAAATCTTTCTCCCTCATTAAATATTTTAATTAATAAGTTTAGTTCATTAAACTCTTTTCCTAAATATATGTGACAATACAAATATTTTGGTATCTAGCCAATATCAATTGAGAATTTTTAAACCTACCACAACGACTTACTCGAATAGGTACAGTACCTTTTATTTTATCTGTGACTTGTTGTAGGTACGTTTGAATTTATAGAATGTTAGAATCGTCTTCATTATTAGCTGGAAGAAGCCCTGGGCCCTAATTCTCTATGAAAACACAGATTCCATGCGATTCGAAACCACGTCGTTATCGTGTCCTAAGTACAGCGTTAGAAATACTCAATTTACTCAAAATTATCTTTATTTTGAATAAAATATATTGACATAAGTAATAATACAGACAGCCTCCGTGGTGTAGTAGTTGAGCAGGTCGGCTCGTGACCCGGAGGTGGCGGGTTCTATTCCCGCGACAGGACAAGTATTTGTGCACAGAAAAAAAAGCGCGAATACTTGTTCTGTGTCTGGGTGTTGTGGGACCATGGTTCCTGGGTCCCTAGATACAGGGAATCTTAGTTAGGGTCCAGGATCTATGTATGTGATCGTTGGGCGTTATTATAATAACTTTTGATGCGGTGATGTTCCGGAACGCGTCTCGGTAGAACATAATTAATAAGTAAGTATTACATTATAAATATACTAAACTAAACTTAAATAACTTTAAAACTAATTCAATAAATATGTACACCTAACTAAAAACTAAAGACCTAATAAATAAGTCTATATTGCTAAAAATTGTTATAAATAAAACACGGAATTTCTGCTTTCTGCGGGGAGCGTACCCAAAAAGCTGGCGACATTCCCTCGTTGAATTGCGAGGCTGATACGTTGGCCGAGGTATGCGCCAGCCCTTTGGTCACGCGTCACCTCGACCAGCCGTCAGGACAGCTCCCTGACAAGGAGTCGCGCCTGCGGGCCCCAGGGACCCATTGTTTCAACCCCAAACGGAGCAAATATGTAACCATCGCCTAAGCATTCATATTTCCTCCGTTTGAGGTCTTCTGCAGCTTCAGCCGCTGCACATGCCGCCCGAGCTGAGTTGTTGACGTGTGAAGGCGCTAGCGTGTCGACACAGGTAGCACCCCACACCAGCGGCCTTCCACGGCTCCACGGAATTAACGTCATACCATCAGGCCTCTTACCATCGTCACGTGAAATACCGTTCGGCTCTAAGATAGCCGGCACGTTAACGGTGGCAAGGGCTCGACGGATGACGTCATTAAAGGTGGCATGGCGCGACAGACGTCCGGCGCTGCGGCGGCAAGATAGGCCATGGTGGTCCAATCAGTCTACCTCGCCCCCGCAGTGACAGAGATGCGGTTCTGTCCTGGAGATGCCTAGACGTAGGCCCACTGCATTGAAAAGCTTGAATTATCTAAGAGGGTTCCAATATTGGGCGAAGGAACAGCATGTAGCCAGTAACCTGACTCACGTTCGCTAGTGGCAAGGAGGCGAGCCCTATCAGGGATGTTACTGTTACGCAATAGCGACTCTTGTATAATCTTACATAAGGGCTCCCATTGTCTCTGCGAACGGGGGCTTTTGGGAGATTCCTCACCTGGACAGGCCATTTTCCAAGCGTTACTAGCCTCATCAAGGCATAGCACCGGCACTCCGCCTATGGAAGGCTCAACTGTTTTGGCAAAAAGCGCAGCAGTACTATGTACGGAGGACAAGAACGCTGGTAAAGCAACACTAGAAATTTTGCGGATACCGATGCCTCCAAAACGGATCGGAAGAGAGGCTTGGCACCAAGATTGGTCCGGAAGAGAACAATTTAGAATTTGAGTTAAGATATTTCTAATGGTTTCGTCCAAAGTTATTAGATCGCTCTGATCCCATAGAGGACAGCACCTAAGCACATATGTTAATTTTGGAACGAAAAGGCAAAACCGAATAATGTGGAAAGCTACATGTGAACGTATTTTTAATAGCCGATCACGTGTTTCATCGAATTTTGTACGTTGCTCATTTATATAGGCGGGGAAGGAATCTTTAAGAATGGGGGCACCAAGGAGGCGCAATGACTGATTGTTTAGAATTTTTATATTGGGGGCCAGACTATTGAACTTTTGTATGATTTCGGCACGTTTATCGTTATCGACCAAATCAGTAACAAAAAGTTCGCATTTTGAAAAATTTAATTCCAAACCAATAGACCGAAACTTGTCAACCAAAATTTCCAGATCCTGGATTACAGTATTTGCATCACCTCCTAGGGATCCGTCATCCAGATACCATAAGTTGAATTTTGAATTTAGCGACGAAATTATAGGTTTTATGGCAAGACTAAAAATGGCCGGTCCAAGTGACTTTTTGAGACTTTTTGATAAATATTGTGAGTAGATTGTTGGTAACTGCTTGATGGGACTAATCCATCATCAACTGTATTATTTGAATTGGAATGGCTAGAAGAGTTGATACAGTTACTTTTAATTGTTGAAGTGAGTGATTTTTTGGTGTATTTTGCATAAAGGACCTGAAAAGTGAATGTCAACAGATGTTCCCAAGCACGTTCGGAGTTTTCACTTAAGACTTTTTGAATTTTGGCTGATAAATTTTGTGCGACAGCAATTCGTGCACCGCGGGGAATGCGTTTGACTAGTGGAACCGATGATTTCAAATTAGATAAAGTGAACCAAAAGGGTTGCTGTTGGGGTGTTTGTGACAGAGAAAGTAGCGGCGAATCCGAAGATGGCCTTACCTGCAAGTTATTCGTAGGGACATTCTGTGATAGGTTTTTATGTGTCTTACCAAAGTGAACATTTAACCCACGTTGGCCTTTGAAATAACGTGGCTGGGAACAGTGTGGGCATTGTACATATTCAACCTCATTGTTGCTCCTTTGACCAATATTGGAAGTCCCCGCAGAATGCGACTGGGACATCGAAATGGTTTTTTCAAGTAACTCATAAGAACAACATAGCAAAAACAGTATAAGCACAAACAGGAACATAAAAAACCACTATTAGCAAAATTCATAGCATTTTCATATCACTTTTTGACAATTTTTCTGTAATGACACCAGAGACAGCGCCGCCGTGGCTCGCAGTATTACATTTATGATTTTTGACAGTTCAACATGCACCAATTCCAAATTTTTTCGTTTCATATAGAAGTTATTTTTGTAGATTTTTTATGTACCTACCTTCATGTGATTTCAAAGTAGGGAATCGATACAGAATAAGGGCCCTGAAGAAGGTCACTGCTGAACATAAGCATGCTTATTGCAAAAAACAGAACTAATATAGGTAGGTATATCATTATTTATAACTAAATTTCAAATAACAAATTCTTTATATAAAGTATAGCTCTCTCCCAGCATCTAGTTGGTACTTCATACAATACATATTCACCACATTATGGTGGCATTTTTGACGTCATCAGTAAAATTTACCAGTACTAAATCTCCCAGCATCTCGAATCTCATACACTATCATGGTCTTCACTAATCAATCAATATTCGTTGATCAGAACGACGGTTTAACTCGAACAGGACCTTGACATGGTAAAACAACTGGCACTGCCAAGCCATTTATAAACTTGTACTAAAGCGCTAAATATTTCAGGTTTAACTGGGCTTCTTATTAATACAAAATAACTATTTACACAGCGGAATAGCTACTCAGTGTTTTCTATTTTATTATCTTTGCTCAATCTTGCATCATCACAAAACTATTTAGAGCATTTATAAATGGATATGGCAAGGTAAGGCGTACGTACCCCTCTGCCGGTCATATGGCGCTATTTGGTCATATAAGTACATTATCATGGCGCGCGTGTAAACACTGCCTAACTACGCTAGATTATATAATTGTGTGCGTATTTTAAGATGGTGTGCGGCGTGCATTTACAAGCGCGGCTTGCGCGTGTGCTATGCGTGTTTACCTCGTCCCCCGTAAAAATCGTCAGAAAACAATGCTTGCGGATTGTAACTGTTACGGACGCACCACGAGCTTTACGCATACCATACAAATACTTACATCTAATTATATCTATGGTATGCGTAAAGCTCGTGGTGCGTCCGTAACATTCAGATTGTAGCCGACGCGTTTTTGAGACACGTCGTTGCGGCGCAGGGATCCTCGAGTTGGGTGTGGAGAGCAATGAAATGCATACACCGCGATAAATGAGAAGCGAACGTTTATTCCCGGCTTGCGCAAACAGTCATGTCAGTTTGGCAGCTCGTCAAAGACTAATACAAAATAATTATAAACTAAAACTTTCCACTAAAGCTACAAAGATACGGCCAGTCAGTCCCAAACAAAAGGGTGCCTACCTGCTTACACGAGACAAAGGCCGCCTCGTCTTCCCGTTACGGATTCCATGAATAAAGTACAGTTGTTTGGGTTGCGTCAGTTGCGTAGTATTTAAACACATTATTATTACGACAAATTATTACTAACACGGTATTAAAAATCTTATAAACTATACAACATAAAAATCACACTACAAATACAACTAATCTACGCAACTGCCCACATACTGTACCTACTGCCCAACAGAAATTAACGTTATACAAATACTTACATCTAATTATATCTATGGTATGCGTAAAGCTCGTGGTGCGTCCGTAACATTCTTCTCCCCTGTAAGAGGGTTCAGCCGATTACATAACAATGTCGGTAGGAAGCACCACAATCTTTATTACGGGTCGACGCAGGACCCCACATACAGTTCTTACGTCTACTACGCGGATCACACCGTCGTGACCGTGATAGACACTTTTTATTATGCCCTTAAGCCACTTGTTTCGGTTTTTTGTTTCATCCACTAACACTACCACATCACCCACTTTCACGTTTTCTGCGTCTCGGGACCATTTACTCCGCTGTTGCAGGGTCGGTAGGTACTCGCGAAGCCAGCGCCGCCAGAAAGTGTCAGCCAGCGCGTTGACTTTGCGCCACTGGCGGCGTGCGTCGATGTCCCCGGTGTCCTCGGGCGCGTACGGGGTGCTTCCCGATGCGCTACCCAGCAACAGGTGGTTCGGCGTCAGGACCACCGGCTGGTCCTTGTCATTGGTTACATAGCAGAGAGGGCGACTGTTTATGATCAGCTCCGCCTCGGTGAGGAGGGTGTATAGAACCTCCTCACGTGGAGCTTGCTCGTTCAGAGTAGCCTTTAGAGCGTTCTTCACTGATCTCACCAGCCGCTCCCAGCATCCGCCCATGTGAGGTGAGGCGGGTGGGTTAAAGTGCCAGTCAATACCTTTGACCGTGGCTTTGTGTTTCACGGCGTCGTGGTCAAGTTCCCTTAGTGCCGCTCGTAGTTCTGTGTTGGCCCCAACAAAATTGGTACCTCTGTCGGAGTACATGTGCGCAGGCTGCCCGCGGCGCGCTGTCAGACGTCGTAGGGCGAGGATTGCGGAGTCAGCGTTCATTGTTGACGCCAACTCGAGGTGTACGGCGCGTGTGGTGAGGCATGTAAACAGCACCCCCCACCGTTTCTCCCGGCGCCGTCCAATGGCCACTTCCATTGGCCCGAAATAGTCTACACCGCAATGGACGAAGGCTCGTCTGCCACCCTCCACTCTGGCGGTAGGAAGGTCGCCCATCTTTGGTGCGGTCGGAGTAGTTCGTCGAATGCGGCAGAGCTGACAGCTTGCTGCCACGGACTTCACGGTGGATCTGAGATGCGTGATCCAATATCTCTCACGGATGTTATTAACCACGGTCTCCTGGTTGGCGTGAAGTGCTGCTGTATGGTACTGGTGTACTAGCATTCTGGTGAGAGGGTGATGACCATCCAGAATGATGGGATGTTTCTCTTCGAAGCACAGCTGTTCGCAGACACTCAGTCGGCCTCGAAGTCGCAGCAGCTCCTCATCGTATATCATCGGGTCCAGGGCGCGTAGTTTGCTGCTCGCCGGTAGTGCTTCTCCCTGCTTCAAAGCAGTGAGTTCCTCGGAGAAACTCTCGGCCTGTATCATCTTCAGCAGGTGTGTCTCAGCTGCACGTAGATCTTCCATCAGGAGTTCGGCTGTCGGGCGCTGCTTACGACACCGGCCAATGAAGGCAAGTACCCGCGCCATGGCGCGCAGGGCGCGCGTCCAGGTTGAGAAATGTGTGACGTCCAGCAGGGGCAGAGTGAGTGTAGCCATAACGTGCACTCGCTGTACTCGCTCAAGGTCTGCCTCTGCTCCCTCGGGGATGTCGCACTCTGGCCACCATTCCTGTGAACAACGAAGAAACGAAGGACCCGAAAGCCACTCGTCGCAGTTACTAGGCCAGTTCAATCTGGTTGCTTTATCAGCTGGGTTCTCCGCCGAGGGGACCCAGCGCCAGTTGCTCCTCTTTGACTTTTGATCTATTTCAGACAACCTATGTGAGACAAACCGTTGGAACTCTTGGGCATCTGACGATATCCACTTAAGTACCGTCTTACTGTCGGTCCAAAGAAACTTCTGTTTAATTTGCAGCCCAAGTTCTTTCTCTACTGTACATGCCAGTCGGCTGGCAAGTACTGCAGCTTGCAACTCCATCCTAGGGATGGAAACTACTTTCTGGGGAGCTACCCTGGCTTTCCCAATCACCATAGCGACTTCCCTTTCACCATCTGCATTCTTACCTGCTAAATACGCCACTGCTGCATAGGCCAGCTCACTTGCGTCACCGAATACATGGAGCTCTAGGTCTACAGGCATCAGCCTGTACCATCGCGGGACCTTCACGTCTCGCAGCAGGTGCAGGTTCGAAAGCCATTTAAACCAACTAGCAGCCTCCGTTTCATGCAGACGTTCATCCCACTGGACTCCTGATTTCCAAACCTTCTGCATGAGTACCCTTGATTGGATCACACATGGATACAGGAATCCCAATGGGTCGAATATCGACATGATAAAGCGGAGAAACTCCCGCTTAGTCGGGGTTACCTTGCCGGATACTATGTCCTCTGGGAGCCGCTTGAAGGACAGATCGAAGGCAAGATGATCTTGTACTGGCGACCAGATCATCCCTAGGGTTCTCTCTGTAAAATTCTCACCTTTATCAAGTGCGACTCGTTCCGGCATGTCGGTTTTCAGCTTTTCTCTCAGTTCTGTCGAGTTAGTTACCCACCCCCGTATTATGAATCCACCGGCGGCATGTATCTGGGTCACTTCCTCGATGAGCTTGTTGGCTCGCTCTACTGTCCAAGCACTATCCAGATAGTCATCCATGTAATGATTGGACCGTATAGCTTTGACGGCTTCTGGAAAAGACCCTTCAAATCTCTCTGCGTTTTTGTTCAAAATGTAAATGGCCGATGTAGGAGAGGAGACAGCGCCAAATATCATCGAGTTCATTGCATAAATATCAGGGGCTTTGTTACGCGCGTTACCTCTCCATAAAAAGAGCTGTGCCCCCTGATCGTCTTTCTTAATCTGAATCCTAAGAAACATATCGGCGATGTCCCCCGCGAACCCAAGTGGCCCAATTCTAAACTTAAAAAGCACACCAAGCAGAGAATTTAAAAGGTCAGGTCCAGCAAGTAAGTTGTCATTTAGGCATGTGCCTTGGAAAGTAGCAGCGGCATCGAATACCAATCTCAGCTTACCCGGCTTGTTAGGGTTCTGTACACCGAAATGCGGTAAGTACCAAACCGGGCTCGCTTCGAGGCCGCTTTCAACTTTCCGGGCATATCCCTCGTTAACCAAGCGTTGCACCTGTGTGGTATACGCCTGACCAAAAGAGGGGTCACGATCCATCTTTCGCTCGATACCCTCGAGGCGTCGTCGGGCGCTGCTGTAGTTGTCAGGTAACTCCACCCCGTCCTGTTTCCAAAGTAACCCTACTTCCCATTTTGGTTCGTCGGAGACGAACTTGCTGGTGTCACTCAGGATCGCGTTGGCTCGCTCGACGTCACGATGCTTGCGGACGTTATCAGTGATGCCTATCGCCTCTAACTCAAACTGCGCCTTTACCACGTCATGCAGATCGGAAAGAGAAATCGCCATACAATTTACAGTTTGTCCCGTACTATCCCCACTACCTAGTGGACCATGAACCACCCAGCCTAAACTAGTGGAGGAAGCAACTGGCTTACCGGATTTCCCGCGTCGAATCTCCTGACTGACGAGAAGCTCCCAGTTGTCCTGTCCTATCAGCAGCAACGGCTTGGCGTCCCTCATTTCCTCGCAACCCAAGTTGCGTAGGTGCGCGTTGTTCTGCATGACAGCAGCGGGTACGGTCTGCGTGGGCAGATCCATCTGCTTCAATGTACGGCACTTTATTGCGTGACACAGTCCATTTGGTCCTTGTATTTTCACCGTCACTATTCGCGAGGATAAGTCCGTGACTTCGTTTCCGCGCGCACTTTTAATCACTAGGGGAACTTTGCGTCCTTTCGCATTTGGCACTACCGAACTATCCAGCAACGACACTGTGGCGCCATCGTCCAGTAACACATAACATGGCGTACACTGTGGCTCACCATTAATGTCCGTTATTGTTACCGGGAGCACCTTCAACAATGCCTTTGCACGGCCTTCACCCACATTTGTGACACTTTCTTTCACACTGTCCGTATGAAGAAGCACATGATGCGAAAACCCACACTTATCACATTTTTTTGCACGACAATATGTTTTTGAGTGTCTTTTCACTATACACTTAAAGCACAGTTTCCGCACTTTCACAATGTCCCACCGTTCTGTCACATTTGCGTCCAAGAACTGTTTGCACGTCACTAGCGAATGTTCAGCCTTGCATAGTGCGCACTCACTTTTGGTGTTCATCGAGGAAACTGTCGATTCACTATGCACATTCACTTTTTGCACTTGTCGCGAAAAATGCCCATGTCGAGCTGGCGTCGACATGGTTCTTGAGCGCCTCGCAGCTGTGGTCGATGTACCTGGCATTGGCTGGAGAAAGCTCTTCGGTGCGAAGAACGTGGACCGCTGAGCCAATTCCACCAAGAAGATAGAAAAGGCTTCCAAATTTGGGTTGACACTCAAGTCCTCCCCTCGCTCCACCATGTAGTCCGCTGCGAAATCTCCATACTTTGCGCGCTGAACCGGCGTAAGCTTTGACAGGAGTTCCTCTACCAGCAGCGGGTTATTGAGGTAGCCGTTGGCCCGAATGTTTTTCAGTAACGCCACACAGTTTCGTACTGTAGTGCTGAATTTTCTGAGTTCCTGACCGCCGTCTGACATTTTTGGTAGACCGCTGATCTTCTGTATAGCGCTCCCCAGTATCAGAGTCGGATGTCCAAACTCTTGCTCTAGAGCCGTCATGATTGAGTCTGGATCTGACGAGGAGCTCAACAAATCTTCGACGGCGGTCTTCGCCTCGCCATGTAAAGACGACTTTAGCCGTGCCAAGTTCTCATGAGGCAAAAAATCGTACAGCGTCGACGTATCTCTGTACATATTTTTGTAAGAAATCCAGTCCGACGGGTTCCCGGAAAACGACGGCAACTCGTACGCTTGGCGAGGAACGGGTCTCGGTCGCGCAAACGCAGTAATTGCTTCCGCCAGATGGTCGATCTTCTGGTCTATTTGTTCTGTCGATCTTTCCCTCCATTGTTCTGAGGCTGGGCCGGCCGGCGCGCTAATGGCCGGCAGCGGCAAGGGTGCAGACCGTTGCGTAAAAGAAATACCTGAAATACCGGCCGCAGCTGGGTCGTGCGAAGCAGGCGGCGCGCGGGCCGATGGCGCAGGTAGCGCGCTTTTACCGGGCGGCACGTGGGCCGAAAACACCATGCGCGTGGTGTTTACATTGTCCATTTGTCGCACTTGCATTGGCACATCACAATTTGCGGGGTCACGGTTGGCGATGACTTCACAATACGCTGGCAGTGGCGCTTGGGTCAAAGTCACATCGCTTAATGCGGGTGCCTTGCGGTTTGATTCGGGCACCGCACTTAACACGGTCACTGCATCGGGCCGTGTCACTAACGGCGTCGTGTCTATCCATTCTTCGACGCGGCGTGCGGTCCCTGTTTCTGAACCGCAGTCCTCTTCGGCGGATTCTTCGATTTCTGCTATGCCAACCTCCAACTTTTTCTTGACGACACTCTGCCGTCTCTTGAGCACGTCTTCTTCCATTCGCAGCAACTCGCACTCAGCCTCGTACTCCATGCGCTTGCGGCGCAACTCTGCACTATTCCTGCTATTTTTGGAGACGCGGCTTGAGCACGCACTGTTTGAATGCGACCTTCTCCCCGGTCGCGTTGGTTCCCTGGCCGGTACCGTATCCATATTACCGTGGTCCATAACGTGACCACCGGGACCAGCCAACGGGATCGTCGCGGAGACCGACATGGCAGTCTGCATCTCCGGCGTTGAGCTTGACGCAGCTTCTGACGGCAAACCAGAATCAGTCCTTGCTTCGGCTGTGCGGCGCTGGAGATCCACAGCTAACTGGCGTAGCTGCCCTCGCGTCGTAACAGCGCTCCTCTCGCTCATTGCTTCCACGCCAAAGGATCCGGCTCGAAGGAGATTGTAGCCGACGCGTTTTTGAGACACGTCGTTGCGGCGCAGGGATCCTCGAGTTGGGTGTGGAGAGCAATGAAATGCATACACCGCGATAAATGAGAAGCGAACGTTTATTCCCGGCTTGCGCAAACAGTCATGTCAGTTTGGCAGCTCGTCAAAGACTAATACAAAATAATTATAAACTAAAACTTTCCACTAAAGCTACAAAGATACGGCCAGTCAGTCCCAAACAAAAGGGTGCCTACCTGCTTACACGAGACAAAGGCCGCCTCGTCTTCCCGTTACGGATTCCATGAATAAAGTACAGTTGTTTGGGTTGCGTCAGTTGCGTAGTATTTAAACACATTATTATTACGACAAATTATTACTAACACGGTATTAAAAATCTTATAAACTATACAACATAAAAATCACACTACAAATACAACTAATCTACGCAACTGCCCACATACTGTACCTACTGCCCAACAGAAATTAACGTTATACAAATACTTACATCTAATTATATCTATGGTATGCGTAAAGCTCGTGGTGCGTCCGTAACAGTAACCTTAACATCTCCATCGGTTAAATGCTCTAAGCAAAACTAATATGGTTTACTTACCTTTTCAGTATTTCTACACTTGAACTTCACGTTCACTTAATAACCACAGATCTAAGACTGTTGTTTTGATTATTGTTCGTATTTTACGTAACTATTATTCCACCACGGCATCGGCACCACCTTCTCAGTTTTTCTGGTCTCCTGGCTGGTACTTCATACTTTAGGAACATCTAATGCACTAGTATATTTTTCTTCTTCTATCTCAAAAACCTCATCGGTTTAAAAAATATTAATGTGGTGGACTGACGTTTGTAGGTAGACGTTTTCGAAATGCCCTAAGGAAAGACAATACCGAAGTATGTTTTTGCTTTTTTTTTTCCAGAATAATGGGCCTAGAAAATGAACCGGAAGCTGACGTGAGGTTTCAGGTAATTATTCATATTCATATTCATATTCATTTATTGTGCTCACATATAATACAGACTATATATTAAACAGTAGCTTGTCTTAAGGATCAATATATGTGCCCTGCAAGGGCGCTGCACATTTTAGTACATTTTGAGTGGTTTCTAAAATAAAAGTTATTAGACAAAGTTAATTAGGTTGAACCTTAAATTAACTAACCATAGCCGTAAGAAACATGTTTGCCGAAAGTTTATAGTGATTGACATAAACAAAACATTACCTAGGTATATATTATTTTTGATATATCTACAGCTAGGTATGTATATCTATTAGTTAGGTACGTCGCATGGGGTCCCATCACGTACAAACGAAAAATAGCCCGAACTTAAAAAAACATTAGTAATCGTGTCTAGAGAGATACTAGTTAGTGTCCAGTGTATTCATTTAGCCCAATACTTCGCCAACACGCAATAAATGTCGCTTAATAATCTACCGTTAAGCAGAAGTAAATAATTCGTAAAATAGCCCGATTTGTTCCGTTGTATGGGATGAGGCATCTGTACTGCAGGTATTATATTATCTGGGGTATAGGTAACTACTAGTTTAATATCTGTGCTATAGGTATGGTAAATAGAACCATACACTCAATCATATTATTTACTGAATTATTGTAATAATTATTATTATAATATAGCACGTAGGTAGTGCTTTTAGTAGACTTTTATTTATTTTGTAAACATTTCTTATGTAAATCTTTTTCATTTATACAATGAAAGCGCCATCTACTGTTTCATGTCGGCATTAATTCAGCTTCAAGAAGGATTTGGAGAGCTTCTTGTAGTGGGCTTTTCACTGCCGGCTCTACCTAACCTATTTTACTACCACTGCAACCATTTGTTGCTCAACTAGTTCAGTAGATGTCACTAAGAGCTAAAAATTTTGTTAATAAGTAGGTATCCTATCATAGAAATAATGCACTAGTAGGCTGTAGATTGAAAATGTAAAGAATAGAAAAATACACAATATGAAAATTTATAACAGGTGTAAGAATAATAAATGACCTTGTATATAAACACTTTCTTCTATCCTTGAATTACCTATGCCTACGGTTAAGTGTTTTGTGTTAGATTAGCATTGCCACATGATTAGAATTAATATTCCACTTTCAATGAAAATTAATCTGCTTGAAAGAGGTTTTCTTAACTGGTTGGGCGGCGCGCGCCTCAATTATTAAGCCTATTTTTCGACAACGGAATTCTTGGAAAATATACGGTTATTGAATTAAGTAACTATTTACATATATTTGGAACCAACTGCTGCATAAAAGCTTGATAACATTTAGTTAGATTCACACTTATCTCTCTTGGACGTACATTCTCAGTCGTCGTTGCCCAGCGGTGAGCGGCAAACGGTTTTTAATAGCGTTTAATTGTAAACAAAACCCGTATTAATGCATCATTTTTTGCTGTAATTTATTACTTTTTTGGAGTCACTAATGGCTATGGGTAACGAGTAGGTTACGCCGACGAGCAAAGCGAGGAGGAGTGTTGGGTTAGTTTTGACCACACTAGGAGCAAGTCGGTAACTACATAATAGCATATTATACTGCACTACTTTACGCCATAAAGATATTTTCTACCAATAACAAAGTGATTTTTGACCATAGTAATGCCATAGACTATCATAGCGTAATTTTGTAGCGCACTGTACCTAGGTACTTAAACATTACACGATCCATCAAATTGCGCATGCGCAGGCAGTATCAACAATGTTGCTTACGTGTTATTAGTAGGTAATTTTACAAAATAGCTCTTGAAATTACCTCTAACAATTTTATCTAACAAGATATCTCTATATTGTCTAGAGTCTGAGCTGTGTTAGGCTAGGCTTATTTTGATATTGACTCCTTTGCATTAAATAAAATATGGTAGTATAAAAATAACAACTAATTTCCAGTCCTTTAAGCCGGTTCTAAGATTAGTAAAATGGCAAATAGTTATGGGCGGTCGTATTGCTTAACATCAGGTGAACGACCAGCTCGTCACGTCATTCATTCCCATAAAAAAAAGTACTTTATTAGCAGTAAAAAAGACAGCGCTTACTGCGCAGGAGTGTTTTTATTATGTAATGAGTGGCAAGCAAGCAGTGGTTATATATATTCAGAAGTATACCTCTATCTTTAACTCATCTTTACTACCTAAAATAAAAATGAACTGCTATCATTTCGTTTATTTATAGCACAGTAAGTAAGTATCAGATGGACTGACTTGGATGAAATTTTACACATTGATTGATTAGTGGTTCACTACAAAGATAGGCTTTTTATAAGCTATCAATCGCTGAAGACTGAACTGCTGAACAAGAGTGCTACTTTGAGAGGCGGCTTCCATCTGCTCCCCACGGTTCTGTGTAACCAAGTCGTTGTTCGACTTAGTGGGATAGCTTTTGTCATCATCATCATCATTACCAGCCTGACGACGTCCACTGTTGAACATAGGCCTCCCCCAGGGAGCGCCACTTAGAGCGGCTGCTCGCCTCCTGCATCCATCGGCTCCCCGCGGCTTTCACCAGGTCGTCGGTCCACCTAGTGGGGGGCCGGCCTACGCTGCATCTTCCAGTTCGTGGTCGCCGGAGAACCTTTCTTCCCCATCGGTTGTCAGTTCTACGAGCGATGTGGCCTGCCCATTGCCATTTCAACTTTCTAATCCTAAGAGCTACATCGGTCACTTTAGTTCTCCTGCGGATCTCCTCATATCTCGCAGGGAAACATCGAGCATTGTACCGAGCTTTTGTAGTTAGTTGTTTTCAATTGTCGAATCGAAAAAATAACCTCTATAGTAAGCAAAATATTTAGACAAAAATTGTGACCTACCTACTTTTTTATAAAATATTACATAAGTAGGTATATGTACTTAATACCTATAAATCTACGGCAATGCTTACAGTTACTAATTTTTCCGGAACCGGAAGATGCAGCGTAGGACAGCCCCTCACTAGGTGGACCAACGATCTGGTGAAAACCGCAGGGAGCCGATGGATGCATGAGGCGAGAAGCCGCTCAAGGTGGCGCTCTTTGGGGGAGGCCTATGTTCAGCAGTGGACGTCTTCGGGCTGTTGATGATGATGACTTACTAAATTTGAAATTTCAGGTTCGCAGTTCAGAGGACCTAGGCCGCTACTTAGTTGCTAACAGAGACCTATCCCATAGTGATGTAGTAATAACAGAAAGGCCTATTGTATTTGGGCCTAAAGCCATGCTTGAGCCTGAGGCCTCCATGCCCTGTGTTGGTTGCTACAAACCTGTATTTACTGATGTTGGAGAGAGGTGTGCGAGGTATGATTTATTTACTCCCACCATGGTTTAGTTTAGTATCTATATATTGATAATGGGCATGATGACAAAATTTTTTTTTTGCATAAATTAAAAATATTTCTCAAAAGATAAAAATTTGTAAAAACAAAAATAAAATATCTCAAAAAACGACAAAGTTACAAGCATTTAAAGAAATAGATAGTTCAAACGGCCAGTGACGTCAGAGCAATGTCGTCATAGTACCTCATTACTAAGCCTTACATACTATGTATATCGTTGGCATGTGACGTCACAGGTAGATTTTTCATAGTAACTGTGGAGGCGCTATGTTTCGCGAGAAAGGGACAGGAGATGCCTCTTATAGAAACTTTAAAAGCTTATTACTCCGTGATTTATTTACCGATTTTGCTTATTTTTTCAATTATTGCATTCATTTTTAATCTTCTTTATGCAAGTAATATTTACTTGTTCATTTTTAATAGTAGTCATCATGCCTATTATAGTTATAGATTTGGTACAATATTGCTACCTCTCTGTGAAGAATGAAAATTCGAAATCGGTCCAATACGTTACCATTGTTGCTGGGTTAGCATTTTTCTTCTCTAATTTGTGGTTAGCACGGATGGTAGACAAGATGGTGTTTACCCTGTTTTAAAACAATCGCCTACTGTACCTGTTTTACTGCACTTGATAAGTAAGCTAGTAGCTAGAATATATGAAGAAACTGATTTAAAAGGAGAAAAGATAATTTGTCTACCATTGTGCTAACCCAGCAGGAACCACATACCTAGGATATGGTTGTGCATGTCTGCAGGAACATGGACCTGCTCTCACATAGAGTGAGTGTAGGGCTTAACCTAGCCAAGTGCGTGTTAGGTAGAGCATGATCTAATCCAATTTTTAATATTACAATTTTTAATTTTTAATATATTCAAAAATTTTAAAATACAAAGGCCAAAAATAATTCAGCTTTTCTTCAGTGATATCGAACAGCGACCTTTAAACAGAATGAATTTTTATAATCTTTCAGTTGCGGGTGGCCAGTTTGTTCAGGAAACTGTCAAGGGCTGAAGGATCCTCGTCATCACGGCCTGGAATGCATCATCCTTAGTGCTCGACCTGAATGTGTTCTGGACAATATGGCTGACTATTACAGGTATGACCATGGCCCATAGCGTCGTACCTAATTATGTCATTCTGCTATTTTGTGCTTTCCATGATGATTTATTTCCCCAGACACGATGCTCTGTTGCCGCTGAGATGTGTTCTTCTACAAAAAGCTGACCCTGACAGCTGGAAAATGCTTCTGGAAATGCAGTCGCACATGGAAATCCGAACTCCAGGCACAGAAGCTTACGAGTAAGATCTTAAAACTACTTAGAAACACCATGTTTTAGGCAGGGCCTTTCCAAATCAATAGTCATAAGATACTTATAGAAAACTTGGTTTTGAAGTAGGTCTGGTCTATTTTAAATATTAGATTTAATTTCATTTTACATGATCTATATTTTTTCAGTGAAGCAGATGAGTTTATAGTGGAGTACTTAATGGATAATTTTGTATCCAAACTAGACTCTGACATCAAGAGTAAATATTTACCAGAAATATCATCAGAGCTACTCCATAAAATTTGCGGTATTATAGATACGAACGCTTTAGAAATACGTCTTCCTGAAGGAGCTGAACTATTTGCTTTATATGCTAAGACTTGCTTAATGGAACACAGCTGTGTCCCTAATACTAAACATACTTTTAACATGTCAAGCAAAGAAAGAAATGACATGTTTAAAATAAAAGTAAAAGCTGTAGTTCCTGTTACTAAAGGTGCTAACTTGTCAACTATGTATAGCCATGCATTATGGGGCACTCAAGCTCGAAGACAACACTTAAAAGATACCAAATTTTTCGCATGCAAATGCCTACGATGCAGTGATCCCACAGAACTGGGAACATATCTAAGTGCTATGAAATGTCTTGGAGACGGAAGTAAACAATGTGATGGTATTCATTTACCCGAAGATCCTTTAGATGACGAGACTGATTGGGCTTGCAATAGGTGTACAGTTAAAGTGAATAATTCTCAAGTAAACATGATCATGTCACAAATGGGAGAGGAGGTTGAAAATGTTCAAATGATGGGAGGGTCAGTGACAATGTTGGAAAATCTTCTACACAGGCTTTCTACTTTTTTACACCCAAATCATTACCACCTTTACTCGGTTAAGCACTCGTTAGTGCAGCTGTATGGACGGCAACCAGGCTACACGTCCCTTGAATATTTGAACAGAAAAATCAAAATTTGCAAGGACTTGATTGAAGTGACCAAGACTTTGGACCCAGGAAATGCAAGACTGAGTTTGTATAGTAGTGTTTTGTATCACGAACTTCATTCGGCATTGGTGATGAAATCGAAATCAACAAGTAGTGATGGTACTCCAAAAGCGGTTGAAGAGATAAAGCCTTTCCTGATTGAAGCTAAAGCTGCTATAGAAGAAGCTTTAACAGCTCTGAAAGACGACGTAGAAGAAACTTCCGGAAAAAAGCTATTTTCTGTTATTAAAGAAAGTAAAGAACATTTCAAACGGTTATGTAAAGAAAAACAGCTGATTATTTAATTAAGGTATTTAATATAATAAATAAAATTGTTACTATTTTTTTATCAATCTTAAACATTAATATCACAGTTTTATTTGGTTAATATTTTTACCTAATGAAGATAAAGCATGGTGAAGATTTTCACCATTAGCAGCAAGTTTTTCTAACAAATTATACATTATTTTTAACATAATCATTTTACACAAAAATTTACTTGCAACCATAGGTTGTTTCTTCATGGTCTACCCAAAAACTCTTATTAATTTCGATACTTTTCACAAAAAACTAAAATCACAACCTACTTAATCTTACTTAGAATTATCACTAACTACACACATATACATACACAGTAAATTTTATTTAACCAAAGTTGGGGTACCAGTTTAGTCCTGATCTGGCTCGATCAGCACTAACGCTCTGCGATATCCAGTCTATGTATCTGGAGACCCTTGTGTATACTCCTGGCATCCTTGGTCTAGCACAACCACTGCCAGTTGACACCACTCCGACTACCATGACGTGGCGTTTGTCTCTCACCATCAGAGGTCCGCCGCTATCAGCCTGAAAGTAAACCCATTTGATTTACATGGAAACTCTTTCAATACTGGACAATAGTGTGTATGGGTATTGGGTACTGTGAATGGTCTTCATGGCTCTCAATCTCAAATGGTTATCTTGAGAAATATGGATGCTAATACAGAAGATTTAAAGAACTAATTATTCTAGATATAAATTTACATCGCTGAGACAGGGGGTCTAGCAAAGATCCACTACGCTAACGCTATCGCCAAACGCTAACTCCAAAATGTATTGGAATGACATTTCGGAAATCGCTTACTTTTCCTAGTTAATGTCATTTCAATACCTTTTTGGAGTTAGCGTTTGGCGTTAGCGTTAGCGTTTAGGATCCCTTTCCATTAGCGTTAACGCCAAACGATAACTCAAAATGTATGGAGATGACAGCCCCTGCGGAAAACCGCAGCTAATGTCAAAACTAATGTCATTCTCCATACATTTCGGGGCTATCGTTTGGCGTTAACAATACTGGAAAAGAATCTTTGCTAGACCCCCAGTACATTTTGGAGCTAGCGTTTGACGTTAACGTTAGCGTTTGGGATCTGCTAGACCCCCTGGTTGGAAAATGGTTTTGATGCGGTTGCATCAAAACCTGGCCTGGACTTAATCATATTCATTTTCCTTTGAAATGGATGATATTGAAATTATTAGGTGAGTATGTAATGTTGGAGTATTTTTACTGACCCAGCAAGAGTCTCTTCCTCCATTTTCAGAGCCTGCACACATCTGGGTAGGGAATATCTTCACTTTGCTGCCTTGCGATTGGTACCACTGGTTACATTCATCGTTTGTGACCACGGTCACTTCAGTTTTTTGAAGGATGTTGGGTCTTATGCCTGAAAATCGGTAGAACACCTAAGATTATTTTGTAAGTAAAAATTTTTCGATATCTTTTTGTGACGGTATGTACCGTTGTTACGTCTCTTATCTGAAGAACTAAGATAAACTGAGGCTGCGGTGTCAGTTAACTTCGGACACATTTATTTTATAATTCTTCTGCAGGCGTGTGAGACCGCTGAAAATTACTCTTCTCTACGTCTCTTACTCTACTCTACTAGTATTTATATACTAGTTGAGCGAAATATTCTTTCACAATGCAACACGAGGACTTTGCAATAATTATTATTTTGGTTATACCTTACTAAGGTAAATATGAACTAAGTATCCAGTTGTAAATTGTCAAAGTCTAAACATAGAGTATTAAATATACTTACCTATCTCCCTATCTTCATTAGTGAAGCCCCATCCAGCTACAGTAGCTGATGTTCCACTAAAGTCTTCAGACAATGACTGCGGAAGGCAAGCTGGACGTAGATTCTGAGACCACTTGAGCTGTCGAGCTATTTTTAGCAGAGCAACATCGTTTGATTTTCTGCTGCATCTGTAGAAATATGGAGTCATGGCATTTTGTCCCATTTTATAATTACCAACCAGATAAAATACTTACCTGTATTCTGGATGGGGTATAATTTGCGAGACAGGCTGAGATTCTTCTCTAGATGATATATCGTTATTTCCGACCACCACTGATAGTTGCTTTGATTTGTAAAAGTCGTCAAATACACTGCAGAAAAAATTACTGGTTAATAATTTATAAACAGATTTTTGTAAGTTTATTGTTTAATCTAAATCATAATCTGAAACGTATAATGAACTCAATAAGTACTGTACCTTCATATATTTTCAAACCTTTTTTCCTATTTTTACTAATATGTCAAAGTGAAACGTTGTCTGTATGTTTGTTTGTTCCTATGGCTTTCAGGCTGAAACGGCTCAACCAATTATTAGGATGACATACAGGGGTTGTTTATACGACTTCGGGTAACATAAGTGACCTGAAGGAAACAGGTAAAATACGGCAGATTTAAAAAAATCTGGCCAAATGTGTAACGGAGTCTTCGGTGCCCAAGTCAGTCTCACTATCAAGCGGGTATTTTTTATTTAGTTAAGGTATCACCTGCAAACGCAATGGCCAGCGGTCATCAGCCACTGATCACTGAGCACCGTCGCACCGCACTGATGAGCACCCTGCCTCCACACGCTAGCTGCCCACGGAAATTCGCCAGGAAGGCTATCTTCGCCGCCGACAATGCGGGCGCTTCTTCCGGTATTCAAGCCGCATTCTACGTCAGCCACTGAAAAAATGACGGAAGTGAACAGAGTGTTGGTATCTGTTCAGGAAACTTAACAAACGCAAAAATCGAAATGCTTAAATTGTCAGCTATAAAAAAAACTTGACTATTGAGTATAGGCCTTTCCCCAATAGGGGTAGAGAGTTTGCCATATAGGTAGTCACCACGGTTGGTATAGGCATCTTGGTGATTGCCAGACTAAAGTGAACGTTGCTGCCCATTCCCTGGCTATTAACGCATAAAGGTTCTTCTCTTCTCAATCGTGTCGCTCTTGACAGAGCGGTCGTGGTCGTCACGAAGAGTGGTGGGCTGATGTAGCTCGCCTCACAATATCTCGCCATCTTTATCTGCTGGCGGTCATCCTGGTACCAGTTCTAAACGGTTACTCATGCAAGGGACCGCCCACCGCAGACTTGATCTGGTCAGTCCATCGCATGGGTGACCTTCCACGCGGTCTAGTGCCCTCCACTTTACCCTGTACAACGAGACGTTCAATAGAGTCGTTGTCCCGCCTTGAGACGTGTCCAAAGAACTTAAGGATGCGAGCTTGTACTGTCGACGATAGACGCTGTTCAATGTGGAGTTCTTGAAGTATGAACAGATTTAAAGGTTACTGTTGATGACGATTATGAAGACTGATGCAAAATAAACCATCAAATGCATCAGAGAGAGGGGGGATAAAAAGTAGGCCCGGTACATAGGTTTATTCCTAACCTAACCCGAAAACCTAACCCGGTAACGGGTTAGGTTAGGAACAGCAAAATAAATATTATTTTCATTTCTAACCTAACCCTCTTGTGAACCTAACCCGAAATACCGTACACAAACAAATAGTGATGGGACGAGAGGCGACTATTTTGCGAGTCACTTTTTAAAGAAGATTTATATTTAAATTACCGTAGTACACAGTACAATAATATGTATTTTTGCTGTGAACTTCACGGCTATTCACTCTTCCACCTGATGTAAGTATCGATTATGCGGGTCCACGACATAACGCGTTACCTTTGACTTGAAGACACCCTGGTAATGTAGGTATCACAGAAAAAAACACTACCACACCCCTTTGTGCAAAATATAGTCCTACAATAATGTCATCTCTTCTAAAACGAGTGAGTCTCATCCACAGACATCTAATACTATGATTGTGTTAGCTGTGGTCTTATCATATTTACTTAAAACATTTATACTACAGTCAAATTGGCAGTTTTATATTAGAATTATTTATATTCTTACGGAATTCCTAAAAATATCAATAAATATATGTTTTAACTTTAATACAGCGAATTAAGTTGGCTTAACACGTTTTAAAGTGGATTACAAACAAAAACAATTGAATCTTTAACAGGTTCCAAATAATTACATTACGTGAATGAATGAGACGTCTCAAGGTTGTTTTGTTGCAATTTAACACTGAAACCTTGGTGACGTATCTTCGAACCGCGTGGGGCAAGTTCAGCCGGTAGGTCAGGGGTATCTTTGTTTACATTCTTTTTCTGTAGTTCAAGGCGGACTTGATGCCGTTTTGGTAGTCTGTGCATTTCCGATCTGTACAATCTTGCAGTGTTCTTGATTTAAACGAGTTTATGATTATGGATTGTTTGCTTATAGCTTATATCTATACGACATTTTTGGTTTAGTTATTTCAGCTTGAATATTGAAAGCTATCGAAAAATACAAATGATGGTGTAACTAATCTTTTAATGGAACATTTAAAAAAAAATAACACAAAGTAGTTTGAAAGCTTATGTATATAAATAATAGTACCCAAGTAAAATAATACAGTAAAACACTTCTTATCAATATACCAATCAACTAACCATCAATCAATATAATAACACTGTGACCGGGCTAAATCTGCCAGTACATTAAATATTTTTTCAAAATTTTTAATTGATAATAACAGAGAAATAGATATTTTTTTTTAATTTTTTGTCTGTCTCTCTGTCTGTCTGTCCCTTTCCACACGCACCAAGCTGAAAGTACTGAATGGATTTCAATGAAATTTGGTATAGTTATAGCTGATTTTTTAAGATGACTTTTAGAATACTTTTTTTTAAAACGGTCAAGTGCGGGTTTCACGAACCGATAAAATATGTAAATATAAAAAGTAGTGTTTGTTCGCATATTATTATATTTGTTCACCTATAAGGGAATATAGAAGCGAAAGGGAAAAAGATAGAGGAAAAGGATGGATGGGCCGGCAAAGGAAGGCAGGCTGAGCCTGCGTCCCTTCAACCCCCGACCCATCTATTCAAACTTTTCCATTAAAAACTCTGAAATAATATAATTAAAGGTAAGCCCTAGTTTACATAAAAATATTATATTTAAGTCATAATTTGGTCTTCTTGATTATTCAATTTAAATTAATCATGTTTTCATTACAAAACTAATAACTTTACAGTACTAAAAAGGTTATCAAAATATCAAATAATTCATTAAAGCGTTTCCAGTAATTTACGTAATCTGTCAACAATCATTACTTAATTGGAATTAATACGGTATTTCGCTAAATTTTGATTTCATTAAAATGGTTGGAGAGTTTAATTTCGTTTTAATAAGATTTCGTATTAAGGTTAAGTAGACCGTTAGAGTAAAATTGTTGAACTTAACGAAAATGGACCGAAAAATCATCATTAATAATTATATTATATTTGAGTAAGGTTTTTTAATGTTAAATACATTTTTAAAAGATTTGTTATGATTTATTTTTAACAGCATATTAGCATTTAATGTAAACCAGACCATGCTGATCATTGATGGTTAGTTCGATTCCCAAATTTATTTCAATATAAATATATGACGCTGTAGTTTGTGAAAATAGGTACCTAGCTACATAGATGTTATTTTGGACAAGAGATCGCAATTTGCGCCAACTTGTCACGATTACATTAGAAAATTATGTCCCAGCTTTAGGGGTGGATGGCTGACTTGAGGCATCAAATCCCACTAGTGATTCAAATATTTCCTTTGTTTAAATTTCTGTTTTGATTACGTCGCCAATAGTGATATTGTCGTGAATGACGTAATTCCCAATTATTCGAGATAAAATCACTTTTAGCCCGGATAATTGGGAATTACTCACGTCATTCATTCTCATAAAAAAAAGTGTTAAAAAAAAACAAATGGTCCTAGAGTACCTGCCTACATTATCATCGTTATCAAAAACCCACAATTTAACCAGTTCAATGACGTTTTACATAAAAGTCGGTTAGCAATAAAAGCACCGAGGAGTTCATTATTCCGGTCAAAATTGGGAGAGTCCAAACCAAAAATAAATAAACATAAAAATCATTACTCACAGTTAACGTAACACAATCCAATATCTAAGCACAAAATAATAAAACATACAACGACACGACACATATTGTAGAAGACGAATAATTATCTGAAGATCGCACTTCTTGACACAGTCAGTATATTTCCTTAGCAATATAGGTCTAGGATAATAATTTAAATAAAAGATACGTAAGGTAAACACAGCTGTGCGCGTTTTTGTGTCAAAGTGCGTGGACCTACTGATCTGTTTCGTGAAATTCATAAGGATATAAGTATTCTATGATTTGTATTGATACAGCCCTCCTTCGTATGTTTGAAGGCCTGACCCCTATAAGTTACTTTAGAGATGAGACGATGCCGAAAATGGAAATCGATAGATTACAATTTTATAAATGGAATTTTGAAAATGGCCAAATAATAAAGATTACTAATTAGGTAGGAATATTAGGAACAATCGACTAAAAATGAGAAAACATTTATTTGTCAAAAGTTAGGATAATTACATTGTTGAATTAATTAAATGGTATAACTAATCGCAAATCGAAGGTTAACTTTCACGCCATGTGAAATGCTTCATGATTCTCTTGATTTCTCTGATTTTTAATTATATTTGGGTCTGAAATACTCTACCAAAATACAGAAATACAATAATAAGCCTATATTTGAAATTATAGGTACGTAGGTGTACATTTTTTACACAGGTAATTGTTTTACCTTAGATTAAAACTGCCTTTTTGAGACACTTTTCATTCAATCAAACTGAAGATTATTTTAATCGTTATAACATTTTACTTTTACAATCAGGAACTACTTTTGATCTTTACAATAATTGATACAATAACGACATCTCAAGATAATAACAAAACGTGTTGTTATCACTCCAATAAATGTATGCATCGTTTCGAATACGCGTGGAAAAACGTCAAATACAACGTATCGATATCGATGCTACAGTGTTCATCTCTAAATGATTTTCATTGTCAGGTTCGCGGTAAAACCTCAGTTGATAACGAGCGATTAGACTTTACGGAAACGATTGTCATTAGTCGTAGGATGGTTGCATACAGACTTAATGCCTGTGTCGAAATATGTATAGTACCTAGGTATAATGACCGCATTAAAACTCTGATTTCTGTCTGTGGAACTATATCTACTCCCAAATGAATGCGTCGATTTGGAGTTTAATTTTTATTTGGAAAGAAAGTGTAAATTGAATGTATTTTAACTAATTATAGTAAAAAAGTATGTTTTTAAAATTAATTTCATTTCATTTAAATTCTAATCTTTTTTTTTCGTTTATTTTAAGTAGGTATATACTTACTTAATTCATTCATTTTTATATAGTAAGAATCCAGCATGTCTGAAGTACCTAAATGAATATTTAATTAAAGTCTTTGTATGCTTTTAACCAATGTTTTTATGAAAATTAACGGCATTGATTTAAAATATTTATTTAGTTTAGCCTTGTTTCATATTCTTGCACCGTCTTCATCAACAGCCTGAACGAACGCATCTACTGTTGAACATATGCCTCTCCCATAGAGGGCCACTTTGAGCAACTGCTTGCCTCCTAATGCATCCATCGGCTGCCCGTGGTTCTGACCAGATTGTAGGTCTACATGGTACATTAAATATTGGTCTAAATTTAGCCACAGACATGTCTTTTTTTTTTTGGGGGAAAACTTCCTCTGCAAACACGGGGGTATTTGCGACTCAAAACCCACTAAAATCATGAGAAGTCTTCCGCTTGGGTGGGCAGCCATAGATAGGCCTGCATTTTTTGCATATTTTTTTAGTATTTGGATTTTTTGCTTCATTAACCTACGAACTACACCAGCAAAGATCTACGAGCACAAGAAAACAAGTATTGGATGGAAAACAAGGTAAATCAGCCTGTCCCTTTCCTATACGTACCGTTTATCGTTCCATCATGGTCGCAGTACACGTGAGTAATCCATCATCAAGCAGTTGGTCAAGTTCAAGTATAAGTGGAACATCTGGAGTACCATCAAGTAACCCTAATAGACGCATCATATCGTGTTAATTTAGGTCTAGGTTTTAAACGGGCAAGGTTTAGTCTAATTACTACAATAATTACTAAAAAACCAAATTGTGTGAAATGTCCACAAAAAAAAATACAAAAATGCACAAATTATATGTAGGTAGGCAAGAGAACTAAAGTCACCGATATAGCTTTCAGAATTGGCAAGTTGAAGCGGCAGTGGGCAAGCCACAACGCTCGTAGAACTGACGACCGTTGGGGAAGAAAGGTTCTCGAGTGGCAACCACGAACTGGAAGACGCAGCGAAGGCTGAGCCCCCACTAGGTGGACCGACGACCTGGCCAGAACCGTGGGGAGCCGATGGATGCAAGAGGCAAGCAGCCGCTCAAAGTGGCGCTCTTTGAGGGAGGCCTATGTTCACGCACTGGACGTCTTCAGGCTGATGATGATTATGATGATATGTAGGTACAAAAATATTTAGACTGCCGTGTGACCTATAGACAGACTAAATTCTGAATATTCCAGCCCACTAGCGTGTGGTTCCAACTCAACGACTCTGTGGACACCACTTATATACCTCTGCCCGCTCATGCCCAATTTTTGCTAATGCTAAGTACTGCGCAGCATATCGCACCAACTTCACAACTGCCATTAAGTTTGAATGCATGCTGGGCACGCTACCATGCTGGCAGGAGTGCCCCGTTATAAATACTGTATAACTGAGTACGCTAATTCAAAATAATGAGCTTATCCAGCGGTATCTAAGATTGATTCATTCATTCAACTCATTCATTCATTCTTTTAACTGTGGTAACTTTTTCATTAATCCAGATTTATAAAAATGTCGAATTAATTTATATTAAGTGTTTACGTATGCCTGATATCAACTGAATAATACAAAAAAAAAATAATATCAACTGATTTCGCAATCAAACATTGCTCTAAGTAAATTAAATTAAAGTAATCATTCTGGCTGGCAATATCAAACTCATTTGAAGTTAATCAAGACAGTAATAAACGAATAAAAGATATTTATAAATTATTACATTATCTTGTATCATTGTTAGGTACCACCTATACATAAAATATCATAACGTTCACATACATAGAACCTGGACCCTAAGTAGGATACCTGTATCTAGGGACCCAGGAACTACGAGGACCATGGTCCCACAACACCCAGACACAGAACAAGTATTTGCGCTTTTCCCTGTCCACAAATACTTATCCCGTCGCGGGAATCGAATCCGCCGCCTTCGAGTTACGAGCCGGCCTGCTCAACCACCACACCACCGAGGCTGTCAAACCGTGGCGGCTATTCAATAGTATACATAGATAAAAATACCACCCCATCACTTCGAAACACCTGGCTAAGGCAGCAGTTCTCCAACTTTTTTGTTACGGAACCTTTTTGGAAAGCACAATACTTGTTGGAACCCTACAATAAAACAATTAAACAATAAAATTACGTGAGTAACGGCCCGTTTGAGTCGGCACAAGGTATGCCAATAATTTGAATAAATAAAGTATACTGTGTGTGGTGGGTGCGACTAAGTTCGGCTGCGCCTCGTGATTTACTATACACCGCGTCAAAACAGTCGACCAGAGAGAGATGTTTTGATTTCTTTCTAAATTCTTACGGAACCCCTACAGCGGTATCGCGGAACCCCAGGGTTCCGTGGAACACAGTTTGAGTATGGCTGGGCTAAGGGATGCAAATGAATTCAATAAATATACACCCCGGAAAGGTACATAATTCATTTATAAGGAAAAATATCCAGAGGCCATTGCCCAAAGTGTCAACTCATTCTTATCTCACGGAAGCGCATAAGGAAAACTTCCACGTGTAGTAGATAAGCGATGAAAGGCTGCGTCAAGGGTAACATTACTTTTATCTGTAGATTACGAAGTGGTCGATTTTAATGAATGGGTAGTGATAGTGGAGTGTGAGTCGTTTGTCAGTATAACTGTAAATATAATATATACTAGCTGACCCGACCCGGTTTCGCACGGGTTGATTAGTTTTAAGTCCTAACCCTGTTTATGGGTAAGAGAGAAGAGACAGGCAAAAAATAGGGGAAAAGGATGAGGGGGAAAGGCGAAGGAAGGCGCAGCCTGCCTTCCTTCGCCTTTTCGCCTTCCGCCCATCTTTCTGCCTTTTCCCCCTATTTTTTTTTACCTTTCTCTTCTATCTTCCCTTCGGCAGGGTGAGTATAATTTTTTGTTTTTTTTTTATTTAAGTATTTTTTATTTATTATTTTTTGTTTAAATTAAAATTGATAAACAAATAAAACTAAAAACTTGAATAAAAATTACGACCT
Source organism: Ennomos erosarius (assembly GCA_963580505.1). NCBI lineage: Eukaryota > Metazoa > Arthropoda > Insecta > Lepidoptera > Geometridae > Ennomos > Ennomos erosarius. The sequence goes on from OY756987.1 coordinate 10,720,649, forward strand.
TATTGCTTGAGCAACCCGCACTTGGCCGTTTTAGAAAACAAAAAGTATCCTTAATGTTCTGCATAATAATCAGCTATAACCATACCAAATTTCAGCAAAATCCGTTCAACTTTTAATATCGTGCCATGAAAACGCAGTTTATTTCTAAAGATTTCTATCACTGTTGAACTAATTTCAATGAAACAAAATGTTCTATAATATACATGGATTGACTTACATTTCATTTAAATATTTTTATATTTGGTTTTTGGTTTAACTTAAAAACTAGTACCCAAGACCTACAGGCTACAATGAAACTATATTATATATAAAAATCTCTACAATTTATTTAACTTGAGTCAAACTATTTTAGGTATTATATTATCTGGGGTCAAACGAACTAAATATTGATACGTATTCTTAATCAGCACCATTTCCTTAATAAACTCTTAAAAAATACAAGGATAAATCAATTTTAAAATACCTAAAAGGAGGAAACTACATCCAAAAATAGGAATCTAAATTAGAGGCCGTTAACCAAACTAGTATTACGGAAGTGCATTGCAGAAAAGTTCCATGTAGATACGCGGTAAAGGCCACCTCGTCAAGGCAGTCTATTGCCAGTCTGCCCGCGCCCGCATACGCGGTGAGAATCTCACATTTTCAACAGCTAGCTTGGTGAAGCGAGATGTCGAAGAAAAACTGTTTGCTATTTAAAAATGTAGCAGGATTTAAGGGATAAATTGGGTCAGTTTTAATGACAAGACTAAAGTGACCGCGATATGGATCTTAGAATTAGCAAGTTGAAATGGCAATGGGTAGACCACATCGCTCGTAGAACTGACAACCGATGGGGAAGAAAGGTTCTCGAGTGGCGACCACGAACTGCATGACGTAGCGTAGATCACACCCCCACTAGTTGGATTACGATTTGGTGAAAACCGCGGGAGCATCTGTGAAAATTTCAACTCTCTAACTAAGTATCACGGTTCATGAGATACAGCCTAGTGATAGACAGACAGACAGGCAGACCGACATACGGACAGCGGACCCTTAGTAATAGGGTTCACTTTACCCTTTGGTTACGAAACCCTAAAAACATTGATAATCGGCATATTGATACAATAACAAAAGAGTAAACGAATTTATTAATAAAGTGACAAATGCATTGCCAAAATTAGGAAAAGACAAATTAAGGTCAAGGAAATTGAACCTTCACCTACTTACATCAGAACAACGGACAATAACACTTAAAAAGTCATAAAACTGAAAAATGCGACCGACCGATGCTTTCGGTAATAAAAATGAACCCTGTATGTTAGCCAGATAGGTCACAAAATGTGAGTTGGCTTATTTTAAAAGAATATTTGCGCTTTGAATTGTTTTTTTGTTTGACACTTCTTTTCTAAGGACTAATATTTTAATAGTCCGATAATGTTCCTATTCTAAGACAATAGAGTTTATTTGAATAACTTACCGAGAACAATTTATTATCCTGCAATTGAAAAAGCGGTCATAAGATAAAAACCATATTTTAATAATTATAAAGATTTTCACTTAATGGTTAACATCCCAGAAATATAAAACAAAAAGATATTTACATACAATTTCGATGTTAAAACCTAGCTGCTACTGCTAGTAAGTGAAGCTATTGTTTTCTTCGTCAAATATTTTCTATTTATTTATTTATACAAATTCGTATGTAAGCAAAGTGCGAAATCAGGCAACAGCTGGTGACCTTGACGTATCTACAATTTATGAACAAAATTAATATAAACATCAATCAAATGAATGATAATCCTTCCAAATGAGCAAAACTGCATTATGAAGCTATAAAGCGATTTATTATAAGTATTTACAAAGAGTTAAACGCGTTATATAATAAAATGTAGTCTCAATGCCACGCGCGGGTCGAATTCGTGATGACTTATGCACTTTGACAAAGTTACATTTGCGGTCATGGCGCCACTGTCGTTATTTTTTTATTATGCTCTAAATTGAGGTTCCGTTAATGAGACGTTTTATTAAAAAAAAACATGTTCCGCTTCTGTTACTTGATGGCGTAGTAACGACGTATTTCAAACATGGTCGTAGTTTAATTTAAAACCACCGAGTACAAGGAAATGTCAAATTAAGTTGAGAAGGTCACAGAGTACGTTGTCGATTTGTCGATAGAAAGCCATTAGAGTATAGTGCCTTCCATAAAATAAGGATAGGATACTAAACTCGATACATAATTATCTTAATAATGACAGAACTTAAAACCCCCATTTTAACGCCATCTATCGGGTCTTTATGAAATTACAGCTTTTTTTAAATAAAACGCGTTTTGCAGGCAAAACAACTGCTATTTATCATCAGTATTAAGTTTATGTTTATTATGAATTCAGGAGCACATTTTGTTGGTATTATTATTTCACTATAGGTACATTATTTTAAACGAGAAAAATACGTTTATTCTTTATGCTACAACTGCCCTGCACTACAATGATACTACTAAAAAAATGGACTGAAAAATATTCAATAAACCAGGCAAGTAAAGGTAAGGTAAGTAGCCAGGCTGACCTAACTACATTTGTACATAATTATATCTACTAAATCAAATAATAATATATCTGCTTTAAATTTAGTTTTGCTCTTATAATCGTATTCTGTTTTTTAGGTTGAACTCGATGTTTGCTATGGGAAAGTGTCGCAATAGCTTTTATAGTATCTGACTGCACTGAAATTTTAATTCTTTTTCCCGACTACCAAAAATGAGGGTTATGAGTTTGACTGTCTATGTATGTATGTATGTATGTATGTATGTATGTTCATATGTTCCCTCGTATCTCCTAAATTACTTATCTTATTTCAAACAGCAAGGTGTCAATCGATAGATCTTACTTAACACTCTAGGTGTCATAGGCTATATAAAATTACATTAAATTCAATATGGCGGATTATATTTAAAAAATTCGCGGACGAAAAAAAATATTTTTTCGATAAACTAGTCATGTTTGGAATCAAATGAAAGGTCTTTATGAGTACGTTTCGAATATGTATAATTTTTATATCTATGTATATCTATGTATAGCCGACGTATGAAAATAAGCGCGAATTTTCTGGTTTTGTTGTTCCCTGGTTGTCCCTAAACTACTCATCATATTTTATCAAAATATGATGAGTAGTTTATTGACACTCTGGGTGACATAGGGTACATTAAATTTTACATCATCAGCCCGTAATAGTCCACTGCTGGACATAGGCCTCTCCCAAGGTACGCCATTGAGCCCGAGTAGTAGTATAATTAACAAAAAATAAAATCACTAAACAAGTAAACACACATTTTTGCACATAGGTAAGTGTAACCATTAGTTATACTATAAAACACCCCTTCATTTGGAAGTACCTGGCAGATCCTTACGAAGTGCCCTTCACACCATTTACCTACCTCAACGAGTACCCCGATGAAACCTATGCCCATTAATAGCCAAGGTGTCCCTGATAACAGATTAAAAGATCTGCCAGGTCTAAAATTGCCAGAACTTAGTGTTCAAAGCATTTGCAGTTGGATTTCCATGACCCGGCAGGACCGGAAATGGAAGACTTGATTTTTTTTACATGTTTAAGTGTCAGCTAACGATAGCCTACTCTTGAGGTACTCGATGACGTAGGTATGGATTTGTGCTGTTGGATCTCGCACTAAAAGCTTAAAAAAGAAAGTTGCTAGTTATCATATGACCACAGAATTCCCCCTATTACATAGGTCCAGAATCGAAGTCTCCATACTTAACCTTGTTTGAACATGAATCAAACCATAGAGCACATTTTTTTTTTCTTCTAATGTCAGTTCCTCTTTCATTATACCATATAAATAGTATTACCCGATTTAGTCGGGTACCTAAATACAAATAGCTAGATGTAAAATGTAAATAATAAAAATTATATAACGCCTACATTAAAAAAATATAAAATAATAAAATTAATTACCATCATACTACTATCTATAGACAAGAAAAAGGTCTATAGATATCTCATGCAATCTTTTAATAAAAAGGATACAAATTAAGTATAACCAGCAGTTTATTCAACATTTCTTTTAATAACTCACGAGCTTTTCAATATTACCAAGTTAAAGGGATTAAAGAACAACAGTTATGTAGGTACAGGGGGTCTTGCAAAGATACCAACCACTAACAACGCTAACGCCAAAATGTACTGAAATGACATTTCGGAAATTGCTAACTTTTCCGTAGCGAATGTCATTTCGATACATTCTTGGAGTTAACGTGTGGCGTTAGCGTTAGCGATTGTGATCTTTGCTAGACCCCCTGGGCCTCAACCAAAATAATGTTTCATATTTTAGGATAAAAAAAATAACCATAAAAATGGGAAAACAGTGGGCGCGTGGAACGCCTATAGTTGACAATAAAACTATTATCAGTAATTGCACTTCTGTGTTCTGTGTGTTCTTTACTATAGAAATGCGCTATGAGCTAGTATTGGGGTTTCCACCAATCTTCGTTTTGACTTTTTCGAACTACTTTTATCCAACGATCAGGGCTGTTATTCTCTATGGAAACATAGATTCCACACGATATGAAACCAGGGCCATTATTCCGTATCGATTCCTTACTTCGAAACCACGCGAATTCCTTGTCTTACATAAGAAATCTGCGAAACTGTATTCTCTATGAAACGAAAACAAAACCGCGCGAAATGAATTTGGATTTGGCGCGATTTGAACTGTCAAAAATCGCATGTTTTACCGAGACGCGTTCCGAAACATCAACACATCAAAAGATATGACACTTATGTCAATATATTTTATTCTAAATAAAGATAACTTTAATGTAAAGTGAAGGTATATCTGACGCTGTGACACGATTTGAACAAGACACGATAACCACGTGGTTTCGTATCGTGTGGAATTTGGGTTTCCATAGAGAATAACCGCCCAGCAGCCCTACCGTGTAAGCACTCTGGTAATGAACATCGCCTGCCCTCCTGCTTGCACCAATGTACAAGCCCTTGAGTGCGAGCAAGAGAGCACACGATTACGATTGCCACCGGGCTTACGCGGTAAGGCCGCAGGTCGTTATCGTGTCTTGTTCAAATCGTGTCACAGCGTTAGATGTACCTTCGCTTTACATTAAAGTTATCTTTATTTTGAATAAAATATATTGACATAAGTGGTCATAATCTTTTGATGTGTTGATGTTTCGGAACGCGTCTCGGTAAAACATATGATTTTTGACAGTTCTAATCGCGCCAATTCCAAATTCATTTCGCGCGGTTTTGTTTTCGTTTCATAGAGAATAGAGTTTTGCAGATTTCTTTTGTAAGACAAGGAATTCGCGTGGTTTCGAAGTAAGGAATCGATACGGAATAAGGGCCCAGCTAGACATAGGTGGATCTGTTGGAAATCTATACAAAAGAAATCGGGTAATTATTCAGATGTCGTGTGGCAATACTGATTTTGACATGTCAACTTTTTATTGTGAAATGTGAAATACTCTTCGTCAAATAGAAATAATTAAAATAATCTTATAAAAATACATGATTAAGGCCACTTACAAGTGAATTGTGATGGTGTGCTTCTGTGATTCGTGCCTCGAGTGATTTCGGCACAGTTTTATCACGCAAGACGGCATTTTTTTGGTATGTATTCAAAAGCACACCCAAGTAACGACTGATTTTGATTTTGACAGCTGAGAATCAATCACACCCAAAGTGGTGTGTATGGTTTTGCCCTGTTTTAATTTCGTATTAGTGGTCTGGATAAAAAGTCTTTGGATATGACTTAAGACTGAAGGAGCACAACTTTTTAATAAGCTCCCAAACGATATTAAAACGATAAAAAATTTCAACATGTTTAAATCAAAACTAAAAACTTTTGTTATTTCAAAAATCTAAGTCCGACCCTGTACTTGGCAGTGAGTAAGCGCGTTTCTTACCGTCGTATCCGCAAAGATATTTATTTTTCTACCTACCCACCTCCGCAAGAGGTGCTAAAAATAGAATGAAATCTAGGTATAACAAATACACCCATTACTAAAACTCCTTTCTACTATCCTAATATTGTAATTTTCTTCTGTTTTTAAACCTATTAAGCAAGCTTCGATTGCTCATTGTTGATAATAGTATGTACGTAAATTAAGTGTAATTTCTCATGCAGTGAAATGTAAATTTCTTTTGAGAAAATAAAGTTTCTTTGACCTTTTTAAGAGTTACAAGGTTTTAGGATAGTTATAATAATAACCCTACATTTTATAATTAGTTTCTCAGTTTGTCCGCCTGCAAAATTAATGTTGTAAGACTTGTAAGCCCACGAATGTGTTACAATGTCAGGGGGAAGGACGCCCAATATGGGACAATGTCAGATGTGCATCGCACACCCACTGCGATTATACCTAACTTGCATATTTAAATGAATTAATGAGGTGCATATTTATACAGCACACGTGCATTATGCATACAGTCAAGCCTCCGATCGTGCGTTCAGATAGATAAATAGATACATATTGCTGACAAACATTTCAGTTTCAGTCGTTTAGGTATCAGAAAAGAGTTTTTAATGAATATCCATGTTTGTGTATTTTGAAATTATGAAGCTATCTCATTATGTGAATGTTTGTTAGGCTAGGTGTTTGTTACACTTTTATTTTTTCGTAATTTTTTTTTATGAGAATGAATGACGTGACGAGCTAGTCGTTCACCTGGTGCTAAACGATACGGCTGCCCATAACAGTTGCAGTGTCACCCGGAACTCGTTTCGCGTGGCACTGCACTGCGCACGTCACCCTGAGACATCAGCGTAGTCTAGTCATGAGATTACCAGACTGTGAGATCAGATCATAAAGTCTCATTTGCCCAGTAATTTCACTAGCTACAGGTACCTTTCCTTTTTAATGTAGATACCTCATTAATTTTAACAAAGCAGATGTTGGAAGACTATCATAAGTAATTTAATCTTTAATCTTCTTCTTGGGGCGGAGGTTGTTAGTGCAGTGCCCTTCAACCGGAATACTATTAGTGCTTGCACATAGAACAACTGACAAAGCAGTGGTATGACCTTTGCAGAAAAGTCCTACCACCTACCTATTACAGCGCATCGGCATTAAGGCGCTGAAGGCTCCCAAATCGACTACATATTTTGAACATGGTTGTCTCAAAATGTACACTATTTACAGGATTGAAAAAAATGCACGTTAATACTGGCCATATCTTCTTTCCACCTGCCGACACCAAAACAGGTTTACGAAAAGATTTCTCGATAGAAAAAATCGTGAAATGACCTCTAAAAAATCATTCAAACGCCGTGAGCTGTTACATTAGAATATGACACCCCGTTGAAATAAATCATAGTGATAATTTATGTATCAATGCATCCGTCCGTAAGCTTATTTTTTTTATAACAACAAGCATTTCATTTATAACTAATTATTTGTACCGAAAAATGGAAAAGTCGAAGTGCAACGCAACGTAATCGCCATATTTTTGCTACGCATGAAGCGACCCTATCGTATACAGAATACGGTTCATGTTCATCTGCTGTAATAAACGTTCTCGCTTTGGGTCCTGTCAGCGTCTTATTAAGACCCAATGCGAGCACGTTTATTACAGCAGACGAACTTGAATCTTATTTTGTACTTATAGGGTCGCTTTAAGCATAGCAAAAATATGGCGATTACGTTGCGTTGCACATCGACAATTCCATTTTTCGGTACAAATAATTAGTTATAAAAGAAATGCTTACTGTTATAAAAAAAATAAGCTTATAGAAGGATGCATTGAAACATAACTTATCACTATGATTTTTTGTTTACCATTTTTTTTTTTACAATTAATAGGCATAGCATTTGATCACTGTCTCACCTGATGGTAAGTGACGACGCGGCCTACGGTGGTGCATGCTTGCCTAGAAGATACCTGTTCACCCTTGACTTGAAGACGGTTATAGCTATCTGGAAACAAGGACGACGGCAAGGTATTCCACTCATTTGCTGTTCGCACTATAAAATTTGATGCGAAACGCTTAGTGCGGGCTGTAGGAATATTAACGATATAGGGATGCCGAGTATCTGTGCGCCTTGTAGTCCGATGAAAGAATGGAGATGAGGGAATTAGTTCGTGTACTTCCATCGCACACTCACCAAAATGTAGCCTATAAAAAACCGATAAGCTGGCAACTTAATTAACTATGATTTATTCAAAGGGGTGTCTTATTATAATGTAACATTTTAGGACGTTAGAATGATTTTTTACAGGTCATTTCACGATTTTTTTCCATCGAGAAAACTTTTCGTAAACGCGTTTCAGTTTCTGCAGGTGGAAAGATGATATGACCAGTATTAACGTGCATTTTTTCAATCCTGTAAATGATATACGTTTTCAGATAATCACGTTCAAAATAGTCGATTTGGGAGCATTCAGCGCCTTAAGTAGCAGTATCAGGGCATTGCCATCAAGGATCAGAAATAACGCATCCGTAATTTTAGATTTTCCGATAGAAAAAAACAACTTGTTTTCGTATAAAACCGACTTGATTTAGTGTCTAACCTTAGTGCTTGAGCAAACACAAAAAATCTATCAATAAAACAAGAAGGAAGCAATCGTCAATCGCATATCCTAGGAGAAATTACCATATTAAAGAGATGCGACGTTTTTTGTCGATTGACGTATTTTATTTTGGGCAGGCTAAAAATAGAGATCTTTTTCCGTTTTTGTATGTCTATTTATATAATATGTTTCGTAATTTTCCGTCGTCATGACTAGTCATCATCTTCATCATCATCATTAGACTATTCTTGTTCACGGCTGGACATAGGACTATGTATACAGCACGCCACGAAGCTCGGTCTTCAACTCTCTGCATCCAGTCTCTACCAGCTGGTTTCCGCAAGTCATTACTTCATCTGGCCACAGAGCATCCTACACTACGTTTGCTTAAACATGTTCTTTACTTTAGAATTCGTCTACCTCAGCGGTTATCAGTTCTTCAACAAGTAGCCCGGCCCACTGCCACTTCAGCATACCAATCCTCTGCTATCATGAATTTCATCAGCCAGAAAACTCGTAAGTAAGTAAATTAATGAATCTTTCAGGGGGTTTTAAAGTTCTTCTATGTACTAAGCTACAAGTAAATGACACTGGTCTGACCATTGACTATAATCTTTGGGTAGGCCAGTCCATTTTTAGTAAGGCGTCACAAAAGCAAACCTAAGGTGATAGAGACATTTCTGTTTATTTAGGCTTGTGCACTGTGTCAGTTGAATTTAACTTTATTTTATTGCATTGTATAAATTATAAACTTGTCACTTTTGTATAGGCTACTGATCGAATTGATACAGACCACAGTCGAGCTTGAATATGAGTCCTATGAGCGTTAATATACTAAGTACGTTATTAGAGTTATCATCATCATCATAATCAGCCTGAAGACGTCCACTGCTGAACTTAGGCCTCCCCCAAAGAGCGCCACTTTGACCGGCTGCTGGCTTCTTGCATCCATCGGCTCCCCACGGTTCTGACCAGGTCGTCGGTCCACCTAGTGGGGGCTCAGCCTTCGCTGCATCTTCCAGTTCGTGGTAGCCACTCGAGAACCTTTCTTCCCCAACGGTTGCCAGTTCTAAGAGTGATGTGGCCGCCCACTGCCACTTCAACTTGCCAATTCTGAAAGCTATATCGGTGACTTTAGTTCTCTTGGAGATCACAGCTATACGTACGTTGAGTTAACGCAAGTAGAATAAAACAATAAAGTATTCGGTGCATTTAAATTTATTTATTCAGAAACACAATCAGATAAATATGAAGACACGGTGGTTTCAAAATGTTGTTTTTTATGCATCATAATTTATTTCTGTATCCCATAGAATCCAAATTGCAGTTTTTTGGAGCATGTCGATTTTCGCCGTTCTTGCTCCGTGCGGTTGACAACAAAGTCTTCCCGATATTTGAAATTTTAATTCATTTTATGTCAGATTTGAGCGTTCCTAAAATGGCTGGGAATCCATCAATGTTGCGCGCAGACAAATTTACAGCTGCAGCCATTTAAAACAAAAGCAACTTTGTAACAGTAGTCATAAGTTACAATTTCATGTGTAGCGTGGTTTGGTGACGGTAAAGTTATGTTTGTTATTCTTATGTCTTGAATTCGATGAACTGATGTAAAGTGGCCTTTTTCTTCAGACCCTGAACAAAGAACTTTATTGGCAGATGAATCCTGTATAATATTTTCGTATTCTTTTGCGTTCGCCGAGTTATAGCGGTAATACGAACGATATAGATAATAAAATGTTAGCAGTGTGTATCGTCTATTGATTATTATTTTTCCTTAAGGCGCTGAATGCTCCCAAATCGACGATTTTGAACGTGATTATCTCAAAACCTGTACCATGTACAGGATTAAAAAAAATGCACGTTAATACTGGTCATATCTTCTTTCTATCTGCCGAAACCGAAATACGTTTACGAAAAGTTTTCTTGATAGAAAAAAATCGTAAAGTGACCTCTAAAAAATCATTCAAACGTCCTAAAATGTTACATTATAATAAGACACCCCATTGAAATAAATCATAGTGATAAGCTATGTTTCAATGCATCCGTCTATGAGCTTATTTTTTTATTACAATAAGCATTTCTGTTATAACAAATAATTTGTACCGAAAAATGGAAAAGTCGAAGTGCAACGGAACGTAATCGCCATATTTTTGCTACTCATAAAGTGACCCTATAAGGTACAAAATAAGTTTCAAGTTTGTCTGCTGTAATAAACGTGCTCGCATTGGGCCCTGTCAGGGCCTTAACTACAAAACTAATCAGCAAATGAACATAACAAACAACAGTGTTGTCTCTTCTTTTGTTCGTTAATTTATACTTAGGTAAGGTAGGTAAGACAGGTAAAATGGTGCGATTGATAGCTGATCATCATCATCATCATCATCATCATCATCATCATCATCATCAACAGCCTGAGGACATCAACTGCTGAACATAGGTCTCCACCACAGAGCTCTACTTTGAGCAGCTGCTCGCCTCCAAATCTATCAGGTCCCAATCCCTACTTGCTACTTGGCAATTAGCATTACCAATAAGAAGGCAACAGGATACATATAAAATAAATAAATAATAAATAAACGAATATTGCATTATAATAGGTATAGTTACTTCATAAACAAGTAGGTACCTTGTAATTTTAACAAGACATCAAGACACCATCGAGCATTTAACCAATAGAGATAGAACGTTCTACTCCACAAACATTATTTTATACATACGCCGCACACCATCTTAAAATACGAATACAGCTATACGTACTACCTGATTTTGAATTAGTATATTATCCCGAAAAGGGGGTAAATCTACACCCCAAGGTAGACAATGTTTCTTCTACGACATTTCTAAAATAATAGTTTTTCATTGAAGAAATGTCATTTAAAGTTAACGTTCGAAGATAGCCTTAGCGTACCTGGGTGGTTGAACTTCGTCCTTGACCGAGCACATAAATGAGTTTAACGACCTGTGTTTAGAAATGAATTATTGTATCTTGTTAACTCTCGTAGCGATCGCATGTGCAATTTTGTTAGTGGCTTTATTTTTTACCATGGCGTTTTGGAATCACGCAGCTTCAAGTAAGGCTTTCACAACTTGTGGGCCATCATGGTCACAGTCCCCTCGTTCCGGGATAACATACCAATTCTAGGTCACCTTGTATAATACAGCGTAGTTACGCAGTGTTTACACGCACACTATGATAATGACCAAGTAGCGCTATATGACTATCAGAGGGTTGTCTGCGCCAAATTCAATGGCGGCGGTGAAGTGCGCTGCAAGCAATCACGTTAAAGATCCCGTAAGTAAAAGATGAACACTACATTCAAGTTCTGAGTAAGTTTCCAATAAACTAGTAAGTTTTTCATTCAAATTTTCGTCCATTTTAGAGATTTGTTCTTCCAAAATTTTTACCTGCAAGCTGCTGCATTGAATTGTACGTAATGAGCCCAAGTGATAATTAAAGTCACGTCTTGCCATCGCCTCATCTAAAAAAATATACAGACATTACACACACAGAAAAACATCGTAGAGGCTTTTATAAAGATAATTACCCATAATAATATTTTTCAACACAATTTTCTCAAAAATTGCATTTACGAAGCCTGTAAGTATACATTTATCGAAAGTTAATTATGACGCACCATACAACGGACCGTGCAGTAAAAAGGTCCGTTGCTGAATTCGTTAGTCTCACTTTAATTCTAAAGAGAAAATGAAACTAAAGATGTGTATTTATAATTTTCACCACACCCAGCTGGCATCATTTGCATTGTAAATGTGCGCCATTTCAAACCATTTTTTCTTTTCATGTTATGGCTCCACCTCCTACTCACTGGATTGGACGCTCTACCGACTGAGCTATGGTCACTTGACCGTTAGTTGCGAAAATCTTTTAGGGTTTTTTAATCGGTGAATCACATATAATTCGTGATTAGTGTGGTTTATACTTGAAAAATAATTTCCATGATGGAGGCCTTTTTTAATTAATAGCAAGCTATGTCTAAATCCACTAGGTTAGTCCGACTACAGGACCATTGCAGAGAGGCGTGAGACAGGGAGACGTTATTTCTCCGAAACTGTTCACAAACGCATTGGAGGATGTTTTCAAGCTCTTGGAGTGGAAAAGATTTGGCATCAACATAAATGGCGAGTATATCACTAACCTTCCTTTTGCCGATGATATAGTCATAATGGCGGAGTCGCTCGATGATCTCAGCACCATGCTCAACGACCTCAGTAGAGTCTCCCGACAGGTTGGTCTTAAGATGAACATGGACAAGACGAAAATCATGTCAAATGCCCATGTTCCACCTATACCGGTAATTGTTGGGAATGACACTCTCGAAGTTGTCGACAAATACGTCTATCTAGGGCAGACTGTCCAATTGGGTAGGTCCAACTTCGACAAAGAGGTCGCCCGAAGAATCCAACTCGGCTGGGCAGCATTCGGGAAGCTTCGACCTATCTTTTCGTCCAAAATACCACAAAACCTGAAAACAAAAGTTTTCAATCAATGTGTGTTGCCAGTGTGTTGACTTATGGAACTGAAACGTGGTCTCTAACTGTTGGCCTCATTACTAAGCTCTATAAAATATGTAAGATATTCGTCGGGATACGCATATTCTCTCTCTTCTTTATAACGTGCTATTTAATCCAAGTACCCCATTTTATCTGAAAGAGCTATTTCAATTTCTCCATTTCTCTTCTTCTTCTCGTCTCAGATCATCAGAGAATCTTTTGCTTAAAATGCCTCTTCACAAAACAGTGTTCTACGATAAATCGTTTGCAGTAAAAGCGGATCGATTATGGAACTCTTTACCGGTTCCCATTAGAATAGCTCAGTCTCTAAACATATTTAAAATCCAAGTTAAGAACCACTATTTGTCACAAATTTACCCAAACTGACCCGAAAGTAGTAAGTAACTTCACGTATTTTTAATATGGTTAGTGTACCCATCTATTTATTGTTGTCACTAATCTTTTAGTATTCACCAGCTTTTTATGTTTCTATTTGTAAATATCTGTGTTCTACGTATATATTATAATGATATGTAATTATATATTTTTAATTTATATAAAGATATATAGTATAGTATTTTATATTTATAATATATTTAAACATATTTATTTATGTTGTTCTAAGCATTTAATTTAATTTAATTCTTGTCAATTGCCGCACCACCGACCGCTACGATAGTCTCACTTTCCTATCCATCCCAAGGTTGTCTGGAAGAGATCGCTGTATAGCGATAAGACCGCCCATTGTACTAAATTGTATTATTTTTTTTGTTATTGTCTTTTATTCCCTAATTTGGTGTGCAATAAAGGGTTGTTGTATTGTATTATATTGTATTGATATTAATATGTATTATTTGTTTAAAACCTTATCTATCTAAACTCATATTATTATCTATTGCTACTTCTTATGATTATTTTATTTGGGTAATTCTTTTTCTTATTCTTTTTCAACCAGCACTACAACTCGTTCCACACTACACAAAGGTTAACTGGAAGAAAATGCTACTTAGCATTAAGTTCGCCTATGTACTTGATTTACTCTTGTGCAATAAAGCATTTTCTATCTATCTATCTATCTAAGCTCAGAGTCGCACAACGGGCTATGGAGAAAGCAATGCTTGATGTTACCCTGCGAGATAAGATCCGTAATGAGGAGATCCGCAGGAGAACTAAAGTGACCGATGTAGCTCTTAGGATTAGCAAGTTGAAATGGCAATGGGCAGGCCACATCGCTCGTAGAACTGACAACCGATGGGGAAGAAAGGTTCTCGAGTGGCGACCACGAACTGGAAGACGTAGCGTAGGCCGGCTCCCCACTAGGTGGACCGACGACCTGGTGAAAGCCGCGGGGAGCCGATGGATGCAGGAGGCGAGCAGCCGCTCTAAGTGGCGCTCCCGGGGGGAGGCCTATGTTCAGCAGTGGACGTCTTCAGGCTGTTAATGATGATGATGATGACGGCCTGCCTAATGGCAAGCGTAACCATGACCTGCAGCACAAGCGCAGAGGGTGTGAGTCAGCAATAGAAATGTTTGCTCTTTTCAGTTCTTTTCTTGATTGAATTGCGTTATAAATAGGTATCAGGTTGAACAGCTCCTCAGAGCATTCCCCATGGAGGCTTGGGTCTAGCAGTGAACTAGCAAAATCTGGTAAGGATTTTGATCATCATTGAAGACTTTAAACTAACTCAAACTTTCTACTACCATTAATAAAATTAGAATTATTACCGTATTCTCTTCTTTCTTTTCGTGTAAACATGAAGCCAAGCCAGTCATCAGAATAATTAGGGCGCCCAATAACAAAATTAGCGTAGAAAGAAGCTAATACCACTACAAATACTAATAATTTCATTGAGAACATATCTGCTAATTTATACTTTTTATCGAACTGAAGTAGAGAACGCTATAAATTCTTCTAACACTTTCAAGAGTTGACGTAAAACTAAAATTGGATACAATACCTAATGATTCAAATAAGCTTCGGTTGTTTTTGCAAACACCACTATACAAGGTGACCTTGAATTAGTATGTTATCCCGAAAGGGGGTTAATCTACACCCCAAGGTAGACAGTGTTTCTTCTACGACTTTACTAAATTAATAGCTTTTCATTGAAGAAATGCCATGTAAAGTTTACGTTCGAAAATACCCTTAGCGCAGCTGGGTGGCTGAACTTCGTCCTTGACCGAGTGCACATCAATGAGTTTAACGACCTGTGTTTAGAAATGAATTTATAGTATTTTGTTAAATCTCGTAGCGATCGCACGTGCAATTTTGCGAACGGATTTATTTACTACCATGGAAGTTTTGAAACACCCAGTTTCAAGTAAGGCCCTCACAACTTTTAGGGTATCATGGTTCCAGTCCCCCCCATTTCGTGATAACATACCAATTCAAGGTCACCTTGTATAAGAATAATAAGGAATTCAACATAAGCATTTGTATAAGGAAAACAAAACAGGGTAATGAGACGATAATCTACAATAATTAATTTTAATGCGTAACATTTTTAGTGCTGTTTTAAGGAGAGGAGGTTGTTATTTCATTTTTCGATAGTCTGTAACTTGGTCATTTTTTGAGATATTTAATTTTTGTTTTCACAAATGTTTGTCTTTTAAGTAAAATAATTAATTTATCCAAAAAAAATTTTAGTCATCATGCCTATTGGTGTGGCCATCTCTGGGATGGATTGGTAAAATAACACCGCCCAACTACCACACCGCCCAACCACCACACCATCACCAAGCAGGCACCAAGTCTTGGGTCCATTCAAAGCTGGGCCAAAAGGCTTATCGGTGACGATGCGATGGTGGAAGCTGTAACGATCCAGGGTGTCTCGTGACGTCAGAAATATTAGAAAGTTTTCTCAATTATAAATATATTTAAATCAAATAATTTTACGAGTAAATAATAATCCAAAAATAAAGCAAATATTCGTTTGATACTGCATTAACTGGTATAGGACATAGAGATAGGTGTAAAAGTAGTTATCTAAACGTAAAATGAGGTAATAGTAGAAAGAATAAAAACTCCTTAATAAAAAGGTTCATACGGAATCGCCAGCTGGCACTCTAGGATGTGTCAAACACTTTAAAAATAATATTTTCGGATTGGTTTGGAGGGTTTACTTGGAAAATGAAAAAGAAAGATGGCAAAAAATATAGTTTTATCCTGATTTGATTTTTCAGAAAAATGTGTGAACGGTGCTACGAATGGAATAGAGAGGAAAAACGGGGGATTTTCTTTTCATATTAGAAATAACCAAAATTTATAACGAGACGGAAGATTGACAAAGATAGGTATTACCTACAGAAGTGGAGAGGTCTAGGAATTATGGAAACCTAACGGAGGAAAATATGAATCAAGAAGTTGATATGAACCGATATCAACTGAGGGAAGTTATTACATTATTCCGTAGTTAGTATTTTAAAAGTAAATAGTTTTACCCAAGATTTAGAGATGTTAGTTTTGAAAGTTTACACGATCGGAAAATGTTCCCTGGAGAGCATAGGACTTTCCTTGTAGGTTGATGTTGAGTGCAGATGCTTAGTGTAGAATAAGAACGTCGTGGGAAACACGCCGAGCGGGCGGATTGATGATGGTAGAAGGTTTTAATGTACAGAACGGAATGCGTAGAGCTTTCCTTGTAGGATGATGTTGGGTGAAAATGCTTATTGTAGGACAATATCGTCGTGGACATCACGTTGAGCGGATGGTCTGATGATGGCAGGTGGTTTTAATGTACAGAAGGGAAAGCCAATGATATTCTTTGCATATTTCCTAGTCGGCAGGAGCTAAGATGATGATGAGTGCAGATGCTTATTGTAGCACAAGATCATCGTGGACATCACTCTAGGCAGAAGGTTTGATAATGGCAGGGGATTTTAATGTAGAAGGGAAGCTATTGCTATTCTCTGTACATTTCTTTAGCCGGCAGAAGCCTAGCGTCATACACGTAGGAGATGAAAGATTTTATTTCACGCGGTGATGTAAAACATCGTGAATGTATTTGAATACTTATTTTTCACTTTAGTTTGATATATTGATTTTTTGACTTAAACCTAACTGGATAATTATTGGGGATATTGTTGTAGTTCGTTTTAGTATAAGTTAATAATTATTTTCTTAGCAGGTTGTTGTTGTGATCACGGAGATGATCGAAAGATCTTAATCCCGCACGAAGATTGAAGCATACTTTGATGTATATTTATCACACTAATTTTATCAAACAATAGCATACAATGTTGTCATGGATTCAGCAAAAGCAGGTAGAGTTTTCTTTCGTCGGAACATGAAGGAAACACAGAGGTGGAGAGGAAATCTTTTCCCTATTTATTTATTGTAAGTATCACGAGCGTATTTGAATATCATTCTAGTAAATTCAAAATAGGTAATGTTTTCAAGCGCCTATAACGTAAAAACGGGGAAATTAGATTAAGGTCTTCCGTAATAGGTAAAAGATATTTATCTCGAACAAGTCAGTGGCGACTATGAGCTGGAAGATGCGGCTTGGACCAGTTCCTCACTAGGTGGACGCCTTCAAGATAATGATGATGATGGTGGTGATGATGTTGATGATGATGAGGTTTGACCTGGTCAGAGCGTGGGAAGCCAATGAAAGCGGAAGACTAACGGTTGCACAGAGTGGCATAGGTTCAGGATGATGGTGGTGATGATGATGATGATGAGGTTTGATCTGGTCAGAGCCGTGGGAAGTCGAAGGAAGCGGAAGACTAACGGCTGCACAGTGTGACATAGGTTTATGATGATGATGGTGTACGATGATGATGGTGATGATGATGGCAATATTTATGACACCTTCAGGATGGTAAAGACGACGATGATGATGATGATGATGATGACGTCTTTAGGATGATAAACCTGACGATGATGATGATGATGGCGATGATGATGATGACATCTTCAGGATGATGATGCTGATGATGATGTTGAGGGTCGAGATAGGCAAAGATCTTATAAGATAAGATGCAATATATTTATTTATCTCAAATCTATGGGCATAGTTCAGTTTGGTGAAGTTTAGATTTGACATTGTTTTAATGAATTTTCAATAAAATTTAACTTTTAATTTACAACAAATTTATAATATTTTTCAAAAAGTAATTATTGTCCTTCGTATTTATATGGGTCAAGCATAAGCAGTACCTTTTAGTGACTCCTTACCACACGGATAGGATAGCTAATTGTATAAATTCGAATGAGAATAACGTCTTGTTGATAATTGATATCAATAATATATTTACAACTTACAATACATGCACTTTGTTCTACGGATCAAACATAACTTTAGCATATTTCATTATACTGAAATACGTCTTAGATATATGGATGATTTCTATGAAAGTTCAGGAGAAGCAAAGTCAGCCTGAGAATTCATAAACGGTTCAATGTCTATAGTATACAAAATATATGCATAATATTATTATAATATCAATAAATACGGGTATGGAAACGATTATGGAACGAAATGAAACGAAATGATCTTTATTTCCGACACACAATATCGCGAAAGGAACAATATAATACGGAACATAAAATAAGAAACTTATATAAATATACTAATTATACTCTGAAGCGATATTGCACGATGTCAGAAACAGATCCCGGCTCAGCTCAGCATACAACTTATTATCATTGTGTAATTACTCCGAAATAAATGTCCTGAATTTTTATTCAACATTATTAATCTCCATTTCATGTCGGCCGAATCTTCGAGAGAGAAGCAGAGGTTCCACACGGCGAGGTTGCGCATAATGCATAACCTACGGGCTCTTCTTTGTAGGACGATTCATCAAGACATGTCTGATTGTCATTCTTCGAAACTTATTTAAAAGGTCATGTGTTTTCTTATAGATAATAGTATTTAATCTCGACGATAGATGTATTAACTCTAAATTTACAGTTTTCCAAAATGTTATATAGCATCGTAATTCGACCTTATAATTATTGTAAAATCAAATATTGTTAAACCAAAAAGAATTAAAAAAAAAGAAAGAATAAAAAAATAAACCCTGAGGAGTTTCTTTGGGCTTCTTCTCAATCAGGAGTAATCGAAGTTTCCGGATATATTTTTAAAACTCAAAGTTAGTTATGAGCGACAAAATAATTCTAACATTTAATTATATATTCTGAGTACTAAAATTCAATAAAAGTATTTTGGTAAAGTAAATTCTAAATTCATAATCGTTTGAAATAACTTTCTTAATAAATAATTTGAGTTTTATTTATGTTTTATTTATTAATCCATAATATAGAGCATAACGTAGGAAAGTAAGGGCAATGAATTTTAGACGATCATCGTAGATGGACTTTAATAAACCAGAAACTTTAGGTTTTGCATTAATTTATAGTTAGGAAATGGGGCTCAGTAGACAGCGTCATGATAAGCAGAAGTGGTTTATCATGACTTCGCTAATATGGTTAAAATAGGCGTAAGGAAATGGTAGAATGGGTTGTAAGCACTTCCGGTAGAAATGATAACATTTTTGTAACTAGTGGGAATTATTGGGTCGAATAGTGAAAGTGTAACAAACGGGAATTTTATATTTTTTAGGTAGTATTCGTTTAAAGATTCTGATAATATACACTTGAATTATGTTTCAGAAGTTCAATTATAGGAAATACTTCAGGTTTTCTAAATTAGGTTAATATGAGTTGTTTTGTGGGGATTTACGTTTAGATTGCAGTGAATAGTAGGATAATGGATATTCCAATTTACTACATTGATCGCGTATTGAGTCGGTGTTAGTTAGGAATTGTCTCATTACTTTAAAAGGATTTGGATTACTACATTATCACAACGTACGGGTTCTACCACTTTTAGGAGACGATCACTTGGCCATAACAAATCTAGAACATACAACAAACTTAGGTTAATTTTAGGTTCTTTCCAACGGTATTAGATTGTTAGTGTTGATTTAGTTGCAATTTATAGGATATTTAAATTTAGGTATTAAAGTTAAGTTGGTTATTAAAAATACAATTATAGGAAAATAGGGGGGATAGGGGGGGGGGGGGTTTGCAATCAGTGTTGCCGTGATCAGGATTATTAATTGGGCTTATGTGACTATCTTTTTCTTATCTGCGTGACGAGAGTCGTTTAATTGGGATTTTGCGTCTTACACTTTTCTTAGACATTTAGGTTAGTAATAATATCGGAAAGTTTGTTGTTTATTTTGGATTTGACTTAGAGGCGATAATTTATTGTCGCACAATTTGCTGTCCGTGGAAATAGGAAAGGTTTTGAGACAATTTATGTAGAGGCGATATATGTAGGGGCGGTTTTAGATTTCACTAATGTTAATGATATTAGATAAATATTTCAAATAAGCTTTAATAATCAATTCGTAATTTGTATCTATTAGCTATAGGAACGTTTCAGTCTTTTAAACGTATTCAAAAAAAAAACTAAATTAAGCAGTTGAAGTATAAGTTTGACAAAATAGATGGAAGCAGTATAATTTAATTAGGATTTACAACGGAAATCATTAGTTGGTTGTAGTCTATTGGGGCGATGAAGTTTGGAATATCATCGTTAGATTATTTCAATACGTTATAATGTAGAAGACTATGAGTAGAGGACAAACGGGATTCAAATCGTCATAGTAAACATTTGTTTATTTTAATTATAAATATTGTTACAGTTATTTAGGAAAGTGCATTAATGGCATGAGTTCATGACTAGAATGGTTCGTAATCTAATTTAGGAAAAACGTAGGATTCAATTTTCATAATTATACGGATTATGTTATTGTAAATAATTTACTCTTTTGCGGTTGACACTAGGAAAGGTGATGTTATAATTTGGTAAACTATAAAACTTGAAGGGGCGTTTAAATTAAACTTCAAAACATTTAAAAATAGGAAATAAAATCAGTATACTAAAATTTAATAATTTAAGCCACGTTAAATAAAACGGTGAAAAAGTTTCTTTTTGATGGTGATTGTTAGATGCTTAATAATTTAAACTACATTGCGTTATTTTAAATCAATCTTTACAGTTTTGAAATGAAAGTAATAAAAATAATTTTGTTAGATCGTTCAATGATTTTGTTAAAAATACAACATAATATTGATACATTCATTTCTCTAAAAATATTAACTAAGTAAATTTTTTTAATTTAGTTTTGTGAAATGGAGGTTTCTAAAAAATTTATTTTAATCATTATTTAAATTAAAATGATAAAAGGAAATAAACATAATTTTGGTCGTAATGTTTAGAAAATAATTTGGGGTTAAAAGACAAGCAAACATTTTATTAGTCTGCAATCAAGGAGGTCCTTGTTAATTCAATAAAAAGCGTGTTAGTGTGTTAAAAGGGTTTTGTTTGTATTTATGAAATGATTATAAACTAGAGTATGTTATTTGAATGGAAGAGGGGTCGGGGTTCATGAGAGATCTAATAAAAAAAATTAAGCAATAGTTATAATAGTGTGATAGATAGAGGGAGAAGGTTTTATGGAATAACAAAGGCTTAGGTTGCAGACAGGTTTGTTGACGGTGGCTTTGAATTTTACACGACTCTACAAATGGGTTGATTATAATTTAAGGCAGGTGCTAGGTTAAAAACAAAGCCTAAGTTTATAGAAAACTGTTATAACAACCCCATACTCCACAAGAAGGAAAGATCAGATCTACTACACTATACATCCGAAATGATAGCGAATTACAGAGTGGGAAATATATGTGAAATATTGCTGAAGTCATAGGCAATGAAGATACTTTGAACTATTAAAGTTAATCTGGTTATCGAAGGGTTTTGTGGGAGGCAGCTCGGAATGAAAACATGATTCTTAGGGGTACCTTCTACTTTGAGTTATTAGGACTGACCAGCCTCACAACCTGGTTTCTTTTGGTGGCCAGGTTATCCTTGGGATAAGTTACTTTTGGTTATGATTGATGTGATGAGATTTTGGATATTGACTCATAATGTAATTCACTGTTGTTACGGCTTAAGAGGGCGTTTAAAACAGAATAATTTTGGTTTGTAAAATATAAATCTATAAAAGACAAAATGATTGTCAATTCAGTATAATATTTAGTATGGTTAACTACGTTATTCTTTCGAGAATATTTTTAAGGTGAAACAACATAAATAAATATAAAAAACATAAGTAACAATTAATACTTTTCGAACTAATACGCAGTACGCTGCATATTATTTGAAAATTTGCCATCGGTTTAAATATTTTAGATGCTCTCTTAAATTAAACATAACGGTTAGTTACACTACAGAACTATAATCACATTTTAAGTTCAGAGCCAAACGTCTACAAATTATATTTGCTTAATGGGGTTTAATTATAAACATAAATAATTTTATTGAAGTTTTGCTAATATTTGTGAAAATGTTTTATCTAATGAATAAAATTTTACTTCGGCTTTAAATTTAAAACGCCTGCGCAAATATTTTAGGGGCGATTGTAACGATCCAGGGTGTCTCGTGACGTCAGAAATATTAGAAAGTTTTCTCAATTATAAATATATTTAAATCAAATAATTTTACGAGTAAATAATAATCCAAAAATAAAGCAAATATTCGTTTGATACTGCATTAACTGGTATAGGACATAGAGATAGGTGTAAAAGTAGTTATCTAAACGTAAAATGAGGTAAAAGTAGAAAGAATAAAAACTCCTTAATAAAAAGGTTCATACGGAATCGCCAGCTGGCACTCTAGGATGTGTCAAACACTTTAAAAATAATATTTTCGGATTGGTTTGGAGGGTTTACTTGGAAAATGAAAAAGAAAGATGGCAAAAAATATAGTTTTATCCTGATTTGATTTTTCAGAAAAATGTGTGAACGGTGCTACGAATGGAATAGAGAGGAAAAACGGGGGATTTTCTTTTCATATTAGAAATAACCAAAATTTATAACGAGACGGAAGATTGACAAAGATAGGTATTACCTACAGAAGTGGAGAGGTCTAGGAATTATGGAAACCTAACGGAGGAAAATATGAATCAAGAAGTTGATATGAACCGATATCAACTGAGGGAAGTTATTACATTATTCCGTAGTTAGTATTTTAAAAGTAAATAGTTTTACCCAAGATTTAGAGATGTTAGTTTTGAAAGTTTACACGATCGGAAAATGTTCCCTGGAGAGCATAGGACTTTCCTTGTAGGTTGATGTTGAGTGCAGATGCTTAGTGTAGAATAAGAACGTCGTGGGAAACACGCCGAGCGGGCGGATTGATGATGGTAGAAGGTTTTAATGTACAGAACGGAATGCGTAGAGCTTTCCTTGTAGGATGATGTTGGGTGAAAATGCTTATTGTAGGACAATATCGTCGTGGACATCACGTTGAGCGGATGGTCTGATGATGGCAGGTGGTTTTAATGTACAGAAGGGAAAGCCAATGATATTCTTTGCATATTTCCTAGTCGGCAGGAGCTAAGATGATGATGAGTGCAGATGCTTATTGTAGCACAAGATCATCGTGGACATCACTCTAGGCAGAAGGTTTGATAATGGCAGGGGATTTTAATGTAGAAGGGAAGCTATTGCTATTCTCTGTACATTTCTTTAGCCGGCAGAAGCCTAGCGTCATACACGTAGGAGATGAAAGATTTTATTTCACGCGGTGATGTAAAACATCGTGAATGTATTTGAATACTTATTTTTCACTTTAGTTTGATATATTGATTTTTTGACTTAAACCTAACTGGATAATTATTGGGGATATTGTTGTAGTTCGTTTTAGTATAAGTTAATAATTATTTTCTTAGCAGGTTGTTGTTGTGATCACGGAGATGATCGAAAGATCTTAATCCCGCACGAAGATTGAAGCATACTTTGATGTATATTTATCACACTAATTTTATCAAACAATAGCATACAATGTTGTCATGGATTCAGCAAAAGCAGGTAGAGTTTTCTTTCGTCGGAACATGAAGGAAACACAGAGGTGGAGAGGAAATCTTTTCCCTATTTATTTATTGTAAGTATCACGAGCGTATTTGAATATCATTCTAGTAAATTCAAAATAGGTAATGTTTTCAAGCGCCTATAACGTAAAAACGGGGAAATTAGATTAAGGTCTTCCGTAATAGGTAAAAGATATTTATCTCGAACAAGTCAGTGGCGACTATGAGCTGGAAGATGCGGCTTGGACCAGTTCCTCACTAGGTGGACGCCTTCAAGATAATGATGATGATGGTGGTGATGATGTTGATGATGATGAGGTTTGACCTGGTCAGAGCGTGGGAAGCCAATGAAAGCGGAAGACTAACGGTTGCACAGAGTGGCATAGGTTCAGGATGATGGTGGTGATGATGATGATGATGAGGTTTGATCTGGTCAGAGCCGTGGGAAGTCGAAGGAAGCGGAAGACTAACGGCTGCACAGTGTGACATAGGTTTATGATGATGATGGTGTACGATGATGATGGTGATGATGATGGCAATATTTATGACACCTTCAGGATGGTAAAGACGACGATGATGATGATGATGATGATGACGTCTTTAGGATGATAAACCTGACGATGATGATGATGATGGCGATGATGATGATGACATCTTCAGGATGATGATGCTGATGATGATGTTGAGGGTCGAGATAGGCAAAGATCTTATAAGATAAGATGCAATATATTTATTTATCTCAAATCTATGGGCATAGTTCAGTTTGGTGAAGTTTAGATTTGACATTGTTTTAATGAATTTTCAATAAAATTTAACTTTTAATTTACAACAAATTTATAATATTTTTCAAAAAGTAATTATTGTCCTTCGTATTTATATGGGTCAAGCATAAGCAGTACCTTTTAGTGACTCCTTACCACACGGATAGGATAGCTAATTGTATAAATTCGAATGAGAATAACGTCTTGTTGATAATTGATATCAATAATATATTTACAACTTACAATACATGCACTTTGTTCTACGGATCAAACATAACTTTAGCATATTTCATTATACTGAAATACGTCTTAGATATATGGATGATTTCTATGAAAGTTCAGGAGAAGCAAAGTCAGCCTGAGAATTCATAAACGGTTCAATGTCTATAGTATACAAAATATATGCATAATATTATTATAATATCAATAAATACGGGTATGGAAACGATTATGGAACGAAATGAAACGAAATGATCTTTATTTCCGACACACAATATCGCGAAAGGAACAATATAATACGGAACATAAAATAAGAAACTTATATAAATATACTAATTATACTCTGAAGCGATATTGCACGATGTCAGAAACAGATCCCGGCTCAGCTCAGCATACAACTTATTATCATTGTGTAATTACTCCGAAATAAATGTCCTGAATTTTTATTCAACATTATTAATCTCCATTTCATGTCGGCCGAATCTTCGAGAGAGAAGCAGAGGTTCCACACGGCGAGGTTGCGCATAATGCATAACCTACGGGCTCTTCTTTGTAGGACGATTCATCAAGACATGTCTGATTGTCATTCTTCGAAACTTATTTAAAAGGTCATGTGTTTTCTTATAGATAATAGTATTTAATCACGACGATAGATGTATTAACTCTAAATTTACAGTTTTCCAAAATGTTATATAGCATCGTAATTCGACCTTATAATTATTGTAAAATCAAATATTGTTAAACCAAAAAGAATTAAAAAAAAAGAAAGAATAAAAAAATAAACCCTGAGGAGTTTCTTTGGGCTTCTTCTCAATCAGGAGTAATCGAAGTTTCCGGATATATTTTTAAAACTCAAAGTTAGTTATGAGCGACAAAATAATTCTAACATTTAATTATATATTCTGAGTACTAAAATTCAATAAAAGTATTTTGGTAAAGTAAATTCTAAATTCATAATCGTTTGAAATAACTTTCTTAATAAATAATTTGAGTTTTATTTATGTTTTATTTATTAATCCATAATATAGAGCATAACGTAGGAAAGTAAGGGCAATGAATTTTAGACGATCATCGTAGATGGACTTTAATAAACCAGAAACTTTAGGTTTTGCATTAATTTATAGTTAGGAAATGGGGCTCAGTAGACAGCGTCATGATAAGCAGAAGTGGTTTATCATGACTTCGCTAATATGGTTAAAATAGGCGTAAGGAAATGGTAGAATGGGTTGTAAGCACTTCCGGTAGAAATGATAACATTTTTGTAACTAGTGGGAATTATTGGGTCGAATAGTGAAAGTGTAACAAACGGGAATTTTATATTTTTTAGGTAGTATTCGTTTAAAGATTCTGATAATATACACTTGAATTATGTTTCAGAAGTTCAATTATAGGAAATACTTCAGGTTTTCTAAATTAGGTTAATATGAGTTGTTTTGTGGGGATTTACGTTTAGATTGCAGTGAATAGTAGGATAATGGATATTCCAATTTACTACATTGATCGCGTATTGAGTCGGTGTTAGTTAGGAATTGTCTCATTACTTTAAAAGGATTTGGATTACTACATTATCACAACGTACGGGTTCTACCACTTTTAGGAGACGATCACTTGGCCATAACAAATCTAGAACATACAACAAACTTAGGTTAATTTTAGGTTCTTTCCAACGGTATTAGATTGTTAGTGTTGATTTAGTTGCAATTTATAGGATATTTAAATTTAGGTATTAAAGTTAAGTTGGTTATTAAAAATACAATTATAGGAAAATAGGGGGGATAGGGGGGGGGGGGGTTCTTACAAAGCTAAGCTTCAGAACTTGGATCACCGATGTAAAGTTGCTTATTGTGCAAAGGAATTATACGTCTGATTCTCACTTCTCTTTTCTTTCATCGGAATTCAAGACACACGGAAACACGGCATCCATCCACTTTTTAGGTGAACCGACGATCTGGTGAAAGCCGCGGGGAGCCGATGGGTGCATGAGGCGAGCAGCCGCTCAGGGTAGAGCTCCCTGGGGAGGCCTATGTTCAGCAGTGGACGTTTTCAGGCTGTTAATGACGATGATGATAATGAACTTATTAATAAGTACCTAAGCCAACGAGACGGGATAAAAATAAAATTAAGGTTATACTTCATTACTTTGTTATTTCAATTAAGTAGGTAATAGATTTTTAATAGTAGGTACTTAGATACGGAATCATTACCGCGATTGGAATAATTTCTGAGCCACCGATATTTCGGTACATGCACAATGTTCACGGCCACAGAGCAAAAAAATACAATACCAAAAATCATTTTTTTTTTCAAAACTGTGAACACTTCTATACAGGGTTACAGGAAAAATTGTGCTAGATCCGTTAAGGGCGTGGAGTACCCATCATTTCTGACTTATTTCACTATGAAACAACCTAGCCTCAACTTAATATTTTATTTAGATATTCCTTAGAGAAAAATAATACAGTTTCTAATATTTTTTGTATTTCTTAACTTTCACTTGTCTACTACGGTCTATTCAATTAACTTATGTACTATTTTAATGATTGCCGTCCTAAAACATCTTAATACACATGTAAAAATGCAATAATCATAATAATAAGACACACAAAATAAACAAAATTAAATTTTGTAGCCTAAAAATCGGCAATTTTCACAAAAAATATTAAAAGCCGAATATCTCGAAAAGGGTTAAGTTTAGGCTAGGGTGTTACATAGTGAAATAAGTCAGAAATGATGGGTACTCCACGCCCTAAACGGATCTAGCACGATTTTCCCTGTAACCCTGTATAAGTAATCCATTTTGTTTCACAGTTAGACACACGGTCTCACGGTCGGAAACTCAGAAACTAATTAATAGTGAATACACGGTGAAGATTCCGTAAGAACTACAAAAATTTAGTTTGTATATTTAGTAAATATTAAAACTGTTTTAACATTTATTACGTTTTCCTTCTTTACGCGTTTCTTTCTTTTTTTCTTTTACTTTTTTGTCGGTAAGAACAGAACTACAGTCAAGATTATCATATGTGTCTAGGTACCCAATAAGTGTTTTCTCATTCTCACTACCATTACATTTCATTACTATTATTTTTGAGCGCAAGGCGCTGCATTCCATGAAGTCTTCTGATACGGTGACATGAGAGTAATCATAAATTGCAGACACACCTGAAAAAGAATAAAAATAATTCATGTATCAGCGTGCATATAATAATAATAAATATGTGTGGACATTTCACACAGCGCCATCTAGCCCCAAACTAAGCATAGCTTGTACTATGGGAACCAGATAACTGATACAATACTTATATACTTTTTTGTTTGTAAATACATACATAGAATACAATATAACACCCAGACGCAGAACAAACATCTATGTTCATCACACAAAATTTTTGTCCTGGGTAGGAATCGAACCCACAGCCCTCAGTTCAGAAGGCAGGGATACTACCAACTGAGCTATCGGACCCGTCATTAATAAGAACTTTAAAATATTTATGATTTTTTAAAGCAGTATCGCCTGCTCAGCGTAATCTACAGATTAATTTGTAAAGGAAAAATTAGAATCACGAGCGGGGATTGAAATTTTAAAATATACGTGGTCATATTACGCCAGCAGATCTTTGGAAATATTGCGATTTTTGAAAATGTTATCTGGCCAAATATAGAATCGTT
Source organism: Ennomos erosarius (assembly GCA_963580505.1). NCBI lineage: Eukaryota > Metazoa > Arthropoda > Insecta > Lepidoptera > Geometridae > Ennomos > Ennomos erosarius. The sequence goes on from OY756987.1 coordinate 10,749,220, forward strand.
TCCACCTCTGGGATATGAGTCTTTACTAATAGGGAGAGAGTGTAGGCCATAAAGTACGTTTCAAAATTAATGCGGGTTAGGTAATAGAGATGACACAAAAACATGTTCCTCGAATTTTGTGATTATTGAGATCACCACAGAGCTATGAAACAAATGACGCTTTGTGACGCGTTTTTTTTTGCTCTGTGGAGAGCACGCTTGTTTTCTTTCACCGTTGTAAAAGCGCGTTCGTTTTCTGTGCTTACGCGTAAGTTGTTGTAAGTTGAAAAGTCAATGGTGCAGAGCTAAACGGAATTCAAACCAGAGTGCGTCATTTTGAAAGTCGTACCGGCTAAATAATAAATAAATAAGTAAGTATTTGTGGACATTTCACACAGACTATCTCGCCCCAAACCTATATTATCTGGGCCCAAAACTAAGCATAGCTGGTACTATGGGAACCAGATATCTGATAGAATACATAATAGAGAATACACCCAGCCACAGAATAAACATCGTGCGATGTACAAATGTTTGTCCTATTAGGGAGTTGAACCTACAACCTACAGTTCAGAAGGCTACCAAATGAGCTATGAAGGTCGTTACCCAGGCTAGCTTAATCACTACCACAGCCAGTCGTATCCGATTCTTCATGCGACCTCTTTGTCAAAGTTAAATCTCACGTAGGTAAACAATACATCGTTATCTATATCCCAGATAATATAATACCTACAGCCTATATTTAGTATAACAAGGCACCCACAGAGCAAGAAAAAAAATCGCTTCGCCTACCGAAGATGTGTTATCTTCAGAGCTCTGTGGCGCAACCTAAAAGTAGTTTATTCAGAATTACTAAGAGAATAAATTAATTGGCATAACTTTTACAACACGTTACATTTTGTCCTAAAATTGTTTAATAAATAGTGTAATTTGAACAGAATAATTTAGCAAGTTTAGTGCATATGCCGCACAGCTGTACAGCCAAAGTACGTTAGTGTACGAAAAACTACACGACTAGACGTCACGTCATTAATTCTCATTAAAAAAACTGATGTATATTTATGATGTAAGTAAGCACTTGGCAATCCTACCGTAGAAGGAAGCGACCACCACAAATAATAAGAATTTAATTGAGAATAATTTGCTATAATCGCGCTTTTTAACGGACTAAATTGGGGAATGTTTTTCCTCGTACAAGAGTTGACTATGTACTATATAAGGATACAATTATAATGATCCATGTAAGCTTCGGGTGTTTTTGCAAGTACCTGAGATAACAATGGGAATCAAAATTAGCTGCAACGGGAAAAACGGGTCAATGAGGCGATAACAGGAGTTAATTTTCAATCATGGTCAAATCCAAATTTCACAGTTTCAAACTAATTATGCCAGATGTCTCTACAGGAGGCTCTTAACAAAATTCTTCCATTCAAATGTGGTCAAATACAACAAAAACCAGTGAAAATAACGATTTAAACAGACCTTATTTCAAAATAAGCCAACTCCAGACAATCTTCCATTCATAATTATAATAATAATAATAATAATAATAACGCAGGGGCGGCTTTGTGGCGAGCCGTCGGTGAGTGGCGACACCGCGTACCCTGATTCCAAGGGGCTAAGTGAGACCCCTGCCCCCCGGCTTGCCTTAACCGGCTGTCCGGGGGTGGAAGTCGCAAGAGCTAAAAACCTAAGCTCCAGGGTGGAAGTGTTAAAGGGCATAACGCCGCGAGTAGCGTTCAGTGAAAGTGCAGCACACCTCTCGACACCCTAAGCCACCCACACCAATGTTGCTTCCTCGGCACCAATATGCGGTAGCCACTACAGGAGGCCCATTTAGTGGGTGGCAAGTCATCACCTGCCTCAAACATTTTGATATGAGACAAAATTGGCAGGTGCCGTTCTCTCATTCCATAACCCAATGTCACCATCCATCCAAAAGTTCACCATAATAGCCCAGATTTATTTTATACCTATACGAAAAATAGTCTATATTAATGCCAAACCATGCCTTGTCTGTTGTAATAATATTCAAAAGGGCCTCTTGGTGTTAGCTTCGGCCCCACCAATGCCTTCCAAATGTCCGGGCTAGACCCGAGAGTCTAAAGAAATAATAATAATAATTCTCTTCTTTTATAAAAATATTTACCCTGGTTTATTCCAATAAAATATTGCACGGTTACCTAGATACTTATCAAAAACTATCATTAAAATATAAAAACTATGGGAATCCAAGTTCTACAGAAAATTAGACTTTTACCGAAAAAATATGGACAGATTGACGTTGTCAGTTTGGAAAAAAATCTCTACAAGCAACAATAATAACAACAAAATGAAGTAGAAAATGATAACCAGATCAAGGACAAAACAAGCGGAAACGATATGCGCACGCCTACCACCACCGCCCACCCCATCGTCTCCGAGTTCGTCGTCGGGGGATGAGTATGGTACTCCCCCCGACACCACCGCGTCGAGTGACGAGGACGGGCCACCGTCACCTCCGCCGCCGCCACCACCTGCGCGACGTGGGCGACCACCGCTGCCGGCACGCTTGGGGCCTGCGGGGCAACCTGCTCCGCGCCCGGCCCCCGCTACCGGTGGTATAGTGCGCCGCATGCGATGGACTCCAACAATGAACGAGAACTGCATGCGCGCCTACTATGGGGCTACAGACGGGGGAAGCAGCCTGACTGCGTACCGGGATAGGATGCTGTCACTGTTTCAGGGCCTTGAGCCAGCCGTCGCCGTATCCGCGCAACGACTGTCGGATCAGGTGCGGGCTATCCATCGGTGCAAGCTGCTGGACCAGTCTGCGCTTGATCGGTTGCGCCTGGAGGCGCTGCCTATTTGCACTACTTCTCCTTCGCCGCGGGTCCTGCCTGCCGCGCTGCCGGATCCGGGACCAATTATGGGCCCGCCACCGGTCACGCCGCGGGGTGATCCCGCGATCGATGGGGAGGAAAGTGTGAGTGACAGCGTAAGTACCCAGGCGAATGAGCAATTGAGGAGCGCTTTGGAGGACGCGATTGAGCGGTATCGGTCCACACCTACCTCTAGGCCGCGACTACCACGTTTGCCCACGAATAGGCGAAACCTAGTGCTAATGGGAGCCCTGAACACTTTGCTAGCTCCGTACTTACGGACTAGCGAAGACTTAGTTGATACGCACTCGATCTTGTACTGTGGGGCCATCGCGGCGTGCCGCGTGGCTCGTGTCAAGTTTCCGGACACTGACCGAGCACCGCGACCCGCCGACGGTGCTCCCGCGTGGCAGGTACGGATCGAGAAGCGTATCACTACATTCAGGACTCTCATAGCGAAGCTGGTCTGCTTCAGCCGGGGCAATCATCGCCCCCGAGTCATGCGTTTCGTGACCCAGGCTTTTGCTGGGACTGGTATCAGGCCTCAGGACTACATGGCCTGTGTCACGGAACGCATTGACTATCTGAAGCAGAAAGTCTATGCGTGGGCAAGTCGTATTCGCCGCTACAGAGAGCGTGTGGATAGATACAAGCAGAATCGCCTTTTCCAAAGCGACCAAAGGAAGGTGTACCGAGACTGGGAGGGAACCAGCCAACGTTCTGTCGACGGGCAGCTGCCAGATGCAAACGCCATGAACGAGTTCTGGCGTAGCATCTGGTCGGTGCCCGTCGATCACACAGAGGGTGATTGGATGCGTGTTGTCGAGCGTGGGTGTGAGTCGATCGAGTCCATGGGCTCTATTACTATAGACCCCGAAGACATAAGTTGTGCGATCCGTACGACCCAGAACTGGAAAAGTCCTGGACCGGATGGATTGCACAACTTCTGGATTAAATGGATTCGATGCTCATACCCATGCTTGGCGATACAATTTCAAGAAGCCCTCGAGGCTGGTTCACTCCCAAGTTTCATGACAACTGGTGTCACCTTCCTGCTCCATAAGTCCGGTAGTACCACGGAAGCGAAAAATTACAGACCCATCACGTGCTTGCCTACGCTGTACAAGCTCCTTACATCCATTCTGAGAACAAAAATTAACTCGCACATTGTTGCGAACAATATTTTGGCCCCCGCTCAGAATGGATGTAGGGTTGGGTCCCGTGGTACTAAGGAGCTCCTCCTCATCGACACGGCCATCTGCCAACAGGTCCGGCGGAACAGAGGGGCTCTCTCTACTGCCTGGATTGACTATAAGAAGGCCTATGATTCGGTGCCTCACTCATGGCTGGAGAGGGTCTTGGAGTTGTATAAAATAGACGCAACTCTAAGATCCTTTTTAAGGTCATGCATGGGGCAGTGGACCACGGTCCTTCGTCAACCAGGTAGGGGGGACAGCGTCTCTGGTCCGCAGGACTTAATAAGGATTGAGCGAGGCATATTCCAGGGTGACAGTCTGAGCCCCTTGTGGTTTTGCCTGGCGTTGAATCCTCTCAGTACCTTGCTGGAAGATTCAAAGCTAGGCTGTCGGCTTCGGAGAGGGGGTGAGATCATATCTCATCTACTGTACATGGATGACCTCAAGCTGTTCTCACCGCAACGTCCACAATTGATGGAGTTGTTAAAAATCACAGAGAATTTTAGCAACTCTATCAAGATGGAGTTCGGTGTGGATAAGTGTGCGGTTATGCATGTACGGGGAGGGAAAGTTGAAAATTCCACGAATTTACAACTTTCCGAGACAATGACTCTCAGGTCCCTCTCCGAATCCGAAACCTACAGGTATCTTGGTGTGTCAGAGTCGTTGGGTGTTTCAGTAGGGGATGTTAAGAGGACGGTGAAGGAGCGCTTCTTCTGCCGTCTGACAAAAGTACTCAATAGTCTTTTGTCGGGTGGCAACAGGGTGCGCGCCTTCAACGGCTGGGTGATGCCCTTACTGATATACTCCTTTGGCATACTAAGATGGACTCAGACTGAGCTGGACGCCCTGGATAGAAAGGTCCGTCAACTGCTTACATCACATCGTATGCTACACCCGCGCTCGTCTGTTATGAGACTGTACATTCCGCGGAAATGGGGAGGTCGAGGCTTTTTAAACGCCAAAACCCTCCATAACCGTGAAGTGTGCAGTCTCCGGGAGTATTTCCTCAACAACGAGTGTGGGATGCATCGCGATGTGGTGGCAGTTGACAAGGGCCTCACGCCGCTCTCCTTGGCAAATGAGAACTGGCGCAAACCGGTGGTACTTAGCACCGAAGACCGTAGGGACGTATGGAAAGGCAAGGAGCTGCACGGGCGGTTCTATCGGGCCCTGACGGGGCCCGATGTGGACCTGCATGCGTCGGTGAACTGGCTGCGATTCGGCAACCTCTTTGGGGAAACCGAGGGTTTTGTCTGTGCAATTGCGGACGAAGTTATCAAGACGAATAACTACCGGAAATATATAATGAAGGACGGTACGGTCGACATTTGTCGAGCATGCCGCCGTCCCGGGGAATCTCTCCGACATATTATTTCCGGTTGTTCTCATCTTGCTAACGGAGAGTACTTGCACAGACACAACCTAGTGGCCAGGATCATTCATCAGCAACTTGCCCTTCAATACGGCCTTGTCGAGTCTGAGGTGCCATACTACAAGTACACACTGGGGCCGGTTCTTGAAAATGGCCGTGCGTTGCTCTATTGGGACCGCTCTATCATCACGGACAGGACTATTGTAGCCAATAAGCCTGATATCGTGCTGGTAGACCGGTCCCAACGCCGGGCAGTGCTCGTTGACATCACCATTCCGCATGACGAGAACCTCGTGAAGGCTGAGAAGGACAAACTCAGCAAGTACCTTGACTTGGCTCACGAGTTAACCGCCATGTGGAATGTTGACTCAACGAGCATTGTTCCGATAGTCGTTTCGGCGAACGGTCTTATGGCGAAGAGCCTCGACCAACATCTCGAGAGGCTCTCGCTGGACGGCTGGATCAAGGGTCAGATTCAGAAGGCGGTACTCCTTGACACGGCACGTATTGTCAGGAGGTTCCTCACTCTGCAGCCCTGACCACCGGTAGCTTGGGCCCTGCCCCGCTGCCGGCGGGACACTAGGTTTAGGTTTTTTATAATATTTTTGTAATTTTAATTTTATAAGAAGTATTATAAAAAACATAAATTTAAGAAATATAAATAAATGAGTGAATAATAATAATAAGTTTATTTCCAGAACAGTTTGATACAGTGCAGTAGAACATGTTATATGTGTCGCTTTAATATAGTGAAAAAGAGAAACATTTACTACGGGCCCCAAACCAGGCAAAGCCTGTATCTTGGGTGCCAATTGGTCTAATCCATTTGAACCAATCACGACGCAGCTACCCGCGTCCGCCATTTTGAAATCGCCATACGAAACCCAACTTGAGTAAACGCTGACCCTTGTGTTTTTTGTGATATCGTTGTTCAAAATTAGTCAAATCCTGACAGCTTCCTTACAAAATTAGTCAAATCCAGTTACCTTTTATTCAAAAATGGCTAAATCCATACATCAAACGTAGCCAAATGCATTTTTTAATAGCACTTTTCTCCGTCAATACAAGCGTTGGGCTTATTTATGTTATAACTCAATAACCCTGTACCCTCAAACTATCGATAGTTACCGTTCTAAACATTGTCACAGTGTCCTCCATTATTATACACTAAAGTTGTATTTTCTCAATTTGGCGTAAAATGGATTTGACCATTATTGAAAATTAACTCCTGATATAATAATAGAGTTGTCCTCATTTATATAAATGTCATTTATTATTTATTATGTACTTACAATAAGACTGTAAAAGGTCAAATTCTGAACATTGAAGATAGGTATTTTGAAAACTTTCTGAAGGGCTACTTTTATCTATACTGAAGGAGAATCGGCCCGGATAACGCCTCTCAATTTATTTTTCCCCTGTTTTGACAACTTCATCATCAACGGCCTGAAGACGTCCACTGCTGAACATAGTGGCAAACATTATAAGAGTCCTTCTAAACCAACCAATCACAGAATTCACACTTTTAAAGCCACCAATCAACGCAATGGATTTTCAAATTATAGTTCTCCGGAACTCTGAGTGGCGCTTCAAATCGGCACCAGAAATTCTCAATTTTGTACGATACCGTCTATCCGGCGTACTTTTATAATAGAGATGCATGCAGTGCATCACTGTGAGAGTTTTTGACAGCCATAATAACAAACTTAACGAAAATAATGCAAATTCAGTCCAACTGGGAACCCACCGAATGGTAAATTTTATAAACTTGCTTTATATCTTTCTTTAAGTAAAAGATGAATGCTACATTGAAGTTCTTCGTAAACGTCTAATAATTCAGCTCGTTTTTCCTCATTATCTTCAGTATTAGGTTTTATTTCTAATATTTTTGAGCGCTGACCGTATCCGAAACACAATACTGCGCTCGAAGACCCAAATCGCAGACGTCACCCAAAAAGCTGCCAAGCTCAAGTGGGACTGGGCAGGACACGTTTGTCGAATGTCAAACGACTCATGGGCGAAAGCTACCACCGACTGGGTTCCCTTGGGAGTTAAACGGCCGCGAGGCCGGCCTAGGCGGCGGTGGAGGGACGAGTTGGACGCTTATGCGAAGGATTGGCCCACACAAGCATTAGATCGCAAAAATTGGAAAGAGGGAAGGGAGGCCTTTGCTCAGCAGTGGGACAATATGGGCTAATATAATAATAATAATAAATTTTTGAGCGCAACTTGCTGCATACTATTGTTTCGTATGAGTCCATGACATTAAAGTATGGTGTATTAGCATGATAACCCATTTGCAAGCACAGCTGAAAAAGGAGATTATAAATAAAATGATACTAATTAAGTACTGCGTGAATAATAAATTAAAAACATAATACTGCTGCCTACATTACTATAATAGTCATAATAACATCGTCATAATATATCAATATCATAATTATATAGCTAGCAGAATAACTAATTTTTTAAATTTGATGTAGTTAAAGTATTCGTCATCAGTCCAATATGGTAGGCAATACGGTAATACATGATACAAATACTTAGACTCAAATAAAACATATTTGTGTCCATTGAGATAATAAATATTATAATTATTAATGTTGGTATTATAGGTTTTACTTTAGGTATGCTTATATGCTGTTCTAATATTGTACAAAAATAATGCAATTTGGACAAAATAAGTAACGCAATACAATCTTAGTCCTTTTTCTTTCTTACAAGGTTTTAAGTAAGCCCCCCCCTGGCTACGCCGCACTGCAGTCGTCATCATCAAGCCTGAAGACGTCCACTGCTGAATATGCCTCCCCCAGAGAATGCTTTTTTGGGCGGCTGCTCAAACCTGCATCCATCGGCTCCCGCAGCTCTTCCAGATCAATGCAGTACAGCCATAGTACAGCCAAAGAAATTCGATGTGAAATAAATCTTTTCTATGACCTATTATGTAAACATAAACTTACCGTAGAAGGGAGCAAATGCCACCACAAATAATAATACTTTCATTGAGAACATTTTGCCACTTTTCGCGTTTTAATAAACTAATGTGGAGACCACTGTTCTTCTAAGCTTTCAAGAGTTGAAAATTAACTAAATTATTATACAATAATGTAAACTTCGGTTGTTGTTACAAATACAACGATATAAATTAGTCACAGAGGGGAAAACCAGACAATAAGTCGGTAGTCTAATAATAATCATGTCCTCATTATAGGTAACTCTGGTGGTTATGACTATTGACATACAGGTAGACAGAGAGATAGACAGATAGACAGACCGTTTGTCTGTCTATCTCTCTCTCCTGGTATTCGCTCTAGAACCAGTAGCATTTTTGGCATTTGCAAAATAAGCGTTTAGAAAGTTTTACCAATAATGCCAATTTTCATATTTTTAGCAGTTCACGATGTCATTTTTAATTATTTTTGAGCTATCCGAACGGTGAAAACAATCAAAAATGCAACTTTGCTCACACATTTCCAAAGCCGTGGGAGTCCTGACGAGATAAGTTTAGAGAACTACAAATCTTGACGGTTCCTAGCTTGTATGTTATGGTTTTCCTCACAGATGTTATTAAATGTAGACATAAATACGAGACAGCGGAACAGAAAATCATAAGATTAGAAACAAGAAGAAAAGATTTAAATTGTGCTCTTTTACCAAAATTGAATATTGCGAAACACTGTTCTAGGTATCAAGCTGTCAAGCTATTTAATTGTTTGCCCATAGAGATGAAATCGATCGATAGTCTTTCTATCTTTCGAACAAAACTGAAAAGACTTTTGCTGGAAGAGTGTTTTTACTCCGTACAGGAATTTATTGACAAGAACGGCAATGTTTGATAACTTCACCTCTTATAAGTAATAAGTATTAGAGGTACATAATATTAGCTACTCGTGATCCTACGGACTTACGAATTAAGAAATATGTTATGTTATGTGTTATTTTTCTTGTTATGTTATGTGTTTTATTAATTTTCAATTATAATAATTATGTAGGTAGATATTTTAATTTTCAGACACAATGTAAAAATTGTTATTGAATAAATTAATTATGAATTATGAAGCAACCGGTGAATGTGATCTTTTTGGCATTTTTAACTGTTAATTTTGCCATCTGTAGCTATTCGAACGGGCCTTCTCCTTGTCTCTCTGTCCGTCTGTCACCAGGCTGTATCTCATGAACCGTGATAGTTCGACACATTGAAGCATTCACAGATGATGTATTTCTATTGCCGCTATAAAAAAAATACTACAAAATAACAAATAAGGCTGAGTTGCACCAGCTTACTTTAACGCTAACTTTAACTGCTAACTGTCACCGTCCACGTTTCGCAGAGCGGGCTAATGTCAAAATTTGACACTAACTTTAACTGTGATTATGGTGCAACTCAGCCTAAATAAATAACGATGTCGTCAGTCGTCAGAAAAATTAGGGCGCCCACAAAGACTTTTTATCTAGACCACTAATACGAAATTAAAGCAGGGCAAAACCGTACACACCACTTTGGGTGTGATTGATTCTCAGCTGTCAAAATCAAAATCAGTCGTTACTTGGGTGTGCTTTTGAATACATACCAAAAAAATGCCGTCTTGCGTGATAAAACTGTGCCGAAATCACTCGAGGCACGAATCACAGAAGCACACGATCACAATTCACTTGTAAGTGGCCTTAATCATGTATTTTTATAAGATTATTTTAATTATTTCTATTTGACGAAGAGTATTTAACATTTCACAACAAAAAGTTGACATGTCAAAATCAGTATTGCCACACGTCATCTGAATAATTACCCGATTTCTTTTGTATAGATTTCCAACAGATCCACCCATGTCTAGCTGGGCCCTTATTCCGTATCGATTCCTTACTTTGAAACGACGCGAATTCCTTGTCTTACAAAAGAAATCTGCAAAACTCTACTATCTATGAAACGAAAACAAAACCGCGCTAAATGAATTTGGAATTGGCTATTAGAACTGTCAAAAATCATATGTTTTATCGAGACGCGTTCCGAAACATCAACACATCAAAAGATTATGACCACTTATGTCAATATATTTTATTCAAAATAAAGATAACTTTAATGTAAAGTGAAGGTACATCTAACGCTGTGACACGATTTGAACAAGACACGATAACGACGTGGTTTCATATCGTGTGGAATCTATGTTTCCATAGAGAATAACCGCCCTGATCGTTGGATAAAAGTAGTTCGAAAAAGTCGAAATGAAGATTGGTGGAAACCTAATACTCGCTCAACAATTATGTTCAGCGCATTTCCAACACAGAAGTGCAATTACTGATAATAGTTTTATTGTCAACTATAAAAGTTTCACGCGCCCACTGTTTTCCCATTTTTAAGGTTATTTTTTTTTATCCTAAAATTTTTTTTTTTTTATTGTATATGACACAAAATCTTACTCTAACTAACAACATACTGCCAAACTGCTGAGCAATTTGTCGGCAGACACAAACTCTCATTTTCTTTTCCTGGCAGAGATTTATAATTGTCACTTACTCCCTTTTTGCTCATCAAATAAAAGATTTTAGTTTAATATTGCACTACAAGGAATAATGAGTTAAAACGTATATTTGAAAACTGGGTAGAACAACGTTTATGAATCATTACTTTGGTTGAGGCCCAGGAGGTCTAGCAAAGATCACAATCGCTAACGCTAACGCCACACGCTAGCTCCAAAAATGTATCGAAATGACATTCGCTACGGAAAAGTTAGCGATTTCCGAAATGTCATTTCAGTACATTTTGGAGTTAGCGTTTGGCGTCAGCGTTAGTGGTTGGTATCTTTGCTAGACCCCCTGTACCTACATAACTGTTGTCCTTTAATCCCTTTAACTTGGTAATATTGAAAAACTCGTTAGTTATTAAAAGAAATGTTGAATAAACTGCTGGTTATGCTTAATTTGAATCCTTTCTATTAAAAGATTGCCTGAGCTATCTATAGATCTTTTTCTTGTCTATAGATAGTAGTATGATGGTAATTAATTTTATTATTTTATATATTTTTAATGTAGGCATTATATAATTTTTATTATTTACATTTTACATCTAGCTAGATTTTTATTTAGGTACCCGACTAAATCGGGTAATACTATTTATATGGTATGTTGAAAGCGGAACTGACATTAGAAGAAGAAAAAAATGTGCTCTATGGTTTTATTCATGTTCAAACAAGGTTAAGTATGGAGACTTCGTTTCTGGACCTATGTAATAGGGGAAATTCTGTGGGCGCCCAATAACAAAATTAGCGTAGAAAGAAGCTAATACCACTACAAATACTAATAATTTCATTGAGAGCATATCTGCTACTTTACGCTTTTTATCGAACTGAAGTAGAAAACGCTATAAATTCTTCTAACACTTTCAAGAGTTGACGTAAAACTAAAATTGGATACAATACCTAATGATTCAAATAAGCTTCGGTTGTTTTTGCAAACACCACTATACAAGGTGACCTTGAATTAGTATGTTATCCCGAAAGGGGATTAATCTACACCCTAAGGTAGACCATGTTTCTTCTACGACTTTACTAAATTAATAGTTTTTAATTGAAGAAGTGCCATGTAAAGTTTACGCTCGAAAACACCCTTAGCACAGCTGGGTGACTGAACTTTGACCGAGTGCACATAAATGAGTTTAACGACCTGTATTTAGAAATGAATTTTTAATATCTTGTTAACTCTCGTAGCGATCGCACGTGAATTTTGCGAGTGGAATTAATTTTTACCATGGAGGTTTTGAAACACCCAGTTTCAAGTAAGGCCCTCACAACTTGTAGGGTATCATGGTCCCAGTCCCCCCATTTCGGGATAACATACCAATTCAAGGTTACCTTGTATAAAAATAATAAGGAATTCAACATAAGCATTTGCATAAGGAAAACAAAACAGGGTAATGAGACGATAGTCTACAATAATTAATTTTAATGCGTAGCATTTGAGTACTATGTACTAAGGACAGGAGGTTGTTATTCATTTTTCGATAGTCTGTACGTCTGTAGGTATTGTTGTTTGTAAATTGTTGCTTAAAGCAAGTGCCCCTAAAATACAATGTTTATTTTCCCGTGGACCGACATTACTCCAAAAATGCATGAATGGATTGGCCATTTCTAAGATGGATTGGTAAAATAACACTACCCCACCACACCAAACACCAAGCAGGCACCAAGTTTTGGGTCTATTCAAAGTCGGGCCAAAAGGCTCATCGGTGACGAGACGACATGCGATGGTGGAAGCTATGCTACAGACTGAGCTTGGCTTGCTTGCTAATCGGTGTTTTATAGATATTTTGGAGGTTGCGCAAAGGAATTAAGTATACCTAAGTCTGATCCCCGCTACTCCTCTCTTTGCCGTAGGTAACTACTATTTTAATATCTGTGCTTTGTCGGAATTCAAGACACACAGAAACACGGCATCCATCCACTTTTTGTAGATGACATATACAAGGTGACCTTGAATTAGTATATAATTCCGAAATAGGGGGACTGGGACCATGATACCCTACAAGTTGTGAGAGCTTTACTTGAAACTGAGTGTTTCCAAACTTCCATGGTAAAAAATAAATCCACCCGCAAAAATGCACGTGCGATCGCTACGAGAGTTACAAGATACTATAAATTCATTTCTAAATACAGGACGTTAAACTCATTTATGTGCACTCGGTCAAGGACGAAGTTTAACCACCCAGCTGCGCTAAAGCTATTTTCGAACGTAAACATTACATGGCATTTCTTCAATGAAAAACGATCAATTTAGTAAAGTCGTAGAAGAAACATTGTCTATTGTCTATTGTCCTTGGGTGTAGATTTACCCCTTAAGAGATAACACATCAATCAATTCAAGGTCACCTTGTATATGACATTGTTTAACTTTGACGATCTCTGAGAAACTGTAACTAGCACGATCAAGTTACCTAGATCAACATAAATGCTGTAAAAGTAACGCCTCCCAAATGTTTCTCTTCTTATGTTTACACACGAAGTGTAAAGAAGCTACCGGAACCCTCGTTATAAAAGTTTTATTTGCTACTTGGCAACTTATTATTGAGTAAGCCAATGGGGTTAAAATAAAATAAAACGAATGTTGCAAGTTAGATTATATTTCATTACCTTGTTATTTTAATTAAGTGGGGAATAGATTTTCAATAGTAGGTACTTACGGGATCTTTACCGTGATTGGAATGATTTCTGAGCTCCCGATATTTCGGTACAGTTACAATCACAATGTTCACGACCACAGAGAAAAAAAATATGCTTCATCTAGTTGCGAAGCGTCATATTTTTAAAGCTCTGTTTCTTAGAGCATTATACCAATGGAGATGTTAATGTTATAATCCGCAAGCATTATCTTCTGCCGATTCTTACAAGGGACGAGGTAAACACGCCCAGCACACGCACCAACCGCGCGTGTAAACGCACGCCGCACACCGTTGTATCTAGCGTACTTAGTTACGCAGTGCTTACACGTACACTATGATGATGTGTATGACCAAATAGTGCCATATGACCGGCAGACGGGTACGCCTTGCCATGCCACCTCCTTTTATAAATGCTCTAAGCTCTGTGTTCACGGCTATATTTATTATTATCTATTCAGTTTCACGGTTAGACACACATATCGGAAACTCAGAAATGATTAATAAAATCACGATAAAGATTTCGTAAGTATACATTCTATACAAAATGTAGTTTAAGTCAAAACTGTTGTAGACATTAAAACGGTGTTTTCATATATACTACATGTTTCTTCTTCACAAGTTTCGTACTTTTTTTCTTTTTCGTTGATACAAATATAACAACGACAGTTAAGTTTATCGTATTCGTCGAGTAACTCAGTCAGTTTTTTCATATCCACACTACCATTACATTTCATTTCTAATATTCTTGAGCGCAAGTTATTGCATTTTAATTCCTCTTCCGATTGGATAAATGAATCATCACTTGCAAGGACAGCTGAAAAAAAATAATACAAATGATTTATATATCAGCATGCATAATAAAAACTATTAAAATATACACACGGTTTTAATATCGTCAGCAGATTTTTGAACATATCGCGAGTTTTGTAAATTTTATCAGCTCAAACACACGTTTCCACATCTGGGATATGATAATGAGTCTTCACTAACAGGGAGAGAGTGTAGGCCATAATCGACTATGCTAGTTGATTGCGGGTTAGGTAATAGAGAGAGATGACGCGAAAACATGTTCTAGAATTTTGTGATTCTTGAGCATATCTGTTTCCTTACGATTTTTCTCTCACCGTTGTAAAAGAGAGTTTAATTTCTGCACATAAGTAACGTGAGAAGTCATTGGTGCAGGGCCGAACGGAATTCAAACAAGTGTGCGTCTTTTTGAAAGTCGCAATAAAAATATGTGTGGGCATTTCACACAGCGCCATCTTTTTTTTGTACGCTTGATAGGCTTGTGCTTGACCACTATCCCACCTGATGGGAAGTGACGATGCGGTCTAGAATGTAACACGCTTGCCTAGAAGATACCTGTTCACTCTCGATTTGAAGACCCCCAGGTTGTAGTTTTCGGGAAATATTGACGCCGGCAAAGCGTTCCACTCTTTGGCTGTTCGCATGATAAACGTGGAAGCAAAACGCTTTGTACGCTTTGTTTGTGGGATGTTAACCATGTAACGGTGACGTTTTTTTTCTAGCCCCAAACTAAGCATAGCTTGTACTATGGCACCAGATATCTGATAGATTACTTAGATACTTAATTGTATGCAAATACCAAAGAGCATTGAAAAAAATTACGCGTGAATGCGTATTTTTTCGTGCTCTGTGGTAAATACATACGTAGAATGCAATATAACATCCAGACACAAAACAAAAATCGATTTTCGTCATGCAAATATTGTCTTGGATGGGATTCGAACCTACATACATAGTTCAGAAGACACAATTACTACAAAGTGAGCTATGAGGGCAGTCACCCAGGCTAGCTTCCGACCATGTTACATTTTGTCCTAAAATTGTTTAAAAACAGTGCGATTTGAACAGAATAATTTTGCAAGTTTAGTGCATATGCCGCACAGCTGTACATCCAAAGTACGTTAGTATACGAAAAACTTATGTAAATATAATTATTTATTATGTAAGAACTTGACAAACTTACCGTAGAAGGAAGCCACCACCACAAATAATAAGAATTTGATTGAGAACATTTTGCTATGTCACGCTTATAACGGACTAAATCAGAGAAGGACGTTCCTCTTACAAGAGTTGACTATGTACTAAATTAGGATACAAATAAAATGATCCATGTAAGCTTCGGTTGTTTTTGCAAATGCAACGGTGGAAACCTGTGAAAACAGTATGCATCAAAAATAGCTGCAAAGAGGAAAACAGGACAATGAGGCGATAATCTAATAATAGGGATGCCCTCATTCATATTATAAATGTTACTAACTACTTATATTATAATATTATTATTATACCCACAATAAAACTGTAAAATGTCCAATTCTGTACATTGAAGATACCTAATTCAAAATAAGCTGCAACGGGGAAAACAGCAGGGTTACTCTTGACACTCGATTTCAATCGTAACTTGGGATTTGGAACGAAATCGTGGCATTTGGTACTCTTGAATCCGATACTAGCGCACGATTGGAATCTATGTCCGTGGAATTTTATGGAACTAAATCGACTCACTTCAACTTCAACTTCAACTTCTTATTATGGCTTCTGTGGTGTTGCCACAATTTTGCCAATGTGACTCCTTTCTACACCATCCGTTTTTTCGGTACTCTTGACGCGATTTGACGTTGACAAATTGAGCTTGAAGTCGAGTTTGCGATAAAATTTTTACAACTTTCAAAAGTTAACATTTTTGCATTCGAGTGTGTTGTGCTCGGAAGTAAAATGGCACGTTTGGATACTAATTTTAAATTTTTTTGACAAACATACACAAAATATACACTCAGTCTTGTTGATGACACAAACACAAACACATGATGCTTTTCATGGGCGGAACGAACACACCTTTTGCTATCCCCGGATTATCTTGTAAAAAATCCGCTAGAGCCTCCAGTTGTTGGTAGGTTGGCCTACTACTCATAATTCTAAGTTCCTGTTAGAACGGACGAATCATTAATTATTGTATCAGTAGTAACGTGAAACCCTTCGACAACACACAGTACTTGGATTCTCAGATTTTTTTTATATATGTGGACATTTTACACAGCGCCATCTAGCCTCAAACTAAGCATAGCTTGTACTATGGGAACCAGATAACTGATATAATACTTACATACTTTTTTGTTTGTGAATACATACATAGAATACAATATAACACCCAGACACAGAACAAACATCGATGTTCATTACACAAATGTTTGTCCTGAGTGGGAATCGAACCCACAGCCCTCAGTTCAGAAGGCAGGGCTACCACCAACTGAGCTATCGGGCCGTCAAAATTCAAGGTTTACAGCTTACTTAAGCACCCAAAGTACCAAAACCAATGTATAGACACTGTTCAGACACCGTCCGACTCCGACGCCACTATTGTTTCAAATCTTGAACTCTAGGTATAATTTTTTTTTATGGGAATGAGTGACGTGACGAGCTGGTCGTTCACCTGATGTTAAGCAAGACGGCTGCCCATAACAGTTGCAGTGTCACTCGAAACTTTAAAATAATAAAATTTCGCGTGACACTGCACTGCGCACGCCATCCCGAGACATCACCCAGTCTAACAATCAGATTACTGGACTGTGTAATCAGGTCATAAAGTCTCATTTGCCCAGTAATTTCGCTAGCTACAATGCCCTTCAAACCGGAACACAGTAGTGCTTGCACACTACTGCTTGGCGGCAGAATAACTGGCAAAGCGGTGGTACCTACCTAGACGAACTTTGCAGAAAAGTCCTCCAGCAAAGTCGACGGATTTTGTGTGGTACTACCTTGCGCTAATATGACGGTCTTCTTCGCATTTATGGACATACTAAAGAGATTGCAGGCGGATGAAAATTTATCCATGGTGTTCTGGAGTTCCTCGGGGGAGTTAGCGACGAAAGCTGCATCATCGGCAAATAGCAGACTATCGATAATTTGGTCTTCACGATGTCGTTTGGTTTTTTTTTGTCGCTTGCCTGAAATAAAATGGTTTATTATTATTATTATTTAGAAGAGAGATGTTGTACAGTTTACCGTCAGCCCTAGTATATAGGTGGATGCCTTGCTTGGTTTCGCCAAATGCAACTTTCAAAAGAAGCGAAAAGAATATGCCAAACAGTGTAGGTGCCAATACACAGCCCTGTCGCACTCCCCTCCGCATATCGAAAGGTTCCGAATGTTCCGATATATCTCCGTTGTAGATTACTGAACCGTGCATGTTGTGATGAAACGATTTTATGAGTGATAAGAGAGTAGGTGGACACCCTATCCTATCCCGCGGTGTAAAGACCTTCCCTGCTAACTGTGTCAAAGGCCTTATTTAAGTCGACAAACGCAATGAATAAGGGAGTCCTCTGTTCTCTACACTTCTCCTGGAAAGCGATGGTTTTTTGGTAAAGTATTTTTTATCACCGTTAATAAGGTTTTTACATGTTTTCAACAAATTTTGGTATTAGTATTTTTTATTATGTTGAGTATGGCAGCACTTACATAGTGTTATTCTTTTGTGAGTCACAATGTTAAGTCGATCGCAAATGCGATTTCAATTTTAAGCTCGATTTTGTTCAAGGGTACCAAATTATTTAACATTGGAATTGGGATTGATTCGGATTAGAATTTTAGTGAAATTGGGATTGGAGTCAAGAGTAACTGTGCGTCATTTTAAGCCATTTTTTCTTCTCATGTTATGGCTCCACACATTAGTGTAATTAGCCAGTGTCAAGTATTGCAATAAAATTTTTCATCGTGTTATAGAATATTTCCCATGACAATTTCCATTGCCATTATCATTGCCATTGTAGAGTAGAGTAAAGTAGAGTAGAGTAGAGTGGTTGTAACTTTACTAGATTTTCATATTACATTAGAAACGTGTTGTTGCTACTTTCACACTGATAAAAGTTTGTTTCAGTACCTATGGTACTGTTTTCTTGCAAATGGGTTGAAAATGTTGTATGATACAAGGACGGAAATTGGTTTTTACAAAATTGTGACTATAGTAAGCCCTCGACTTCATCTCGGGCTTACATTTGGCGTTAGTAAAAACCAACTTACCGCCCTCATATCATAAATAACTATTTATATCTGTACTCATACTTAGTTCTTAAAATTTTAGCTACCAGCGGGATTTGACCCAGTGCCCTCCAACTCACTGGATTAGACGCTCTACCAACTGAGTCATCTAACCATTACCTGCGAAAATCTTTTAGGACTATGTGATTCACCGATTAAGCATGCGTGGCGACAGCTATAGTACTTAAAACTTAAATTAGACGGTTAACTCATAGATATATCTTAAGTGTGCATTATACTTGAAAAATCAATTCCATGATAGAGGCCTTTTTTTAATTAATAACACTCAAACAAGCTGACGGCCTGCCTAATGGTAAGCGTAACCATCACCTATGGACATCTGCAGCACAAGCGCAGAGGGTGTGAGACAGCAATAAAAATGTTTGCTCTTTTCAGTTCTTTTCTTGATTGAATCGCGTTATCAACAGGTATCAGGTTGAACAGCTCCTCAGAGCATTCCCCATGGAGGCTTATGTCTAGCAGTGAACTAGCGCAAACTGGGTAGGGCGATGATCATCATTGAAGACTTTAAACTAACTCAAACTTTCTACTACCATTAATAAAACTAGAATTATTACCGTATTCTCTTCTTTCTTTTCGTGTAAACATGAAGCCAGGCCAGTCGTCAGAATAATTAGGGCGCCCAATAACAAAATTAGCGTAGAAAAAAGCTAATACCACAACAAATACTAATAATTTCTTTGAGAACATATCTGCCACTTTACGCTTTCTATCGAACTGAAGTAGAGAACGCTAAATAAATTCTTCTAACACTTTCAAGAGTTGACGTCAAGCTAAAATTGGATACAACACCTAATGATTCAAATAAGCTTCGGTTGTTTTTGCAAACACCACTATACAAGGTGACCTTGAATTAGTATGTTATCCCGAAAGGAGGTTAATTTACACCCCAAGGTGGACAATGTTTCTTCTACGACTTTACTAAATGAATAGTTTTGAAGAAATGCCATGTAGGCATGCCACAATTTACGTTCGAAAATACCCTTAGCGCAGCTGGGTGGCTGAACTTCGTCCTTGACCGAGTGCACATAAATGAGTTTAATTTTTTTACCATGGATGTTTTGAAACACCCAGTTAGAATAATAAGGAATTCAACATAAGCATTTGCATAAGGAAAACATAACAGGGAAACAGGGCAATGAGACGATAGTCTACAATAATTAATTTTAATGCGTAGCATTTGAGTACTATGTACTAAGGACAGGAGGTTGTTTTTCATTTTTCGATAGTCTGTACGTCTGTAGGTATTGTTGTTTGTTAATTGTTGCTAAAAGCAAGTGCCTCTAAAATACAATGTTTATTTTCCCGTGGACCGACATTACTACAAAAATGTGTGAATGGTGTGGCCATTTCTAAAATGGATTGGTAAAAAAACACCACCCCACCACACCAAGCACCAAGCAGGCACCAAGTCTTGGGTCCATTCAAAGCCGGGCCAAAAGGCTCATCGGTGACGAGACGACATGCGATGGTGGAAGCTATGCTTGAGAGCTTGGCTTGGAGCTTGCTGGCTTATCGGTGTTTTATAGATATTTTGGAGGTCGCGCAAAGGAATTAAGTATACCTAAGTCTGATCCCCACTACTCCTTTCTTTGTCGTAGGTAGCTCACACATTGGCCTTTAAGTCTATTACAGACTATTTAAGCAGTGTGTTGAAAGACACTTTTTTTGGTGGCTGTATAAGCCAATACGAGAGAGGCACATGCGTCCACACCTTGCGCAGGCGTGTGTTGCGACAGATGGAGTAATGTCACTGTCATGCCGTTTCGCTCTCTTTTCTGCAAGCTTGTCAAACCAAGCTCTATCATGAAACTTTTGGCCTTCTCTAACGCAGGTTCTCCAACGATTCCTATCCTCCGCGAGCCTCTCCCATTCAGTATGCTTGATGTTAAAAGAGTCCAGATCCCGCTTGACGCAGTCTTTAAAGCGAAGCAAAGGACGCCCAATGCAAAGAGGAGACTCTTTGCATCCGCTACTGCACTAAACATGACCTGCCTCGGAAGACGAGATAGTCCATGCGATGCACATGCCCCAGCCACCTCAAGCGTCGCTGTTTAAGCAGGGCGGTGAAACTGGGCAGCTGCGCTCTCTCAAGGACTACCTCGTTTGTAATCCTGTCTTGCAATATAGCGCTATCGTAGTAACTGTGGTTTGATTTGCTGCTCCCCATTTAAATATATTAAAATGGCCCATTAAATGTGGCCAAATTAAATGGCGTGATACCCATTATGTTGCGCACGCAGCGCATATGGAAGGTGTTGAGTCGGCGTTCTTGTTTAGCATAGGACGTCCAGGTTTCAGCTCCGTACAAGAGTATACTGAGAATGCACGCTTGGTATACCAGTATTTTGGTTCTCGCTGTAAGATGGTTATTATCCCATACTCTTGTACGAAGCCTCCCGAACAAAGTTGACGCTTTGCCGATGCGAATGTCAATCTCTGCATTAAGCGAAAGATTGTTCGTTAAGGTCGAACCCAGGTAGCAAAACTTGTCGACCACGTCGAGCGGATTGCCATCCAGCAAAATTACTGGTTTTTCCGCGCTCCCTTGGGCAAGTATCACAGTTTTGTTGGCGTTTATGGACATAGAAAACAGATTACACGCATGTGAGAATTTGTCCATCAAAGTCTGAAGCTCACGGGGAGACGTTGCGACAAAGGCAGCATCGTCAGCAAAAAGAAGACTGTCAGCGTAAATATTCTCACGATGACGTTTTGACCTTAAAAGGGAAATGTTGTAGAGCTTCCCGTCAGTCCTCGTGTGAAGGTGGATACCCTGTTGGTCATTGCCAAAGGCAGCTTTAAGGAGCAACGAGAAAAATATACCGAACAGGGTAGGCGCCAAGACACAGCCCTGTCGCACGCCTCTGCGCATTTCGAATGGATCAGATGTGTTACCATCAAAGGCCACTGAGCCTTTCATTTTATCGTGAAATGATTTGATGAGACTGAGGAGTTTTGGTGGACAGCCTATCAACTCGAGTGCTGTGTACAGTCCCTGTCTGCTTACAGTGTCGAAGGCCTTGTTAAGGTCTACAAACGCTATAAAGACTGGTGTCTGCTGCTCTCTGCATTTCTCCTGAATCTGGCGAAGTGTGAAGATCATATCGATCGTTGAACGCCCGGCCCGGAATCCGCATTGGGCCTCGGGATGGATGCGATCGGCTAGATGTTGTAGTTTATTGAGAACCACACGGCCGATGAGCTTGCCTACGATGCTCAAAAGAGATATACCGCGATATGAGTTACAATAGCCGCGGTCACCTTTCCCTTTGTATAAAGTTACAATGTTAGCATCGCGCATATCCTGAGGCACCGTGCCCTCAGACCAGCATTTTATCAGAAGGTTGTATAATAGGGGTGCAGTAAAATCATATTTGAGCAACTCGGGATAAATGCCATCACCACCAGGACTCTTACCGCACTTAAGCTGCTTGATGGCTTTTTGAAGTTCTTCTACCGTGGGCATGTCATCTAGCTCGCTCCAGGAGGCCAGTTTAGGAATTGAATCCACGGCTTTTGGCAGTATATCAACTGGCTGCGAGTATAGACCTGTATAGTGTTCAACCCATCTTTGTGATTGACGATTACAGTCAGTAATGACCGTACCGTCAGCTTCCTTGAGAAGAGCAGTTTTTTTGGGAACTGGGCCTATTGCCCGTTTGATTCCTGAATAGACACCGCTAAAATTACCTGAATCGGCGCACCACTGAATGCTTCTACTGAGATCAAGCCAGTATTGATTGGCAAAGAAACGACAGCTACGTTGGAGTTCTGCATTAGCCTTAGCGAGTTCTTCACGGGTGTTGGGATTAGGATTTAAGCGGTGGTTCAGAGCAGCGAATCGCTTCGAGTCAAGCAAAGGTTGTAGATGCTCAATATTTTCTGCGAACCAGTCCTCAGTTTAAGCTTTCTGGTATCCGAAAGCTTCGCCAGCAGTCTCTGAGAGGGTGTTTTTGACACGTTCCCACTCCTCTTGTAGCGACACATTGGGGTCCCAAGATGAGGTTGCTGCACGCACTAAGCCCCTAAAGGATTCGACCTTCGTCCCAGTCTTAGTCTGAGCGATGTAGGTAACTACTATTTTAATATCTGTGCTTTGTCGGAATTCAAGACACACAGAAACACGGCATCCATCTACTTTTTTAGATGACATTTATATACATCATATGACAATGTTTAACTTTGACGATCTCTGAGAAACTGTAACTAGCACGATCAAGTTACCTAGATCAACATAAATGCTGTAAAAGTAACGCCTTCCAAATGTTTCTCTTCTTATGTTTACACACGAAGTGTAAAGAAGCTACCGGAACCCTCGTTATAAAAGTTTTATTTGCTACTTGGCAACTTATTATTGAGTAAGCCAATGGGGTAAAAATAAAATAAAACGAATGTTGCAAGATAATTATATTTCATTACCTTGTTATTTTAATTAAGTGGGGAATAGGTTTTCAATAGTAAGTACTTACGGGATCTTTACCGTGATTTGAATGATTTCTGAGCTCCCGATATTTCGGTACAGTTACAATCACAATGTTCACGACCACAGAGAAAAAAAATATGCTCCGTCTAGGTGCGAAGCGTCATATTTTTAAAGCTCTGTTTCTTAGAGCATTTAACCAATGGAGATGTTAACGTTATAATCCGCAAGCATTATCTTCTGCCGATTTTTACAGGTGACGAGGTAAACACGCTTAGCACACGCACCAACCGCGCGTGTAAACGCACGCCGCACACCGTTGTATCTAGCGTACTTAGTTACGCAGTGCTTACACGTACATTATGATGATGTGTATGACCAAATAGTGCCATATGACCGGCAGAGGGGTACGCCTTGCCATGCCACCTTCTTTAATAAATGCTCTAAGCTCTGTGTTCACGGCTATAATTATTATTATCTATTCAGTTTCACGGTTAGACACACATATCGAAAACTCAGAAATGATTAATACAATAACGATAAAGATTTCGTAAGTATACATTCTATACAAAATGTAGTTTAAGTCAAAACTGTTGTAGACATTAAAACGGTGTTTTCATATATACTACATGTTCCTTCTTCACAAGTTTCGTAATATTTTTCTTTTTTGTTGATACCAATATAACAACGACAGTTAAGTTTATCGTATTCGTTGAGTAACTCAGTCAGTTTTTTCATATCCACACTACCATTACATTTCATTTCTAATATTCTTGAGCGCAAGTTAATGCATTTAAATACCTCTTCCGACGGGATAAATGAATCATAACTTGCAAGGACAGCTGAAAAAAAATAATACAAATGATTTATATATCAGCATGCATAATAAAAACTTTTAAAATATACACACGGTTTTAATATCGTCAGCAGATTTTTGAACATATCGCGAGTTTTGTAAATTTTATCAGCCCAAACACACGATTCCACATCTGGGATATGATAATGAGTCTTCACTAACAGGGAGAGAGCGTAGGCCATAATCGACTATGCTAGTTGATTGCGGGTTAGGTAATAGAGAGAGATGACGCAAAAACATGTTCTAGAATTTTGTGATTCTTGAGCATATCTGTTTCCTTACGATTTTTCTCACACCGTTGTAAAAGAGAGTTTAATTTCTGCACATAAGTAACGTGAGAAGTCATTGGTGCAGGGCCAACGGAATTCAAACAAGTGTGCGTCTTTTTGAAAGTCGCAATAAAAATATGTGTGGGCATTTCACACAGCGCCATCTTTTTTTTGTACGCTTGATAGGCTTGTGCTTGACCACTATCCCACCTGATGGGAAGTGACGATGCGGTCTAGAATGTAACACGCTTGCCTAGAAAATACCTGTTCACTCTCGATTTGAAGACCCCCAGGTTGTAGTTTTCGGGAAATATTGACGCCGGCAAAGCGTTCCACTCTTTGGCTGTTCGCATGATAAACGTGGAAGCAAAACGCTTTGTACGCTTTGTTTGTGGGATGTTAACCATGTAACGGTGACGTTTTTTTTCTAGCCCCAAACTAAGCATAGCTTGTACTATGGCACCAGATATCTGATAGATTACTTAGATACTTAATTGTATGCAAATACCAAAGAGCATTGAAAAAAATTACGCGTGAATGCGTATTTTTTTCGTGCTCTGTGGTAAATACATACGTAGAATGCAATATAACATCCAGACACAAAACAAAAATCGATTTTTGTCACGCAAATGTTTGTCTTGGATGGGATTCGAACCTATATACATAGTTCAGAAGACACGATTACTACAAAGTGAGTAGTCACCCAGGCTAGCTTAATCACTTCAACCCAGCCAGTCATGTTCGATCCTTCGTGCGACCTCTTTGTCAAAGTGAAATCTCACATAATAGGCATGATGACTACTATTAAAAATGAACAAGTAAATATTACTTTCATAAAGAAGACTAAAAGAATGCAATAATTGAAAAAATAAGTAAAATCGGTAAATAAATCACGGAGTAATAAGCTTTTAAAGCTTTTAGGAGGCATCTCCTGTCCCTTTCTCGCGAAACAGAGCGTCCCCACAGTTACTATGAAAAATCCACTCGTGACGTCACATGCCAGAGATTGTATGAAAAGCTACCACAGCTTAGTAATGAGGTACTATGAACGACCTACCTCTGACGTCACAGGCCGTTTGAGCTATCTCTTTCTATTCCGGTTTTTAAAATGCTTGTAACTTGGTCATTTTTTGAGATATTTAATTTTTGTTTTAACAAATGTTTATCATTTGAGGAATTTTATTAATTTATCCAGAAAAATAAAATTTAGTCATCATGCCTTTTAAACAGTCCCTAGAGCTGCAAAAGTTATAAGCAATTATGTAATATAGATCATATCCAAGTGTCCCTTGCGTTCCTATGGAAATAAACAATTGAATTGAGTCAGTCCTAGGTAAACAATACAACGTTATATATAGTATGTTGCAACTTAAAAGTCACTCAATTCAGAATCAGTAGGATAATAAATTGATTGGTATAACTTTTACACCATGTTACATTTTGTCCTAAAATTGTTTAAAAACAGTGCGATTTGAACATAATGATTCGGCAAGTTTAGTGCATATGCCGCACAGCTGTACATCCAAAGTACGTTAGTATACGAAAAACTTATGTAAATATAATTATTTATTATGTAAGCACTTGACAAACTTACCGTAGAAGGAAGCCACCACCACAAATAATAAGAATTTGATTGAGAACATTTTGCTATGTCACGCTTATAAAGGACTAAATCGGAGAAGGACGTTCCTCTTACAAGAGTTGACTATGTACTAAATTAGGATACAAATAATTATAATGACCCATGTAAGCTTCGGTTGTTTTTGCAAATACAACGGTACAAACCTGTGAAAACAATAAGCATCAAAATTAGCTGCAACAAGGAAAACTGGACAATGAGGCGATAAGGATGTCCTCATACGTATTATAAATTTTATTATCTACTTATATTTTAATATTATTATTACACCTACAAAAACACTGTTGGCATATTGCCCATAAAAAACATTTAAGTACTTATTAAAAAAAAAAAAAACTAAACTGTAAAATGTCCAATTCTGTACATTGAAGATACCTATTTCAAAATTAGCTGCAACGGGGAAAGCAGCAATTATATAAATATATTACACATATATACAACATTACAGGTCAATGAGGCTATAATATAATATAGGGATGTCCTCATTTATATAAATCTTATTCTTAGTCCAATTCTGTACATTGAACATAACTATTTTGAACAATTTTTTTGGAGTGCTCCTTTTTGTTTATACTGAAGCCAAAACCGTAATAAATTTTTTTTATTATTTTTGCCTGTCTGTATCTTGGCTGAGCATCACACTGAAACTACTGAATAGATTCAAATGAAACATGGCGTGATTTGAGTTCATTTTAGGTACGAGGTAGGGTATAGGATACTTTTAATTCTAAAATTCAGCATGGTTTGGTTGGGAGAGGGATAAGAGTAGAAAATATATGTACTTAGTTTACTCAGTTGTCATTTTAGTTACTATGGGGATGAAGCTTTCGCCGGGGCAAGATGGTGAATGCCAGCGCAACCTCATCTCGCCCCATCCCGGTGACGGCGACGGTCTCATCACGGGTTCGAGTCCCACATGCCATCACCCCATGGCGGCAGGTAAGTTTGGGGGCATTAAATTTCCTCCCTACCCAAAAAAGGAATGAAATGAAACTTTGTATTTTAAATTATAGGGTTTATTTCCAGTTGCCACCACATACATGGATCGCCCCAGATGGCAACTGGGAAGCTATTGCTCCCACTTTAATCGCTGTATATTGCTGCTTTGATCGCCAACTCGCTTCATTAAAAATTATCCCTGTTCAAATGTAATATTTACAAAATTCAAGTTGCAGCCGGGTGGATCAAGTAACAGGGAGGTGGGAGAATTGAAGGTGGGGGGGTGCGGGGGTGGGGGGGGGAAGTTAGGTGGCTGGAAGACGTCTACTGCTGAATATAAGCCTCCCACAGAGAGCGCCATCTTGAGCGGCCACTCGCCCCCTGCATCCATCGACTCCCCGCGGTTTTCACCAGATCGTCGGTTCACATAGTGGTAAATGTTCAATATAGGGGAACATAAAGCTAGGGGAGTGTTTGCTAGTAATAAAGCTAACCTTTATCACCGATTTCGTCAAATATAATAGTAAAATGAAATAGGTTAACTTATGTCATATAAATAAAATAGCTGGTAGTGTGATTCAAACTAAATGGCAGATGTGAAGTGCGCTGCAAGCTCCCCGCACGCTGCGCACACCGCGTACGTCTACCCGTGCACTTCTAATTTTTGGTACTTTGCAGCGTTTCGCTTCTGACTTCAGGGGGTCTAGCAAAGATCCCAAACGCTAACGCTAACGCCAAACGCTAACATCATAATGTATTAGAATGACATTTCGGAAATCGCTTACTTTTCCGCCGCTTATGTCATTTCAATACATTTTTGGATAGCGTTCGCGTTTGGGATCTTTGCTAGATCAAATTGTTAGTGATGATAAAATAGGATTTTATTAACCTATACTGTCTCACTGCTGGGCAAAGGTCTTCCCCATATTCTTCTGGATACGTTACCCGGATGCAAACAGATCGCTGGGCAAGGATCATCACAGAGTGGGTACCTGAAAACAGGCGCCACCGAGGAGGCCCCGAAAGAGATGGCGTGATGACCTCAACGCCTTTCAAGAGCAGTGGTCTGAGATTGTGAGAGACCGAGATATCTAGAATATAGGGATTATAATAAAATTATTAAAATCCGCAGATCTTGCCCGCCTCTCAGCCATTGCCAAGTCGGAATCGGGTTTGTGGCTGCAGGCTCTCCCTTCGTCCAATACTGGCACGCTAATCGATTCATCGACCTTCCGAATCGCAGCATCCCTTGGTTTGGGCACATCGTGCTGTGCTCCGCACCGCTGCCAGTGTGGCAGTGCCGTCGATGGCTTGGTCACCACGGTCTATCATGCGATCAAGTGCTGGGAGAATTTCTCGTCACGCTAGTCTCAACAATATAATCCATCGAGCGTTTGTCAGCGCCAACTGCACGGCCATTCTGGAGCCCAATGGCCTCGTACGTGACGATGGCAAGAGACCTGACGGAATGACCTTTATTCCATGGAAGATGGGGCGGCCTTTGGTTTGGGATGCAACCTGTGTTGACACCCTCGCGCCGTCACATCTTCCTGGAACACAAGTTGAAGCTGGCGCGGCGGCCGAATCCGCAGAGAACATGAAAAGGAGCAAATATACCCTGTACCCTGGACAGTGGTTACTTATTTGCGCCTTTTGGTGTCGAGACGCCAGCGGCCGTGGGGATCAAGTGCTCACAAAATTTACAAAAACCTTTCGGAAATACTGATCGAGGCAACACGTGACCAAAATGCTGGTCTCTATATGGCGCAAAGACTAAGCATAGCCATACAAGGGGGAATGCCGCCAGCATTTTGGGCACATTGCCCACTGGTAGCGGCTTCTTAGATTAAGTTTATTTACTTTTAGTTTAGATTTAATTTAGTTTTAGTCCTTTTATTAAGTAGGTATTATTATTTTTTTATGTTATTTATTATAGTTGTTGAGTAAATAAATATATTTCTGTTTTATATCACACGCATTCTAAATTATTAAGTATTAGATAGTGGTCGTAGTGGCAAAAAATGCAGTGTTTCTTCTTGGATGAATGAGACGTTTTATTAAAAAAAAACTAGTTCCCCTTCAGTTACTAGATCGCGTAGTAACGACGTATTTCAAACATGGTCGTAGTTTCAAACTTTGATTTCAAACCACGGAGTACAAGGAAAAGTCAAAATCAGTTGAGTGGATCACAGAGTACGTTGTCAGTTTGTCGATAGCAAGCCATTAGATTATATGCCTTCCATAAAATACGGATAGAATACTAAACTCGATACATAATTATCTTAACAATGACCGAACGTAAAACCACATTTTAACGCCATCTATCGGATCTTTATAAAATTACAGCTTTTGTTTTATTATTGCGGAATACTTACTGACATCTCGTTTTCTTTCTTTCATTAGTTTTAAGAACTTATGCTTAGTGGAAAAAGTTTATTTTTCTTTGAGTGAAGCATATTAGTGTGAGAATATGTTTTAGGTACCTACATTAATTATTTTGCGATCGTCAACGTTCCATTTGGCTCGATATCAATAGCTCCAGATTTATTAATTTATTATATCAGTTCGGTATTTAGGTTAGTTAAATAGCAGGAACTGTTGTAGTTTCTTGTCAGTTCTCAATGATTTGTAGTGTTTAAAGATTTATAATGTACCTAAATTTCTTCTGCGTACCGCTATCACCAGATAAAAGGAAATTTAATGTTGAATCATGAATGAGATTTGTTATAGGCTTGTTTGATCACAAATCCTTAGATTTGGAAGGCTTTATCTTTACAGCATTGTGCTTTAACTTGCCGCTCAAAGTGGTGCTCTTTGGGGAAGGCCTATGTTCAGCAGTGGACATCTACGGGGGCTGACGATGATGATTAAACGTTAATACAAATGAAAGTTTAAAATAAACGGTTATTCTTTTGTTCTTTTTTGTAAGTAAGTTTTTCTTTTTTGGACATCCGCTTGATGCACGAAATCCGGTGGATGTCGAACGGTTTACATTTTTAACAGATTCGCGTGTTTTCTGGACAGTTTTTTTAGTTTGTTCATCCCATATATTTGGTATCTGCAGATAAAATAAACTAGAAACTCAACAGAATGTAACACAACCCTAAATTGCATTAAAATAAAATCCGTATAAATTATCAAACATTCCATATCAGACAACTACACCTGCTCCTAGATTCACGCCACAGATTCGATAATAATTACAGCGAACCCGCGCTTGCACGCTAGGTAAGACTTCTAGTCTAAAACTAGGGCATACACGCAAAGGCTAACTTAAGGGGCGATTTGTACGACGCATACGCTCGTAAAATTTAATGACATTCGATTTGGGTAGCCGTCCGTCGCAAACGCAGCCGCAATTCTTGCTCGCTTGATCGATGCCTTAGAACGTTTAGAGTGCGGTTTCGCTTATGCGTTTTTTAGATGATCATGAGACTGTCAAAGTTAAGATACGATACGATTAGGCTCAGATAGAAAAAAAACTGTTTGGTTTTAACTTGTTTTTATATTGATTAAACAACAAGAGCTTTTAAAGATATTATAGTCCTTAAAATTTTAGCAACCAGCGGGATTTGAACTTTTAAGCTTGTGTCTCTGTCTCTATCTTAAACTTGTGTGTAAATCTAACGATTTTCAAGTGGGTCAACAGATTTTATTAAATCAATAGCTAAGAAGAAAAAAGGAATTGGTTAATTTGTACGGGAACTACGATGCTGCAGACAGACACACCACGACTCACAGATATAGTATATGTAGGTATACACACAGATATATGTACACACGTTAAACTTAGTCTTCATCGTAATATTAACTATGCTTAGTCGAGTAAAAAACTGTAAAGGAAGCTTTAGCACAAAATAAATAATACCTAGTACGTACCTAACTACACATATTTTATACACAAACAACATAATGTTAATTTAATACAGATGTACAAAAAGTAAAAAGCAAAAAATAACCCTTAACTCTGTCACGAGTTGCATCAATGAAACCTCACCTTTACAAAATTGTCCTATAATTATTTTAAACGTTTTATCTTAATATTTAAGGCAAAACGATGGATGTATGATTTTAAAATACAAAATTAAAAAATAATTTCTTGAGTTTACTAAACGGGTAGGCTTTACGGTGATTTGTATAATCGAGATGTGCTTCAGAATATGACCCACTAACATGAACTTGTTTCCTTTACCAAGGAAACAGTTTAATTTTTTGGATAACTAAGTACTTACAACCAAAAATTTTTTGACGATCGTTCACTTTTGCTGTCTTTAATGTCCTATAATACCAAGAAACGTAACTGTTGTGTTGGTCCAACTAGGCCGCACTCCGACCAGCAGCTGGGTTAGCACGGCTGGTAGACAAAATTGTGTTTCCCCTGTTTTACTCCACTTGACAAGTAACCAAGTATGAAGAAAGTGACATAAAACGGGGAAAGACTGTTTTGTCTACCGTCCGTGCTAATCCAGCAGGCCTAGCACGGCCAGTGGACGATTCCTCCCAGGGAGTGGATAGCATGGTTAAAACAGAATGCAAGTATGTAAGTAGATACTATATTATACATACTTGCAAAAGTTCACATTTAAGTTACTTTAGTTACGGATATTTTAAAGTGCTCAGCATCATCATCAACAGCCTGAGAACGTCTTCTGCTGACTATAGACATCTCCCAGAGATCTTGGATTCCAGTGACGGCTCTAGCTAACCCAAGCATCAGGCGAGCTTTTTGCTTATTTAAAAAGGTAAAAAGGACGAACCATACATACAAGGTGACCTTGAATTAGTATGTTATCCCGAAATAACCGTTAAACGTGAGCCCATTTAAGTATAAAAAAAAAAATGGGGGACTGGGACCATGATACCCTACAAGTTGTGTGAGTCTTACTTGAAACTGGGTGTTTCCAAACATCCATGGTAAAAAAAAAATCCACTCGCAAAATGGCACGTGCGATTGCTACGAGAGTTAACAAGATTTTCTAAACACAGGTCGTTAAACTCATTTATGTGCACTCGGTCAAGGACGAAGTTCAACCACCCAGCTGCGCTAAGGCTATTTTCGAACGTAAACTTTACATGGCATTTCTTCAATAAAAAACTATTAATTTAGTACCTAAAGTCGTAGAAGAAACATTGTCTACCTTGGAGTGTAGATTTTATCCCCTTTCGGGTTAACATATCAATTCAAGGTCACCTTGTATATGTGTGCGTGTTATGTGGCGCACTCTGGGTGTAGTCTAGGTGGGCAGTGGACATCTACGGGCTGATGATGATGATGATGATACGAACCATAATGACATTATAATATTAAATAGCGCATAATTTTGTTACTTATTAATATTATTATAATTAGTAAGCTCAGCGAGCGCGAGCTATGGAGAGAACAATGCTCGGTGTTTCTCTGCGAGATAAGATCCGAAATGAGGAGATCCGCAGGAGAACTAAAGCCACCGATATAGCTCTTAGGATTAGCAAGTTGAAATGGCAATGGGCAGGCCACATCGCTCGTAGAATTGACAACCGATAGGGAAGGAAGGTGGCGACCATGATCTGGAAGACGCAGCGTATAGCCCCCACTATGTGACGATCTGGTGAAAGCCACTGGGAGCCGATGGATGCAGGAGACGAGCAGCCGCTCAAAGTGGCGCTCCCTGGGGGAGGCCTATGTTCAGGAGTGGACGTCTTCAGACTGTTAATAATGATGATGATGATGATGATGAGTGCATAATATAATACTAATTAGGATTTGTTTGTTTGTGTATCACGTGGTTGTTAGTAGGCAATTTGAAGAAATAGGTACCTACAGTGCAAAATATACTCCCTTGTGGCACTCCATGTTCACGACATTGTAAGTCTGCAACATGACCTAACACGTATAAATTGTTAACCAATTATAGGCATTTTAATACAGGTAAGTACGGAATGAAAAATGTACCAAATACCAAATTATCCAATTACATACCAACATAAAAGATTGTAATAAAATCACAAATTATCGAGAAAATTATAAAGAAGACGTTAAACATTAATTTATGCTGATATTGCACATAAAATATGGGTAACAATAACAAGTCCTGTCCAGGTAATGTTTTTGAACCAAACCGTAGTTTGAGGACGTCCACTGCTGAACATCGCCTCCCTCAAAGAACACCACTTTGAGCGGCTTCATGACTCCTCCACCCGCCGGCTGCCGATAAATGCATGTCCTCCGGTTGATGATGATGATGGTGGTGATGATGATGGTGATGACACACAAAATACAAAATAATATACAATACTTGTACAAATCGCGAGAATCTAAGAAATACTTATAACACCCACACCCAGAACAAACATCGATGTTCATAACACAAATGTTTGTCCCGAATGGGTATCAACCCACAACTTACAGTTCAGAAGGTAGAACTACTACCAACTGAGCTATCAAACCAGTAATGTGCTTGATGGACGTAATACAGGCTTAAGTTTTACGAGTCCTAATAAACAGCCACTTTGACGTAGGCATACCTTTACTACCCGGAACACTAAAAATCAATTTACGCGAGAAGTTATTTCAGTTTAACAATCTACTATAACACCTTCACCAATTAGTTTTGCCACCTCAACGAAGGTCTTACGGGATGAAGTTAAGGGTGGAATTGTAGATATTAGAGATCAGGTTGAAGTGGACATCGGCCTGTCAAAAGCAAATTGATCTGCTCATCCCTATATGGGACTTCAAGAAGATAATGAATGTCAATTTCATATGTCGCATATAAGAACCAGCTTCTTCAACCTGTACAAATCAGTGGAACTTTTGAATAACCGAGCTTCATTTCACGTTGATTCTATGTAGCACTCTCTTATAAAATGCGCTCAAGGTGTTAAATGTAGATGGTTAAAGTTTAACGACGTCTTAAAGCTTATGTTCATCATTTTAAAAGCCATGTGTCGATGTTTGGGAGCCATTAACACAAATTTTACAAGAATTTTGTAAATTAGATGACGATGCATCTAATTTACCGATTTCTCGTAAAATTTAAAATGATTTGTGAATGGTAGTTACTTGGGTTTAGATGGAACATAATGTGAGAAGGTCGGATCCCTCCGTCCCCGGCTCAATATCGATTTATTAGTTACTAGCTGACCCGCCCTGGCTTCGCACGGGTTAATAAGTTTTAAGTTCTAACTCTGTTTATGGGTAAGGGAGAAGTAAAAAAATAGGGGAAAAGGATGCATGGATGGGACGGCAACAGAAGGGAGGCAGGCGCAGCGGCTATTTTTTTACCTTTCTCTTCTATCTTCCATTACACGGGGTGAGTATATTTTTTATTGAATGTTTTTTTATTTTTTGTTTATTAATTGAAATTAAATTTAAAATTGATAAATATAATTATAAAATGCGAACAAAAATTCTTGAATAAAAATTACTTCCTTATTGCTTGGGCAACCCGCACTTGGCCGTTTTAGACAACAAAAAGTATCTAAATGTTATTTTTCAAAATCAGCTACCAAATTTCAGCAAAATCTGTTCCGTCGTTCCAGCGTGATTCGTGTTCAAAGGGACAGACAGACAGACAAGAAATTTAAAAAAAATTGTTTCTATTTTTATATCGATTAAAGCCCTGATAGGACCCAATGCGAGCACGTTTATTACAGCAGACAAACTTGAAACTTATTTTGTATCCCATAGGGTCGCTTTATGCATACCAAAAATATGGCTCTTACGTTGCGTTGCACTTCGACATTTCCATTTTTTGGTACAAATAATTAGTTATAAAAGAAATGCTTATTGTTATAAAAAAAAAAAATAAGCTTATAGACGGATGCATTGAAACATAGCTTATCACTATGATTTATTTCAATGGGGTGTCTTATTATAATGTAACATTTTAGGACGTTTGAATGATTTTTTAGAGGTCACTTCACGATTTTTTTCTATAGAGAAAACTTTTCGTAAACGTGTTTCGGTTTTGGCAGATGGAAAGAAGATATGACATATAAATAAATAAATAAATAAATAAATATATATATATATATGTGTGGACATTTCACACAGCGCCATCTAGCCTCAAACTAAGCATAGCTTGTACTATGGGAACCAGATTACTGATACAATACTTATATACTTTTTTGTTTGTAAATACATACATAGAATACAATATAACACCCAGGCGCAGAGCAAACATCTATGTTCTTCACACAAAAATGTTTGTCCTTGGTAGGAATCGAACCCACAGCCCTCAGTTCAGAAGGCAGGGATACTACCAGCTGAGCTTAACAGCAGTATTAACGTGATTTTTTTTCAATACTGTAAATGGTATACGTTTAGAGATAATCACGTTCAAAATAGTCGATTTGAGAGCATTCAGCGCCTTAATTTACAAAAAATATTTTATGTACAGATTTAGCCCAGCTTTATTATAATGTATTGATGATTGATTAATTGTTTTGTTATATTATGTATTGATTCTTTTTGAACATAATTATCTCATAAAAACAGCATCGATGACAAATAGGCTTATAAGGGCAAATAGATATAAATATAACAAATAATATACAACACGTAACATAACAGATATTCTATTAGGTCTTAACATCTTAATGCTATTTAATAAAATGTTATGGAAACTTTAGCATTCTAACGTATACGAATTAGAAGTCTTTTAATACGAAATGCGGTTATTATCAAAATCAAAACTTCCGTATATATAATATGTAAAATTATAATATATCCTATTTTTAAAATCTGACTATGATTATTAATTTATGTGTTTAAGTACGTATAAATGTATGGGGCAATACGTCTCTTCGTGTTTAAAGGGTAAGTACACACTTTTGCAATATGACCGCAAATTCAGGTCGTTTGCGGTTTAGAACGCCTGCACAAATATTTCACTTAAAGTTATAGTTTTACTTAAATATATTTTTTATTAAGTTTTCTTAATCTTGTACAGTAGTTTCTAACAGATTCTGTGGCAGAATGTTACCAATAAATAAACTCCAGAATCTATTCCCTTGAAACTAGGTGTAGGTAAGGTATTTTTGAGCTGAGAGTGAGCTCACAATTCGTTATAATCATAAGAGGCACTATCATTAGCTAAAGTAGGTGACAATAATTATGTGCATTTGTGCAAGGTATAATTTTAACAAAAGTCTAAAGAAGTTATCGACTAAGATCTCACTCATGAGAACGACGATGCGGTCGAAGATGTAGAACAATATAGAACATTTGACTATATTATAGTATATTATGTACCTATCATAGTGTTTGTATACCTACTTCTAGAAATGCCATGATCATGGTAGAGTACAATTCACCTTTGTAATACCACTGTATTGGTAAAACTCCACCATAAAAAGGTACATGATGTTTATGCAAACTCCTGCTAGTTGTATGATAGAGAAGTCTTGCCAGTCTTGGTGCAATTAGTTGGTGCTGCTCGTAAAATACTAATAGGCTTGTCTCGTATATCTGTAGTAAATGAAAAAATAGGTAAGCCAAGCTCAGTATGCTTTGAAATACGTTTATACGCAACTAGAACCTTTAAATGCCTCTTTAAACACACCATGCGGTCTGTCGCCCTCTACACAATATGCTGACGAATATTGAGGCGGCAATTTGTTGCTAGATGGGTAGGAATAGCCGCAACCGTGAAAAAGCTCATCCACATATTATTGAGTCGTGGAAGTCGCATACGACTCGGTTTATGCGCACTTTCTTACCGTACACCTGTAAGATGTGGAATGAGCTTCCACCAGCGGTCTTTCCCCAGAGCTACAACATGCAGCAATCTAAAAGGAGGGTCAAAAGAGTATTATCACAGGGTAAGCAACGCATCAGTGGCACGTCTAGTGTTATAGATGTCCATAGGCTACGGTGACCTCTTCCCATCAGGAGGGCCGTATGCTTGTTTGCTACCTATAACATAAAAAAATCTTCCACACGATGTTATTTAACTGATTGAGTTGACAAATTCATTTGGCAGATTGTATGGCGTGTGTCGTGGCCATGGCTTTGTCGTGTTTTTTTACATTTCACACAGCGCCATCTTGCCCCAAACTAAATAAAGCATGTATTATGGGAACCAGATAACTGATACGCCTAATACTTAGATACTTTTTTGATTTTTGTTTGATACTTTTGTTCAGACGCAGCGTAGGTCGGTCCCCCACTCGGTGGACCGACGATCTGGTGAAAAAGGTGTGGCGTAAAAGGTCTTCATACTCGTACGTGTTCCTATTCATGGTGCGGTGGACTCCAAGGAAACAACGATTTTCAGGAACAAATAAATATATAATTGAAACGGTGAAAATACATATTGGTAAAAAACTAATATAAATAAACTACATGACGCGGTACTGGTGGAGAGACGACTGAGGAGGCCAGAGCGGCGCGTTCGCCGCGTGGAAGAATTTCAGCTGCGTTAGCATTCTGAGCCCCTACAGTCATCCCCTTCTTCAAAAAAAATTTTTTACAAAAATTTTCGGGCTGTAAAAATTATCTCTTCTAATAGTACAAAGTAATAACAAACCAAAGAAAACACAAAAGTCAACATTGCACGGAATGAATACCTAATGCTGACAACAAGTTCTAGGTTCAACGTACATTCGGATCACATTACATATCCTACGACATTCACTGACCTATTTGCAAAATATAACCATTTTAATTTTACAGTGAATGTCGTACTTTGAAATTAGACATTTTAGCAATAAAACACAAACGGAACACAAGAAAACATACATTATATAAAACCATAATACGAACATATACTACACAAAATAAAACTTTTTTAACATGTTAATACAATAAATATCACAAATATCACAACAAAATAGGTACATTCAACATAAAAAAAAACTAGACACATTAATTACTTACATACAAAACAAATTCTACATAAATATCGATCTACCAAAATTCTATAAAGCGCTGAAATTTAATACAAAAAATAATTACCCGGACAAATCTAATTCACTCATCACTGAACATTAACACGATAGCGACATTTTTTCACCAATCACATCACGAACTTCTCTTCATTCCCAGCGTAAGCCGGAACTAAGCTCACATGTTCCATTGATGTGCAGCTTCTTTCCGCTGAAACCAGTCACTCGGCAATGGTAAAGCGAGACTGAGCGATCCCTCCAAGTCTACACTCTGCTTCACCTCCGGTATCTTCCTCGGACGGTGAGACCAACCTCGGGTGAACGTACCTGCAGGTCCAGCCTGGATACCTCGACAGCGCTGGCACCTCAGGTGTCTCTGGCTTCTTATAACCATCGGCTGCTGGCGAATGATGATTTAGTTCGATGGCATACTCTCACCATGGACTACTCGCGTGATCAGAGTAGCTACGTAGCCCAGAGGTAAAAGATATACGTCGATCCTGGTTGCCTCCTTTGTTCCACGTTGATTGACTTTTCATAAATGCTACTGGACAGCATGCTGAATCTGCGCTGGTAGATCTTCTTTACCCGTCGAGGGTCGCAAATCATCGACGGGGAATCGCCTCTCGCCACGTCATCTGAACCCGTGTCGTAAAAACTGCGCTGCACTCTACCGGGTTCAAAGTTCATCACACACGCGTTCCTGAGTTCCGAACCGCACCATAAAAACGACGGTGGTCACCACTGTGGCGTAAAAGGTCTTCATACTCGTACGTGTTCCTATTCATGGTGCGGTGGACTCCAAGTAAACAACGAGGTTTGGGAACAAATAAATATATAATTGAAACGGTAAAAATACATATTGGTAAAAGAAACTATTAATATAAATAAACTACATGACGCGGTACTGGTGGAGAGACGACTGAGGAGGCCAGAGCGGCGCGTTCGCCGCGTGGAAGAATTTCAGCTGCGTTAGCATTCTGAGCCCCTACAGCCGCGGGGAGCCGATGGATGCAGGAGGCAGCTGCTCTAAGTGGCGCTGCCTGGGGGAGGCCTATGTTCAGCAGTGGACGTCTTCAGGCTGTTAATGGTGATTACGATTATGACTTTTTTATTTGTAAATACATACAGACACAGAACAAACATCTAAGTTCATCACACAAAATGAGATTTGTTTGTCCTGGATAGGCATCGAACTCACATGCGATAAAAATCAAAAACCCAGGTTACACGTGATGAAAGAAAATCAGGAAGAAAAGGTAGGAAGGACTAGTAAGTTCAAGATGATGATGACAATAGGATCATCTTTTCACAAAGAAAATAAGTTCATTCAGCGCTCGGCAGCCCTACGTGAAGCTGCAAATAAATTGAATTGATATCGTTTAATGATGAATTTAATACTGATAGCACTCTCGAATGAAAAATTCTTACACGCAATGTTCTGGATGTTAATGCAAACTAAAGTAGGACCTACAACTTTAACTGTATCACTGTTCTTTGAAATAATAGGGAATCAATATTCTGTTTTGTTTTTGTGTCCAGCTTATAATATTTTACGTGTTATTCTTTAGGTATTTGTAATACAGGCCTATCATTATATTTTTTATTTTATAAGTTACCTGCCATATTTTTAGTTTAATACCTAATAATTACAGTTTTGTTAGTATTCTAGGATTTATTTATGATTTTTAAAGCAGTAACGCAAATTAATCTATTCTAGGTTTTCTTCACTACAAGCCCATTTTAGGCAAAAGTCAAAAAATGTATTGCAAATCAGCTGATTTTAGTATTTTTACTCTTTTCTCTGTCTGAAATAACAACAATAAGCACGACTGCTTCCAACCCTACTCCAATGTATGCCTTGGAAGGTCATAGTTATAAATACCGCATAATTAATAGGTCCGGAATGACATTAACCATTTTAGCAAAAATCAATAATAAGTACCAAACAAGGCGCTTAATTTTTGAAACTGCACATTCAATTTGTATACAAAAGTGTTTAAATATTTAATCAAACAAAACTCTCACAAAATCATAAATACTAACCTATAAACGTTTACCGTAATTATACCACATTCAATTACTAACAAAAATCAAAACAACACCTTATGTATAAAACAACAAAGGTAGATTCACAATAATAAACTAGTAGTGAAGAACTGCCGCGTCTTGCTGAATGACCCAATATTGCGATCAGCCTATTAACGCGAAGAGTTAAGGGCGTGTCCACATTGACGTGTTGATTACATCTTTGGTACCGAAAAACTCGGTACCGATTACATCAAAATTTGGCTCACGGGTGCCGGACCCTAATGAAATAATTTGGCATGTAATTTAGGACTGTTTAAGACGTCAAATTTTAAATTGGATGCGCGAAAAGGGATGCTTCAAGATAATAAATTAATCGTTTCTTTGAAGGAGCGGTAAGTGTCTGGTCGAAGTAAATAAATTTTGACTTGAAGAGCGTGTCATTTTTTGGAGTAGGGAAAGATTTTTTGCCACAGATATAACTTGCGACGTAATAATAAGACAATATTAATTGGTGATCATTGGCTGTAAAATTAGAAGTTTTTTTTTTGATTTTTTTTTTTTTCTTGCAACGAATAGTTAAGCAAATTACATAAATCTTTAGCTTTAATCTTCGGGCTGTAGATTGATATTTGTTACATGTCTATTTCGCGGTCTTTTTATTATTATTTTTATACGCGTCTAATATTAAAATCGGTTTTGGGGATGACCTGCGGGGTGATCACGGAACTTTCATTGCAGTGCAACAGGAGAAATTACATTCCTAATTTAAAAATGTCCATAGTAACTATATAGCACGTAAACTACTTACCACGGAAAGTGAATGTATTTATAATGTAAAACTAGTTTGCTACTTACATATTGAATCTGTCAAATCCATAGGTACAAGTATTTCTATTGGTTGCAATCGAGATCAGTGATCGCCTAAATGGTGGTCCGACCGAGTAGAAATTCGGCAGGGAGCTATTATATTACCGGTGACATGGGCTTTGGCTATGGAATTAATACCACCGAAGTTTGAGCCATGGTTTCATTAAAAGTCAGTCGTTTCTATTGTTCCTACAATCAGATGCAATTTTTGAATTTTTTGTATTGCCTATTATGTTACAATACTTTGTAACAGCTTGAACAAACCATTGTAAACAAACGAATCCGAGTGACTTGCCCGGTATTTCATTTTGTTTTTTTTTTCTGCGAGTGTCAAACCCGCGCTTTTAAGTACTAGTTGAGCCAACCCACGTAGATTTATTTAAATTTATACGTCTTGCAAAGTACAAGTTTCCAATAAAATCTTAGTTTAACGTGTTTTGTTCAGTTCGTGGCGGATTAAAATAGCTTATCCAATGACAAATTGCTCAGAAAATGTCTCCCCTATTATCCAACACAAACATTGAAGAATGCTAAGTTATTTACAGAGGTTTTTGTTTATGCTAAATAAACAACTTCCTACGTTTAAAAAATTCATTATACTCTCTTAATATTTGATTTCAAAAGTAAATCATACACTAACTTACATAGGTATAAAACATAACAACAATAATTT
The DNA here is from genome assembly GCA_963580505.1 of Ennomos erosarius. NCBI lineage: Eukaryota > Metazoa > Arthropoda > Insecta > Lepidoptera > Geometridae > Ennomos > Ennomos erosarius. The sequence continues at coordinate 10,790,428 of OY756987.1, forward strand.
ACTTATTTAAAAGAAGAAAGAAATTGTTCTGTGTCTGGGTGTTATATTGTATTCTATGTAGTATGTATTTACAAAAAAAAAGTATTTAAATATTATGTCAGTTATCTGGTTCCCATAGTACAAGCTTTGCTTAGTTTGGGGATAGATGGCGCTGTGAAATGTCCACACATATTTATTTATTTAATTAATTATTTATTGTTTGAATTTATTTTAACGTATGAGCTAAGAATAAAGAAGATAAAAAATATTTACCCATCCTATACGACATGAAAACTTCAAGTAGAAGGGAAGAGAGGAGAAGGACTACTTCTCCCCCAATAGTAAGAGATCTATGTTCAGCTGTCGACGCAAAAATGATGTGATAATGTGATATGAAAGAGATAACCATATTTTAGAATTGCCAGATTATAATTTTGCACAAGAGAACAGATATCACTGTATCTAGCAGCAAACAAAAAAATCCCATGTTTTATTCTCAATCAATCAGCATAAACACGTGTAGTTCAAAGTTCCTTGTTTTAGATCGCTGACGAAGTGTCCATTGTCGCTGGTCGGTTATATTTAAAACTGAATACCAAGACGAATGCTCCTTGAATATGCTCGTGCGCGCAACATTTTTTATTCTTTTTCCGTACTAGGGTAACATTTAATTAAATGGCACTATGGTGGGTTGGATACGTGATATCGTTAAGTAGTTAAAGCTGTTGCCGTAAATTTTATTTATTGGTCGCTATTTACTCTTATTCTTGGAAAGAGATTTGCACAGTTTGATCTTGTTAGAGCTTTTTTGTTTTGATTTGCAAAAGATAGATTTAATAATTGTGTGTTGAAATGTTATTATTTATTTAAATTGGGATAAAGGTTGTGTAGAAATGTATTGAAAAATTTAATTATTCGTGTAATATAAAAATTATAATTATAATATTACTATAGCGAAAAATAACATAATAATCGATATCGAGTAGTTTTATTGAAATAACTAATTTTAATACTTTTTTTTAATTTATTTGGAGGGCTTTGTCGCTTAGCGACCACATAAAGAAGAAAAGCGTGTGTAAAATTTATTATCAGAAGCGAAAGACCCACAATAGCTTCAAATTCCTTGAATAGAATCTAAATTGACCTTGGTATGTTCATGTTCAGGAGTTATCAATATTTTGGCACACAGAAACCTTAACATCCGTTAAAACAGAAGCTGACTGGTGCAATTCCACGCAATCCATTATCACGTTCGTTTATGGCAGTAAAATTAACATTTCGTGCTTTGCCGGCGCGCGCCCAAGCTTGCGTACACCGCTGACTTTTTGTTATTTCATAGCGCCGATGCGTATCGTGTAAAACAGCGTACAAGTTTTCATTAAGTCTGAAAACTTCTACAAGAATCAAAATTACTTAGACAAAAAAATTTGCAGGGGAAGAAAAATTTGTATCTATTTATTTATTTATTTCCTTTTTGGAAGATCAACAGCTGCTATAACATTATACAGGGTTACAGGAAAAATTGTGCTAGATCCGTTAAGAGCGTGGAGTACCCATGATTTCTGACTTATTTCACTATGAAACACCCTAGGCTAAACTAATAATATTTTTGTAGATATCCCTTATAAAACAATACAGTTTCTAATATTTTTTTTATATCTTAACTTTCACTTGTCTACTACGGTCTATTCAATTAACTTATGTACTATTTTAATGATTGACGTCCTAAAGCATCTTATTACACATGTAAAAATGCAATAATAATAATAATAAGAAGACACAAAATATTTCAATGAAAAAATTAAAAATTGAATATCTCGAAAAGGGTAAAGTTTAGCCTAGGGTGTTTCATAGTGAAATAAGTCAGAAGTGATGGGTACTCCACGCTCTTAACGGATCTAGCACGATTTTTCCTGTAACCCTGTATACAACGAATTACACAAAAATAAACCAAATAAAGGTCCTCACGCATCATGAACATTAAGCCTTATCGCGTCATTAAGGATGAAATTAAGATTAATCTGCTGATAACTGGTAAGCAGGCGATATAATATATAGTTATTCAGATAAAAAGTAAATAGTTGTACCAAAGAAGTGGTAGGTAGGTAAGGTAAAGTAGGTACGTAGGCTGGAGTAGGTATTAGGTAAGTTAATTTTAAGTTCATATCAATTGAATTCTTAACAACAATAAAGTATAAACGTATGGTATAACATGAAGAAATATGCAGTACAATACAATGATATCTACATTTTCTACTATTCAGTCTCAAGATTTTTTATTTATACATAAGTACTAAGACAAATCCGCCGCGCGTGCGCGCGCGGGGAGCCAAGTGATGCAGGAGGCGAGCAGCCGCTCTAAGTGGCGCTCCCGGGGGGAGGCATATGTTCAGCAGTGGACGTCTTCAGGCTGTTAATGATGATGATGACTAAGACAAAATGGTCGTATTAGTAATTTAGTATAAATTTCCCTGCGAATACTTAAAACCTGTATATTTAACCTATGGCTACACCTTTTTAAATTCATTGTTGTGTAAGTAGGCTACACAGGTTGCCCGGTTTTTATCCACGAATCCATTTCCGCTTTTATTAGGTCAATACTGAATTATTAGGCTAAGAAGATTACACTTGATAAAGATATTTCTATGTTAACATAACTGATCTAACATGATAATCTCTACCAAAAACTAAAAAAAGCATACGTAGATATGGGATTTTTTATATTAAGTTTGTTTGGGTTCTTTTATTATAATTATAATCAAACTGATGAAGCGCTTATAATAAACTGATGATTTGATTATTTATATTCCTAATAAAAATACCTAACCAAAGATAACATAGGTCTTATCATATAAAGATTTCATCTACAATTGACGGGCCCGATAGCTCAGTTGGTAGTATCCCTGCCTTCTGAACTGAGGGCTGTGGGTTCGATTCCTACCCGGGACAAACATTTGTATGACAAACATAGATGTTTGTTCTGCGTCTGGGTGTTATATTATATTCTATGTATGTATTTACAAACAAAAAAGTATATAAGTATTGGATCAGTTATCTGGTTCCCATAATACAAGCTATGCTTAGTTTGGGGCTAGATGGCGCTGTGTGAAATGTCCACACATATTAATTAAAAAAAAAAAAAAATTTTAACCTACGGTTTTTTGTAAGCCAAAAGATAGATGGATAAACTCTTTATTGAAAACACCATACTACAGGATAAATCAGTAAGTAATCAAATAAAACTTACAAAACTAAGAGTCACAATGCTGTATCTCTGACCAGACAACCCAGATGTACCTCAAAAGTACCACCACACACCACAAAGTAGTTTTTCATGGAACTTTTTTAAAACCTTTTTTTTCGTGAATAAATGTTTAATTTCTATTCTATTTCCCTAAAATAAACGATTGTATAATCATATATTATAATGTATAATTTTTTGCAAGCAAGGGTAGTGACCGATCAAAAATCTGGTAAGCTCGCATACTGTTCGCATAAATAGTGTGGATGCATCGCTAGCTTCTCGCCGCACACGCGTGCTCGTTGCAGTTGCCTCGAGACGCGTGCGTCACGCACATTGCAGCGAGCTTGCACCGCGATAGATTCCGCGCAGTTCCTGTATCAATTACAGTGTGACCCCACCTTTACTTTTTGACCTGTCAAATTTACAAATCACAAAAATATGTACTGTAAAAGGTTTGCAGTGTTTTGTGTATAAATTAGGCATTAGAAATTAAAACTAATTTGTTAATAAATAGTTAATAGTGCGAAAAATTTGATAGTTCACTTCAGTGTCAGTTTGTTCTAGTGTCGCAAAGTTTCAATAAAAAATGCAACCTTCCACTTGCTGACGGAGTGCATAATTTAAATACACGTTCCTGATTTCGGTTTCAAATCGGAACCCATTTTTCACGTTCGCATTGAATTACAAATATTACTTTATAAGCGTTTGTGTTTTTATTCCGGTGACTGTTCCCCTTTGATTGTCATCGGGTGGTGTTGTGTGTGACAGGAGCTACTTTAAAAATGGTTTTGGGGTAAGTCACAATTGTTTTTTTAATTAACCTATCTATAATGTTTCTTCCAACTAGAGGACGGACCAATATCTATAAAAAACGAGCAAAGAAATCACGTTTGTTGTATGGGAGCCTTCTTAAATATTTATTTTAGTGTTTTTTAGTATTTGTTGTTATAGCGGTTACAGAAATACATCATCTGTGAACATTTCAACTGGCTAACTATTATGGTTCTTGAGATACAGCCTGGTGACTGACGGACAGACGGACAGCGGAGCCTTAGTAATAGAGTAGTAAAACTATCTTAAGGTCTGTGGTAATAGGGTCCGTTTTACCCTTTGGGTACGGAACCCTAAAAATAGAGGATTTTCATTGGTTTTCATCCTTCAGCAACTAGTTTCTACCAACAGTTTTCTTCAAATCTTCATTCTATAGGTACCTAGCGTATACCTACCTTGTATCTAAACTAAACCATCTAAAGGTGTAATGCCCATCTGAACTAAACTTGAGAGCTCCTAAGTTTGCACTTATCCTTCTGTCCTTAATTACAGGAGGATCAAAATGAAATAAAAATTAAATATTAGGGCTCAAACTAGACTAATGCAATGCATTTGGGTACGTCCTAGAGTGCGTCCTAAGTGAAAATTTTAGAGCTGACAATCTTTGGTACAGACGGGCAAAAGATTTTAGAACAACCGGAACTAATTAGTTATTAACGTGACCTATGAAGAACGGTAGTCATCATCATCATCAGCCTAAAGACGTCCACTGCTGAACATAGGCCTCCACCAAAGAGCGCCACTTTGAGTGGCTGCTTGCCTCTTGTATCCATCGTCTCCCACTGTTCTGACCAGATCGTCAGTCCACCTAGTGGGGGGCCGGCCTACGCTGCGCCTTCCAGTTCGTGGTCGCCACTCGAGAACCTTACTTCCCCAACGGTAGTCAGTTCTACGAGCGATGTGGCCCGCCCACTGCCACTTCAGCTTGCTAACTCTGTAAGCTATGTCGGTTACTTTAGTTCTCTTGCGGATCTCCTCATTTCGGATCTTGTCTCGCAAGGAAACACCGAGCATAGCTCTCTCCATAGCTCGCTGCGCGACTCTGAGTTTACTCATCCGGCCAACAATAAGGGACCACGGAGAGAACGGTAGTGTTTAGTTTTCAATACCAATCTAATACCAGTTTTGTGAAGGTAACAACCACAGTTTATTTTGGAAGGAAAATCCCGTAAGATACCTAGCTATCGACATAAAAAAAAAACCGATTTATTGACTCTATTACAAAACATACTATTACGAACTTAAAACTTCCTATAAAAGTACCTTAAACAAACGAACGAACGAACGTTAAGTACGTCAGTAATGGAGGTAAAAGAACCATTAGATAAGGACATGCATAGTGTCAATATCTTTGAAAATTGATCCATTAATATATGTAACAGAATATGCATTACACTTACCATCAGGTGAGATAGTGGCCAAGTGCAAGCCTATCCATCAATAAAAAAAAATGCAATTTCTAAATGTAGTGAATTTTCTTATTTGTTTTTTTTGAATTAAGATGTTATTTTGACTATTTTGACTTTGGTAGAATGTTCAAAACTACGGTTTTGGTTGGCAAAACTCTTAGAAGGGATTGGCTAAAAATAAGGCAGTCATAGGTAGTTCCGTTACAATGATGTTGAGTTTTGGTCGGTGGTTTAGGCGTAACGAAAATGTTGGAAAAGCGGTCAACTCTGGTTGACTAGCAGAATCGTCAACAGTATTATATCAATATCACACTTGCTAGTTCACTTTGTATTGGATTTTTTTATAAGAAGGAATGACGTGACGAGCCAGTCGTTCACCTGATGTTAAGCGATAGTAACAAGAAATAATTATACAAAAATGTAAAAGGTTTTCTATTTGTTTTACTTCCTAAATAACATTATTATCAATGTAAACGGAAGCAGAAAACTCTTGAATTAAACTAAGGCTATTTTTCAATGGACGTTTTGACGTCAACTTTGATATTTTAGCATGTTTCCTAGATTCTAGATGAAAAAAATCTAAATAACATGAATTTATTTACAGAGCCGTATAATAGATAATCCGTTGATTCTATTTTGTATGAATTTACGAAGCTTCTAAAACTTTTTTCGTCAAGCATTATGGGAAGCGGACATTATACGAAACGGACATTACAAGAATGATAGTTTATAGGAAATGGGCAATTTGAAACATTGGCTATATTTGAAAATTGCCATTTCGGGATGTGACCATTACGAGCTTAAAGGGAAGGTGGTTCAATATGACCAACGGGAAAGTACGCACCTATAGCCTGATAACTTCTACTACCTACTGATTATAGGCCTTCCCCATGAGTGCTACTTTGAGTCGTTACTTGCTTCCTGCATTCATCAGCTCTCCGCGGCTTTAACCAGATCTTCGGTCCACCTCGTGGGAGGCCGATCTACACTGCATCTTCCGGTTCGTGGTCGCCTTATAATCTTTCTTCCCCATCGATTGTCAGTTCTACGACTCTTGCTATATACCCTACTTATAGTTATTTGTAATTTTATATTTGAAGGGTTAGCACCCTTAAACATTGATCAATATTAACCCTCGGTAACCCGATGACATGGGAAGCCCTGGTTAATAATAATCGTGTCATGTAACACTAGTAATACACCTTGTTTTTAGTGTAAATTTTCACCCCTTTTAGAGGGTGCCTTCGGAATATCAGTGCAAGTATATTTTTTATTTGAAAATATAATTTTACTGGCTAGACCTTGGCCTCGCACGCGTATTTGGTTTACCGCTTTAGAGCGTATTTTATGTCCTTTTTAGGGTTCTGTATCTAAAAGGTATGGGTATAAAGGACCCTATTACTAAGGCTCCGCTGTCCGTCCGTCTGCCACCAGGCTGCACCTATATCATAAACAGTGATAATGAGACAGTTGAAATTTTTAGAGATGATGTAATTCTATTGCCACTATAACAACAAATAATTCATTAAAACAAAAAATTGGAAACGTTTTTATGGATATGGTACGGAATCCTGTGTGCGTGAGTCTGACTCGCACTTGACCGGTTATTTACAGTATACATTATCTCTATACCTTTCACTATTTAACTACGTGGTTAAGACTTTTCCGCAAGGTTCCGCATAAACAGATATTCTGTTGAGAAGTATACCTGCCTATAGTGTGCATTTGTGCAGGCATTGCTGTGTTTCAGCTTGAAGGATTGACAAGCCAAGCTAGTGAATTTACTTGGCATAATATGAGACTTCGTGATGTCATTGTCACAGTCTATAGTCATAGTCCACCATGCTTCGGAGGGCATATTATGCCGTCGATCCCGGCTGTTGTCGTAAGACAATACTTAGTCGATAAGCCAAGTCAGAAGCCTTTGGGCGGCCTAAAAATTCTGATTCCAGGGCTGACCACTTTCCTACATGAGAAGAAATGAGTCTATAGAAATCATCATTACTAGACTGTGCTGAAAACTCACTTATTTAGAGTAAATCAATCGACTAGGGTGACGAGATATATGGATGTTCAGCGGAGTAACGTCTAATACGTCGATAGCGTGGGTACCTAGATATTTATGCTCCCGATCATTGCTCATGAACAAAGTGAGTGGAAGGACAAGCAATTTTTTTAATCCTCTGTTAGCTTCACTTTATAATAACAGCCCTAGAAGCCATTATAAGTAGTCGCCATTCTAATAAGTAAAAAAGTATATAACGTAATTTATATGGACAGCCAATTTCATGCGTAGTTTCAGATCCTTCGAGCTTTTTGGTCTCATTTTTGCAAAAATCATTTACACTGCCAACTGCCTTTTGAACAATGTTCTGTTTACGTTCAAAAAACGTCCGTTCAAAAAACGTCAAACCCGAGAGGTTCAGTAAAATAAGATCATACGGTGGAATTACTGTACAGTCGCCACGAAAAGTCTTTCCTGGGTAAAACCCCCAGGTGTTTTTACATTAATATTTATATGAGCTTTGCGACAATACTATGTGTACAATGATGTGAACAATACAATGATTAAGAGAGTGAGTGTACAGAATCATTTTATTGTGTTCCTGTTTGAAGAGCATTATGAAATTACTGGGCAAATGAGACATTTTGACCTAATCTTACTGACTAGTAACTGATTAAACTGTGCTGTTGGGTCAGAATGACGACATGCGCAGTGCAAAACTTTATTTTTTAAGGGTCAGTGATACAGTACCTGTTATGGGTCGCCGTAACGCTTAACATCAGGTGAACGACAGGCTCTAACAGCTTTCAATCTCATTAAAAAAAATAATATATAAATATAATAATAAATAAAATAGATATATTTTATTCTGATATTTTACTTGTGTCCGCGACTGTTCCACACCTCAGTTACACCACAAAAGGTCGTTGTTTGAAGTACCCATAAAGTAGCATTATAAATCTTACATAGTTTGTAAGAACAAGTTGATTTAGTTGTACTTTCGATATATTTTTTTTAAGTTTTTGCAAGGCACTTTACGTTGCTCTTTGTTCTGAAGTAAAATTAAATCCTATAGTAAATAGGTAGCTATTGCCAACATTACTTGAATTTCTAGTATTTTTTTGTCATATTATTTTTATATTAAAGCTCTTTTGTATTTTAATTAATAGCATCTGTTACGAATAAAATATAAACTTTGAATAGTATCGTTCCTGGAGTAGAAGCGGGAGCGAGAATTTGCTTCTGCCAAGTAAATTCAGCCTTTCACAACATTTTCATTTTAGACATTTTATAAAAGCTAAATAACATTATAATATTACAAACAAAGTTTTAAAACTGATAAGCACTTATTAGTATTTCTATAATCGATTTTACGTGTAACATATATAAATAGGTCAGGGAAATTCCAGTTTGACATATTATTCTATCTCGTATAAAATATACCTACTATACAATGTCCTTAGTAAGTATAAGTACTTAGGCACTATCTTTAAAGTTCCAACGAGTTTAGTATTGCCAATTCAGCGGCTTATCAGAAAGTAAATGGCTAAAATTATAGGTACTAATTATGTTTTTATTTGGGTAATAATGAACCTTTCATAGGATATAAATTGGTCGTAAAATAGCCATAAATACGACCACCTAAGGGCATTCCTAAAGGTTGATGCAGAGTGTCTTGTATGGATGTGACCATATCCTCAAATAATAGGTAATGCGATGTTTTCCTATAAGTAACGTTTTAAAAACAGGTGCAAATTCCTTACATAACATGTAGGTTAGGTTAGTATTAAATGATATAGCTTAAAACTATTAAGGTATTATATGATATATCTTAGAAACTGAGCGCTTGGGCGGGATTCGAACTAAGAAGCAGTATGCCTTAGCTATACACTCCAGCTAGAATACTAAACTAAAGCTACTAAAATACATTAAAACCTAAATGAAATTATCTGTGTGGTGGGTGGATAGGGATGTTCATCCAATAAGAAGTCTAAACTTTTTACGCATGGTCGTTTTCATGGTAAATGGTAACACCACCCCGGACGGACGACCGTGAAATATATCTAGAAACAATGAAATAAACGTACATTATAAAATGTCCCAAAATCCAAGTTATATCGAAGCCAATTCACCATTGTCTCAGTTTCCCGAAATAAATGTAACTCAGTCATAATACACTCATTGAGCGACAAGAAAAAACAACGAATGGTACAAAGAGATCGCACCATTCATTCGGAACTAAGTCTTAAACCTTGGCACTAAATATATCGTGCGCAGACGACTCAAATCCGAGGAGTTTAACGTAAAGTCAGAGAGCTAACCATCGCTTTTAATAAGGTCCTTATCAAAGTTCTGATAGATTTCCAGCTATCGATATGGTTACACGTCATAATATAAAAGTGCCACTTTATTAAAGCATTTAAAATATTGACATAAATTATATAATCAACTTATCAATATGCAAATAATAATTTTAATAGGCAACATGCGTTAAAATATGCAGGCATAGACACAAGTTATTTCTTTAACAAAAACTATTGGGTGTTTTTTCCAGTAGCATTCTAAAACTAACCATAAAATCCAAGTAAATAGAAAAAGGAAAGCCTTCATAAAACTGACTAAATGTTTACTGAGGGAACTAAGCTACCTAATTCTTTAATTGAATATTTTCTTACTGGAAACTATACAAGCTGTTGGAGTCAAGTTATTTAAGACTTGAGACTTGGGCGTTAGCGCCGAAGGAAGACTCAGACGCTCGCAGAAAAAACTCCCGTGTTAATGGCAGACCACCTCCTTTGGACTAATTGTCAACTCCCCGACTACAAAATAACTCAAAACGCAGAGGGAATTACAAAACATAGCGTCGAACAGACAGACCGGCAGACTGCTGGTATTTTTAGATTGATTTCGCGATATACCTACTTCGAGACGCAATTAATATATTGCTGAGTGTTTTTGGTTGACACCAGTGTCTTTTTCCAGTGATTTATTCAAATGGATGCTTCAAAGCTAAGACTACAAAGGATAATACTGTCAGAAATGAGCCGCAAAAAATTCAGTAGGTTTTATCTGATAAGTGGAATCTGGAATTTTTGTTTATTTGCAATTTTTGTTTACTTGTTAGGTCGGGAAATAATCTTCGTGTTTTGTTCAACACTTCTGCAGAATGTACGAATTTAGCTACAATTATTGACAGTAAAAAATTCAGATAGACTGGTAACCAATGCTGTGTTCTACGCTTAATGGTGGTCTGTGAACGAAACACATTAAAAAGTGTCAAAATCATTGTAATTTATTGTACCTTATTAAATTGGTTAAAATTAAATAATAATACCAATTTTTCAGTCTCAATAACAATGATAGAAAAAAATTGAAATAAAGTGTGCGAAATCTAACTAAACATATTATTTTTTACAAAATACCAAAAACCTTTTTCCCTGAATTATTGCACTACAATTTTTTGAGTTCAAATATGTATAAAGAATAAAAGATACATATTATTTTCTTTATTGATTAAATTCATGTTTCCTCTTAGAAATCAGACCTATCGCACTAACCAAGCATAAACTTTTCCTCAATACATTCTGAATAATTTATCCAAATCACATTCCGAGTAACGGCTAATTTTATCCGATGGTGGGGATGTGGGGATATAGCAAAAACGATAACAGACAAAACAAAACAGCCTGTAGTAGACCATGTCCCGTTTATTTCGTACATATTAATCATTAAATAGAGATATTAATGTACCTATTTTGTTTACTATAATATCTTGCCAGTTCTTATATTTATCAAATTAGTTCAGGTATATTTTAAATAAATAAAATAAATAAATTTTATGTGTGGATATTTCACACAGCGCCATCTAGCCTCAAACTAAGCGAAGCTTGTACTATTGGAACCAGATATAGATAACTGATAAAATAGATATTTAGATACTTTTTTGTTTGTAAATACATACATAGAATACAATATAACACCCAGACACAGAACAAACATCTATGTGCATCACACAAATGTTTGTCCTAGGTAGGAATCGAACCCACAGCCCTCAGCCCACAGCCCTCCGAAGGCAGGGCTACTACCAACTGAGCTATAGGGCTCGTCATTATTTATCCAATTAGTTAATTTAAAACTATAAAAAGACCGAATCGCAGATCATCCTAAAGACTCAGGGTACCTACTATTTGATAATGACTAATTCTACAGTCTTGATACAGAGCACCTATTCTAAGCACCGGTTAAAGTCAGGTTATATATAACCCAAACTTTCACATGCGTTATGATGCCTTGTTACAATGTTGCATAAATTCCTTTATTTATGTACGATTAGTTCGGGCGTGCTGGAAACATGAGGTTATTTTCAAAATATTAGAGGCGAAACAAAATAGCTATAATAATTTCACTGTGTTTACATTTTGTGCTCAACTTGGTGTTAAAATCGACTAATTACTAAGTAGATGCATATGACCAGACCAGGCCTATAATAAGTAACTAATCAGTTACGTGCTTAGCAACACGTAGGCTACATAAATAGACCTAATTTTCCAAACACTTGATTTGGGCAGATTTGATAATTTTTCTAGTCCTGGTCTTTAGGTAATAAGTACCTAACTATGTGTATAATGTTTTTTTTTTATATGTGTGGACATTTCACACAGCGCCATCTAGCCCCAAACTAAGCATAGCTTGTACTATGGGAACCAGATAACTGATATAATACTTAGATACTTTTTTTTTGTTTGTAAAAAAAAATTTGTAAATACATACATAGAATACAATATTAAACCAATCTACCAGTTTTTTCGGCGTGACTACCTGGAGTATTTTTTTTATTATTACCTATACTGAAATATAAAGGCTTACTTATTCCAATTTCCTCCAATTATTTTGAGACAAGCAAACTATTAAATTTTTGATTGTAAGTAAATAACGTTAGCATCTCAATCAAAAAGATATTATTATTATTATAAGGAACGGGTTTCTATTTGTTTTTTTTTTCGGTTTGTTTTTTTAACAGGCATCAACTGAGAAGTTTGAACAAGTCTGAAAGCTCTTTTGCAATAGAAACATGTTTTACCTACTAGATCAGCGTGCTACCGTATCAGGGCAGATTGTGGTAATCAAACTCATGTATTATCATAAAAAAACAACGCTGGTGCACAAAAAAACGTAAACCAAAGTGCCAAAGGCCTCAAGTTATGCCTATTCGATGCTAATAAAACACTATTGAAACCATTTTGAAGCCTTTGCATTTTGAGCCTGTCAATTATCCCGCTCGCATGAACAAAATAGTACTAGAATGTAAATGATTATTGTGTGTACACCAGGAGCACTCACGCTCACTAAAAAGCTTCTTCTTGCGGCGGCGTCGTGCGTCGGGTCGTCCTCTTCCCTCAAAAATGGTTGAGGAGGGCGATGGCTGGCGCATGCGTCAAGCTCGTGAACGGGCGCTGCTTGCGGGAGCTGGTCTGCTCGCGGTGTATGCACAAATCGGAAAAAAAACAAAACGAAAAAAAAAACATAAAAAAAAAACAAAAAAAAAATAAAAATAGGTTAAGTACTTAATTGTCCTCTCTTGTATAATATTTTGTTCAATAAAATAAAATAAAAATATAACAATAAATGATAAACTAACAAAGAGCACGGACCCAGGTGTCTGTGGTAAAGCAGATTTAAAAAAAAAAAAAAACCATTTTGAAACCACTTAGCAATCATTTGCTAAGTGGTTTCATTTTTTTTTTAACGATCACATACATTGCTTTCACAGAAATTTTATTGACTAAGCTGCGTTATTATTTAGCCACCGGTTGATGAAACTGTATCAGAAAATTACGTGCTTCTCCAATAGAGTCACTAACCTTCCTAGTTTCTTTATTACTCTTACAGAAAACTCAACAACCTCACAACAAGGCTGGCAACCCTGCTGGTGCTACACGCTGCTGGCGCAGGATGGGCGTCCCCAACTGTGCTGATAACGAAGCCGATTACTAGGGTTGCAGCAGAATGGCTTCCGACTGACAACCAGACATTGTACCGACTTGGAGAAGGCGAGAGACGAAGGTTCGTAATAAAGACTATGACTGCTGGATCTAGAGGGATGCACTCAGCTCATCCTTAACTTTCATCATGATTATTAGCACGGCAACTATTGTTTATTCCATGCCCGTAGCATTAACAAAAGCGCCCCTGAACCTGAGCTTCGGCACATCTCATCCAGTATCTATTTCTGCGAATATCATCGCTCGGTAATTGAACTAAACTCACCGATATAGAAATCTTAAAATCAGCTATTCAGCTATATACATAGACATATATATAAGGACAGGCCTAATGACAGATTAAACCGTCGCTTCAAAGAGGGAGTCAAGTTCACAGATTGACATCCACTAGCGCCCAGTCTGTGTTGGAAGTGAGAAGATATCGGTCGTGTGTCTCAAAGAAAATATGCCAAGTTGTGTTGTGAAGGGTTGCACAAACTACACTCTAAAGTGCAATAAAAAGAAATACAAAGTTTCTTACCACAAGTAAGTCAATATTTTCAATATTACACTCCGTTTTGTACGAAAATAATCGAATTTATATTTGGGATAATCATTGTAAACAAACATTGACGGACATAATGGCAGCGTTTAATTTCCCAACTCATCGTAGATCCTGAGTAATCTAAGAGATGGCGCTGACCTTTCCCCACACCATTTTGAGTAAATAAAATGTTTCTTCGGGCATATCCTGATATATAGATCTATGGCTATATAGCTGAAATGGCAGTGGGCAGGCCACATCACTCGTAGAACTGGCTATTAATGTGGAAGAAAGTTTCTCAAGTGGCGATCAGTCTATAGTCAGAACGACAGGGAGCCGATTGATGCAGGAGACAAACAGCCCCTCAAAGTGACGCTCTATGGGGGAGGTTCAGCAGTGGATCTTCAGGCTTTTGAGAGGTTACCTTCGCTTCTTTTATCAAGTCACTGTCCTCAAACAATAATTCAAATGAAACTAATGATTTCTATCCTATTGGTAATCAGCAATAAGGTTGAAAACTCTAAATTAGATAATTAACAGTCCATTTTTTCAGTTTGGAGCTGAACACGTCTACGATAAAGCAAGCGAATGTGTTCATCACCATCAGTCCATGCACCAAAGACTTCCACTGGGCTCTGTATTACGGGAAAGCAGGCAATTCTAACGGTGAGACTTACGTTTTTAGATCATCTCTCGTGTGGCTATTACAAGTTCTTTCGCTTCGCTTGCAATAGATTCGCTGGAGTATAGGTTTATTTATAAGAGTATATGCATAATTATGTGCGATACGTATTTATTACACATAGGTATGGTATAGGTATAAGTTAAGGGAGAGAGTTGCAAAAGAAAAACGACTAACTTTGTTCGGCACTCGCAGTACCTACAACAACATTAATTTTTCCAATTCTTTTGCAGGTCACCTCAGCCTAAAAAAAGAAGACAACACTGAAGAGATGACCACGTTCTCATTATATATTTTACAACACGACAAATATTTGTTAAAGGTAAATATAACAAAAGTAATTGGATTTCTTTATGCCATAGGTAGCTAACAATAAGCTTTATAAATAACGTCCTCCTGAATAATCTTTCGACCCTCCTTTAAAAATGCTGCATGTTGTCAGGGCTACAACTGCTGGTGGAATCTCATACCACATCTTACATTTGCTTTAGAATCTGTTTCCCAAAATTTCAAATGAAAGTAAATTTTTTAAATGGGTGAGCAAGAGCATGCTAAATCAACGCATTATCAAAATCTAGACAAACGCAAACATGTCGAATACTAGCTGACCCGTCCCGGCTTCGCACGGGTTAATTAGTTTTAAGTCCTAACCCTGTTTATGGGTAAAAGAGAAGAGAAAGAAAAAAAAATAGGGGAAAAGGATGACAGGATCGGACGGCAATAGAAGGGAGGCATGCGCAGTGGCATTTTATAGGACTTATTAAAATGTTGTGTTTGTTAAAGTTATCATCACAACATGGTGGAGCGGCGGTGGTGAGCGTCCGCGGTGAGCCGACAAGGCAGGTTCGACTTCGGCTCAGGGTCCGCTCCAGGAGAAGACTTGCTGCTAATTGGGATCCAAGGTACAATACATAAGGACATCTATCTAACCATTCCGTCTACGTATTAGCACCTCATTCTACGAGTGTTTAAATCCGCTCATCATATTGTCGACACGGGGAAATCTCATACAACGCGATTCTTGCGCTCGTTTCTTCCACGAACAGGGCCTGCAAGATGTGGAATGATCTTCCACCTAAGGTTATTCCACATAACTGCAGTATGAGGAGCTTCAAGTTTAAGGGTAGGCGACGCACCGGTATTGCCCTTGGGGTTGCAATGATGTCCATAGGCTACCTGCTGCTAGGTGGGCTACCTGCTTGTTTGCCACTCATTACATTAAGAAAACACCACGCCGTAAAAAGTAGAACGAGCACTAAAAACTCACTAGATCCATCATGGATCTATTGAGATTGGACCATTTTGACACATTTGCTATAACTTTTGTCCTGCCTTAGCTTTTTAGTGCTTAGAATAAATAAAAAGAAGATGTTATCTACGCGGTAAGTAGGTATACCTGGCTGTGAAGTGCCAACACTAACTAGGTACTCCTTAGAAATATATTGTACGTAATAACACCCAAGGTTAAGTTTTAATGAGGTTTTAAGTTTACGACCCATTAAATAGTTTATTTAGTACTCGAAGAAAACCGAGAGATCCGTTAAGAGCCACCGCGTAATACTTCGAAAGCTATCACCCATTTCAAACATCGGCTTCTACATATTTTCCACTTATGATAGGCCTTAAATCAACAGTAATGACAGTAGGGCATCTCAACAAAAACCCGTCAATGCGGTACTGTTACATTACATACATAATTACAAATTGTTGTGTAGGTATAGATATATAGCTTTGGAATAAAACAGTAACTGATATCGCATGGTTACCACGGTTACACAGTATTGAATTAATACCTTGTAGATAGCGTTATTTTGTTTATATACTTTATATTCATTTATTTAAGAGAAGAACAACAGCTACTCGGTTTTATTAGGTGGTAGGACTTTTCTGCAAAGTTCGTCTAGGTAGGTACCACCGCTTTGCCAGTTATTCTACCGGCAAGCAGTAGTGTGCAAGCACTACTGTGTTCTGGTTTGAAGGGCATTGTAGCTAGTGAAATTACCGGGCAAATGAGACTATATGACCTGCTTACACAGTGTAGTAATCTGATTGCTAGACTGTGTGATGTCTCAGGATGACGTGCGCATTGGGAGTGTCGCGCGGAGTTTTATTATTTTAAAGTTCCGAGTGGCACTGCTACTGTTATGGGCAGCCGTGTCGCTTAACATCCGGTGAACGACTAGCCCGTCACGTCATTCATTCTCATAAAAAAAAACTAAGTACAATAATTGTATACCTAAGTACGTTTTATTTTTCTAGAGTTTTATTATTCAATTATAAAATCAGAATAAATATTTGTGGACATCACACAGGATATAATTTAATTCATTAGCATAAATTGAGCCCCTGATAGTACATCATTTATAGATGATTATTAAAGAGTAAAAGTGTGTAAATGAAAATATTTTTATTGAAAATATGAAGATTGCCGCGGCGCCTAACGCAGTTAGCACGGATGTTTTTGATACATTTAAACGTTTTTATACCTTGTATGTACTAATTAAAAACAGCACTACATTATTTTAATTAAATTTTGTATTGTAGCATTTGATTGAGTTATTTCATTTTTTTGAGTTATTATTATTATTACTAAACCAATTCAAAAATTTTGGTCTAGACGTAACCGGTATCAGGAGTAGGTACTTAGTTTCAAAGGATGCTTATGAATTCAATTACACCCAGTAGATGGCGCCATCTAGCCCTAAACTAAGCAATGCTTGTACTATGGGAATCCAGGTAATAGATATGCCTTACAGATACTTTTTGTTTATAAATACATAGGTATACAATAAAATAACACCCAGACAAAGAACAAAGACCTAATAAATACGTTCATCACACAAATGTTTGCCCTGGGTGGGAATCGAACCCACAACCTGCAGTTCTAAAGCCAGAGCTACTACAGCTCAGCTATTATCAGGCCAGTCAAATGTCCGAAGTTAGTTTACAAATTAATCTATTATAATAAAATTACTAGGTAATTTAAGACCATGATCGTACGACCCTTACTGCTATTTTCCCAGATACGATAAAACATAAATCCGATCTGTCAGTACGTCAAACAAACGTGTATGGATGAATTTATGATACGCTGCCTTGTACGGTCGATATGATACTGCGGGTGCGTCCACAGTCCTAGAAACGGGAGTTTCTTTTGCTAGAATCAATTAGCTATCGTTTATTATTGCCAATTATATCGACGCTGAGTATTTTTTTACTATTTTTTTTCATTGTTAATAGGCTCGGTTATTAAGAACATTTTAGAATAGAATAAACGTTTATTCGTGACAAACGGCACACAAAAAATAACAAGAATGACAAAATTTGTGTTGTTTGCCCGTTCCACGAATCGGTTCCAACTCAGTCCCCGGTTCCTATTGAAGTATTTCTATATGAGATAAAAGGGCAAAACAAAAGCGTGTAAGGATAAGGGAAAGGGGAAGGAAGAGGAGACGGTAGAAATGTGGAAAAGGAATGGTAGAGAAAGGATTGGATAAGAGTAAGGGAAGGGGGATTTAAAACCTAAGGATGAAGGGGATAAAGTTGACTAAAAAGTCAGTAATGATTGGCTGGGTCTTGGGCTTAGAGCTTAAATCAAGAGTGAATAGGCACCTCATGGGCAAACGTGCTCCAACATAGACCACATCATCACTTTCCATCAGGGGGGTTATTCGCTATGACACATGAGATTCCTGGCCAATAACGCGTGACGTGTAACATGCTCCAAACGCAAACGCGGGCTTTAACGCGTCACGACATGGAATTAACATGGAATCAAAAAATTATATTCTGTATGCCACGCGTTAGATTGTTTGTGCCCAGTGTTTTCTATTTTTTGACGTGCGTGTAACGTGTGTTGTCGTGTTTGTCAAATTTGACAACAGCATACAGAATAGCATTTTAAACCCAAAACCATTCCACGAAGATATCGTAACGCGCCGCGTTACGTGCCTGAATGGTCATACGGAATAAGGGCCCTGAATAGAATTTTAAACCCAAAACCATTGTGAGATGTCGTCAAACGTGAGCCCATTTAAGCATCTTATAAAAGGAGGTGGCAAGGCAAGGCGTTCCCCTCTGCCGGTCATATGGCGCTACTTGGTCATCTACAATATCATAGTGTGCGTGTTGACACTGCGTATCTACGCTAGTTAATATAACGGAGTGCGTGTTTTAAGATGGTGTGCGGCGTGTGCTATGCGTGTTTACCTCGTCCTCCGTAGAAATTGGCAGAAAATGGTGGTTGCGGATTATAACGTTAACATCTCCATTGGTTAAATGCTCTAAGGGTCTTGGGTAAAGTATTCTATCAGTTATCTGGTTTCAATAGTACCTAGGTCCATGCACAGATATTAATATAGTATTACTACCACATAGCAAAAAAAACGCTTCCCCGAAGCGTCATTTGTTTCATAGCTCTGTGATTACTACGTACATGCTTAGTTCGGGGCTAGATGGCGCTGTCTGAAATGCCATCACACAAATATTATACACACACCACTATGAACTCACCTTAGAGCAATAAAATATAAAGCACAGCTCCAAGACAACTTTCTGCGATAGGGATCAATATCTAACACTCTGGTTTCCACGTCCAAGACGTGTAAGGTGCGATCGATTACCTGTTTATAGAGCTGACCTATATCATTTTTCTTTTTTTAAATTTATTGACATTAAAAGATTATTTATATTTAGCAAGATGTTCATTCACCCAAAAGTAAGTAAGCGATGCACTAATAACACATTATTTATGTGAGAGCTGGCATGATCGATAAGCAAAGTAGCGACATTAATTTTAAAACAAAAAAGCAATTGAAACGAGACTGGTTTTCATTAAAAACACATAAGTAAGATTCAAATTAAATTCGGTATGATTTGAGTTCATATTACGAGGTAGGCATTGACTATAAATTCAGTTGACCAATCATACAACTTCCCCTCATACGAAAATTAGTGGAAGGCAAGATTGTAGGATTTCGATACTTAATTTTACTTTGTTCTTAAAATCATCTAATTGCTTTTACTTTGATCAAATCATGTGATAATTTAGCAAAGAGGAAATTCCGTGATATTGACGAGAGTTCCTCTTATCGATCTCTCACGCAGAAAATTAGGGTTGTCAGTTGTCACATCACATTTCCGTAAATCTGAGTATAAGTGTCAGAAAATACCTACCCCAGTCTCTATGCAAAATCAAATGAATTGGTGTTTCATAAGTGCCAGTTATATATATGTAAGTATTTTAGATTTTCTTATTATTATTTTATTGACCCAGGCAAATTACACCCATACAATAAAATACACTTGAGATATAAAGATAACTTATACATTTTTGGTTTGTGGTTACTTATTTATGTTGGTCGTCGTTGTTTCATCCAAGTATGTGTCGTAATATTAAAACTTTTTGATAATATAATGTGTCGGATTATTATTGTAATATTTTAGATAAGTTTCTTACATCATATTAATCACAGGTTTGTTTTCAAGCTCATTTAAGTTTATTATTTCTAACATGAAATTTTCATTTTCACATTAAAGTCTTGATTCCCGTTATTCCTCTAAAAAACTTGCTGTGGCAAGTTGGCAACCCTATTGCAGATACAACGTCAAGAATATCATGCACACAACAATGTATTACAAGCTGGCATTCCATTGCTTTTTAATTGTATAGGATCTTGGATAAATTGTGAGGCTCTATACCGACATTCTTAGGTACAGTGTGTAATGCTACATGTATGTATATATCATAATATATTACCTGGTTTCTATTATTCATTCACAACTTTCACATCACAGCACTTGACAGTCCTTTTCACAGTAATTTAAGCACAAAAAAACTTGATTTTTCTCAAAAATTTTACATCACTTTATCGATTTTGCGCGCGGGTCACGGGCCCGATTTCTAGACACGACTGCTCGGATGGCAGTTGTTTTGAAACTGTTTTTTTTGTTTCGAATTTAGTTTCTCTTCAAATTCATATTTTTCTTTTTCTACTGTCAATTTCAGTGAGGTATTTTATAGTTTGGCCATGATTGTATGTATTTTGACTCTAGATTTATTTTTTTACTATTCTGTATTCAAAATTTTGAAAACTGCAAAAATCTAGAACCTTGGAATGCTAGCGAGGTTTCTTTAGAAAAGCTGTCGCTATGGAATGGCAGTCTCAATTTACTCCTCGAACGAGGAACACTAAATTGATATAAGGCCATTCCCGGGCCAGGCAAGGCCCGGGAACTCAAGAACGCCTTCAAAAACCATCTTTGGCTATCCAACACCAAAATTGTGAAGTGAATCTCCATCTACGTCAATCGCTGCGCCACGACATATCCATTGTCAAATCGCCGATCGCCGAGCTACATCCGCTACAGCCAGTCGCGAAACTACGACGAATCTATCGCCGAGAGCTGATCGCCGAAACTACATCTGTTGTCACCGTCGGCCGCCGTATCTACCACGACGAATCTATCGCCGAGCGTCAACCAGTGAGACGACCGGCTTGCCTTTTTCAAACATTGAGTGGCAATATAACTTCATCACCATGTTCCGGCCCGTCGTCCGTCAAAGCTTTGACGACTAATACCTGCGTGTCTCCTGCTCCTGCATCTTGAATCTGAGCTGCGTAATAATACTTCATCGACGGTGGAAGGACGAGAATCTTCTTCTGGATCCAGAAGCTAATAACTGAATGAGCTAGCCGCTGAACTCTGGAAGTCGGACAAACTAAAGGCAACGAATTCCTCAGTCTCTATAACGACAGTGGGCCTTGTTTGAATAAAGACCCGGAAGTGGGCCTTGTTTGAATAAAGACCCGGAAGTGGGCCTTGTTTGGATCCAATAACATTCTAATTCTACCGTGATAACTTGTAGGCCGTAAACAACTTAAATTTCGCGTTCTTCCGCATCATCTAGAGACTCTTTTTTTTGCTTTCTACAAAGCTTGTAAAATTTACGAAAATAAATATCTGTTACCAATTCCTTTTTTTCTCTTCAGCTCTTAGGATCCTGTCAACCTAGGCACTGTTTAGGTAGGGGAGGAGCTGCTCATTAACTTGTAGCGTTCCATTCTACCTTTTTCACGAAAGGAACGGATGTAACGTGACAGTTTGGCACCCAACGTGGGGCCCTCTAAAACATTCTTCTAAATTCTAAAATAATACTTACTCAAGTAGGCTAAAATTTAATATTGACTTTTGGCTCTAACGTAATATCTTAGGTACTTGCTTAATTTATTTTTATACAGGCAGGACACGCGGAACATCACACTTACATTCTACAACACTCGCATAGTACTTAATACTTAAACGAACTTAAACTTGACTTGATTTTATCCTTGACTATTGACTTCAACTTGTGACTATGGCGAGACCAATTAAATACTCGTTTCTAAACAAACTTGAACTGGAATATGAAGTGACTATCAGAGGTGAAAAACCAGCTGACACTTTGACAACTCTTAAGGAGCAGCTGGCAAAATTGAGTCACATTCAACCTGAGGACATAAAATCTTCTCCAATACCTCTCAAACATGACCTCTCCCAAGCAGAGATCACGTTTAATTACGTCGAGGGTAAAATCTCGCACCTCGAAGCCACGGATGATAAAAGTAACCTGAGGAAAGTTGAATCTTTCGTAAATCATCTTCATTATCGCCTCGAACGCTTTAACGCCGTTCCACCATTTGTTGAGTCATGCTCAAACATACGATCTCGCTTCTTCACGCTCCAAAAACGGTTTGAAGTCTTAACTTCAGATTATTCAGGATCTTCTGAAGAAGTGTTAGTTGACATTCACAATCCTTGTCCTCAGACTCAGCCTAGCCCTCCCTCGATTTATCAATTACTACCTATGACTGGAACCAATCAAACTTTGGAAGTACTGAGTACTCCTCAACCCACTTTACCTTCAAGCATTCTGACTAGTATACCACTGGCTTCCGAGTCTGTACAAAACTATCACACTTCGGATAATTTTGTGAAGGAGCTCAAAACGTTTTCTTTCAATGGAAAATCGTGCCCTAGATCATTTCTTCAAAGATTGGACGAGTTTAGGATTTCTCGAAACATTCCGGAAGGTATGCTTTGCAAGCACGCCTTTGAGATTTTCACAGGTGATGCCCTTCATTGGTTTCGTTTTCAGTATAATCGAAATCCTACCTTATCGTGGAAAGATATTTGCACATTGCTGATTCGAGATTTTGGTATACATGATTACGACTATAAGCTGTTGGAAGCTATAAGGAATAGAACGCAAGGAGCAACTGAGACCATTATCGTTTACGTCTCAATTATGTTCGGTATGTTTGCTCGTCTTTCAAAGAAACTTAGCGAGAGCGAACAATTAGAGATTTTACTCCATAATATAAGACCGTGCTATTCAGTTTTTGTTGCACTTAAAGATATTAAAACGGTAGATTCTTTAATTTCTACTTGTCAAAGTTACGAACGCATTTCTGAACGAGACAAAAATTTTCATGAGCCTAGATCTGAAGACACTTCTTGTGCTGCTGAATTTGCCTATCTTCCTTCATTTTCTAAAGCTTCATTTCCTAAAGCGTCTCCAAACGTAAGGTACACTAATGCAGTGCAGGAAGATAAACATCCACGCTCGTCATCTCAAACTAATGACATTTCTAAAGAAGAATTCTGTTATCGCTGTCGTATCACAGGCCATTCTTTACAAACTTGTACTAAGCCTAGATACCTCATTTGTTTTAAATGTGGTCGTAAAGGCGTGAGAATCAGCGAATGTCCAAAATGTGCTCCATCAAATCAACAAAAAAACTAGCTGACGACTTGAATGGTTTCACTAAATCACATAACAATAATTTTGATCTTAACGACTGGAATCAATGGTTAAATACTATTCGAAATTTTATGTTTTGCTACAAAACAACTTCTGTTTTCTACGACAAAGAAAAAGACTTTAACAGACCTTTTATTAACGTGTCTATAAACAATATACCTTTTTCCGGTCTTTTAGATAGTGGAAGTTGTATAACTATTTTAGGTAATAACTCTCATAAAGATATCCAAAAGTTAGGCTTTAAACTATTCAAGTCTCCAACTCAAGTTATGGTTGCTAATAAACAAAAAGCAATGTCTTCTGGTTATTTTCATTTGCCATTGAGATTTCATAATCAGACACATGTTATCAAAGCTTATGTTTTCCCTGATATTTATCCTTCTTTGATACTTGGGTGGGATTTCTGGAAAGAATTCGAACTCTCCCCAAAGATACTTTCTCTTGAACTCAATCTCGAATCTAAAGATCATACAACTTGTGCTGTTGAAAATCAAATATCAACATTTGATCATCTGTCTGGGAATCAAGTAGAAATTGCTAATGACATAATCAAGCGTTTCAAAAGTATTTCTTTCGAACAACGAGGTAAATTAGGCCGTACTAGTTTAGTTAGTCATCGGATCAATACTGGTGATGCTTTACCTATAAAACAACGTTGTTATCGTCTCTCTCCAGAAAAGCAAAAAGCACTCATCAATGAGGTCGATAAAATGCTAGAATTAAAAGTTATAGAAAAATGTGAGAGTCCTTGGTTATCTCCAGTACTTATCACTCCAAAAAAGAACGGAGAATGGCGTTTCTGCGTCGACAGCAGAAAGCTGAATGCAATTACTCGTAAAGATGCCTACAGCCTCCCTTTTGTTTCTGAGATACTAGATAACCTCAAAAATGCTAAATATTTGTCTAGTATCGATATAGCAAAGGCTTTTTGGGAAATTCCATTACATCCCAAAGACAGAGATAAAACTGGTTTTTACGTACCTGGTAAAGGAATGTATAGATTCACTGTTATGCCCTTCGGATTGACAAACGCTCCAGCAACTCAACAAAGACTTATGGACAGTTTATTCACTCCAGAGTTTGAGAATAAAGTGTTCTGTTACTTAGATGACATAATAATCATAGGTGCGACATTTGAGGAACATATTTCACTCCTACTTAAAGTTCATCAGAAACTTTCTTATGCTGGTCTAACCATTAACTTTGAAAAGAGTCAATTCTTTCGCAAAGAACTGAAATATCTTGGCTACATAGTAGATGAGCAAGGATTGCGGGCTGATCCCAGTAAAATTGAAGCGATTCTAGCTTACGCTGCTCCTACCTCTAAAAAAGAAGTAAGAAAATTTTTAGGTACATGCAGTTGGTTTCGCCGATTCATACCTAATTTCAGTACTATTGCTTCACCACTCTGTAAATTAACGTCATCTGGAAAAAAATCTCCAAAAAAATTTGTCTGGAATGCTGAGGCTGACTCTGCTTTTGCTAAATTAAAAGAATGCTTGACTACAACACCAATACTATCTTGCCCTGACTTTGACTATCCATTTTCCGTTCACTGCGACGCTTCTAACTTTGGGATAGGTGCTATGCTGACTCAGGAAAAAGACAATAAAGAAGTTGTTATTGCATATATGAGTAGATCTCTAAACAAGCATGAGCAGAATTATTCAACTACAGAACGTGAGACTTTAGCTGTCATTACTGCACTTGAGCATTGGCGTTGTTATCTTGATAACGGTAAACGATTTACAGTATACACTGACCATGCAGCATTAAAGTGGTTCCAAAATTTGTCTAATCCTTCTGGCAGATTGGCACGATGGAGTCTTCGTCTGTCTTGTTTTAACTTCGACCTAAAACATAAAAAAGGAAAAGAAAATGTTGTCCCAGACCTTCTGTCGCGTCATAAAATACCCGATACTGCTATTATTGGTGGTGTTGAACCCATATCTAGAGACAATGCATCACAATTGGAACTATATAATAGACTTTTTACTAACTGTCGAGATAATCCTGATGCTTATCCAAATTACAAAATTCTCAACAATAATTTATACCGTTTTAATAACTCACCTGATTATCTAAATGAAGATTTTGCTTGGAAAGAAGTTCCACTTCCCTCTGAGAGAATGAATCTCATCAAAACTTGCCATGGTGACTCAGAAAGTAATCCCCATACTGGCATTTTCAAAACATACAAGAAGCTTTCTTTAAGATACTATTGGTCTGGTATGTTTAAAGATGTGGCTAAAATGTGTTCTTCTTGTGAAACATGCCTCTCTTATAAGCATTCGAATCATTCTCCATATGGTCCTATGGGTAAACCAAAAATTTGTTCAAGACCTTTTCAAAGCCTCTCATTAGATCTAATGGGCCCTTTTCCACTCACAAGACAACGTAATCAATTCATACTAGTGGTTACATGTTCTTTTTCAAAGTATTGCCTTATTTTCCCTATCAAGCGCGCTACATCTTCCAATATCATCATGTATTTGGA
Source organism: Ennomos erosarius (assembly GCA_963580505.1). Taxonomy (NCBI): domain Eukaryota; kingdom Metazoa; phylum Arthropoda; class Insecta; order Lepidoptera; family Geometridae; genus Ennomos; species Ennomos erosarius. The sequence goes on from OY756987.1 coordinate 10,816,403, forward strand.
AAATAATGTGTTTCTGGTACACGGTGTGCCACAAACCATCATCATGGACAATGGTTCACAATTTCAATCTAATGAGTTTCAAAGTTTTCTGAATAAGTATAAAATTCCTTTTATATTTTATTCACCTCGATACTGCCCTCAAGTAAACCCCACAGAACGGTATAATAGAACAATTATCACCGCACTTTCACAGTTGGTCGGAGATGATCACCGTTCATGGGACAAACATTTGCAGAAAATCCAATATGCACTCAACAGTTCTGTAAATTCTACAACTGGGTTTTCTCCATCCTTTCTGGTCTTTGGACGTGAAACCATACCATGTGGTTCACTATACACTAACTGCTCCAACCTTGATAATTTCATTTTTCTTCCTCGTGACATCTACGCCGCTAATTTAGGATTATTATCTAACATCTTCGATAAAGTACAGGTTGCATTACACACTGCACACACAAAAAATGCTGCTCATTACAACACGAGACACACCTTTAAAGAGTTCAACGTTGGCGACACAGTCTGGCGTAAAAATTACGTCCAGAGTAACGCTGGTGCATATTTCAGTTCAAAGTTGGCTCCCAAATATGTCAAATGCACAGTTGTTGAGAAGCTCTCACCTCTCGTCTTTATTTTAGAGGATCCTAACGGCTTAAGAGGAAAGTGGCATGTAAAAGATTTTAAAGTGTAAATAGTGTAGCGGTTGTATTCTGTTTTTTTCTCTAAATTGTATACTTATTCTGTAAATAGCTTTAGCGTATATTATTTTTGTATTGTACAAGGAAACTAGACCCTTTCGGCTTATTTTTTTTAAATCCATTTTACAAACGTTATTATTTTTTTTTTTTCACTCTTTTTGTTTTATCCTTTAACACGAGTCGTGTGGGTAAGAAGCCATTGTGTTTACTCATTTTTTTTATACTTTCTTAGTTACACATGTTGTTACTCTAATCTTAATTTCCTTGCAATTTCTTAAATACAAGGTTCTTGAATATTAATTTCCTTGAAATCTTCAATACCCAAGGGTGTGTGTAATATTCTTAAAGAGCGGTACACAACTCGTTAAATAAGCCTTTGTGTTGTACATTTTCTTAATTGTAAATACTTATTATCTTTACTCGGGTTTTCAAAAAGGTGCGGATAACGACACCTAATTAAAAAAAATAAGCCTTCGTTATGTATAATGAATAGTTCCTTGTGGAGTATGCGTCATCAAATATGTGAACCATATCCCCTAAGTATGTTTGTGAGCGAGTAAAAGAAGAAGTGCAAGATTTAAGTATGAAAGAGCAAGGTTTTATTCCTAACCTTCAAAATTTTCAATGGAGTTGAAAATTTTCTGGGGTCGTGGGGGAAATATGTAATGCTACATGTATGTATATATCATAATATATTACCTGGTTTCTATTATTCATTCACAACTTTCACATCACAGCACTTGACAGTCCTTTTCACAGTAATTTAAGCACAAAAAAACTTGATTTTTCTCAAAAATTTTACATCACTTTATCGATTTTGCGCGCGGGTCACGGGCCCGATTTCTAGACACGACTGCTCGGATGGCAGTTGTTTTGAAACTGTTTTTTTTGTTTCGAATTTAGTTTCTCTTCAAATTCATATTTTTCTTTTTCTACTGTCAATTTCAGTGAGGTATTTTATAGTTTGGCCATGATTGTATGTATTTTGACTCTAGATTTATTTTTTTACTATTCTGTATTCAAAATTTTGAAAACTGCAAAAATCTAGAACCTTGGAATGCTAGCGAGGTTTCTTTAGAAAAGCTGTCGCTATGGAATGGCAGTCTCAATTTACTCCTCGAACGAGGAACACTAAATTGATATAAGGCCATTCCCGGGCCAGGCAAGGCCCGGGAACTCAAGAACGCCTTCAAAAACCATCTTTGGCTATCCAACACCAAAATTGTGAAGTGAATCTCCATCTACGTCAATCGCTGCGCCACGACATATCCATTGTCAAATCGCCGATCGCCGAGCTACATCCGCTACAGCCAGTCGCGAAACTACGACGAATCTATCGCCGAGAGCTGATCGCCGAAACTACATCTGTTGTCACCGTCGGCCGCCGTATCTACCACGACGAATCTATCGCCGAGCGTCAACCAGTGAGACGACCGGCTTGCCTTTTTCAAACATTGAGTGGCAATATAACTTCATCACCATGTTCCGGCCCGTCGTCCGTCAAAGCTTTGACGACTAATACCTGCGTGTCTCCTGCTCCTGCATCTTGAATCTGAGCTGCGTAATAATACTTCATCGACGGTGGAAGGACGAGAATCTTCTTCTGGATCCAGAAGCTAATAACTGAATGAGCTAGCCGCTGAACTCTGGAAGTCGGACAAACTAAAGGCAACGAATTCCTCAGTCTCTATAACGACAGTGGGCCTTGTTTGAATAAAGACCCGGAAGTGGGCCTTGTTTGAATAAAGACCCGGAAGTGGGCCTTGTTTGGATCCAATAACATTCTAATTCTACCGTGATAACTTGTAGGCCGTAAACAACTTAAATTTCGCGTTCTTCCGCATCATCTAGAGACTCTTTTTTTTGCTTTCTACAAAGCTTGTAAAATTTACGAAAATAAATATCTGTTACCAATTCCTTTTTTTCTCTTCAGCTCTTAGGATCCTGTCAACCTAGGCACTGTTTAGGTAGGGGAGGAGCTGCTCATTAACTTGTAGCGTTCCATTCTACCTTTTTCACGAAAGGAACGGATGTAACGTGACAAGTGACGATAGCTTGCATTGGTCGCTGGCTGATATTAGGGTTGCCAAATAATATAGGATTCCCGCATTTCCGTGTGTAGTGATAGCGTGTGCTGGATGCTAGGGATTTATAATTACTGCTAGTACTGTCACTACAGAAATAATTGTACCGATTAGGTTTATCATTTTAGGTACTAATAAAGTATAAGAGTTAGTGATGGATTAATTAGTATTCGCATTCATTTTTAGCATGTTAAACCTCAATTAACATTTCGCAAATGAAATGTAGTTGCGAATTCTATGCAATTTCATTTCATTTCATAGTATTTGGTTCATTTTGAATTTAATTTTTAATATAAAGTTTCATTTTCATGTTTCATTTCATTTTTCATTTCATTTTTCATTTCATATTTCATTTCATTTTTCATTTTATTTTTCATTTCATTTGTCATTTCATTTTTATTTCATTTTTCATTTCATTTTTTTATTTCAATTTTCATTTCATTTTTCATTTTAGCAAATAGCATAGCAATAGCAATTAGCATCCCAATACTCGTGAATTAGCATGTTTATGTTATTTACGCAAAATCGCATTAATTGCCATCGCTAATAAGAGTATCTAACTAAGTACACCATTAGTAAAATATTAACTATAAAGGAAAAGAAAATAATTTTTTTAAATTCACAGAACAGCATTTATTACCTACCTACGTAAATTAAAAAAAAAGATAAATGACGTTCGTTTTGTTAAAAAAGTGTTTTAATGACGTATTATAAAGACCAATCACAGACAGTTCATTCATAATAGTACCACGTTCTTCCAAAGATGGTTCCGACTTAAATCGAGTAAAGAAACTAAAGACAAACCCCATTCCAGTCTTCTTTCTTTGTATGGTGGTTCTATGAATTAACAATATAATAATTGTATATTCAAAACCAATAACTAATAATTCATCGTAATAAGTATTATTCTTAGCAATGCTTAGAATATAGTTATCGTCATCAATCTGAAGAAAGACGTCTACTGCTTAACATAGACTTCTCCCATATAACGCCACTATGAACTGCGAATTGATAATTTGAATCGAGTCGACAATGATCACCTGGGTGATCATATTCCCAGGTGATCATAGGACACTATGGCTGACATTCACAGACGAGTTCGAGTTCGAACTCAAACTCCGTTATGTCAAAATTGAGTCTAGACTCGGACTTCGGTCGAATTGGCATTCACAGTCGAGTTTAGCATAATGGAGTACGAGTATATGCTCATCTGAGAATGAGACGGGCTGAGTCACGAAATGAAAAAACAAATAAAGAGAAATGGCGCGCTTTTTAAAGTCTCCTTCAAAGAGTATATTATCACCAGTTTTTTTCTCTAATCTGTGATCACCAGTAAGTTTGATCTCCGGTTTCAGTTATTCATACAAAATTTGCAATTTTTTCTCCCTTTTTATCATAATACTGCCAAATAAAAAAGAAAACGTGTAACTCACTAATGTCAAACTAAACTTCTCCATGGCTGGAGTTTACTCGGCGGAGTGAGGGCGAAGTTTACGTTGGAATTTAACAACGCGGCGTATACTCGCCGAGTCCGGAGTTTGAACTCACGTGAGATAAACTCGATGCATTGTCTCTGAATGTCAGCCTTTGGAGTATACAATGATCACCCAGGTGATAATTGTAGACCATATGCTATGGCCAGATCGTCAGTCCTTCCTAGTGGGGGAAGAAGAAATAATGTAGGTCATATACCCACTAAGTAAAGTGCGTAATGACACATGTTCTTAAATTTTACTTTTTTTTTGCATGCCGTTGTCTTCCTGATGTTTTTTCGTCGTTGTAAGAGCGAGTGATTCTTCACGTAACTTGAAAAATCATTGCATCGAACAATATTCAGAGCGGATCAGCCGAGCTATAGGTACACAATTTTCAGAACATTCAGAAAAAATAAACAAAAATTAAAGAAGCTCATATTGATTCAAATTCCTATTATAATTTATCTGAACCGCGGTTGCAAGTTAAAAGTTTACGCTTCTAATGAATCACTAATGTGACATCATATGATAAATTAATTTCTTAGATTAGGTACAACATCTTCATTTGAACGTATAGTCAATAGTCAGTAAAAAAACTCAAAGGAATTCCTCTCGAAGGAAATCTCTACTTCTCTACTAATAGCCCTTACCATAAATAAGTAGAACTTTGTCCGATCTTTTTTTTGTTTAGTACTTACACTACCTAGACAAAAATTTCAGAAATGTTATCATAGATAACGTAACGGAAAATATCAAGTAAGGGAAGCAATATATTTACGTATTATTATTAGAATACTATAAAGATATTATAGTCCTCAAACTTTTAGCAACCAGCGGGATTTGAACCCGCGCTCTCCAACTCACCGGATTGGACGCTCTACCAACTAAGGTCACTCGACCTATAGCTGCGAAAATCTTAAGTACTATGTGTTTTACCGACTAAGCCGTCGTGGCGACACCTATAGTACCTATATTAGACAGGTAACTACTCAAATTAGTTGAAATTACGTTATTAATATTTTCAGCAAACAAATTTTATAGAAGCACTCATGTTAGTAATACTTAGGGTTAGGGATAAGTAACCGTATTCCACCGTAGCCTTATTATGATGGTAGATAGATATCTAGTCGCGCAGTAAGTATTTATATGGATTATTAGAATTAATTACGTCTAAAGTTTTAATCTATATGGATGCCATCACCATCGCACAGCATTGAATACAAGTGATAACTTAACCATTTACTTAAGTGGTACTGACGGGGGTACTATTCTGCGAGGCTATTTTACAAGTTTTTGAGTGTCGCCATAATATCGAAGTTAAAAACAAAAATAAGTGTTTTTATTGGTCTAAGTTATTTGTAAAGACATGGCTTACAGACACGCGTTTATAAATTTTATATGTTGGACGATAATTTAAATTATTTTGATTGATAGTACTTAGGTATCTATTCTAATTTTGAAAAAGTATTAAAGAAAATAAATTGTTAACTTTGGGTGAACTTTAAAAAAAATTTAGGGAGGTAGGTGTACCAATTATTGCAGCTTTTATTGAACAGATTATACCTATACTTAACGTGACCTTTACAGTGGGTTGATGAACCATTGTGACCGCGACCCTATATATACTATTTGTGTTTTAATAAAGAACATTGTACGACCCATTTACGTTTACAATTTTAGTACCTTCGTATATGTATAGTGAAACTACTTAGTAGTATTTTAAAGCTTGTCTGCGGCAATACTCATCCAATTTTTTCATGACCTTTCTTAAAAACTACAACAGTATCGTCAATTTATTTACTACTTGTAAAGAATAGTCTTCAGAATAACCCCCTACTTCCACGAAACAACTTTTTTGCGCCACCCCTAGGATGTTTCATCTCGTCCTACCATTTATGTGAATCAATGAGATATTTCAAACTGTTCTCTTCCAACCCTAATATAGATTGTCAATTTAACTTAAATAATTAACTCCTTTTAGAGACGCCAACTCAGCTTGTTTAAACGACGGATAAAGGTAGAAAATAAAGTAGGTAGTAGGTAGGCAAAGTAAAGGGGTAAACCTATACCCATACCTATAGTGAGATTGCCTCAGTTATGCTTTTTTCAAATAATGTGAATGTAATGTAACTTGAAACATAATATGAAATAAAACTTGAGAACTGATTGCAGACATGCTAGGTCAGCTTTTCCTACTCTCAATAGAAAAGTGACGAACAACTTACTACGGTGTACGCGGCATGACCTCCGCCTAATAACAGGCCTTATTACGGGTCATTGCAACTTAAATTATCATTTGAATAAAACTGGAGCAACAGACAATCCGCTTTGTAGGGGCTGTCTGCAGGAAGACGAGACCGTAGAGCATGTGATGTTTCACTGCGAGGCCACGGAAGAGATAAGAATTAAAACCGGAATGCGTGAACAAGCGTATAGACCTTGTAACCACTCATCATCGTCACCATCTGCGACGCCAACACTGGAGCAGTTGTGCCAGCACCCCAAAGCCGCACTCCGGTACTTCAAGGAGCTGGGCTGGCTTGGGTACTTAGATGCTGGAGGGGGAAATGCACAATACACCCCAAGCGGGACGTCAGTGCAGGCCTTACCGCCCCCATTCCAAATTAGAATTAGACTTTAAAATAAGAATTAAATAAAAATGAAATGAAATTTCCCATTTCACAGAGTTTGGCAACTACTTTCATTTAATTTGCGAATGCTAATTAATCCATCACTAGTAGTCTCTTTCGAGAAAGTGTTTGACCAATGACAACGCAAGAAAGGTTTCATGGCGTGATCCGAGTAATCGGTCATTTTTCAAGGTCATATTTTCGACAGAAGAGATAGGTATTTTCGGATTTAATACCATCCCTGCAGCAACAGTCCTTGCAACCCATTCTAGCTTTGCTGGAATCTTCTGCCAACATAAAAACACAACTTTTTATCATAATTATCATTCATGTAGGTTAAGCGGTTCAATGCAACGCTCATTATAATAAACTTACTTTAACACCTGATTGGGAAGAAAAAGCATTTGCTTTTCCTTTTCTCCCCACTGGTGAGACAGAGATGGTGGGGAGAAAAGGAACAACCCTAACTCCTGGATAAATTGTTACCATGAGTTTTTTTTTTGTATAACGACTGTCATTAAATAAACGAATCTGACGTAAACAAGAAACTATTGTATTCCCTCTTCGACTAATGTGTTTAAATGCAGAGGGAGTGAGACAGCAATAGAAATGTTCGCTCTTTTCAGTTCTTTTCTTTATTGAATCGCGTTATAACCAATGTTACGACGTATTTCAAACATGGTCGTAGTTTCAAACCATGGAGTACAAGGAAAAGTCAAATTCAGTTGAGTGGATCACAGAGTACGTTGTCGATTTGTCGATAGAAAGCCATTACCATACATAATTATTATCTTAGCAATGACAGAACGTAAAACCCCATTTTAACGCCATCTATCGGGTCTTTATATAATTACACCTTATTTTTTAATAAAACGTCTCATTCAAAACGTAACAAAATGTATAATAAGTAAGTATAAATTCTCATCAAATTGTTATTTCGCTAAGTGAAAATTGCACGTCGGTTTGTAATTCCACACCGAACGAACAAAATTTTTATTATAATAATCTTGTTTTGACAGGCACTTTGACCTTTCGTCGTATCCCAACATTCGTGCCCCTAATTTTAAAGGCAATTTGGCCGTATCCCTTACCCGCTTTACTTTCCGTACCATTATGTATTTTGCACTGAAACGTTTTATAGAATTAGGTTAATTCTTCATATAATTTTATTTAGGGTTTCGTACCCAAAGGGTACCTAAAGCAAACCCTGTTACTAAGGCTTCCCTGTCCGTCTGTCTGTCCGTCCGTCTGTCTCCCAGGTGCCTGGACTATTTATCAGGAACCGTAATAGTTAGACAGTTGAAATTTTCACAGATTATCTATTTCTGTTGCCGCTATAACAATAACTATTAAAACCTAGTAAACAATATGTGCTAAACACACAGAATAAAATAAATATTTAAGGGAAAAATTACGTTTTTGTATGGGAGCTCCCATACAAAAACGTAATTTTTGTTGATCACTTTTATAGGTATTGGTTAATGGTACGGAACCCTTATATAGAGTCTAACTCGCACTTGACCGGTTATATTTATATTTTGAGTCAATCATCTTGCTGCTTGGTAAAGTTAGTCTACAACTTGACAAAATAAATAGAAAGCCTTTCAAAGAAATTATTTTTTTATGCCCGTTTGTACTAAGATTTAATCATATTCCTCTATAACATAACTACTACTACTGTAATATATTTGAGCATGACACAGAATAATTGTGCAAACTTAGAAGCTGTTAGTATAGTGGCGTCTAGTAATTTTAAATTCTCTAATTATTTAAATAATTAACATAAACTGCGAGTTTGTAATCTTGCGTGTTTAGCCATCGGACTGGGAGACGCCACTTCTTGCATTAAAATTTTTAATCAGGCACTTTTGACTCAACGCATTGTTAGGAATATACCTGATACTTCCAACCTACAATAAATAGTATTAGGTATACCTCCTGCCTATTACTAAGTACTATTATAGTATATTACGACTAGGTAGGTACAGCTCATCTGTTCTTTAAAAAATGTGACCTATGAGGTGATAACCAAAACACGTTCTAACAGGATAGTTTTTGTTTTTTATAACATGGACAGACAAACAAGCAGACGGCCCGCCTGATGGAAAGCAGTTACCGTCGCCTATAGACACCTGCAACACCGGGGGCGTTGCCGATGCGTTGCCTACCTTTAAGGACTTTATTTACCCGTCGTTTGAAGTGCCCCATGTTGTAGTTTATTAAAACTAATTCTAACTACTCAGGCGCGGTGCGGCGGGCGTAGGTAGGTCCCAAAGCGCTCCTCAAATAGCGCGGTTTTGCATATTTACGGTTTATACGAATAAACTAAGCAGTGTTTTAAAACTTTAAAACTAGTTTTAATAAGTAGCATTACTTGGCTATCTAAACAAATGCATTTTTACGTGTGTTGCAGTATAAAAAACACACACAACAACACTACGCATAATAATTGACGCTCCGCCGTACCTAAAGGAAATTACTCCGTCGCCGGCTCGGCGCGAGATGCAATTTAGACTGAGGCGTTTTTTTTTTCTCCTGAACCATAGAGACTTTTACTTTATTCGATAGTGATGTTCAACTAGTTTCAATTTTAGTCGATTTATAACGAGTGACACCTCTAAAAATTGATTGCCATCCCTAGTAGCGCAATCAGCTGTAAACCACAATTGTGGTGGGGAGCGGTCCACGTTGCGCGATGCCGGCCGCACATGTGGTTGAAGCGCTTGAGCGGATATCGAGCATATAATAATATAGCTTAGTTTGATTTTTCTTTGTTCTATTTCAGCCCAATAGACCCACAAGATACAAAATACTGCGTTGTAGCTTCGCATCGTAGAAACTACACGTCGCTCTGTGCAGCACAATACGACATAAAAATGAGACGATATGATAAAATAAACCGACTTCTGGAGTCAGATCGTCCGAAAATCGGTCGTGTGATTGAACCGGATCGGTCGAAGTCTGAACGGTTGGATGCTTCGGAGAGTTCCACAGAAGTTGACAACAAAATCGAAGTTGATGCAGACAGCTTCGCCATGTACGAGGGGAATTTCAAAAGTGTCTTTCGGAGAAAGAAAATAGGTGAGCTTAAAATACTATCTTCGTAACTAAAGCTAAAATCACAATAGAGAGAATTCTTATAAGATTTATCAAGAATCATAGGATTGCCAATGCCATAATACTTAGTTGTTTTGAAGTTGTAGGTATAATTAATAATGAATGTGGAATACAATATTAGCTACTACTTAAGTTGCTCAATGATAATAAGATTTTTACCCTATTCCTCACATTGCTTAGCATAAAAATATTTAGTGTTCATTATATATTTTGTAATATAATGTTATTATTGTATAATAACAAAAACGAACAAAATAATACTTACAACAAAAAACACAATAGAAAACACTGAGTAGCTCACATCTGCACAATGTTTATTAGTTAGGGGGTAAAATAAATGTAATTTGTGGGAATTTATGAAAACCTATACCCACTAGGTCCTATAAAATATGAAGTGGGATGAAACGTTTTGTGACGAATCGATTCCTGGTTCTTAATAAAACACAAAAACTGTTTCTCAATGTGGAGCGTGGATGGTGGCTGTGCGAGTTATAAGACTTGTAAATAACCATTCTTCGGTTTAAAGATTAACTAAAAAACTGAAACATATTTTTCTGCAATAATAAAATTCTAAAAGACGATCAAAGAAAAACAGAGAAGACTACCATGGCAACGACGATTTCCACAGACTACCTATAATGTATACTCGCAGAAAAACCTCCTTGCTACCGATTTATTTGGTCAATAACATAATATAGCCGCTTTACGATCACAGAGATAAAAGAAGTCGGTTTCGTCCCCGGTCCTGTCGTGCACACGTTTTATGATGCAAAATATTTATCACTATTCAGCGAATCGGCTCATCTCTAGTCAGTTAATACTATAATAAGTAGTATAATTATTTTTTTATGGTATTTAGCCCCTTCCTCATTAGCCGCCTCTTTTACCCACTTACAAAAATAGTTTAATTATTACTTATACTGATTCTGGTTTCAGGTCGCAGTACAAAGGTAACCGATGAAGATCCAGTTGTAGCCTGTGTTGGCGATAGGACACACCATCTAATAGAAAACTTAGATCCTAGTAGGGTAAGATTTTTTAAGCCAAATAATTTTAGGTTAGTTTAGATCAACTTAACGAATGAAAGATTTAATTAAACCTAATTTTAGTGCCAGGACATGGCCAGGGCATACCGGCAATCATACATTTAAATAACAATAGATAGATAGATAGATAGATTATAGATAGAACAATATTAGTAAGCTAAACATTAAGAAGAATTTTATAATTAAGGTAATTACTCACTAATTTTAGTGTTTTTTAAGTGATTTATATAAGTATCTACCGCCCAAATATTATTTCATTGATTCTCTACTTACCTCTGCTTTCTCTCTTAGGCCCTATTTTAACAAAGGAGAATAACGTTATTCCAAGTATAACGTTCCGAGAATAACCGAGTTACACGAATATAACTATTATACCAACAATTTTGAAGCTCTTTCCTTGGATACAATCAGCATAGGGTCCTTTTAATCGTCATTTCATTTATCAGTCAGCTGTATCCGAAGGTAACAATTATTAGCGTTATACTTGGAATAAAACTTATTTTACTTTGGTAAAATCCAGCCTTAGTCGCATCATGAGTCTGACCAAATAAACTAGGTACAATGTACGTACTCGTACATAAGCAATTTTTGGCATAGATAAAAAATAATCCATGAATCTGCTGTTATATCTGTCTACCTAGGTACGTAAAGATTAAATAACAAATGACTAAAAACCGAATTTTTCATGAAAATAATAATAAATGTAATATTTGCGGACATTTCACTCAACCCCAAATAACATCTAGCCCCAAACTACGCACAGGTTGTACCACAGAATACGTCAATGTGTTTTGTGCTTGTACCATGGGAACCAGAGAACTGATAGAATACCTACCTACTTATCGTAACGTAATTTTATTATTTCACTTTTAATTTAAATAATAAAATGAACGTTCTACTTTCAGACTTATTACGTTAGCGTGTTTGGAGTTGCCAGGGACCGTCGCTCAGGTTCTCTGCTGGCAACTGGCAGTGTCCGCGCCAGGACCTCAACAGCAAAACGGTTGAAAGAAAACTCTCCTAGCAAATCTGATATCAAAGGACGAAGCGTTTATTATTTTAAGGTAATAACAAATATTGAGAAAATATTATAAATTATGTTGTTTATGGGTACCTATCATAGTTTCATAAAGGGTGTGGCAACTTTTTGTATGGTTAGTGGCCCACTTTTTGTCGTTGAAGTTTAGACTTATTTTGGTATTCATTAAGACACTAGTGTTTATAAGTAGTTATTCTATAATTTAATAACGTATAAGCTTTAGTACCTTTAGGGCGTAATCAAATTCATTAGCTTTTCAATTAAATTAAAGATTACCTAATCTGTTAATATTCTTTAAAAGAGCTTTCTAAACGTGTGTTTGAGATTAAGCGTTACGTTTTGTTTTATGTTGTAAGTTATATCTGAAATATAATTATTTATACTTTTTTAAGACTACCAGTGGATCGGCTGACGGGGCATGGTTCACGGTCACGACATGCGGTGGAGCAGTCGATGTGGAAGTATTGGTCAGAGGGAAAAGGCTTTACGTAACCAAAAATATTGGTAAGTAATTAATTATACTAGTAAATATTATAAATTTAGATAGAAGATAAAGAGAGGAATTTATTAGAACTTTATATTCTTTTGTTCCAATAAAACTTTTAAAAATGGTTTGGTGTTTGTCTAAATTCTATCGATGATAAAGATGCGGTCTGAAGTAACTGGCTCAGCACAAAATAACCTATATACTGATCTTATTTGAGATCATTCATGTTGTAGGTACCTACACTTTTATTTGGGAATCACTGAGATACTTTAAATCTAAATATATCTAAAGCAACAATTGGCAATAGACTGAAAATCCAAGACAAAATTAGTTTATTGTGAATTGTTGCTAAACCAATGATATTTAGGTGATACTTTTAATCCTAATTTGGTGATACATTCTATTTATTTGCGGAAAACTAGTTTTCATATAATTGCGTTGAATAATTAAGCTTTAATTGGCAAAAAACGCATGAAAATTTTAATTTGGCGCGCTGTGTGTGATGTACCACCTTAATAAAATATTACAGACCGACACGCAAAGTTTTATGTGCCCGCTCCGAAGTCAATTTCATCATTCCAAGAGACGAGTGATGAAGGTTCGGTGCAATTTGACTCAAGCTCTGAGGAAGCCAGAGTGAGATTTGTCATCAAAATAGTACCGAGCAGATGGGATAGGATCAGTGCTATTAATGTTGAGGTAAGAAATATAATTATTATGTGTAGGCATAATTATAAATATATTATAGGCATATTATATGTCGATGCATGCGTGTGAACGCAAGCAAAACTAGCAACTACATAATAGCCGGCCCAGTAACTATATATTTTGCAACGTCTCCTTTGCATATTTTTAATACTGGAGATGCGTTCTTACGTTTGATCAAATGTTTTCTGATGCTGTCTCCAAAATGTGATAAGCGATGTAGCATGCTTGCTAGCAAATCTGTTCACTATCCTTTTGAAAACATCGAAATTACCTTTACTTGGCTATCCGCAATCAGACGCTCGTAAAAGTGGTTTTAAATGACATTAAAACTAATTTTGACCGCTAATGCAGCCATCCATCAAAATCATTTTAACTTCATAATTAAAAATGTATAATTCCTTTCCCAGATCACAGCGTCTACATCTCGTTGGGGTATCAACACTCCCGAGCTGATGGAAGACGGGAGCACGGTCCGAGAGCTGCGCCAGAAACGGTCCTGTAGATCCACGCAAATCGCCTTTCTGCCCGCTACTCATAACGCTACTGATGTTATTCGGTAATTTTTTAACTACTTTATCTTGGCATTATTTAGTTATTAATATATTAAACAGAAAAATAATGTTTGTCTGAATACGTCTACTGGTAAACATGGGCATCTCCCACAGAGCTCCACTTTGAGTGTGCTCATTGAAAAATGCCATAGGTATCTTCTGCGTCTTCCATTCCAGCTAGTGGAACCTTTCTGATACAAATGATACAGATTTGACGATTTTGCGAGCGATGCAACTTGCTTCCCATTATCATTTTCTACAAGATTTACTAGTTCTCTTTAGACTTTGTTCTCTTGCGGATTTTCACATTTCAGATCTTGTTTTACAAGACATCTATGCCCAGTACCTAGGTAACGAAATACTTACTACTTACAATTGCTGCAGTGAGCTTGATGGGCCACATTACAAATAGGAGCACCCTCAAACAGCATGCAGATAATTAATAAAAAATGGTACTTACCTACTTATTAGGTACGAAGTAATTATAGTTACTTATTGGTTTCATTTTGACTCAGATACTGCGTGACTGTGCGAGAAACTTCTACAAATAAACATTACGCCTGCGCATCGAAGAAACCTCCGGCCAGGATGCAGTGCGTGAACCATCATACGCAACCACAGCCGTAAGTAGATACAGAATGTACTAAATACTAATTTTACCATTATAATATAATGAATACGTACCCACCACTACCATTGGTAATAGCGTTTAGCAAGTTGAAATGGCAGTGGCCACTGCCATTGTCTTGGCATATGTCCTGCCACATGCCAAGACAACCGATGGGGGACAAAAGTTCTCGAGTGGCAACCACGAAGCGAAAGACGCAGCGTAGGCCGGCCCGCCACTAGGTGGACCAACAACCTGGTTAACAACCATGTGGTGCTCTTTGGGGGAGGCCTATGTTCAGCATTGGACGTCTTCAGGTTGTCTATGATGATGACCTATACTTACCTACAAAATATCCTATATACCCAACGTGGTCCATCTGTAACAACTTGGCCAATCCTTACTTTTGATATTTTAAAATAAAATTAGGGACTAGATATTATTTTAACCTATTTTCAGATCAAAGGTAGTACAAGAGATCTTTGGATTAAAGTCTGGAAGAAAATATGCGATTCAAGTAATGGCTGGTAACAAAGGCAGCAACGTTCCTTACAACACCCTGTATGTTGATACTAACGTATCTTGTAAAGAAGACTAATTTAAAAATACTTTTTCGGTGCAAACGTTGGCTTTATCTTTGACAAGAGAGCTAATGGGGTTGGAATATTTTTGTATGAAAGCTCGCAGTCGACCAGCGTCGGGCCGCCATTTCGATTTATTCTGAAAAAAATAAATAAAATGGCTTCATACCACAAAGGTTTGAAGTTTGAACCCATGTAAAGTACCTTATTTCATTGTACTAATTAGTTAGTTTATACTAATTGATAAATAGGTAGGTACCTATAGGTATAGGTATAGGTCATGATTATTCAAACATAGGTACTAATCACATAAGTAGGCAATAATAATATTTTATTAGCTCGCCATCATTAGGTATTATTTGCAACTTTTTGTGTTCTCATTTAAAGAACGCTTGCATATGCATAATAGTAAGTAGTTATAAGTATGTACCTACATATTTATGACTTTCATAAATTATATAAAAAACAGTATTATGTATTCTAGAACTTAAGTATTAAAAACTTCGTGAAGTGTGCTTTTTTTTACAAAACTATAGGTTTATTCATAATATTATTATAAGATAAAAGAAGTTTAGGTACGTACAATTATTGCGTAAAGTGGGAATTGAGTATTTATATAAATGCTCGAAGATCTTGCCTAACTTGATGATAGAGATAGCGAGCGACTGACATGAGCATTTGCTTGATGTGACACGCAGGTGACGATGAAAATCGTGACAATGAGAACGACCCACCTTACAGCAATCCGAGCAGTTGATGCATAGAGCAAAATATTAATTCTGTTCACAGCGAACATTCACGTCGAACGGTCGGACGAATGCTCATGCCAGTCGCAAAAATAACGTGGTGTTACTCCTTTCAGAGCAATATAAAATAATGAATAATTATTATTATTATAGGTCATTGTACAGAGAGTAATAAAAACCCATGGAAGTTGAATGCATTTCTATTGTAAAAACCTTGTTAACCAAATGAAAAAGTGTTGTTCATTACAAGTATTCCTTGAATTTCAAACAATGTATTGTTCGAAATTTAAGAAGTAAGAAAAAATACCGTTTGACCGCTATTAGGTAGGCGCCAACCTAGTTCCTATGGCCAGCCGCCTGTCCTATTAGTAGAAACTACCGCCGACTATAATATTATTTAACGGCGTAAAAAGTTTTTATTGAAAATGGTTCTTGAAAGTTGTGTATCTGTGTATTGTATGTTTCGTAATATACTTAAATAGAATTAGTATTATTACAACTTTCAGTTCAGTTGATACCAGATACGCAACCCGCGGCGGATTCAACAGGGTGTTATTACTTTCTGTATACAATAATAAGTAGGTATAAGTACGTATACGTACCTACGACCCTATTTATTACCAAGACTAGCTTTTGCCCGCGGCTTCGCACGCTCGTGTTATGTTATTTTTACGTTATAGTCTAATAATAGATCATGCATTTCGTACCAAACAACAAAATCCACTAAATCTTTTCGAAGCTGAGCACAGTAACCTGTATTAGCATAGGTATAACGCAAGCATAGCCGTGAGTGGAAGCTATTTAAGCCATTACCTAAAATTAAATGTTTTGAGTCTAATATAGATTTATAACAGCGGTCTTTAACAGAAGTTTCAGTAAGTTTTGTTTAGGTAGAAGTTACCTAAGCAGGCAGGTACAGTTTAGAAAAATATGGAAGAATCACACACGATGATCCTGTTTTGCTCAGTTTTACATAATTATTATCCGCGCGCTTTTTGTTAAATTTACCACTTTTTTTTACCTTCTTAAGTTTGGTTCCATACGAATTGAGTACCTAACTACCTACACATAGCCAGTGTCAATAATAAGTTTATAAATTGCTGGAGATATGCATTTACCTGTACGACGCGTACATAATTAATTTTCTTAATACTAATTAGGAATTACAAATACTAAACCACCACTCCTTAAAGAATCGACAGTTATAATTATTATTATGTCCACTATTTTCCACGCTGTCTCATTCCCAACATACCTACCTAGTGATGAAAGTGAGGAAGTAGGTTAAATCGTCATTACATAATTATTACTAACACCCAAAGTTACTTACCTACTATAACTATAACCTTCTTGAAGTAACCGAGTAATCAATCATTTTCTGCTCCCGTGGTTTATTTAAAAGCCCACAGATCTAAAATATTTTAACTATTAAAAACTTCTTTCAACATGCAAGAAGAAGAAGAACAAATCAAAAACGAACGAACGTTACGCGCCATGTTGTTAATTCGAGGATACAATTTTATTGCCATAATGAATACCTACATATTAATTATTATATCTAAGTACCTACACTTTTTAAACTTTTTAAACAATATTTCGTATCATTGGCTAAATACAAATAATAGCACCTCTGGCTTATTTTAATGCCAAAATAAAAAAGGTTTAAAATGCGTAGCAATGATCAGGGTATATAACTTAAGTGGCTACAAGTACTACAGGGGGTCTAGCAAAGATACCAACCACTAACGCTAACGCCAAACGCTGACTCCAAAACTGTATTGAAATGACATTAGCTGTGGAAAAGTAAGCGATTTCCGAAATGTCATCCTAGTACATTTTGGAGTTAGCGTTTGGCGTTAGCGTTAGTGGTTGGTTTCTTTGCTAGACCCCCAGGTACCTTAAAACTTCCTTGGGGTTGATCAAGAATGTAGCAGTAGCGCAAAAATAATTTTATCTACCTAATTAGAATGGTAACGTGTAGTAAGTTCATGTAAATAATACATTTTACCAGATCGCCAATAAAGAACATTACTCCCGCCAAAACCCTATAAATCGAAAACTTGAATAAAAATGTAAGTTTCAATATTGGCTAAGTATGATAATCGTGTGAAGCCTTATGAATAATTATAAAAAGTCTAAGTACCTACCCTTTTAAACAGTTTTCATAAAATACTTCCTATCATTGGCTAAATACAAATTTTGTCTAATGCCAAAATAAAAAAGGGTTTACAATGCGTGGCAAAAGCAAGGGTCAATGTGCACAGATTACTGAATATGTTACTACTAAAGGTTAAGCTATAGGTACTATAAATACAATTTTTAATACTTATTTCGAATGGTAACGCGTAGTAGATTTTTGAAAACTAATACATAATACCAGATGGCCAATAAAGAATTTTGCCCTCTCCAGAACCCAATAAATCGAAAACATGAATAATAATTTAGTTGTGTTTCAATATTGGCTAAATATGATATCGCGAGAAGCCTTAAAACTTATAAAAAAAGTCTAAGAAGTTTTTAGTTTTCTAAATTCCATGTTCTCTGTGTCGTGCTCATATTCAAGAAGGTTCTCATACTTATCCTCTTTTTTTAGTTTAGACCACAGATTAACGAAAAAACTTATCTATATGTAAATACATATGATTTTTTTGGGTATAGGTACTTACATAATGAACACATTGTTTTTCTCTAATCTGCATTGCATCGAGCGCAGACGAAGTTATCGCGCGTTGTATTTCGCCGTAGCCCGAAATGTGTGATACACTGCCGGTAATGCAAGCGCACCAATTGTTATTTACTGTTGTAAAACATGCATTAAATTACTTCCTTATTGCTTAGTGCAGTGGGGATGGTTCAGAATGAAATAAAAAAATATAGGAGTACCGTACTCAAAGAGTAAATCCTTATTACTAAACCTCCGCTGTCCGTCTGTCTGTCGGTCTGTCCACCACGATGTACTCATGAATCGTGATAGTTAGACAGTTGAATTTTTCACAGATGATATATTTCTGTTGCCACTATAATAACCGTGGTCCGTATTCAAAGGGACAGATAAACAGACAAATAAAAAAAAATTGGTTTTACTTCATATTGATAAGGAATTATAAATTAAAACTATTACAATTTATTTTTGTAATCTCAAATAATACTCTCACAGTTTGTAAAACATATTTATTCGCCGACATGCAATATAACGCTACTGCTTCCTCCATTTTATTTAGCCCACGTCGGTCGCGCAGCAGGCAAACAAATTGACTGTGTGTCCAGATTGGGGCGCAACAAAAACATCGATAGCCAACAGAGATGTTTTTGCGCGCCAACTCAACAGCGAAGGTTCGGGCGTATATGAAGCCGTGCCATAATAGTAACAGAGGTTTTTTCTTTAATCTGTGCATCCGGATAAACCCGAAATAAATTACCGTCAGTAGCAGTGTAGCAGAGTAAAAATTTTTTTCTTTTATCTATGGTTAGTAGCCAAAATATAACTTACCTTTTGACACTGGCTAAATACCTACACGATGTGTGGAGCCAAAATATAAGACAAAAAACTTACCTTGAGGCCTTGAAGCGGCCATCTTGTTAAAATCCCGTTCCGTTTCATAATGAAATCTTAATCATTTTCACCAAAAAAAAATTAACGATATTTAAAATTTAATATATCCTATGTTTTGCGCCGGGTTTTTCTAAGCTTATTAGTGAAAACCGCATGAAAATCCGTTCAGTATTTTCGGACTTGTGCCGTAACAAACAAACAAACAAACAAACAAACAAACAAACAAACAAACAAACAGACAAAATGTCTAAAAAGTAGCTTAACGTGATCAGCGAAAAATTTCAAGCCAACTTGTGTCATTTTTTTTTCGATATCTTGCATTTACAGATTTTTTTATCTCTACAGTTTTATTATATGTATAGATTTGAAGTTGTGGCATTTAATTAATTATTTAATTTGACGGTCCCGATAGCTCAGTTGGTAGTAAGCCTGCCTTCTGAACTGAGGGCTGTGGGTTCGATTCCTACCCAGGACAAACATTTGTGTGATGAACATAGATGTTTGTTCTGTGTCAGGGTGTTATATGTATTCTATGTATGAATTTAGTAACAAAAAGTATCTAAGTATTATATCAGTTATCTAGTTCCCATAGTACAAGCTATGCTTAGTTTGGGACTAGATGGCGCTGTGTGAAATGTACACATATTTAAAAAAAAATTAATACAAAGTATATAATGAGGGATTGTATGATTAGGTAGGTATGTTACGTGCCTGATATAGATACTAAGTATTTTGTATGTAGTTAAGGATCCCACGAAAATGCTCTAAGTAAACCTACATTGAAGCGATATCAATAAGACGTTTTATTTAAAAAAAAAACTAGTTCCGCTTCTGTTACTAGATAACGACATATTTCAAACATGGTCGTAGTTTCAAACCACGGAGTACAACAAAAAGTCAAATTCAGTTGAGTGGATCACAAAGTACGTTGTCGATTTGTCGATAGAAAGCCATTAGAGTTATATGCCTTCCATAAAATAAGGATAGAATACTAAACTCAATACATAACTATCTTAACAATGACAGACCGTAAACCCCCATTTCAACGCCATCTGTCGGGACTTTATAAAATTACAGTTTTATTTAACAAAACGTCTCATTATACCTACCTACTAATCAAAATAATTTATGTGGGATAGTGTTATCCTCTATGTTGTTTAAAGCAGCAAAAAACAATAGTTCCTATATATGTAAATAGTGACATAATTATTATCTATTATAATTCATTGTAACTAAACAGCTATTAGAATGTGAGTTTAGTACCTTTACCTAAGTTTCATTATTGTTATTAAAATAATAATTATGTCTAAATTAAGTAAGTACTTGTGTTATTAAAGAAACATTCTAAATGCTTATAATGGTGTTTTTTTTTCGACATTTTTGTTAATGAAAAGTTACTTTTATTTCTGGAGCCACTTGCCTCGTGCATCAGCCATTTCTCTATTTCAAAAAGGCGCGGTTTCACCCCCATAGCCCACCCTAGTTATGTCACGCGTCCTGTCAAAGTCACTTGTCCTATTTTGCGTGGCAAAATACGCAATGTTTTTTTCTTTAATTTTCTTTAACTTTGTATTTTTCTACTAAAATTATTAAGAAAACGAGTTCAGGGATATTATTTTTCAGCCAAAGCGTCCTAAGGGACGGAATATGTGAAATATTACCTAAAGAAAATAATAACTTAACACCAAAGACTTAACACCAAACAATACTACAATGGTAAGACTACGATATTTTATATCCGTAGGAAGCCAGTATCCCAGGTAAAGAATGATCAGGAACTGAAATCAGATTCGGAGATGCAAATAAAAAGAGGAAGACAGCCGGTTTCTTCATAACCTCAAAATGGGTGGCACACGTCGAGGTTATGCTTGGTGTAAAAACCGAAGACACGGGTGGCACACGAGATGTGTCGACGTGGTTGTGACTCTTGGGTTTCATACGCGATATGAAGACAAGAGATCTATGACGTAAAGGTAGTTTTTCAAAGCTTTACCTACCGCTGCGCTGTCTGCTCATACCTGGTGAAAAAACCGAAGACACGGGTGGCACACGAGATGTGTCGACGTGGTTGTGGCTCTTGGGTTTCATACGCGATATGAGGACAACACACACACACACACACACACACACACACACACACACACACACACACACACACACACACACACACACACAAACTTTCGCCTTTATAATATTATGTAATGTAATTAGTGTAGTGTGAGGCACACCTCTTAGCACGAATGATTGAGCGAGATGCAATTACTTGGCACCTAACTCGTATACCGAGGTAGCCTCCAGCCACGAGACTCAGATAGAGAATGAATGGTTTGTTTGATCCAGATGTACAGCCGCCTGCACTAATAAGTATGCATTTTATAATTTTCAAAATATTGTCATCGTATTGAACTTTTTTTAAAATGTACCTACTCAGATAAAACTTAAAAGTATGTAACCATCGGTACGCTACGCATACGGTATGCTATAGAACTTAATGTGAATCTCAAGTTGATACTTAAATAATATTTTCCATCATGCTTCATGAACTTTTAGTTCCTTTTTAATAATTACTTGATGTTTCTGAATGAAATTATTATAATTTTATTATTTCCCATCTCTCCCCTTCATTATAAAAACTCACGCCATAAATATTTAATTATCGGGTAGATTTCATATTGGTTCATTGTTTATGTTTATATTTTGGCAGATTTATAGCCAATTTAGGGCAGAATCTACAATTTACAGATGGTCACACTGGCAGATAGTATGTCACTGTCACTGTCAGTCTGTCTTCCTGCCCTGCCTTGCCAGTGCCAGACTGCCAGTGACAGTGACAGCTGCATCAGCTGAGAGATGACAAGAGTTGTGATTTCGCTCAACTCTCTTATTTTATTGCATTCCCAATTAATTTATATTAAATAATTACTACTTAGTGCGCTAGCGGAAATGGCTACAAATGAAAAAGAGTTCTTCGGCCCGCTGACACTTCACCAGAAAGTCGAAAATCCTACCATATTCAAGAGCGATGAACCTCAAGAATGTTCATGTGTTTTGTGTGATGAAAAATACATATTACCGGAGAATGAGCAGCAGTTCTTCACTCACTTGTTCATGAAACATCGGCTGGTTATTGGGGATTTGAACCAGATCGCTGATATTGCCGGATATCTTAGATATTGGCGACTAAGATTTAAAGGTTAGTTTTATCAAAACATTGTTTTGGTGTTCTTAATCCTTACTATAATGCCTGTGTACTAAAATGCCTTCCTGAAATTAATCACCATCATGCAAAAGAACAAAACAGTGTCATTTTGTGCCATAACTAATTTATTTCTGTTACAAATACATTTTCTTTCTTTCTTATCTCTGTACACTTAATTCATAATTTGTACACAATAAATTAAGAAATTTGTTAAAAATCACCTTTGTATATTACAGATAAAAATCTACCATTTTTCTGCTCCACAATGCTACTTGACAGTAAACCAGACGGAACAAAATCTAAAAACGAGGAATACTATCTACTCAGTGATGTGTTACCTGAGGACAAAGAATTGCGAACGAATCTACAGCAAACAAAACTGGAAAAGCTATTAGAAAGGCACCAATTTGAAAGAGAAGACAAGATGTTTGTTCGTGAATGCCTTTTTTGCCGTTACATTTCAACTACGACCCGGGCTAGTTACCTTAACCACTTATATGAAAAACACAATTTCCATATCGCAAAACCAGACAACCTAATCTTCATTGATGATTTAATCAATCTAGTCTCACAAAAACTTGACCAACTACAGTGTTTCTACTGCGAAGGACTATTCAAAGACCGTACAATACTTAAAGAACATATGCGTAAGAAGGGTCATAAGAGAATCAATCCAGACAACAAAGAATACGACAAATACTTTTTAGTCAACTACATAGGAGATAAACCGAAACACAACTCAAAGCCATATATCAGTAAGAGCCGTACTTCAAATAATAAAGTTACAGATTATGATCATGATTCAAACGCTGATAGTGACCCTGATTGGTCTGAATGGACGGAAGAAAATGGTCCACAAATAACTTGCTTACTATGTGAGCATACTGAGATGGATTACGAAAACATTCTTGATCACATGGAACGTAAACATCAGTTCTCATTCACAAATGCAACATCTGGACTCAACTTTTATCACAAAGTGAAGTTCGTCAACTATGTCCGGCGTCAGATACATCTAAAACAATGCTTATCATGCGATTTAAAATTTGATGATACTAAAAACTTAGAGAAACATTTAGAGGAAACCAAACATTGGGTGATACGTAAAGAAAGTTGGGATCAGCCAGAATATTATTTTCCTACGTACGAAGATGATTTGTTTCTGTGTTTCATTCATGATGACGATGAGAGCTGGTGGTCGAGTGACGAACAAGAAGTAGAAAAGAGAAACAGCATGTCGGAAAGCATATCAAAGGAAATGGCTATGGCTGTTCTTGACGAATGAAGATATTGCATATATTTTAAATGCTGAAGCATTATTTTGAATCAAGTATAATTTATTGAGAACTGAATTTAAGCTACTTTCTTCAGCTTGAGGTTGTGAATGTAAAGAGAAGTGGGTACCTTTTTTTATGCGGCTGCCTAAGAGGCCACATGCCAAAAACTTCTGTAATAAGTCCCAGCCGTCTATCACTCTAGTCTGTAGCTTGAAAGTGTAAACTATTTGGTTGGAAACTTTTGTAGAAGTTATCTTGCAAATGGGAACCCAGCCTTAATGTGACACCAAATACCTATAACTTGCACAGTAAATAAGGAAAGAAATAGGCTATATATACAATACATTTCATTTGCCATTAGTTTGCCTTATTGACTAAAAATATTAATTTTTTTATCCATGGAATTGACTTTTAAAATTTAAACCACACTAAGTTATATCTATAAATATATATTGTAATCCCTATAATTTTAGCAGCCAGCGCCATTTGAACCCGCACCTCCAAATCACCGGACTGGAAGCTCTACCACCTAAGCTATGGTTGCATGTCCGCTGGCTGCGAAAATCATTAGGACTGCGTTTCTGACTAAGCAGGTCTGGCGACATCTATAGTACCAAAAGTAGTATCTGTAGTAGTAGTAGTAGTTGTGCAAGAGCAGGTTCAAATCCCGCTGTTTGCTAAAATTTTAAGGACTATAAATTATATCATTACTTTTTAAATAATCTAGAATACCTATTTGCTTTCTCTATCATATTCATCTAGGGCATGCCTGAAGTGGGATGAACCAGCCATGTATAAAAGGGGTCATCTTATTTAGTGGTCTTATACTAAAAACGTGTAGCAGTAATGAAAGATAATTATTTTGTGTTTTGTTACTCTCTAACATGTTTGAAATAGGCAAAGGTGATACGAGAGAAAACACTGTCTTTTAAACGGCAAAATTATGACTATCATTATTGAATCTATTTGTACAGTATGTTTCCGATTTCTATTAATATGGACATGTAGATAAATAATTTATATTAGTAATATTGGATTGTAAATATCACAATTTCATTGTAATTAAGTACAGAAATAAAATTATATTAAAATATTTATAATTATTCAAATGAGAGTTTGCCAATCTATCTGTTCTGGGTCTAGTTCCGATTTTGACACTGGTAGGTACCTATATAAGACGGATACCTGAGTAAAATACTCAACGCTGCACGCTGCGTAGAATATTTTGTAGGGTATACATTCTGTCACGTGATTTGTTGACTCAATCTGCTGAATAGGAGTTGCAACTACCTTCCACACGATGCAATGCGCTGGATGGTCGAGCACAACACGCCTCGACACGATGTAATGCGCTGGATGGTCGAGCACAACACGCCTCGACACGATGTAATGCGCTGGATGGTCGAGCACAACACGCCTCGACACGATGTAATGCGCTGGATGGCCGAGCACAACATGCCTCGACACGATGCAATGCGCTGGATGGTCGAGCACAACACGCCTCGACACGATGTAATGCGCTGGATGGTCGAGCACAACACGCCTCCACACGATGTAATGCGCTGGATGGTCGAGCACAACACGCCTCCACTCGATACAATTTTACTGATTGAGTGGCAGACTTTATCTTAACACAATATCAGCCACTAAAATATAGCAATAGGTATATAGGTTAATTAAGTAGGTATCTACTACCCACATAAGTACTCATTATGTGCCTTCGCAATTAAGTATAAGTACTATTGGTTTATTACTCTTTCATCATCATCATCATCAACAGCCCGAAGACGTCCACTGCTGAAGATAAATAGGCCTCCCCAGGGAGCGCTTTTTGAGCGGCTGCTTGCTTGCTTTCTTTATTACTCCTTGGCTTAGCACTATTCTACCACTCGCATATATTTCCATATCCAAAATTCAGTCTGTAAAATATACCTACTTCTACAGATTAATTTTGAATGTAGGTAACTTAGAAAATTTAGAATTAAAATGAAATTTTGTAAATGCTCTAAGGTAGGTAAGTACTAACTAAAGGATTTTTTACGCTGGGCAAAACATAGCAAGAAAGCTAATGAAACGTTGTTCGATCAGATCGGCCGCACTCAAAACAGTTAGTTCTAGGCTATTAACCTAGACCCTAGACCACTAAAGGTCACCCTCTGCACCAGAGTATTTGTCTAAGTGTCTACCCAGTAATTTATCTTTTTCCTCCCGCCCTACGAAATGCCACAGTACCTAACTATCTACGATGGCTATTTTCCTTCTAATTGTGTAGTAGGATTTATAGAACTTAGCAATACTAGGTAACTACTATTTTAATATCTGTGGCAATACTTACTCCGATAGGTAGGTACTTAATCTGCCTCTTCGTAATTTTATTTTGTGACTGCGCTAAGGAAGGATATTCGTGCATCATCGCTATCTCGCTCGCGCCTTGCGAAGATTTTTAAGTTAATGGTAGAACTTACTTACGAAAATTAACTTAAATGGGAATATTTTTTCCCGGGTTTTCTATCATAGGTATAATAATGGTAGGTATCTCCTCTAGTAATATTATTTTTATCCGTGGTATAGGTAAGTATAATAATACTGCCTTATACTTATAAGGATAAACGATTCTACTTGTTCACAAATAAAAAAATTGCGGGACAAAATTTAATCTCGCAAAACTAAATTATCTGACTAATAGGTGTTATATTGTATTCTATGTATGTATTTACAAACAAAAAAGTATATAAGTATTGTATCAGTTATCTGGTATGCTTAGTTTGGGGCTAGATGGCGCTGTGTGAAATGTCCACAGATATTTATATTTATTTATATCTTGAATCCCGAAATAATTATTAAAGCCTCTGGGCTCTGTCTCTTTCTAGGTCCACAAAAAAGTGACAAATGACTCAACGAATTATCAACAGTAGGTACCTAGATAGCTAAATTTAATCAAAAAGTACCTAAGTTAGCTTTATCATTTTGCAGATAAATTAAGCGCTCAGCAGTTCGGCAGAATATTGTACCTACCTAATATTTAAATTAAGATGTTTAATGTAAAATAAATAAATAAAACATAGGCTACATATAACATCCCGACTGCACTAAAGTGGTCTTTCCCTTTATGATTTACCTCATTAACAGCCCAAAGACGTCCACTGCTGAACACATGCCTCCCCCATAGAGCGCCACCTTGAGCGGCCACTCGCCTCCTGCATCTATCGGCTCCCCGCGGTTTTCACCAGATCGTCGGTCCACCGAATGGGGGCGCTTTACGCTGCGTCTTCCGGTTCGTGGTCGCCACGACACGGGGGACGGGGGAGACAACACATTTGGGTGTGTCCTAGAGAGATAAATAAGAATTTAAGAGCTGTCAGACTAGTGCAGACGGGCATAGATCTTTTCATTTATGGTTAAGTACCTAATCCATATTGCCACATCGCTCGTGGAACTGACAACCGATGGGGAAGAAAGGTTCTCGAGTCCCGACCACGAACCAGAAGACGCAACGTGGGCCGGCCGGCGTCCCACTAGGTGAACCGATGATCTGGTGAAAACCGCGGGAAGCCGATGGATGCAGGAGGCGAGCAGCTGCTCAAAGTGGCGCTCAATAGGGGAGGTTTATGTTCAGCAGTGGACGTCTTCAGGCTGTTAATAATGATGAATACCTACATATGAGCCTACATAGAAGTCTTTGTTATGAGGTAAGTACTAAGTAGGTCTACGTTCAGCAGTGGATGCAAAATAAAGTTCACATCACATCACAAATCATCGCTTTTCTTGCTAGTCATTTTGTCGTTAGCACTAAATATCATCAGGAACTTAGGTATACTACAGATTTTATAATAGTGTAGGTACTAGGTATAGGTATACTAAGTATATTACCTACATTTACCTACCCTTATATTCATAAAGTTAGCGATCGTAACATAATGGCAGATTAAAGTACCTAACATTCAATTTTTCAGAGCCGTCCCAGGCAGAATCTTCGTCCGCTAAAGAATAGCAATTTGTCATTCTCGATTACAAGGCGATGACGCGGCAATATGGTGAGGAGGGTAAGATGAAACCAATTAAAATGCTTAATGATTCTTGAAACGTCACTGAGGCATACTTATTCTGTGATTTCTGTGAGTAAGAGAAAAGTTACCAGTTTCAGCAGCCTGTGCTAAGATCCACACTAGCCATACCTACAGTTTTAATGTGACTACCACTACTGTGTTCACTGAACGACCAAATGTGCATAATAAAATTGTGTAAGGTCACGTCGTCTCCATGTATTTATACATGTTTTGTTCTGCGGACGCCACCTTAGGCCATATACTTGATTTATTACTATAGCTAGCTACTCTCCTACAATTTAAGTGTAATATGTGTGGACACATTGTGGACATATGTGTGGATATCATGAATAACTCTGTCTGAATGTTAGGATATTATTATTACTTATAGTATCATTATTAATTTGATGTCCTACTTATAAAAAAAAACATATCGTCAATGTACAGTGACGACGCAGCTTCGCCGTTTTATGTATTTGCTTTTTTTTATATGTTTTGGCTCCACACATTGTGTATTTAGCCAGTGTCAAGTATTGTAATTTTTCATCATGTTAATTGAATATTTCATGTAAAGTCAAGTCTTAGTCATAGTCATAGTCCAGTCTAAGTCAGGTAGTCATAGTCCAGTCTAAGTCATGCTCCAGTAAAGTGGTGGCAACTTTACTAGACGCTTCTATGGAGTTTTGGAAGCAACACGAAAAATTTACGTTTCACCACATTATATCACTTGCCCTCACTCATGCCCGCAAATCAGCACTTAATGCGTAAAACGCCACCAATTTTAAACTTAACACGGAAAAAGCACGAGTTTTGAAAAATAATACAATGCAACGACGTGAACTTTACCGCGTTCCCGCCAAAACTCCGTTTTATGTATTATTGCTTAAAGAAAAATGTATGTAGGTTGTATATGTACTTATCTACCTACTTGAGTATTTTATCGGGCCGGGTTATTTACTGTTATGTAGCTGCTCTATATAAGGTCATTAAAATTTTATCCACCATCAGCACATTTCTGAAGCTTTCCTACTTCAAATTCAATCGCAAATAAAGATTCTGCGATTGTAGATCCTGTGGAATCCACAGAGCTAGAATTCGTTATGTTGGGATCTGCTTACTTACTACCTATTTTCTCTTCAAACATCAACTAAACATATCAAAACAGAACTGCCCGGTTTTTGAGGCTGTTGTTTTGGACATTTTAATTTCCGTGCGGTCGGCGGCGGGTGACACGCCTCACGAAGGGAACTGCCCTGAATTGTTCTCACGTTTTTGAACCTTGATTGGAATTGAATTGACTGCTGGATTAACGAAAAGAAAATACCGAGCTCAATATTGTAACTTTTAGGTTAAACTCGCCGATAAAGCTCTAAATTAGCAAGTGCAGTGGCAATGGGCAGGCCACATCGCACGTAGAACTAGCAACTTGGGGATGAAAATTTCTCGAGTGGCGGCCACGATATGAAACACGCAATATCGGCACTACTAGGTGAACTGAGAAACTGGGCAAAACCGTAGGAAGCGAATAGATGCAAGAACCAAGCAGCTTAATGGCACTTTATGTGGGAAGCCTATGGTTCAGCAGTGGACCTCTTGAAGCTTATGATGAGGTGCATTTTTGGGTCGAATAATTGGATAACGGGCAATCTAATAATTATGAAGTATAATTATGTAAAAATACGTAATAGGACAGTTCCCGCATAAAATCAGAGATAGGAAAGTATAGATACCTACCTACAAGAAATTACTGAGGTAAATAATGAAAATATAGGAAGTAAACTTAGCTGGTAATATTACAGAGGATTATCTATTTTAATAAAAAGAAGTCAGTCTGATGTGAATTAGCTTAGATTTCCCCCGAGAGTGCGAGACATAATCAAATAAAAAACACGGTAAAGAGACCTTCAAATTTCCGAGATTTCGGGCTTTATTTGACCCAAGTCAATTTCTTAGACACGGTCAGGCACAGTGGACAGAATTGTGAAAAAAACACCTTTACTCTGAGGAATACAATAGATGGCAACCTTCCGTATAGCCACAGAATACATAATAGTACTACAACGCACAACGTTATTTTGGTTACGTAGCTAATAAAAAAAAGGAAGAACGTAACTAAAGAATTAGGTAGGTATTAGATTTTAGTTAGGTTATAGCATGGGGTCCCATCAGGTACAAATGAAAAATAGCCCGAACTGGAAAAAATGTAGTAAGTAATCGTGTCTAGAGAGTTACTAATTAGTGTCCAGTGTATTCATTTGGCCCAATACTTCGCCAACACGCAATTAATGTCGCTTGATAATCTTGCGTTATGCAGAAATAAAATAATTCGTAAAATAGCCCGCGTTATTCCGTTGTATGGGATGAGGCATCTGTAATTCTGTACTGTAGGTATTATATTATCTGGGGTTATAGGTGCTTAGGTAGGTATCATTCTGTTACGGCACTTTACCAATTAATTTCTTGCTTAGTTGGCTTTCTGTTCAGTCTAATTTAATTAGATAAGTAATCCTTGTTGAAAGCAGCTTGAATTAAGTAAGTCAAATCAAAAATCAAATCGAATAAACGCGTTTAAACTAAGTACAAATAATGAGCAGCTCAAGATGACGGCAATGGAACCCATTACTTTTTTATTTATGAAAATTTTAATTAATGACCCACAGATTTTTTGTCATTTAGTACTTAGCAGCTGAGTAATTATTTCTTTCTATTTTCGCCCCTTTTTATATAGGTATGTACTTAAGTGAACTTGCTTTTATCTATACATATAATAAAACTGTAGAGATAAAAAAAACTGTAAATGCAAGATATCGAAAAAAAAAATGACACAGGTTAGCTTGAAATTTTTTGCTGATCACGTTTAGCTACATTTTAGACATATTGTCTGTTTGTTTGTTTGTTTGTTTGTTTGTTACGGCACAACTCCGAAAATACTGAACGGATTTTCATGCGGTTTTCACTAATAAGCTTAGAAAAACCCGGCGCACAACATAGGATATATTAAATTTTAAATATTGTAAATTTTTTTTTGGTGAAAATTATTAAGATTTAATTATGAAACGGAACGGGATTTTCACAAGATGGCCGCTTCAAGACTTCAAGGTAAGTTTTTTTTCTTATATTTTGGTCCACACATAGTGTAGGTATTTAGCCAGTGTCAAAAAGTAAGTTTTGTTTTGGCTACTAATCATAGATGAGAGAAAAAAAATGTGCTCTGTGCAACTGACGGTAATATTATCTCGGGTTTTTCCGGATGCACAGATTAAAGAAAAAAAACTCTGTTACTATTATGGCGCGGCTTCATATACGCCCGAACCTTCGCTGTTGAGTTCGCGCGCAAAAACATCTCTGTTGACTATCCTCGATGTTTTTGTAGCGCCCCAACCCGGACACATAGTCAATTTGTTATCCTGCTGAGCGACCGACGTGGGCTAAATAAAATGGAGGAAGCAATAGCGTTATATTGCATGTCGGCGAATAAATATGTTTTACAAACTGTGAGAGTATTATTTGCGATTACAAAAATAAATTTTAATAGTTGTAAATTATAATTCCTTATCAATATGAAGTAAAACCAATTTTTTTTATTTGTCTGTTTATCTGTCCCTTTGAATACGGATCACGGTTGTTATAGTGGCAACAGAAATATATCATCTGTGAAAAATTCAACTGTCTAACTATCACGATTCATGAGTACATCCTGGTGTCTGATGGATAGATAGACAGACAGACGGAGAGCGGAGGTTTAGTAATAAGGATTTACCCTTTGAGTACGGAACCCAATCATTTTTATTTCATTCTGAACAATCCCCACTGCACTAAGCAATAAGGAAGTAATTTAATGCTTTTTTTTATTTATAACTTAAATTAAAAGACAAAAAACAGTAAATAACAATTGGCGCGCCTGCATTACCGGCAGCGTATCACACTTTTCGGGCTACGGCGAAATACATCGCGCGATTACTCGATGCAGTGCAGATTAGAGAAAAACAATCAAGCAAGTCATATGTATTTTTTTCTCTAATCTGTGGTATTACTAAAGATACATTTTTTCGTTAATCTGTGGTCCAAACTAAAAAAGAGGATAGGTATGAGAACCTTCTTGAATATGAGCACGACAAAGAGAACAAGGAATTTCGAAAACTAAGAACTTCTTAGACTTTTTATTATAAGTTTTAAGGCTTCACGCGATATCATATTTAGCCAATATTGAAACATAACTAAAATTAGTATTCATGTTTTTGATTTATTCGGTTCTGGGGGGGGGGGGAATTCTTTATTGGCAATCTGGTATTATGTATTAGTTTTCGAAAATCTACTACGCGTTACCATTCGAAATAAGTATTTAAATTGTATTTATAGTACCTATAGCTTAACCCTATAGTAGTAACTTATTCAGTAATCTGTGCCTATAGGTACTTAATTAATTGACCCTTGCTTTTGATACGCATTGTATAACCTTTTTTATTATGGCATTAGACAAAATTTGTATTTAACCAATGATAGGAAGTATTTTATGAAAACTGTTTAAAAGAGTTTCTTAGACTTTTTATAATCATTCATAAGGCTTCACGCGATTATCATACTTAGCCAATATTGAAGCTTACTTAGTTAACATTTTTATTCCAGTTTTTGATTTATAGGGTTTTGGCGGGAAAAATGTTCTTTATGTGCGATCTGGTCAAATGTGTTATTTACATAAACTTACTACACGTTACGATTATAATTAGGTAGATAAAATTAATTTTGCTCTTCTGCTAAATTCTTGATCAACCCCAAAGAAGTTTTAAGGTACCTGGGGGTCTAGCAAAGATACTAACCACTAACGCTAACGCCTAACGCTAACTCCAAAACTGTATTGAAATGACATTAGCTGTGGAAAAGTAAGCGATTTCCAAAATGTCATCCTAGTACATTTTGGAGTTAGCGTTAGTGGTTGGTATCACTATACAATACCTACCACTAACGCTAACGCCAAACGCTAACTCCAAATTGTACTAGGATGACATTTTGGAAATCGCTTACTTTTCCACAGCTAATGTCATTTCAATACAGTTTTGGAGTTAGCGTTAGGCGTTAGCGTTAGTGGTTGGTATCTATGCTAGACCCTATATAGTAGTACTTATAGCTACTTAAGTTATAGACCCTTACCATTGCTACGCATTTTAAACCCTTTTTTTATTTTAGCATTAAAGTAAGACGGAGTGCTTGCTATTATTTGTAAGCCAATGATACGAAATATTTTATGAAAAATGTTTAAAAAGGGTATGTACTTAGATATAATAATATGTAGGTATTCATTATGGCAATTGTATCCTCGAATTAACAACAACATGGCGCGTAAAGTTCGTTTTTGACTGTTTTTGATTTGTTCTTCTTCTTCTTCTTGCATGTTGATATAAGTTTTTAATAGTTAAAACATTTTAGATCGGCGGGCTTTTAAATAAACCACGGGAGCAAAAAATGATTGATTACTCGGTTACATCAAGAAGGTTATAGTTATAGTAGGTAATTAACTATCTTTGGGTGTAAGTAATAATAATTATGTAATGACGATTTAACCTATTTCTTCACTTTCATCACTAGGTAGGTATGTTGAAAGTGCAGTGGGAATGAGACAGCGTGGAAAATAGCGGACATAATAATAATTATAACTGTCGATTCTTTAAGGAGTGGTGGTTTAGTATTTGTAATTACTAATTAGTATTAATAAAATTAATTATGTACGCATCGTACAGGTAAATGCATATCTCCAGCAATTTATAAACTTACTAGCTTTTGCCCGCGGCTTCCCACGCTTGTGTTATGTTATTTTTACGTTATAGACACAGAATTCCCCCTATTACATAGGTCCAGAACCGAACTCCCCATACAAACCTCGGTAAAAAGTCAATCAAATATTGTCTATGATCATAGAGCACGAACTTTTTTTTATGTCATTTTTACGTCAATTTTACGTCAGTTCTGTCTGTACCAGCATACCATATGAAAAGTATCACCCGATCAAATCGGGTAAAGTCACAGAATAGATATATAGTACTGTAAACTATATTAGCCATTCTGTACGTAGTATGTACCAAGGACTTTGCTCGCTCGGTCTTTATGTCTGAGTAACCGAAGTTTTTGTTAACTAACCGGTTAACTAAGTGTTTAACCGGTAGAGCGTCGGCGTCGGCGTGCTACAATGATTTCCTGGACGAAAACAAGTTCACCTAACACGTCCCGAATTAAAAGCTGGCGGCTTAACCCGTGTGGAAAATCTATAATAATACATAAACCACAGGTAGAGTCCACGCCAAACGTTTAGGCGGCTGTGAAGTGCGCTGCAAGCCCCCCACACGCTGCGCACACCACTTACCTCTTCCCACGCATATCTAAATTTTGATACTGCGCAGCGTTTCACGCGGACTTCTCAGCCGCCATTGAGTGCGGCGAAGACTCTACTCATAGGAGCTACCTACTTTCTACACTCTAACAGACACAAAGCTGTGGTTGTAGAAGCCCTTCATAAACATTAAAAGTTCTGCTTGCCCAATACGGTGCGTGCGGTATAGCTTGGTGCACTAATGCCCGTCTGTCTTAAAGTTCAAGAGATCCTATGTTCGCACTCATCCCGCTATGACGTACCTACTGCAACGCATTTGGAGAGATAAGTGCGAATATAAAAGCGGTTAAACTTAGGTGCAGACAGGCATATGAATATAACTTATGTTGTGTAACAAATGTGGTAGGTAACCTTGAAGTAACTGTTTTATTTCAATTGATGATGACATTTTTTGCAACTAGGTATCCTATGTTACTTTGAAACTGCGTAGAATTTAATAAATTGTTGAATATCATTATATGAGGTGTCCAATTAATATTTATTTCGACTGATATATTATATAGGCCACATCGCTCGTAGAACTGACAACCGATGGGGAAGAAAGGTTCTCGATTGGCGACCACGAACTGGAAGACGCAGCGTAGGCCGGCCCCCAACTAGGTGGACCGACGACCTGGTGAAAGCCGCGGGGAGCCGATGGATGCAGGAGGCGAGCAGCCGCTCTAAGTGGCGCTCCCTGGGGGAGGCCTATGTTCAGCAGTGGACGTCTTCAGGCTGTTAATGATGATGATGATGATTATATAGGTACTAGGTACTATTTGTATCTCACGATCAGCATGGCGGGCATGAGTAGTCTGTTCGCGATTGGCCCTCTTTCTGATTTTGCTCCTTAGTACGGATATGCTAAAATCTTAAGCAAAAAATTGGGAAATATTTTATACATTGTGTGGCAATACTGATATCCAACTCTTTGTTAGACAAAAATATTTTGAAATACTTTAAATAACACATATTAATGCCCAATAACTTGTGAAATAGCAACATGAGCTTCCGTGTTCGGTATTTCTTTTAATTTCAGCGAAGTTCTATCACGCAAGGTGGCGTTTTCTGGAACCTTTTTACAAGTACGTCCAAGCAATGACTGATTTTGAGTTTGACAGCTGAGATCCAATCACACCCAAAGTGGTGTGTACGGTTTTGCTTTAATTTTTTTTTCGTATTAGGGGTCTGGATACAAAGTCTTTGGTTATAGACTAATAATAGATAATACATTTCGTACCAAACAAAAAATCCACTAAATCTTTTCGAAGCTGAGCACAGTAAACTGATGTGGAGTGGAAGCTATTTAAGCCATTACCTAAATTTAAATGTTTTGAGTCTAATATAGATTTATAACAGTAAAATAAGTTTCAAACAAAAAACTACAATTTTATAAGTACCACTTCATATTACAACAAAAAGAAATCATCATCACTTCACACAGGTCTTTAACAGATGTTTCAGTAAATTTTGTTTAGGTAGTAGTTACCTAAGCAGTCAGGTACGGTTTAGAAAAATATGGAAGAATCACACACTCCATACGAATTGAGTACCTACACTTAGCCAGTGTCCATATGAAGTTTATAAATTGCTGGAAATATGCATTTACCTGTACGATGCGTACATAATTAATTATCTTAATACTAATTAGGAATTACTAATACTAAACCACCACTCCTTAAAGAATCGAATAATTATTATTATCTCCACTATTTTCTACGCTGTTTCATTCCCACTGCACTTTCAACGTACCTACATAGTGATGAAAGTGAGGAAGTAGGTAAAATCGTCATTACAAAGATAGTTACTTACCTACTATAGCTGTAACCTTCTTGAAGTAACTGAGTAATAAATAATTTTTTGCTCCCGTGGTGTATTTAAAAGCCCACAGATCTAAAATATTTTAACTATCAAAAACTTATTTCAACATGCAAGAAGAAGAAGAAGAACAAATAACAAAAACAGTCAAAAACGAACGTTACGCGCCATGTTGTTGTTAATTCGAGGATACAATTGCCATAATGAATACCTACATATTATTATATCTAAGTACTTACCCATAAACATTTTTCATAAAATTTTTCGTATCATTGGCTAAATACAAATATCGCACTCCGGCTTACTTTAATGCAAAAATAAAAAAGGTTTTAAAATGCGTAGCAATGGTAAGGGTCTATAACTTAAGTAGCTATAAGTACTACAGGGGGTCTAGCTAAGATACCAACCACTAACGCTAACGCCAAGCGCTAACTCCAAAATGTACTGAAATGACATTTCTGAAATCGCTTACTTTTCCGCAGCGAATGTCATTTCAATACATTTTTGGAGTTAGCGTTTGGCGTTAGCGTTAGTGATTGGTATCTTTGCTAGACCCCCTGGTACCTTTTTTAAAACTTCCTTGGGGTCGATCAAGAATATAGCAGTAGCGCAATAATAATTTTATCTACCTAATTAGAATGGTGTAGTAAGTTTATGTAAATAATAATACATTTGAACAGATCGCCAATAAAGAACATTGCTCCCGCCAAAACTTTATAAATCGAAAACTTGAATAAAAATGTTAATTAAATAAGTTTCATAATTGGCTAAGTATGATAATCGCGTGAAGCCTTATGAATGATTATAAAAGTCCTAGAACCTACCCTTTTAAACAGTTTTCATAAAATACTTCCTATCATTGGCTAAATACAAATTTTGTCTAATGCCAAAATAAAAAAGGTTTTACAATGCGTAGCAAAAGCTAGGGTCAATAAATGAAGAACCTATAGGCACAGATTACTGAATATATTACTACTATAGGTTAAGCTATAGGTACTATACAATACAATTTTAAATACTTATTTCGAATGGTAACGCGTAGTAGATTTTTGAAAACTAATACATAATACCCGAGCGCCAATAAAGAATTTTGCCCTCACCAGAACCCATTAAATTGAAAACATGAATAATAATTTAAGTTATGTTTCAATATTGGCTAAATATGATATCGCGTGAAGCCTTATAACTTATAATAAAAAGACTAAGAAGTTATTATTTTTCGAAATTCCTTGTTCTCTGTGTCGTGCTCATATTTAAGAAGGTTCTCATACCTATCCTTTTTTTTAGTTTGGACCACAGATTAACGAAAAAACTTATCTATATGCAAAACATATGACTTCCTTGGGTATAGGTACTTACATAATGAACACATTGTTTTTCTCTAATCTGCATTGCATCGAGCGCAGACGAAGTTATCGCGCGATGTATTTCGGCGTAGCCCGAAAAGTGTGATGCACTCATGATACACTGCCGGTAATGCAGGCGTGCCAATTCTTATTTACTGTTTTTTGTTTTTTATGTTATAAATACAAACATGCATTACATTACTTCCTTATTGCTTAGTGCAGTGGGGATTGTTCAGAATGAAATAAAAATGATTGGGGTTCCGTACTCAAAGGGTAAATCCTTATTACTAAACCTCCGCTGTCCGTCTGTCTGTCTGTCTGTCCATCAGTCACCAGCATGAATCGTCATAGTTAGTTGAATTTTTCACAGATGATATATTTCTGTTGCCACTATAACAACCGTGATCCGTATTCAAAGGAACAGATAAACAGACAAATAAAAAAAAATGGTTTTACTTCATATTGATAAGGGAATAATAAATTAAAACTATTAAAATTTATTTTTGTAATCGCAAATAATATTCTCACAGTTAGCAAAACATATTTATTCGCCGACATGCAATATAACGCTACTGCTTCCTCCATTTTATTTAGCCCACGTCGGTCGCGCAGCAGGCTAACAAATTGACTATGTGTCCGGGTTGGGGCGCTACAAAAACATCGAGGATAGTCAACAGAGATGTTTTTGCGCGCCAACTCAACAGCGAAGGTTCGGGCGTATATGAAGCCGCGCCATAATAGTTTCTTTAATCTGTGCATCCGGATAAACCCGAGATAAAATTACCGTCAGTAGCACAGAGCACATTTTTTTTCTCTCATCTATGATTAGTAGCTAAAATAAAACTTACCTTTTGACACTGGCTAAATACCTACACTATGTATGGACCAAAATATAAGAAAAAAAAAACTTACTTTGAAGCCTTGAAGCGGCCATCTTGTTAAAATCCCGTTCCGTTTCATAATGAAATCGTACACATTTTCACCAAAAAAAAAATTAACGATATATAAAATATAATATATCCTATGTTGTGCGCCGGGTTTTTCTAAGCTTATTAGTGAAAACCGCATAAAAATCCGTTCAGTATCTTCGGAGTTGTGCCGTAACAAACAAACAAACAAACAAACAGACAAAATGTCTAAAAAGTAGCTTAACGTGATCAGCGAAAAATTTAAAGCCAATCTGTGTCATTTTTTTTTTCGATATCTTGCATTTACAGATTTTTTTATCTCTACAGTTTTATTATATGTATAGATATAGATAGATTATTGATACTGGCTAAATGTAGGTACTCAATTCGTATGGAGTCAAACTTAAGTAGTTAAAAAAATAAATGGTAAATGATACAAAAAGCGCGCGGATAATATGTAAAACTGAGCAAAACAGCATCATCGTTTATGATTCTTCCATATTTTCTAAACTGTACCTGCCTGCTTAGGTAACTACTACCTAAACAAAACTTACTGACACTTCTGTTAAAGACCTGAGTGAAGTGATGATGATTTCTTTTTGTTCTAATATGAAGAGGTACTTATAAAATTGTAGTTTTTTGTTTGAAACTTCTTTTACTGTTATAAATCTATATTAGACTCAAAACATTTAATTTTAGGTAATGGCTTAAATAGCTACCACTCACGGCTATACTTGCGTTATACCTATACATATGCTAACTAATACAGGTTACTGTACTGTGCTCAGCTTCGAAAAGATTTAGTGGATTTTGTTGTTTGGTACGAAATGCATGATCTATTATTAGACTATAACGTAAAAATAACATAACACAAGCGTGCGAAGCCGCGGGCAAAAGCTAGTTAAGTATATAAAAAGACAGGAAATTCGTATTATTTTCCACTACTCATTTTTCTTTGTATCACCTACTTATTCTATCTACGGAACTGGATGTATCACACGGTCGTATCTTCGTGTCACAGACACGGTGCTTTTGGAAATTCTACGTCAAAGCTCACGTTGCTCAAAGTCGTTTGGTGGCTCGAGATACAGAGAGAGGCTGCTGCGTCTGACTGTTAATTTTGCATTGGGCGAGGCAAAACCAATTGCCTCGTACGTCTACCCAATTACTAAACCTAAAATCAATAGACACACACAAACCATAACTTGGTACTTAAATCGAAAGTGGAAGGTGAACTCCTTGTGAAATATATTCTGAAATTGTTATACCGAAGTATTTTTTAGGGGTTTGGTATGAATTTGGAATTGATTTTCCACGTGGCCGTAAATCCAGCTTATTACTAAAATTTTAAATATTAGATAGATAGATAGATAGATAGATAGATAGAAAATGCTTTATTGCACAAAAGTAAATCAAGTACATAGGCGAACTTAATGCTAAGCAGCATTTTCTTCCAGTTAACCTTTGTGTAGTGTGGAACGAGTTGTAGTGCTGGTTGAAAAGGAATAAGAAAAAGAATTACCCAAATAAAACAATCTATAAGAAGTAGCAATGGATAATAATATGAGTTTAGATAGATAAGACTTTAAACTAATAATACATATTAATATCTTACATATTTTATATTAAACTTATTGCAAATTAGAATTAAATACTTTTATAATAATCAAGGACCTACTCATTTAATAACTATTTTAAGTGCTCAATTTTTCTGACTGTTTTGAATGGACATGAAGTGTTGATATAATTTGGATTTGAAGATTCCCATTGATGAGGCTTTCCGGATTTCCACTGGTAGTGAGTTCCAAAGACGAATAGCAATGAAAGAATATGTGTAAAAATTAGTATTATGCTTGGGAATGGTGAGTTCAAGATGATAGCAGCTGCGCATAGGGCGACCACGCGATGAGAAAAGAACAAAACGTTCTCTGAGGTACTCAGGAGAAAGAGGGTTATTGAGAATGTTAAAAAGAAGACAGAGTACATGGGTATCACGACGGTATCGGATTTTGAGCCATTTAAGCTGAGAGCGGTAATTTGAGATATGGTCATACTTAAGCAGTCCATAAATATATCTTATACAGAGGTTTAATAGCCGCTCTAATTTGTTAAGCTGCTCTTCGGTCACGTCGGGGTAGCAGACATCCGCATAATCCAAGAGTGGCAGTAGGAGAGAGTTCACGAGAGTAATTTTAGCAGACAAAGGGAGAAAATTTTGCATGCGCTTTAGAGCATGCATAGTTCCATACATCTTCCGGCTGATTTCAGCAATATGACGATCCCAAGATAGGTTCTGAGTGATAATCAGCCCATGATTCTTTACCTCGGAGCAATAGGTCAGCGGGACACCATTAAATAAAACAGAGGTGAGAGAGTTTAAGTCAAGTCTAGCTATAAAAGTGTTACTCCCTGTGATCATCACTTGGGTTTTGCTTGCGTTGATTTGAGACCAAACTTTTGTGTCCATAAATAGACAGCATTCAGATCTTGCAAATGCATAAGTACTTAATATCTTCTGATTTTTTATTTTGCTTAGAACTTTTCTATTTTTTCATGCTCTGTAGGTACTGTAGTTTTTAGAAACGCTACTAGATTTATAGCAAGATTTATAGCGTCGTTCGACACGACACGCCGCATTTTTATTTTTATTTTGTGAGTTTTATTTTTGGCAATGGTTTTCGCAGCAAGTTTTGCTGCGTCTGCTTCAATTTGAGTTAAGCAGAGTTTTAATTTTATTTTCAGTGAACAGTTTAGTAAATTAATGAAAACAGAATGAAGACATTTTCTATTTTTAAATGTAAGTAGGTAAGTATTTCCCTAGATAATATAATACCTACAGTAGTATTACAAAATTTTCTTTTAATTTACCAACACACAGGTTTATTCCACAGAGCATTAAAAAAATGACGCATCGCACGCCCTGCATGTTGACTAGTAGGTATGCGCTTTCAATAAAACCTCTATGACGCTTACTTATGCCGCTTATTATGCTTATGTGCAATTCTACTGGGCTCGGTTGGGTTAAATTCATGTATGCACTTAGAGTTTCGTCTCCATCTTATATTGGATAGTCCTATCTCCGTAAGCGTCCGCGTTTTGACGTCATACTCCAAAACTACATAATGGATGTTGCGTTTAAACTCAACTCAGCTTTAAAGCAATTTATCATCCGGAATGCTTTGAAAAATTGCTGCTTTTAGCCTCTGACAGGGTTTGCGATAGCCAGGAGAGATTAAGTTGGATGAGTGCACAGCATATTGGATTGGTCCAACAAAATGTAAACGGAGTAGTTACACATAATTATTATCCGAGTGATTAAAAATAAGTAGTCTAACGCAAAACTTCTAAGAGCTCCTACATAAGCTCCGAATAATCGACATCGGTTTGCCGCGGTATCGTCATTATTTGGCAATAGTCCAGTCCCCACTTAGCCATGCCATTAATTGCACCCTACAGGGGCCTTTCACCTGTTAGCGTGATTCAGTTGAGGATTTACAGTGAATCACTGTAATTAGAACTGTAGGCCTAGCACGAATATTTACGCGCGCGTAAGTGTAACGTTAACGTAAGGCAGTTGTATGGGGCGCTGATCAAATGCCTTACAACTGCCTTACGTTAATGTTGCGCGCGTAAATATTCGTGCTAGACCTACTGTATCTATAGCAATTCATTTAGGGTGGACCATGATTTTGATTTTTTTTTTACCTTTAGGGTACCAACCTACTATATACTGACGCGCCTTACCTTCTAAAATCCATTAACGTGCCTCGAATGGGGTTTAAAGACATTGTGCAAGTCTGATACTCGTCAATCGGAAATTCGTCAAAATTTATATTAGTCAAAGCAGTTGTTCGTCAAATCATATTTTTGTCCAATATGAAATTTGCCTAATACGCTAGTGGTCAAGCCCATCTCCGTTGATGAGAATTCACATAACTTGTAATATCAAAAATGAATTATTGGTGATTTCAGACTTGAGCAATGTCATAATAGCACGTAATCCGGCTTACTTTACGTACAAATCACGTCGATTAACTCGACCGGTGTTCGGGCAATAAAGATGCCCATCCTCGCCCATCATCATCATCATCATTAACAGCCTGAAGACGTCCACTGCTGAACATAGCCCCCCCGCCCCCTGGAGCGCCACTCAGAGCGGCTGCTCACCTCCTGCATCCATCGGCTCCCCGCGGCTTTCACCAGGTCGTCGGTCCACCTAGTGGGGGCCTACGCTGCGTCTTCCAGTTCGTGGTCGCCACTCGAGAACCTTTCTTCCCCATCGGTTGTCAGTTCTACGAGCGATGTGGCCTGCCCATTGCCATTTCAACTTGCTAATCCTAAGAGCTACATCGGTCACTTTAGTTCTCCTGCGGATCTCCTCATTACGGATCTTATCTCGCAGGGAAACACCGAGCATTGCTCTCTCCATA
Source organism: Ennomos erosarius (assembly GCA_963580505.1). Lineage (NCBI taxonomy): Eukaryota > Metazoa > Arthropoda > Insecta > Lepidoptera > Geometridae > Ennomos > Ennomos erosarius. The sequence goes on from OY756987.1 coordinate 10,859,107, forward strand.
GCCCGTTGTGCGACTCTGAGCTTAGTAATGAGGCCAACAGTTAGAGACCACGTTTCAGTTCCATAAGTCATCACTGGCAACACACATTAATTGAAAACTTTTGTTTTCAGGCTTTGTGGTATTTTGGACGAAAAGATAGGTCGAAGCTTCCCGAATGCTGCCCAGCCGAGTTGGATTCTTCGGGCGACCTCTTTGTCGAAGTTGGACCTACCCAATTGGACAGTCTGCCCTAGATAGACGTATTTGTCGATAACTTCGAGAGTTCCCAACAATTACCGGTATAGGTGGAACATGGGCATTTGACTCCGCGCATACTACGTGCTATTATGAGTTCTACTTACGTTACCTTCTATAATATTGAGCAATGTCGTTCCACCCCTCGAACGGGGGGTGGATTTATTATTCAGCTATGGACGTTTTCCGGCTTAGCCGGAAAATAACGAGAGCGCCGAGAGAGACCGCAAAGCACAGCTAGTCAAAATTATACTGCATCCATTGATTATCTCCATAGAAAATATTATTTTCTTTTATTTACTTTTTATACCATGGCTGTTTGAAATCCAACGCCTACAAAACCTTCCTAAGTGCCTTAGTAAGTATTAAAAGTTTGTTAGAAACAAGGTAAACCTTTTTCCATACTTTTAGGTGTTTTAATAAAAGGGTCTCGTAATACGCTTTGCTTTAATGTCGCCCAAGGGGTAGAGTTTAGGCGTTTTTTATCTGTGCTATTATTATCTTTTGTTTTTATATTAGCGAATGATGTGACGAGCTAGTGGTTGCCTGATGTTAAGCGTCACGGCCGCTCATAGCCTGGTTACACCAACCGAGTAAAACGGCGAGTGAGTGCTTTCGGCCGAGTACTAGGTATTTGTAAACACACGTCGAGTGCTTGACCTAGCAACAGGCCGAGAGAGCCACTCGGACCCTGTTCTATTTCATAGGCCAAGTGGGTACTCCCAACTTCTCCGCACCGTCTCGCTCGCTCACTCGGTGGGTCTGAATACGCGCACTAGACGACCACTCGCCCGAAACGTAAAAAAATGACTGTCTCGCCGCAATTTTAAAAATGTGTGTAAACACTTACTCGGCCATATCACTGGCTCGGCCCACTGACATTTTGATGACCCGCCGTTCTACTCGGTAGGTGTAATCAGGCTGTAACAGTTGCACCATACCTTTTTATTTTAAAAAACTAATTAATAATGATAATACCTCCGGAACTGACACTCATGTAAATGAACAGAAACAGTTTTTTCGTTATTAGGGATACTACTATGTTGTTTCATCAAAATATAGCGGGGTTATTAAATAAGTTGGTACAATTAGCCATACGTGAGCTTAGGGACGGTGGCAAGTCAATCAGTGTTCTGTGTTTCACAGAAACATTTGTGAAGACAGGAGATGAAAAGAATATTGTAGTACCTAACTTTAAATTAGTTTCATCATTTAGCAGGAAAAAAGATGAGGGGAGGTGTTTGTATTTTAGTTGAAAATAACATTTGTTGCTCTAATTCAGTTATCGTTGATGAATTTGCGCAAGAAAGTAATTTTGAATGTTGTGCAGTTGAAATTAACGGTTGTAATTTATTAATAATTTGAATATATCGAATACCAAGTTCTAATATTGACATATTTTTTAATAATTTAAATTTATTTCTTCAAAAAATTAGTAGTAAGAAACGTATCATAATTTGCGGTGATTTTAATATTTACACAATGAAAGATAATAAATATTCAAAGTTACTGACTGAAATATTGTCTAATTTTAATTTATCCTTGCACATTAATTCCCCAACAAGGAAAACATCTTGCATTGATCATATAGCAAGCAATATTCCATCGGCCATAGGCTCTATACATAATCTGGCTTTATCGGATCATGAAACGGCTCAATCAATAGAGTTTTTGTTAAAAATGGGACGCATTAAAAAAACCTGGTATGAACAGAGAAGAGACTTTAGTCCCTCGAATACAAGCAAATTTTTCGAATGCATAAAAGCGTTATCTTTGTCGGAGGTGTTTGCGGGGAACTCTACAAATGACGCTTTTAATTTACTCCATGAAACTCTGGTTTTATTTTTCAATTTGTGCTTTCCGAAAATAACAGTCAAAATAGTTAGGTCATCTACCAAATCGCGCTGGATTACAAAAGGCTTGAAGCGATGCTGTGTTGTTAAAAGGCATCTATATAGGACGTACAATCGAACTAGAACAAATAAAAAGCTATGGAGAAAGAAATACGATTCTTATGCTAAAGTCCTAAAGAAATGTATATCACACTCACAAAAAATAGAGTCTAGAAATTACCTGCTCAAGTCCAATAACAAGTGCAGGGCTGTCTGGAACATTATAAAATCGCATGAGGCCAGTCAAGTTAATGACAATAATATACCTGAAATTGTATATAGAGGACAATCTCAGTCAAACCCATCAATTATTGCTAAGGCATTCAATGATTTTTTTTATAGAAACCACAAACATAGGTAAAACTTGTCCCGGTAATAATTTAATTTTTGACAGTAGTAGTTCTAGTATGTTTTTGAAACCAACATCTCCAGACGAAGTGCACAAGATTATTGCATCATTAAATAATTCTAAATCCGTAGGGTATGATGAAATTCCAACCTGGTTATTAAAAAGGTGTGCTATTCTTCTAGCACCGGTTATAAGCCATATAATCAATTTATCTTTTGTGGAGGGAGTGTTTCCAGATAGACTGAAGTTTTCAATAGTCAAGCCTCTACAAAAAAGGCGATACCAAAAATATGGATAACTATAGACCGATTACACTGGTGCCAGTCTTGTCAAAAGTTGTTGAAAAGGCTATGCTAAAAAGACTACAGGAGTATACTGAAAAATTTGATATATTAAGACCAGAACAATGTGGATTTCGGAAGAACAAGTCTACAACATTTGCTATTTACAAACAAGTTAAATCTGTTGTAGATGGTATAACGAGCGGAGAGAACCCAGTAGCCTTGTTTTTTGACATGAGCAAAGCCTTTGATTTTGTTCATCACAACAGGCTCTTGTCAAAAGTATATAAATACGGTTTTCGTGGTTCTGCCTATGACTGGTTTGCAAGCTACTTAAGCAACAGATACCAATGTACTGAAATATCCAGCATGAATAATAAATCACACAAAACGTTTCATAAATCTGATTTTCTTGTAAATAAGTACGGAGTCCCTCAAGGTAGTATCCTCGGACCCGTATTATTCTTACTCTACATCAATGATTTGCCATCTTGCACAAAGTATGAATCAGTTTTATTTGCAGATGACACTACTATTATAATTAAATCTAGAGAGAAACTTAAACTTGAAAGCGAAATTAATAGCACTATTAAAAATGTAGTAAGTTGGCTTAATCAAAATAACTTAAAAGTTAATATATCTAAAACCAAGATGATGCAATTTCTAACTTTTAAAGGGAAGCTACTATCATTGCGAGCTACCTATGAAAATGACGTAGTAGAAGATGTACTTTTAACTAAGTTCCTTGGCGTTGAAATAGACAACTTGTGCAATTGAAAAGCACTTGTAAATAATGTTTGTGCAAGAGTGAATAGGTTTGTTTTCGCCACCAAACGGATAAGACAAGTGGTTTCGAGGGAAGCCGCTCTCCATGCATACCACGGTTATGTAGCCTCCGTTTTGCAATATGGGGTAATTATCTGGGGTGATTCTACCGATTCCGATAGAGCTTTTAGAGCACAAAAAAAATGTATACGTGCTATTTGTGGCGCGCATTATTTAGAGCCTTGTAGACCCTTGTTCAAGAGCCTTAAGTTGTTAACAGTCCCGTCGATGTACATAAAACAGCTAGTTTTGTTCGTTGCGCAACATCCGGAACTTTACATAGAACACCAAACGATGCGCCACCGTCAACTTTGTAATAAGACTAACGAGCTATTACTTATGCCGCTCTGTAACTTTTCTCTGCGGAAAAATGCTCATTTCATGACTGTCAAGGTATACCAGTCTTCCGGACGATTTTAAATTTTTAACATTCAATATTCTAAAATTTCGTTTACATAAGTGGCTGGTAGAAAAGTGCTTCTATTCAGTTCAGGATTTCTTTAATATGAATAAAAATGTGTAGTTTTATTTTAATCGGCATGACAATTAATTAATTTATTGTAATATTGTAATTATTTTTGACATGTAAGTGTATATTGTAATCATTTTAATATTTATTGGGCAACATGTAAGTCTGTACTGTTATTTATTTTGTGTTAAAATAAATTTATATTGTTAAGCCCAAAGTAAAGCCTACTAAAAATATTTGCATGCTGTTAAGCAAAGAAAATGTGTCGAACCTTATACCTGTTGAACTTAAGATCCTATATTGTACCCATATTTTCAGCAAATAAATGATTTGATTGATTGATTGATTGATTGATTGATTGATTGCAGTGCTATTCGGAACTCAAGTATATTATAAAGTTGATGTGACACTGCACTCCGGACGTCATTCTGAGACATTAGCATAGTCTAGCTATAAGGTTACTAGGTTATTAGTGAGATAAGATTCGAAATGAGGAGATTCGTAGGAGAATTAAAAAGACCGACATAGCTCTTAGAATTGGAAGTTGAAATGGCAATGGGCAGGCCACGTCGCTTGTAGAACTGACAACCGATGGGGAAGAAACGTTCTTGAGTGGTGACCACGAACAGGAAGACACCGCGTAAGCATCTGCATATATTCTCAGTAAAAAGAATATATAAATGGATGTAAATGACGTAGAGGTAGTTAAACATAAAAAATACAACCGAATCGACAACCTCCTTTTTTGAATTCGGATGAAAAACATCATTAAACATGCCCCCGAAGCTACAAATCTGCATACCGTAGGACCCTCTGCGGTTGTCAGGGAGCGACTGTCTATTTGAGAATATTTCATTTTAATTGAACAACAAAAACAAAATGTTTCTCGTTTGTTTTGTTTGTTTCAAACTTTGGCGGGTAATTTAAATCGATTTAAAAATGTATAACATACATAATGTGAAAGTACCTAACTCCCACCTACCTATTTTAAGTTCAATTTTATTTCGGCTGAGTATTTTCTGTAACCTGTAGATACTCAACATCACTGATGTTAAGTTTATAAGGATTTTTTGGTTCTATTAATTCCAATTTTGAACCTCGTTCTAATTTTGAATATACCAAAGTATGTATTTCAACAATATTTTTTTTTTGTCTCTATTACTTTTAATTTACGTCTTTATTTTTTTTTTCAACTTTCTATACGTAATTGATAATGTAAAGGATGAGTTTCAGTCAAGTTACTATTATATATTCTGTGCTTAAGTGCAATTCAGAACTTAGTGAGTCTAAAAGCCAATCCTCGTTGTTCTGCCAATTTCGACCCAAACTTTTCAAAGTAGATTCTCGAGGGTAAGATTACAAAAAGAAGTCGAAGACGTTCACTTCGTTGGTAAATAAATGGTTGGATAACTTTTAAAATCGATGGTTTCAATAATATATAGGTACCTACGCAGGGTGTAAAATGGCTGGGAAGGTTCATTACGGAAAGCTTCAAAGGTATAAGAGAATGTGTAGGAGATAGAAATTATACCTAAGCATTTTGGTAAATCCATAAATTCATAGATTTATTAATAAAAACGAGGAAATCCGCAGAAGGACTAAAGTGACCGATATAGCCCTTAAAGTGAGCAAGTTGAAATGGCAATGGGCAGGTCACATCGCTCGCAGAACTGACAACCGATGGGGAAGAAAGGTTCTCGAGTGGCGACCACGAACCGGAAGGCGCAGCGTAGGCAGACCCCCCACTAGGTGGACCGACGACCTGGTGAAAACCGCGGGGAGCTGATGGAGGCGAGCAGCCGCTCAAAGTGGCGCTCTCTGGGGGAGGCCTATGTTCAGCAGTGGACATCTAAGGGCTGATGATGATGATGATGATGATGATTAATATAAAATCAATAACCGGCCAAGAGCGAGTTGCACTCGAACACTAATGATTTTATACGTACCTACCATTATCTATAAAAACCATTGAGATATCATATCTCAATGATAAAAACAAGCAAAATAATCACGTTCGTTGTATGGGAGCCCTTGTAAATATTTATTTTATTCTGTTTGTAGGTTTCCGTACTCAAAGGGTAAAGCAAAACCTATTGCTAAGGCTCCGCTGCCCGCTTGTCAACCGCGATAGTTAGAAAGGTGAAATTTTCACAGATGATGTATTTCTGTTGCCGCTATTACAACTGATACTTACCAAAAAAAACAGAATAAAATAAATGTTTAATCCCATACAACAAACGTGTTTTTTTTGCCCGTTTATTTGTACTTAGATAATAACACGGAACCCTTTGTCGCGAGGCTGACTTGTACTTGGTCAGTTATTATTTTTATAACGTTAACATACAGACCATGGATGAAATAAGAAAAATAAGGATTGAGTTTTGATTGACATCAAACTGAAGCCCAAAATGGCGGACATATTACATATGTGTGTCAGATGAAAGTAGGGCGACCGGCTGCATATGATGTGGGTGTGTGCGTGCCCGCTCGTACGTACGAAGCGTTCCGGCTTCCTAAGGGTGCTTCAGTTTCGGATCAGACGGGATTCCCTCCTTCTTTTTTTATTAGCTCCATGGTTGAGACAATACCTAGATTACCTGAAGGTATTTCATTGCATCCAGAGTTATTGCTTCTTCAGACCTACCAAAGACAATAATAATTGCGTTTAGTAATTTAAGCCAAAAGTCATAAAGTAGTCCAATAAACAGCCGTCCAATTTGTCGAACCGAAAAGGCGAGTCGAAATTCGGAATTCCAATCGAAAATCGACATCAAAGCGTTTTCCAACGACTTTTGTCCCCTTTTGTTAATGGACAACCACAATTTAAGACCTCGTTTTAGGCTGTTCAAAGATCACACAGATCAGTCGGTTTGAATTTTTGACACAATGAATGATAAAAAAGTCAAAAAATCAGCAAAAAGAAAAATGTAGATTGCACTTGAAAGGCCCACTCGCGCGTTCTTTACTTTTGAAACTTGAATCTGTTCGTCTTTTGTTTGGAACTGATACTGGATGATTTGAATAAAATATGAAATCGTAAATTATAATAAATTATATAAGCCGTGCTCTGTGACAGTGCTAGCCTATACCATGGGGTCCCATCAGGTACAAATGAAAAATAACCCGAACTTGAAATAAATGTAGTAGTCGTGTCTTGAAAGTTCCTAGTTAGTGTCCACTGTATTCATTTGGCCCAATACTTCACCAACACGCAATAAATGTAGCATGATAACCTGGCGTTATGCAGAAATAAAACAATTCGTAAAATAGCCCGCGTTATTCCGTTGTATGGGATGAGGCATCTGTACTGTAGGTATTATGTTATCTGGGCCTATACGTAGATTTAAACTACAAAAACTCCTACCACCTCAACTAAAGCAATGTCACTGTTTTCTGGAGATAAATGAGCAAAAATGGTAGAATTGACTCGTTATTTCACATTTTATTTAGTAAGTATATTTTTGGGTACATCAATCATCGTGTAGCTCTATGGAAATACTGCAGGAACTAAGTAATTTTGGGAACGGCTCTTACTTAGCAAAATTTCCTGTTAGTAATAGCAAATTAGTTGAAAATATAATGCTTCTTTCTTTACAAAATAATTTCTATAATGAAAGATGTCTTTCACATGATATATCGTCGTAAACCGAGTTGTTCAGAGTATTTGCGGTCTATTTTTTCTGTAGACAATCGATAAAATAAATGTCACAGCCGCCCACGGTTTGATCATCAATGAAGTTTTACTCAACGAAATATGATTGGTCTGTGAGTTTTTCTGAGAGGCCATTTTATTTAAGTACTTTTTAGGGATTGAGACGCATGGACGGACGGACGGGTGGACGGACGGATGGATGGACGGACGGATGGACGGATGAGTGGATGGACGGACGGATGGACGGACGCACGACGCACGGACGGACAGACGGACAGACGGACAGACGGACAGACAGACAGACAGACAGACAGACAGACAGACGGCTAGGCTACTTAAATATTATATAAGTACGTAGTTTCAAATTTCAAACTTTTACAATTTGTTTCAAACATCAATACCCTCTGTAATCCACCATCTGTGTTTATGCTCGTAGTAGTTAATCGGGAATTAGATACTTCACGTTAGGGACAGTTTAGTCCTAAGCTATACTAACCTTTGTTAAAATATAATCGCACACCCTATTTTAAACCTAAATTCAAACAGAATACGGTTCATGTTTCAACGGTATAAGGTCTAACAATTTGTAAAGTTAATTTCAATTGATCTATTCAGGGTAAAAACAAATAGCTAAACATAAATCAAGTTAAGGTCTTTGATCGCTTTATTACTAGGGTCAATGAATTTAGAGAGAATGCTCTGAAGAGTTTAAGCATCTTATCCTAAAGCTTTAGTGAATCTGATTTTAATTTCGCGTTTTTTGTCGGCGAAAAGTCGCTCCCTTGAGTTCATTATAATTGAGTCTTGAAGTTAAGCAGAGCACGTTTTGCGGTTCCACGTTTTTGACACCCTCAATATTTTTTTCAGGAGAGGTAAATTTGGCGTTCCCAAATTTTATCATAATTATTTTTAACCACTAAATGAAAAAAATCCCAGAGAGAACTAATATTAATTTATTTTGTAACGGGAATTTGAATTTATGTAAGTATCTACCGTAGTAAGTAGGTACCATCTACTGACAACCGATGGGGAAGAAAGGTTCTCGAGTGGTGACCACAAACTGGAAAACGCAGCGCAGGCCGCCCCCGCCCCACTAGGTGGACCGACGACCTGGTGAGAACCGCGGGGAGTGCAAAAGCAAGCAGACGCTGAAAGTGGCGTTCTTTAAGGGAGGCTTATGTTCAGCAGTGGACGTCTTCAGGCTGATGATGATGATCTACCGTTGTTACGTGCATGAGTAATTAGATTGATTTTACTACCAATACTACCAATATGACGGGCCCGATAGCTCAGTTGGTAGTAACCCAGCCTTCTGAACTGAGGGCTGTAGGTTGATTCCTACCCAGGACAAACATTTGTGTGATGAACATAGATGTTTGTTCTGCGTCTGGATGTTATACTGTACTCTATATATGTATTTACAAACAAAAAAGTATATAAGTATTGTATCAGTTATCTGGTTCCCATAGTACAAGCTATGCTTAGTTTGGGGCTAGATGGCGCTGTGTGAAATGTCCACACATACATATTAAAAAATTAAATAATATATTTATACCAAAATAAAAATCAACATAAAATAAGTAATTAGTGCTCGCGGCAAAACTGATAAATTCGAAAGCGCTTAACTTAGTCAGAATTTCCTTATCCTAGATCTAAATTAACTTTATTACATTTCTCAAGAAAACCAAGAACGTCTTTCAGTCTTCAGCACGTCGCGTAGTAAAAGATTACTCATTTTACGACACCACTTTTAACAGAACTGCTAACCCTCTACAAGCTACGTGCTACGATAAGCGCTACGATCAACGCGTACCGTAAGTGCTACGAGGCTACGGACCTACGGCATAAACGGCTATGGCTTAGGACGTTTTCTCAGTTTAATCTAATCGTCACCAGGTGGTAGGACTTTTTTGCAAAGTTCGTCTAGGTAAGTACCACCGCTTTGCCAGTTATTCTGCCGCCAAGCAGTAGTGTGCAAGCACTACTGTGTTCCGGTTTGAAAGGCATGTAGCTAGTGAAATTACTGGGCAAATGAGCCTTAAGACCTTATTACACAATGTGGTAATCTGATTGCTAGACTGTGTGATGTCTGAGGATGACGTGCGCAGTGCAGTGACACGCGAAACTTTATTATTTTAAAGTTCCGAGTGACACTGCAACTGTTATGGGCGGCCTTGTTGCTTAACATCAGGTGAACGACTAGACTCTCACGTCATTCATTCTCATAAAAACAAAAATTGGTGTAAGGAGCTAACCTGCTCCAGACTTACGACAATTATACCAAGCTGCTTATTTAATCGCTCAATTAAGTAGATTAGGAGCGTCGTAAATATCTAGAAAAAGTAAAAAAAATGTTTCAAATAAAATATAGTCAAATCACAAGCAACAGAATAGAAATTAGTTTGTAAAAGAAAAAAACATGTCAAGTTGCTATATTTATGTAAATATTAGTCCGCATAATAAATAATAACCAAAATGAAACAAAGAAATAATAATAACCGAGAAAATAACAAATGGGCATAGTTTTTATTGTTCTATGTAGTTAGGGTGAACAATCAGAAATACGAGTTTCTTTTTTAATTTATAATTCATTTTTATATTAGTGAGGGTAATAAAATAAAGTTGTTACAAAATACATTAACCCTTCTGTCCGTAAAAGTTAAGTTCAATTTCGTTTAAAATCCTTTTCAGCTTTTCCCATTATCTGACAGTGAGACCAGCATGGTTGGCCGGACATCGACTGCTTATAGGATTTCAATTTAATACAGGTTACAAAGAGTTAGGGTTGCAGGAAGTTCTAGGGTGAATCAGCTTTACACGAAAAAAAGACTTACACATCAATGAATAAACGATTTCCATGGCAATAAAAATTAATAGAATCTTTTTATGGGGGATGTATTATAATTTAACTTCACAGAAGTAACTGTAATACTAATCCTAAAGGTTTCTGAGATATAAGCAAATATCCGAAAAAAGTGATATTCAAACCCTTCCCCCAAAAACAAAAAAATTAAGATCAATTCAGTAATAATTAATCTGGTGAAAACCGCGGGGGGCTGATGAATGCAGGAGGCGAGCAGCCTCTCAAAGTGATGCTCCCTAGGGGAAGCCTATGTTCAGCAGTGGACGTCTTCAGGCTGTTAATGATGATGAGTAATACTTCGGCCCGTATTTACCGAATGCTCAGTTGCAAACCTCTAATCAAGACGAGATTTCATTCACGAAATGATCAAATAGTGAATGAAGTCTATAAATACGGGTTGTTCCTGTTTGTCCCCTCGTGCTGTCCCCGAGAGGGGACCGACAGGAATACGAATGAAAAAGAATTCCTGTTTGCCCCCGAATTCAAATTCGGGGACAAACAAGAAAAAATAATTCTTGTCTGTCCCCGATTTTAAATTCAGTGACGATTCGGGGACAGGCAGGAATTATTTTTTCTTGTTTGTCCCCGAATTTAAATTAGGCGACGAGTAAACCGATATCGAAATTAGAAAATAAGTAATATTTCCTTTTATCGCCTCTATGTCAGTAGTACTAATTTACTAGTTTTCATAGTATAAGTGAAAACTCTGTTCTCGAGTGGCGACCACGAACCGGAAGGCGCAGCGTAGGCAGACCCCCCACTAGGTGGACCGACGACCTGGTGAAAACCGCGGGGAGCTGATGGAGGCGAGCAGCCGCTCAAAGTGGCGCTCTCTGGGGGAGGCCTATGTTCAGCAGTGGACATCTAAGGGCTGATGATGATGATGATGATGATGATTAATATAAAATCAATAACCGGCCAAGAGCGAGTTGCACTCGAACACGAATGATTTTATACGTACCTACCATTATCTATAAAAACCATTGAGATATCATATCTCAATGATAAAAACAAGCAAAATAATCACGTTCGTTGTATGGGAGCCCTTGTAAATATTTATTTTATTCTGTTTTTAGGTTTCCGTACTCAAAGGGTAAAGCAAAACCTATTGCTAAGGCTCCGCTGCCCGCTTGTCAACCGCGATAGTTAGAAAGGTGAAATTTTCACAGATGATGTATTTCTGTTGCCGCTATTACAACTGATACTTACCAAAAAAAACAGAATAAAATAAATGTTTAATCCCATACAACAAACGTGTTTTTTTTGCCCGTTTATTTGTACTTAGATAATAACACGGAACCCTTTGTCGCGAGGCTGACTTGTACTTGGTCAGTTATTATTTTTATAACGTTAACATACAGACCATGGATGAAATAAGAAAAATAAGGATTGAGTTTTGATTGACATCAAACTGAAGCCCAAAATGGCGGACATATTACATATGTGTGTCAGATGAAAGTAGGGCGTTGAATTTATGTAAGTATCTACCGTAGTAAGTAGGTACCATCTACTGACAACCGATGGGGAAGAAAGGTTCTCGAGTGGTGACCACAAACTGGAAAACGCAGCGCAGGCCGCCCCCGCCCCACTAGGTGGACCGACGACCTGGTGAGAACCGCGGGGAGTGCAAAAGCAAGCAGACGCTGAAAGTGGCGTTCTTTAAGGGAGGCTTATGTTCAGCAGTGGACGTCTTCAGGCTGATGATGATGATCTACCGTTGTTACGTGCATGAGTAATTAGATTGATTTTACTACCAATACTACCAATATGACGGGCCCGATAGCTCAGTTGGTAGTAACCCAGCCTTCTGAACTGAGGGCTGTAGGTTGATTCCTACCCAGGACAAACATTTGTGTGATGAACATAGATGTTTGTTCTGCGTCTGGATGTTATACTGTACTCTATATATGTATTTACAAACAAAAAAGTATATAAGTATTGTATCAGTTATCTGGTTCCCATAGTACAAGCTATGCTTAGTTTGGGGCTAGATGGCGCTGTGTGAAATGTCCACACATACATATTAAAAAATTAAATAATATATTTATACCAAAATAAAAATCAACATAAAATAAGTAATTAGTGCTCGCGGCAAAACTGATAAATTCGAAAGCGCTTAACTTAGTCAGAATTTCCTTATCCTAGATCTAAATTAACTTTATTACATTTCTCAAGAAAACCAAGAACGTCTTTCAGTCTTCAGCACGTCGCGTAGTAAAAGATTACTCATTTTACGACACCACTTTTAACAGAACTGCTAACCCTCTACAAGCTACGTGCTACGATAAGCGCTACGATCAACGCGTACCGTAAGTGCTACGAGGCTACGGACCTACGGCATAAACGGCTATGGCTTAGGACGTTTTCTCAGTTTAATCTAATCGTCACCAGGTGGTAGGACTTTTTTGCAAAGTTCGTCTAGGTAAGTACCACCGCTTTGCCAGTTATTCTGCCGCCAAGCAGTAGTGTGCAAGCACTACTGTGTTCCGGTTTGAAAGGCATGTAGCTAGTGAAATTACTGGGCAAATGAGCCTTAAGACCTTATTACACAATGTGGTAATCTGATTGCTAGACTGTGTGATGTCTGAGGATGACGTGCGCAGTGCAGTGACACGCGAAACTTTATTATTTTAAAGTTCCGAGTGACACTGCAACTGTTATGGGCGGCCTTGTTGCTTAACATCAGGTGAACGACTAGACTCTCACGTCATTCATTCTCATAAAAACAAAAATTGGTGTAAGGAGCTAACCTGCTCCAGACTTACGACAATTATACCAAGCTGCTTATTTAATCGCTCAATTAAGTAGATTAGGAGCGTCGTAAATATCTAGAAAAAGTAAAAAAAATGTTTCAAATAAAATATAGTCAAATCACAAGCAACAGAATAGAAATTAGTTTGTAAAAGAAAAAAACATGTCAAGTTGCTATATTTATGTAAATATTAGTCCGCATAATAAATAATAACCAAAATGAAACAAAGAAATAATAATAACCGAGAAAATAACAAATGGGCATAGTTTTTATTGTTCTATGTAGTTAGGGTGAACAATCAGAAATACGAGTTTCTTTTTTAATTTATAATTCATTTTTATATTAGTGAGGGTAATAAAATAAAGTTGTTACAAAATACATTAACCCTTCTGTCCGTAAAAGTTAAGTTCAATTTCGTTTAAAATCCTTTTCAGCTTTTCCCATTATCTGACAGTGAGACCAGCATGGTTGGCCGGACATCGACTGCTTATAGGATTTCAATTTAATACAGGTTACAAAGAGTTAGGGTTGCAGGAAGTTCTAGGGTGAATCAGCTTTACACGAAAAAAAGACTTACACATCAATGAATAAACGATTTCCATGGCAATAAAAATTAATAGAATCTTTTTATGGGGGATGTATTATAATTTAACTTCACAGAAGTAACTGTAATACTAATCCTAAAGGTTTCTGAGATATAAGCAAATATCCGAAAAAAGTGATATTCAAACCCTTCCCCCAAAAACAAAAAAATTAAGATCAATTCAGTAATAATTAATCTGGTGAAAACCGCGGGGGGCTGATGAATGCAGGAGGCGAGCAGCCTCTCAAAGTGATGCTCCCTAGGGGAAGCCTATGTTCAGCAGTGGACGTCTTCAGGCTGTTAATGATGATGAGTAATACTTCGGCCCGTATTTACCGAATGCTCAGTTGCAAACCTCTAATCAAGACGAGATTTCATTCACGAAATGATCAAATAGTGAATGAAGTCTATAAATACGGGTTGTTCCTGTTTGTCCCCTCGTGCTGTCCCCGAGAGGGGACCGACAGGAATACGAATGAAAAAGAATTCCTGTTTGCCCCCGAATTCAAATTCGGGGACAAACAAGAAAAAATAATTCTTGTCTGTCCCCGATTTTAAATTCAGTGACGATTCGGGGACAGGCAGGAATTATTTTTTCTTGTTTGTCCCCGAATTTAAATTAGGCGACGAGTAAACCGATATCGAAATTAGAAAATAAGTAATATTTCCTTTTATCGCCTCTATGTCAGTAGTACTAATTTACTAGTTTTCATAGTATAAGTGAAAACTCTGTTCTAGTTACCCAGACTGTAGGATAGGCTATGTTTAAACTTATCAAAATGTGACTACTTTATATCATAAGTACCAAGAAGTAAGATATTACTCGTAATTGTAACTGTTAGTAACAGAACTTTCAACCGACCTAATGAAAAAATATTGCATTTTGACAGCTCTCATTTCCACAGTATTTATAATACTTAATACATGCCTTATTTTGTCGATCTAATCACTAAATAATGAATTGGAATTATTTTACTGCCTGTAAGTCATTGATGTTAACTAGCGATGTATTCACGATGTTACCACTGATCACGTACTTAAACCAAATCGCTTATTGACTTTATTTACTGGAAACATACATCTTAGTCACAAATTTCTTAATTAGATTTCTCTAGAGTTTAGGTAAATCCTAACTTCTAGGTTTAGATTTACACTAAATTCTGCCGTGACTTAGCACAAATTAATGATAACTATATAACCAGTGGCGTCATAGTGGTGTAAAAAAACCCCACACAGCCGACATTAAAAAATCTAGTAATAATTGTAGGAGAATTTTGCGTGGGGCTGGGATGAAAAATACTGATTTCGTGGCAAAACTTGGATTTATTTAATTAAATCGATAAACAAAACTTTACACGTCCTAACGTCATTCAATCATCTTCCATTTTCCCTTTCAGATATCTCTTTCAATCCTTAAGCATCCATTCATCCTTCCAGTCACCCGTCCTTTTTCTTCACACTTATGTTCCTAACCACACAAAAAATCCTACATAATTATAATAAATAATAAAGTAATCAAATATTTTCGTATTTATATCATACCTAACCTATTATAAATTTTTAATAAATTAAACTATAACAGACTCGCGGGATTTCATTACAAAAAACGTCGAAAATATCTTGGGTTATGACCCTAACAGCGGTGGGATAAAAGCCACTTTACGAGCAACTGTGATGAAAAATAAGTTTTCTGATTCTTGTATTTATTCTTACAACAAACAATCAATTCAATTTCAACTAGAGTATTTGGATAGCAACTGTGGGAACTTATTTTTCATCACAGTTGCTCGTCGATTGGCTCTTATCATACTGCTTTTAGAATAATAATCCAAGAAATTTCCAACGTGTGCTTTTTACTTTACATTACACCACTAGTGGTTTATGATGATAACACGATTCAGTAAAGTTTGTGTCTCGCTTCAAGTAATACCTATACAAAAGAAGAATTTTTAATATACCCGGCTTATACAGATTCAGTATTACTAACAGGCACAGATTAGAGAGAAAAAAAAATACCCCTAGACCTGCCCCCCTATTACGAACGAGCTAGAAGCGTTGCTGATGAGCGTCTGCCGCTCAACTGCTGTCAATTTTCATACAATTTTGACAGCAGTTGAGCGGCAGACGCGCGGCAGCAGCGCTGCTAACTCCTTCGTAATAGGGGGGCAGCACCCCTATTCTAAATCCATTGAAAACGTTTTGATTCAAAACTTACACTATCCGTCTCTTTCATCTACATTTAGAATGAAAGAGGTGGAGAATGTAGATTTCGTTTCATTTTGATCCGTTCAGAATAGGGGTGTTAGAATATTTTCGTAACTGGTATTACCACAGATTAGAGAAAAACAAAAATCTGACTGGTACCTCCTTAGTAAACATTTAATTTTATGAATTATTCACAGTAAGTTATGTTCTGAATACATTGTTATTCGCTTTATTATATTTCTTCTACATATTTCTAAATTTATTATGGCTGCATCGATATTTTTCGCACCACTAAAACAAATCTTTTTTTCTCTAATCGGTGATTCCCTCACCACTTATAACCCTTAGTTACTACTAGGTATTATATAATACCCTTTGGTTACTACTATGTTTACTAGGTAATTACGGCGCGTGAGAATAAGAAACTACACGTTTTTTAGCAATAAAATACACCCCCCCCTTTCTCACCTCTCTAACCAGCCGCCATCTTGTTTTTTTTTCACTTGCACGGCATCCTTTCAAACCTATGCTAATGTGTAGAGGACATTCATGCAATTAGTACCACAGTATTTGGATAGTACTTCTTTTCTAATTTTGATATTCGTCTATTAAACGCCTAATTTAATTTCAGGGACAAACAGGAAAAAATTATTCCTGTCTGTCCCCGTAATTAAATTCGGGGACAGACAGGAATTATTTTTTCTTGTTTGTCCCCGAATTTGCATTCGGGGACAATTCGGGGACAAACAGGAATTATTTCTCATTCGTATTCTTGTCTGTCCCCTCTCGGGGACAAAACGAGGGGACAAACAGGAACAACCCATAAATACTTGAGCATAGTTCTGTTCGGTCCTAAG
The DNA here is from genome assembly GCA_963580505.1 of Ennomos erosarius. Taxonomy (NCBI): domain Eukaryota; kingdom Metazoa; phylum Arthropoda; class Insecta; order Lepidoptera; family Geometridae; genus Ennomos; species Ennomos erosarius. The sequence goes on from OY756987.1 coordinate 10,876,069, forward strand.
TCTTGTCTTGATAAGGTACGAGCAACGAGCTATAGAGAGAGCTATGCTCGGTGTTTCTCTACGCTGCTTGTATAATTTCCGAAATGAGGACAATTCAATTTACATCCAAAAATTCATCATCATCATCATCATCAGCCCGTAGACGTCCACTGCTGAACATAGGCCTCCCCCAGAGAGTGCCACTTTAAGCGGCTGCTCGCCTCCTGCATCCATCTGCTATCCGCAGTTTTTATCAGGTCGTCGGTACACCTAGTGGGGGACTGCCTACGCTGCGCCTTCTGGTTTGTGGTCACCACACGAGAACCTTTCTTCTCCATAGTTTGTCAGTTCTGCGAGCGAAGTGGCCTGCCCATTGCCATTTCCTCCATCCTCCATCCTAAGGGCTATATCGGTCACTTTAGTCCTTCTACGAATTTCCTCGTTACGGATCTTATCTCGCAGGGAAACACCGAGCATAGCTCTCTCCATAGCTCTAAAAATTATCAAGTCGATTTAGCAATGGGCAGGCCACATAGCTCGCAGAACTGACATCTGATTGGGAACAAAAGGAGGCGACCACGAACCAGAAGACGCAACGCCAGCCACCTATTTGGACGATAACCTGGTGAGAACCACGGAGAGCCATTGGATGCAAGAGGCAAGTAGCCGGTCAAAGTACTCTCTGGGGGGGAGGTCTATGTTCTACAGCGGACGCCTTCCAACGGATGATGACGGTGATGATAAATTTGTCATCATCATAAAAACTACATAATACGGTAGGTATGTCAGGGTATTAGTGTACAATCGTACCGTAACCGCTGTGTTGTTTTCACGTCACAACAGCTAAACGGTTTTGAATAAAATGGGGAATGCAGGTAGTTAATATGCTGATTGAACACATTTACTTATCTTCTACTTCTACTTTATTATAATATGCAAGTGAAACTGCAGAGTATATTCTACTCAGATTTTTTTTTTCAATCCCTTTTTAAATTTATTAAATCTTTAATTCTATGTCCCGTAACTTAAAGAGATTGGTTTGAATAGATGCTCATCATTCCGGTAATGCCATTACGGGAACAATGGAGTCAGGGCTATCGGAAAACGCTACCTGAAACCGGATTTACGTCTTAAGATTTCGTACACACCTACTGGATCCCTTTAAACACAAAGGTGGGTTCAGAAGGACACTTTCATAAAAAAAAACAGAACTGCTTTTGATTTTTTCCACAGAAATTGGTAAATAATAAAAAAGAATGTAGAGCATTCTTCTCTACATTCTTCTCTACATTCTTCTCTACATTCTTCTCTAAATTCTTCTCAACATTCTTCTCTACATTCTTCTCTACATTGTTCTCTACATTTCTTCTCTATATTCTTCTCTACATTATTAACTTTATTCGTTCCCTCATTCTTCTTTACATTTTTTATTTCCTTCCAGATAAGTTAGGAAATGGATGAGATAGGAAGAGGGCAAATCTGGTAGTGAACTTTTTAGGAATTGGTGACGTCTGAATTCGTCAAATTAGGATGAAGATAATTTTAGGGAAGAAAGTAGATTGCTTGTGTGGTTTTAGAAATTGACGAGTTAGGATCAAGACAAATTAGAAAAATTACCACCGGAGGGTTTCATTTTTTTTCTTTCTTCTTTTTCTAGACGCATGCTTTATTGACACTTGTTTTATGTGTAGCCAGTAGCAGTCTCTAGCGATCCCACAGATACCCTCCGCTACTATGGTAGTGTCTCCTCTCTCCTCTCGCGTCCTCTCTGTTAATAGAGCACAAGCTGAAGAGTGACCACTATGTCACATAATGTACAGAGTGATAGAAACAATGCTCTACGAAGCCGACATTAACTTATTACATGATTATTTCCGTCTTTATTGGTTGCCGTCACGTCGATCGCGTCACAAACCGCGCTATAATATTGTTGTTATATTGTGTGTTTGACTGTTTGTATACTATTTAATTGCTTATACGAAACTGAAAGTATAACCACAGATTACTAAATATGTTTGAATACTCAAACTATTATGAAGCCTTTTCACAATTGAAGCGTCTCTAATTTAATGAATTATTCATGACATATTTTGATTGTGGCAGAATTCACGTTAATTTATAATTCCCAAAGGCCTTCAAAACATTTTTAGATGTCAAAACAGAAACTGTTTAACATTTAGTAATCCGTTGTTTATTAATCGGGATAATGCTGTTGATGTATGCCGAACTTTACTAGAGCAAGTTAAAAATTGCAGTTAAGTCTTCACAAGATCAACCGTGGTCAATTTCGATTTGATACCCCAAAATGATTTCTTGCTATTCGTTATTCAAATTAAATTCCTAGTTGATCCTTCAATAATTTTTTTCCAGTTGGGACTAACGTGGAAAACGTTATTTTTTGAATTATAAGGATGCTAAAAAATGCAGATTACGAAAATGACATAATTCAGTTCACCACTTTAATAATTATTAAACAGACAGAAGGAGTAGCTTTAGTGTTTTTAAGGTTGAAGTACCAGGAGATCAGAAATACCAAAGAGGTCACGCTAATTCCTCGATTAAGTTGTTCATCTCTACGCTACTAAACGGCCGTTTTGATATTCGAAAGAAAAGTATATACCCTACTCAGATGAACTACCTGTGATACCCTACAAATATCAAGCTAAGAGTACTTTACCCGCTATACCTACCCACTGTTTTATCTCGAAATTCACTTTTATTTACTATTAGCTTATGCTTTATAATAACTTACAAGTTCAGACAGCTTTCACGATTTCAGGTGATATTCGCGGTTCGTCGAAATTGATAACATTTTGCTGTCTAGCTTGGAAGTAAAATCAAGTTATATTTTAATGCAAATTAGGACTTAACGCTAACAGCTTGCGAATCTCGTTATATTTTAATAGCATTTCAGAAGGTGCTTCATGAAAATTACATTAGTCGTGATTGCTAGATTAAGAGTCGGAATAGTATTGTAGCCCATTTCAATGATAATGGTCTTTTATTCCTTGCTATTTAAAGTACAAATTTACCTCCCATTTTGGATGAATAGAATCAGGATAGGTACGTCATTTCAGTTATAAACTGAATTTACCTAAAGGATGACGCTGTTTTGTTCGGATGTTTTTCCTTTTTATATGCTGCATAATGCTTCGAGAAAGAACATTAGTAGGAAATCATCAATCATCAATCAATCAATTAATCAATCATCAATCAATCAATCAATTAATCAATCATCAATCAATCAATTAATCAATCATCAATACATTATAATAAAACTGTAACTATGCTAAATCTGTACTTACATTGAATAATTTTGGAAAATATTGACTGCGTTGCGCTTCTTTATCGATATAGAAATAGAAACATTTTCTTTTGAATTTTTTGTCTGTCTGTCTGTCTCTTTGAATATGCATCACGCTGGAACCACTGAAGGGATCTGGCTGAAATTGTGTATTGTGTATAGCTGACTATGCAGAATAACATTTAGGATACTTTTTGTTTTATAAAATGGCCAAGTGCGGGTTGCTCATGCAAAAATGATGTCATTTTTCTTCAAGATTATTTTTGTTCAAATATTTTTATTTCACGTTAATTTTAATAAAAAAAAAAAAACATTAAAAATTATACACACCCATCAAAGGGAAGATAGAAGAGAAAGGTGAAGGAAGACGAAGGAAGGCAGGCTGCACCTGCCATCCTTCTATTGCCGTCCCATCCATTCATCCTTTTCCCCTATTTTTTTACCTTTCCCTTCTCTCTTTTCCATAAACAGGGTTAGGACTTAAAACTAATTAACCCGTGCGAAGCCGGGGCGGGTCAGCTAGTTAGTAATAAGTATCTACTCAAACCATTACGATCTCCTACTTGTCAGATCAACTACGATGCTACACGTTGCGCACAAACAGAATATTATCGAAATGGTAATAGTATACTTAGTTATATACTTGTAGAGAAACAACTTGAAGAAAGTCCATTTTTCGTAAGTTAACTAAAATCCACTACAGCGCTTTACGAGATAAAACGATTTAACCAAACAATCAAAACTCGCAGCGCGCTACATGCTTATAAGATTTTATTAATTCTTCCAACATGACTCTTATGCCGCGCCGTGAAGCCATTATAAATCGACAAAAGATATTTTATTTACAAACGTATACGATAAACTAGGGTCTAGCTATATCTAGCCCAGATAATATAATACCTACTGAACAGATGCCTCATCCCATACAACGGAATAACGCGGGCTATTTTACGAAATATTTTATTTCTGCATAACGCAAGATTATCAAGTGACATTTATTGCGTGTTGGCGAAGTATTGGCCCAAATAAATACACTAAGCTCTTCGTTCTCTATATTCGATTAAAGTTACGATTACCTTAGCCAGTGAGTAATACTGATCGGGACGTAAAGGCGGCGAGTAGTTCTTCCCAGTTTCACGAACGAAAACAGAGTTTCGATCAGCTACTCAGTGGGTAAAAATTTAGGGTGATCTGTAGCAACGTCAACTGTTCATTTCGTTCGTTCAATAGTCACCCTGACTGCTGTCAGTGACGCCATTTTGGGTTTGCTTTTTTGAGATTTTTATGTGCCAGCTACATGCTGCGGTGCGGTAGGTGCCCTTCAAAGAGTATTTATTCCCTACCTAAAAACAGTAAGTAGGTAAGGATTTACCTTTACAAAATAGGGTATCAACTAATTAAATTAATGTAATGAGGAATCTAATACGAATTTACATACCTATAGGTACCTGAAATATGGTTTTATCTTGACGCAATAATAAAAATTAAAACAACACAAAATAAAAATATCATAATATTATATAAGTATTAGTAGTAGTAGTGTAAACATATTATAATTGAACAAAATCTTTTTTAGTAGTCATCATCATCATCAGCCTGAAGACGTCTACTGCTGAACATAGGCCTCCTCCAAAGAGCACCACTTTGTGCGGCTGCTGGCTTCCAGTATCCATCGGCTTCCCACGGCTCTGAGCGGACTGTTTTAGTAATTAAATACAATGATTTTTATATTCGTCGTCGTCGTCGTTTTAGAATCGTCGATGTTTTTATAGCAGTAGCGTAATCAACAGGGTTGGTAGTCTTCAGTTCCGTTGATCTCAGTATTTGTGGCATGCAAACTATAATAATAAATTACAAACACATGCGAGCTTGCAACAAGTTTTGCTATAGCCGTCGGTTAACCGTACTAATCGGCAGCTGATGTGTCCTGTAAGTAGCAGCCTGGTTTACGGGTCGGCTAGCGCTACTCGGACATTCTGAAATTCGTTACTGCAGTTACAAGTGACATTACGTGGTGGCTAGCCAACTCGGAATTTTACTCGAATATAGAGAACGAAGGCCTAACTCTCTTGACACGATTACTAAATTTTTTTCAAGTTAGGGCTATTTTCGGTTGTGATGGGACTCCATGATCATAGGTACCTACCTAAGTGCGAACTTAACTTTAGTACACAACCGGCATCAGCCTTAGAATACCATTTCGTTGTAAGCCGCATAAGTTAAATTAATTAATTTAAATTAAATTAATTTAACCTTCCTTAAATACAGAAAGTTAATTCATATCCGTCCAATGCGCGCGTTATTTAGTTTTGAACTATGAATATGAATAAACCCGCAGTAAGTTTGGAGAGTGTGGAGTTCGTTTGCCAATTCTCTAAACCACTATACCTACCTTTGTTTGTGCAAAACTTGCTGTTCATTACGGATAAGTACCTAATACCTATACCTATTTGTGAGAGTACCTCGTTAGGTTTTATAATATGACATATTTGTAAACAGATTAATTTTTTTAAACTAAACTCAAACTAAACTAGCTATATTCGTACTACAAAGAACATAAATGGACTGTATAATAGCCGCGATGGCCTATAGACATATAGACAGTCCAAATGCTCCAGCCCACTGCCAGTAGGTAGCGTACCAAACATGCTGGCAGCATTGCCTCGTTGAATTGCAATGCTGATGTAGCTAGTTTAGTTTAGTTTTTATTATTGTAATAAAGGCTGGAGTAATAAAGGCATATTACCCGTTAAAAAAAATTAAATTATTTTTGGTATATATATAAAATTTTTTGGTATTTATCATTAGTGTGAGTTTTATAGATTATTATAATAAATCCAAGTAAAGAGGAATCCCAGTTGTTGAAAAACACTTACAACAAACTTTTATTATGTTAGGGTTAAAAATTGCGGGATCTAAATCCTCCAAAATCAGGAGACACCACCACGTTCACAACAATTACAAAGGGAGGGACGGTGCTTGAGATCGGCGGGTGGCATGTGAAAGGAGCGGAAAATTGGCCCGCGAGGTGCTCAAGTGTGGAATCAAAATTTTGCGAGACGCTTTCTGCGGTGTCCTATCAATGCACGTATGTAGTGATACTACTCTGTCATAATAAAATTGCAGTAAAGGGAATCACGGCCCAAAGGGCGACTCGAGATTAAATTCACAAAATGATTTTTTTAAGAACGAAATCGCGACATTTGCATTGAATCATAGATTCACAACTATAAGAAGGCTATAACGTCTGTGTACTCATTTGGCAAATAGTCGAGCACGTCAAAAGAAGTACTTAAAACGATCATAAAAGTCTACAAAAACCATTAGGTATGCATGTCGTAGTGATAAATAATAAACGATCTCTTTCATTAAAATCGACGTCGACATTATAGTTTGATTTTTATTCAAGAAGTCTTTTTTATGAATTTGGAATACCTAAATATAGAATCGTATTGGAATCACGGCGAAGAATGGTGCTTTACATAATTTTGGTTTTCTCGGATGCTGCCCTGGTACTCCGTAACATTAATATCTACATTATGAAATTGCAGGGGTTTTTGTTGCTTCCCAAAATAATAATTATCAGTTTTTTATACGGCTGTCTTGTTGTCTCGAGTTTTCTGATGCATTGCAAATGTAATACCTTAAACACATTTCGGCTTCCTTAGGCAATAAATTGATGACTACGGAGTTGTTAGTTCAACAGATAGTTAATTGTCCGAAACTAATTAATTATTGTTACGTTCAGGAAAATCAGGAACACGGAATATCGGCAAGTGGGGTCCAGCTACTGGCAACTTAAGGCAAGAAAGTTTTTTTTATTATTATTACAAACTTTAATACTTCATCGGCGACTTTGTTTTTTTATTCCTTATTTATTTATTTGTTAGGTTGTTTGTTTGTACGGTAGGCAAATCATCATCATCAGCCCGTAGATGCCCACTACTGAACATAGGCCTCCTCAGAGAGCACCATTTTGAGCGGCTGCTCGCCTCCTGCATCCATTGGGTCCCCCCGGTTTTCACCAGGTCGTCGGTCCACCTAGTGGGGGGTCTGCGTACGCTGCGCCTTCCGGTTCTTGGTCGCCACTCGAGAACCTTTCTTCCCCATCGGTTGTCAGTTCTGCGAGCGATGTGGCCTGCCATTTCAAATTGCTATTGCACATTTGCTAACTTTAAGGGCTATGTCACTTTAGTCCTTCTGCGGATTTGCAATATTTATGTGCGTGGTAGGCACATAAATATTGAAAATTATTTTACGACGACTTCCGCCGGTCTGATTGAGCTGAGATTTGGCATGGAGTTGTATATGTAGTGTAACTATTTTGAATGGCTTTAGCAGAAGCAGGGTCAAGGTCATGAACTATAAGTATAGACACAATTAAAACTCAGAGTGGGTACATTTGAGTGGGAGAGGGAGATGTCACGCTAAACTTTGTAGGATATTTTCCGCCTCATACCTATACCCACTTAGAAGTATACAAAAAGGAAACAAAGAAAAACAAATAAGAAAACGAATCCCTTCCTGCAATGAACGACTGATATTATCATATCCAAGAAAATACGAGCCTAGTTTCTTAGAAGAATCCGTGAGAGGCCGTAAATTATCTTCGTATTCAAACAAATTACCAGCGATTTGTATATAAGGGCATGGTAGATTGTCACTCTTTGCAAAAGTATAAAAACTTTGTTGGTCGTATTATATCCCTTTGTGGTATAAAATTTCACGTTTCTATATCAATAAAATAAAGATAAGTAGGTACATAAAAATCACAAATTTGTATAGGTAGGTACTCAATCTCCAAAATTATATGTACCTAGGTTGGAGGACGCAGCCCCCCCCTAGGTGGACCGTCGATCTGGTTTGAACTGCGGGGTGCCGAGATGCAGAAAGCAGGTAGCCGCTAAGTGACGCTATGTGGGGGAGGCCTATGTTCAGCAGGAGACTGGCTGATGATGATGATGATGATGATGATATTTTATACGATGTATTCAAGAAGAAGTATTTTAGTATTATTATTCCAGTTTATCCATTGATTTCATATTCATTCATATTCTATTTGAGTGTCATAAGATTTTGTATAGTGATATTGAAGTGTGTAATGTGTAAAGTATTTGCATTAAATTATCGAGAATAATTTCACAGAGCGGAATTTTTAAACGGTTTCTCGTCTGTGCCCTCTAGTTATATCTTTATAATGGCTCTGTCTTTGTGTGAGAGCATTGAACCTTGAACATTGAACCAAGTGACAAAAATGAACAACTGAGAATTATATACTGATGAAATTATATAAGCCAATAAATAATCCTCCATTTTTGTTGTCCCCATCTATCATCATTGAAGCGTTTATCATGTTTACTATTTATTGTGTAGAATCATCCATAACTTAGTGCAGGTCAAAGTTAATGGCGGCTGTGAAGTCGGCGCGCAGTGCTATGCGCAGTTAAGCGGTGAGCGGAGCAGGCGGGAGGCTATCAGCGCACTTCACAGCCGCTATTTTGTTTGTATTGCACTCTACGACTTTGAAAATAACACTTATGTTACTGTCAAGTTTTAGTTTAGTATCATTTTTTTTTTTTTTTGCTATTTTGTGTTACTATCATCAGCTGGAAGACGTTTACTGCTGAACAGGTCTCCCCCATAGAGCGCCACTGTAGCCAGCTACCTCGCCTCTACATCAAACGGCTTCCCACGGTTTTGACCATAGATCGTCGGTCACCTAGTGGAAGGCCGGCCTACGCTACGTCTTCCGGTTAGTGGTCACCACTCGAGAACCTTTCATCTCGAGCATTTGTGTGATATAAGTGTTATAGCTAATGTTCATAGTGAGTTATGTCATCATAATCATCATCATCATCATCATCATCATCATCAACAGCCTGAAGACATCCACTGCTGAACATAAGCCTCCCCCAGAGAGCGCCACCTTGAGCGATAAATTTTATAATTATTATCTGTGTTACAGGATCGTGCCGAGTCAAGAACGTTCCAGTTCTTAATCTTCGATTTATTTTAATGTCATTTCTTCAGAGGGCTTCACTTATTTCTTCAATGGAAGTATGCTAACAAAGTTTTCTTTTAATCAAAAAAAAAGTTCGACAATATTTGCACGCCAAAATTGCTTTCAGCAGTTATGTATGAGCAAATGTAATTTGAGAGCAGAAATATAATAAAAGTATATACGGTCTGAACTTTCTTCAAAGAAATGTTTCTTACAAAACTACATAATTCCCAACACCTTTAAGTAGTAACAGATATTATGGTGCTACTGCTGGGTCGTAAAACGTGCCTATTTCATTTGGAAATAAAAAATGAACGTTTTTAGGTCTTTTAATATTAAAAAGATGATGCCAGCGATTAGTTCCTTTTCCACTCTATATTTATAGACATATTTTTGTGTACACATATTTTTGGTAATTTCACAGAGCTATGAAACAAATGACACTTCGTAGAGGGGAACCGTTTTTTTTGGCTCTGTGGGTAATCTAAATTATTAACTGTACAATTTGCGAATCAGCTTTTGTTGCACTCATAGCAGATTATGCGTAATAATAATAAGCCATTTAAGTCAAAACTTTTACCTGATACTGTACTAGTCCGGACATTTATAGAACAGGATAGGTTAAACTGGTTGTCACAACTTTTCACTTCAATTGCGAGGAAATGAAGCAGCTGCTTTTGTAAGTAAATACATTCTATCTCTTTCCTATTAATAAATAATAACGTAATATTGTCGGTTTGTTTGTTTGTCTAACTTTCACTTAAAAATGGCTGAATTAATTTAGCTGAAAATTTGCAAGGAAAAGGGTAAATTGCGAGTAAAACCACGGGATAGTCTAGTTTATAAGTAATCCAGCCTAGTAAATGTTGTGTAAACGATTAATTAACCGCGACTGCATCGGACACTGTAAGCTTATTTAACTTTCACCCGTATAATGATTTATTGCTTAAGAATAAGCCAATCATCCTGCCTGTATTATGAGTCTTTACAGGCAGAATTCACTTATGTGTAAAAGTAATACTTGAATGAAACTTCATACACCGGCTTGCTTATACCAAGCCCAACTATTATCTTTTTCATACCGTAAAGTGAATATTTTCTTTTAAACCCATACTATATTTTGACAGAGGTTCGTTCCTTCGTCAAATCGCAAGTTTGTTTGTGAAATTTTTTCTTTGAGGTGTCAACATCTTATTTCAAAAATAGACAAAACTTGTATAGGTAAGTTATCATTTCGATTTGCCTATAATTTTGTCAAGTAATTCAATAGGGTTGAAGAAACCGAAATGATTATACAAAATTAATTACGTTGCCATAGTCCAGTATTCCGGATTAGACCACGCCGCCGGCTATCGGCTAACTATCTGACGTAAGTATTTCTATATCTGATTCAAACTGAATTAAAAATAAAATGTCATTAAATTTTTAACTGTGACCTACGCCCTACCCTTTCCCACAGCCATTGCAGGTAAATTATACTAAGTAGCACGTTTAGCAAATTAAACATATTAACTTTGCTCTGTCTTCAAAAGGAATTCAAGAAAAAATTGCCGGTCTGAACTCGAATAACGCCTCATTCACACAGTTTGTATTATATAACAGTCCATATCAGTCATATCAGTCCACGTTGTGGGGTACTTCCGGTTCATGGTCACCACATGAGAACATTTCGTCTCCATTAGTTTTCTATATTACGAGCGATGTGGTCTGATCATTACTATCTCAACTTGCTAATTATTCTAACAGCTATATCAGTCACACAAAATAACTCTCTCCATAGCTCGCTACGCGACTTTGAGCTTAGGTAGGTACTAATGAGGCCAACAGCCACGTCTCACTCTACCCTTACAATACAATACAATACAACAACTCTTTATTGCACACCAAATTAGGAAAAAAAAAGACAATAACAAAAAATATTACAATTTAGTACAATGGGCGGTCTTATCGCTATACAGCGATCTCTTCCAGACAACCTTGGGATGGATAGGAAAGTAAGAGACTATCGTAGTGGTCGGTGGTGCGGCAATTGACAAGAATTAAATTAAATTAAATTAAATGGTTAGAACAACATAAATAAATATGTTTAAATATATTATAAATATAAAACACTATACTATATATCTTTATATATATAAAAAATATATAATTACATATCATTATAATATATACCTATGAACACAGATATTTACAAATGGAAACATAAAAAGCTGGTGAATACTAAAAGATTAGGGATAACAATAAATAGATGGGTACACTAACCATATTACAAATACGTGAAGTTACTTACTACTTTTTGAACAGTTTGGGTAAATTTGTGACAAATAGTGGTTCTTAACTCAACGTCACGTTAAATCGATCACTCAAACACATCATGTTGACATCGACGTGCGACAGTTATAACGCTATATAAAATTGTAGACGTCTCTTTCTCACGCAGGAATACTTTATAATTAATATAATTGGAACCTTGATGGTTGACTGTCACGAATCATGATGGTTTTGTATTAGTTTGTGGTAAGGGCCCTGGCCTGTGACCGAACAGTATAATAGGCATGATGACTAAAATATATTTTTTGGATTAATTATTTATATTCCTCAAAAGCTAAACATTTGTGAAAACAAAAATTAAATATCTCAAAAAATGACCAAGTTACAAGCATTTCAAAAACCGGATTAGAAAGAGATAGCTCAAACGACCAGTGACGTCTAAGGAAGGTCGTTATAGTACCTCATTACTAAGCTGTGGTAGCTTTTCATACAATCTCTTTGGCATGTGACGTCACGAGTAGATTTTTCATAGTAACTGTGGGGGCGCTCTGTTTTGCGAGAAAGGGACAGGAGATGCCTCCTGTAGAAACTTTAAAAGCTTATAAGGGACGGGCCCGATAGCTTAGTTGGTAGTATCCCTGACTTCTGAACTGAGGGCTGTGGGTTCGATTCTTACCCAGGACAAACATTTGTGTGATGAACATAGATGTTTGTTCTGCGTCTGGGTGTTATATTGTATTCTATGTATGTATTTACAAACAAAAAAAAGTATATAAGTATTGTATCAGTTATCTAGTTCCCATAGTACAAGCTATGCTTAGTTTGGGGCTAGATGGCGCTGTGTGAAATGTCCACACATATTTATTTATTTTTTATTCCGTGATTTATTTACCGATTTTACTTATTTTTTCAATTATTGCATTCATTTTTAATCTTATTTATGAAAGTAATATTTACTTGTTCATTTTTAATAGTAGTCATCATGCCTATTATACTAAGTCACTGTTGCGGGATGTGTTTTTTCACATCTATAATTTTTTAAACTCCAATGTAAGTTTTTCTTTAATTAAATATGCATCGTTTATACAGAACATGACGTTACCCTTTTCCTTCTCTGGCCTTATTTAATTAAAATAAAGTGGCGGTAAATCCCAACCCGTGTCCCAGTACATCTATTAAACTAAACTTTATTATTTAAGTACGTTGTGTCAGAATTTTTCTACACCCTAAAGGCTTCTGACTTGGCTTAACGACTAACGATAACAACTGGGACCGTAAGCTTAACGTACCCGGTAGCGCTCCGTTTTAAATACCACTTTTTGCTATAGCGGTCACGGTAGTCACCCATCATAGTAGTGACCGCTAGTTTATTAAACTAATTTGGATGAAATTTTGCACACAGATTGGTTACGTCAACACAAAATACTTTTGTCCCTGAAAATTAAGAATACCCATATGGAAACATAATATGCCTTGCAGGTGCGGGTGCAGCGATTCTGTGCAATGGGTGCAATAAACAACCATAAATAAAAGGTAGGTACCTATCTACTCAGCAATGCTCGGTGTTTCCCTGCGAGATAAGATCCGAAATGAGGAGATCCGCAGGAGAACTAAAGTGACCGATGTAGCTCTTAGGATTAGCAAGTTGAAATGGCACTGAGCAGGCCACATCGCTCGTAGAACTGACAACCGATGGAGAAGAAAGGTTCTCGAGTGGCGACCACGAACTGGAAGAAGTAGCGTAGGCCGGCCCCCCACTAGGTGGACCGACGACCTGGTGAAAGCCACGGGGAGCCGATGGATGCAGGAGGCGAGCAGCCACTCTAAGTGGCGCTTCCTGGGGGAGGCCTATGTTCAGCAGTAGACGTCTTCAGGCTGTTAATGATGATGATGATGATGATTACCTATCTAACTTACTTACTTACTAAAAAATCACACACAATCGCTCATTTTGATTTCCTATAAAATACCCCTACATATATTCTGCCTGAGCCTCAAACGCGTTATTTTGGGACATAAAGCATATTTCTTCAATCATATTATAGTTTGTGGTATCGTAGATACGCATACTGGAATAAAATTACTCCTATGTAAAGGTCTTTATGGGTAAAAGTCACGAACTCAAATAGAGGCCCATTAGTTGGTTTCTGTTCCATTAGTGGTAACTGGTAATCAACATAGATTCAATATAAAACACAAATGTTCGAAAATATGTAACAACTTTACTTATTTTACATAAATAAATACTAATACCTAGGTATATGACAGGTTCAGTAAACCATGTAAGAGGCAAGCAGCCAAGAGGCGCTTTATGAAGGAGCGTAACTTTTCTAGCTGATGATGATGATGATGATGATGATGATGATGATGATGATGATGATGATGATGGTAACGATGCCCTTATTTTATGTTATAATAATAATAGTTTTTGGTCAGCAAAATTATTTATAACTTCTGCCCAAAATTTACTTTTTCTCAGTTTCTAACGTTTTGAATGTTACAAGTAGCGTTTTTAATTAAATTTATATAGTGTTGTGTAGAAACCAGACGGTGTTAAAACCAGGTCGTGATGAAACCACAATATGTTGAAATCAGGCCGTATAAAAACGGAAACCGAGTCGAAACCAGACGCTGTTATTAAGCCCAACGTGCTCTTAATAATTGTATGCATCGATATGTACATTATTATTATGTACAAAATTTAGGATAACGTTTCTCCGCTTTAGCCGTATCATCAGGTGAAGTATGATTAAATGCTCTACTCTACTATTCAGCGAAATTTTGGCTACATAGTGATTCTGCAACGACAACATTTTGGACACACAGACGTTTTACAACCCAGACGATTTGACCATAACCCTATTATCCTCCACTGCTGAGAATTACCAATTGAGCCATCGGTATTACCCACTGCTCAACTTGATGCAGTTGAGGAATTTGGTTGAGCAGTGGGGAAGGAACACAATTTTATAACAGGATGACCCAACTTAGTTGAGCAAAATACAGTTGAGCTATAGGGCATAAAATGGTCGGTAATACAAACTATGTCCTACTGCTCAACTGCTCAACTGGTTGAGCAATTTAGTTGAGCAGTGGGGAAGTACTGGAAAATAATCTTAATATAATAAGCAGCTATAACGCGAAACCCACACAAACAAGCCAGACACCATTTCGGTTTTTAAGGATAATGTAACTCACAAACTTTTTATCACAGTAATATCATTTTTATCATTTTGTTTAAAAGTTTCCACCATAGTCACTTAAAAACGTAATTTCAAGTTTTGAGGTAAAAATATCTTAATAACTTTTGTGGAAACTTTTGTTCAACGACATTCTGTTTTCTTCCTTTATCTTACTTACATTTTGGTCACAATGACCTGGAGGCTTACCACAAACTGATACAAAACCATCATGTTTCATGGCTAGGTTACAATAATATTGTTCGAATTCGTACCATGAACTTATAAAGTATTCCTGCGTGTGAACGAGACGTCTACATTTTTATATGGCATTATCACTGTCGCACGTCAGGGTCAACATGATGTAAAGGTATGACATGACAGTTGTATTTGAGTGAAAGATTTAACGTGACGTCATTAAAACTGCTCTGGCTCTGCAACATTACAGAATTCTTACTTTTATGTCATTTGTCAATGTATGATTGAAGTAATAATGCTATAAGAGGTTGTAGTTGGCGCTTTTAAAAAGCTTCCGGCTTAAAAATAGGACAACTGCACCTGCCCATTTTTCCTATGGGTTCTGTAAGAGTAGGATAAGAGAATGTCCAGAGAATGGGCGGCATCAGCAACTTCCTAGGCCTGCGTTATAATCCACTGCTTTTAACAAGACGCCTGCCAAGCGCGGTGTTAATAGCAACACAGGCCTCCTCCATTGGGGGACCCCAATGATAATAAATTCAATTGATAGCTCGTGAACATAATTTCTCCTACAAACACGACTCACTTGCGCGGGCAGGGGGCGAATTAGCAAAAACGAAATTACAAAAACAGAGCAGGATGGAACAAAAGACAGATTGGGGGTCTCCTTTCCTCTCATAGGGTTACCAGTTGAAATACACCACTAATTTTCGTATGAGGGGAAGTTGTACCATTGGTCAACCAGATTTGGAGATTTGGATTCAACTCAATGGAGGAGGCTTAATTATGTTCACCAGTGGGTGGAAAAAGGCTCGTGATGTGAACTTACAGTCTGCACCCTATACTTGACATTAAATTTTGGAATACCATAAATAATTCATAAATAATGATTTAACCGTGATGATGCCATTATAACCAACTTCAACATTAAGAATAATAAATAATAATAAAATATGTGTGGACATTTCACACAGCGCCATCTAGCCCCAAAATAAGCAAAGCTTGTAGTATGGGAACCAGATAACTGATGCAATACTTATATACTTTTATGTTAGTAAATACATACATAGAATACCATATAACACCCAGACGCAGAACAAACATCTATGTTCATCACACGAATGTTTTCTTGGGTAGGAATCGAACCCACAGCCCTCAGTTCATACTACCAACTGAACTATCGTGCCCGTCGATAAATGTTGAAGTTAAATAATTTAACTAAAATCATAGGAAACATCCAAAACGACGACCTCTTCAAACAACTCCCTGTCCAAATAATATTCTCAAACAAACAGTTAAAATTCAATTCACTTGGTGGCATTATGCCAGAGTTTAAAATCTACCTACAGAGTTACATTCATGCAATCATACTCGGCCATTTTGGCTCTCCTGCACCTTGCAAAATTGATAGCAGAAAAATTTCTCTAAAATTTCGTCTCGTAACTAGAGGCTCTAATAAAACTTGTTGCAAAGCTTTTAGCACTACCTTTTATTAAAGTTTATCAAAGATAAAGTTTTAAAAGGTTTAATGATAAAATAATAACTAGTTAAGTTTGTTTGTCGTTTTAAGTAAATAACTACATATAGTCTGATTTTTATGAGTCCGCCTACATTAAAGTTTGCTCCCAAATTTGCAACAAGTTGTCGGAGACAGGGATAAATACAGGGATACTCTATTATGACGTCTACGGCAAAGTATTTGGGTATACGGGGATATAATAATAGGTACGAACAACATGGTGCAGATGGGGAAAATAAGATTGCAAGGGGGATTGTAACATTATAATTTTTTTTTTATGTAAAGAGTGACAAACAAGCGGGCGGCCCACCTGATGGTAAGTCGTTACCGCCGCCTATGGACATCTGCAACACCAAGGGCATTTTTTCATGAAGCTCCCCATACTGTAGTTATGCGGAATAACCTCAGGTAGAAGATCATTCCACATCTTGCAAGTTCGTGGAAGAAACGAGCGCAAGAATCGCGTCGTATGAGATTTCTACGTACGTAGAACGTGTCTACAATATTAAAGTGACCGATGTAGCTCTTAGGATTAGCAAGTTGAAATGGCAATGGGCAGGCCACATTGCTCGTAGAACTGACAACCGATGGGGAAGAAAGGTTCACGAACTGGAAGACGCAGCGTAGGCCGGCCCCCAACTAGGTGGACCGACGACCTGGTGAAAGCCGCGGGGAGCCGATGGATGCAGGAGGCGAGCAGCCGCTCTGAGTGGCGCTCCCGGGGGGAGGCCTATGTTCAGCAGTGGACGTCTTCAGGCTGTTAATGATGATGATGATGACAATATGTGGATGCGCTTCTTCACGCTGCCGAGAAATTCGATAATAAAATCGAGAGAGAAGGCGGAATGAGGTTAAATATTTCTTCAGAGCATTCTCCATGATAGTAACGTTAGAAGAGACTCAGAGAACCGATATCTCGTCGTAATATACAATTATTAAAATTTTGAACGTTGTAACACAGAATGGGCGTTCTGGCTTAACTGAATACTTAAGTGTTTACCGTGACTTTCATGAGACTATAAGACTAGATTTCAATATTTGTACGTTATTAAACCTGTATTAAATAACTGATAAATTTATTATTATAATGTTAAACCTGGATTAAATACCCGATAAACTTATTATTTTAATGATTACGAAGTTTTAAAATATTTTCTTTCTTCAATTAAGTTGGTCAAGCTTTTTCCACGTACCGTTCCTGCCTCTCCGAGTTTGTTTTTCCCATTTACTGAGACACTAAACCTTTGTCAAGTCTCTTTTGAGCACGCTCGTGTTTGTCCCTTATTTTTTGTTACTTAAGAATTAATGAAGCTTATCTTGTTACGGGACACAGGCTCAAAAGACTCAAAAGATTTTCGTATGTGACATAAACACAGTCTTATAACATGATTTATTATTTTATTAGTGCAGTCATTGCCATATATTCCTACCGTAAGATTAAGACCACTCTATCTCTTTCTATTTTTGCCATAAAGAGTGGCTGTGAATATTCAGTAAAATGGGCAGCAACATCTTTTATTAGGTCTGCATTATCATATATTGCGATTACCAAGACGCCACAATCGTGTTGCTTATTTCAAAGCCCCTAATATTGGAGGTCTATGTTGAACAGTGAACATCTTCCGGCTGAAACAGAAGAAGTCGTTGTAGGCAATAAAAGTAATAATGTCGTAAGTCTGACTTACGTGGGTTTATTGAAGAGTCATCGGGAAAATCAAAAAATAACCGTATCCACGCTCTAACACGAACCAAAAATGATTGGGGGATCAACCAGGAATTTCAATTGAAAAATGAATAGCACGGTATCATTTTGAGGTCAAACCGGAATAGTTCACACTCACGACACTCGCACCTACGTATTTTAATTGATGATCTATTGTCTTATAAAAAGAAAATATTCAGCAGACTAAAATAAATTTCATCATGTAGGTTCACTCGAGAAATGAAAAGTTGCTGTATACCCACAGATTAAAGGACCTGTGGTAATACCTAAGAAACTAAACTTTATTAATAAGGAACCAAAACAACTTCATGTAGTGATACCGAAACTTTACGCCTCAAAACAAAACTGTTAATATTTTACCGCCAATAAAAAAGTTTTAATTAAACAGCTCTATAACCACTAAAGCAATATTTCTTAATAACCGGAGCTATAACGTGGCACACGCTGGCAGGGTGTAAAAATTAAAAAAGTGGTACAAGGAATAGTTACGACCACTAGCATTAGTTAGAATTAACTTTTATGGCCTAAGTTGTATTTTATGGGTTGAAAGGTAACGTGTAGTATGTTACCCACTGGCCGGAATCATAATTCGTAACGAAAAAGCCCTACGCCTCTTATACCTACCTATTGTTTCTTGTCTGTCCAGATAAACGAAAAAAACAGTATGTATTAAAAGGCAGGCAGGTATATTTATTTTCTTTTTATTTTAATTTCTACGGCTCGTTTCTAAGGAATTCCGGTCTATTTATAGGTACTAGTATTCGTAGAGTCTATACTAAATTAAATAGTTAAAAGAAATACAACTATTAAGAGTTGAGTCCGAGTTTTAAGGGCTGCTTGATTGTAATAAAGATTTGGATAACACGTGAAATACTGGTACGTTTTTAATAGTACTTACTTGATTAGAATAATTTTTGAGTTCCCGATATTTCGGCACAGTTACATGCACTATGTTCACGGATAGACGGAAGATGCGGGTGGATGATAAACTTTTAAAAAGTAGTACTATTAAAACCGCAGTGAAAAACCACGAAAGTTTAAAAAAGTAACTCTCCCCCGTATTCTAAAACATTTCACCAAAAATCCTTCACTTGACTTCTACTTAACTTTGAGGGTAACTCAAAATACATCGTGTCGTACCTTGAGTTAACAGTTGCTTCGCTTCTCTCGTTTAAGAAAAATTGACGCATAAGTGTCAAGTTGATTATATATTGTCAACTAAAAATACCAAAACACAAAAATGAGGTTAATTCGAGGTTGAGCCGAGTGGAGTAAACTCGTGGTAACGACTTAGAATATGGGGGTCTGTATACCTCAATGTAATACTTTCTGCCCTCCTGAGATAGCGTTTTGACATACAGGCAAACATACAGACAAAGTTTTTTTAATCTGGTGCACGAAAATCTTAACTTAAATAACGACAGATTTTGCTACTAAAATTAATTGTAAATTTTTTAAGCCTTGTGATATTTTTAAGAGGAAAGATTAATCTGTGTTACATTTTAAACTCTGAACGCTGCGTCAGCAACGAAGAGTGATTGGGAGATAAAATGCTCAACGGCGGGGGCTTGAGTTTAACGTCGCCCTTGAGGTTATCGCGAGTGGTATCGTCAAACTGCTGATTCTCTCACCTGCATGTATGTATACCTACTCGGTCTCGGAGAAAGAATTAATGACCTAAGATCCGGAGCGATTGGGATCTAGTTATCGTAGTTTGTCTATGAGAATGCTATTGCGAGCTTGTCATCCATGAACCACGAACTTACTTATAAGTATACTTACATGTTCCTTATGTTACTTGCTCGTTGCACGTGCCTAATGAAGCTTGGAATGACTAAGATAGTATTTGAATGTTTTAAGGACTGCTTCAGATTAACGCACTCCTTTGTTATTAACATTGAAAAAAATTAAATCATCATCTAATGGGGAAGTCTGAGACGCCAAACTGTACTATCTGTGGCGCTACTAGAAGATGTACACCACGTGTTGACGGAATGTGCGTGGAACGAGGCCCAACGCCAAGTGGCTCTATATAACAGAAATAACGTATGTGGTTGCCTCGCCTGCTTCTGAGGAAGCCGGGATACTGATTGAACTATATCTCCCATTTTATCATTAACAGCCTGAAGACGTCCATTGCTGAACATAGGCCTCCCCCAGTCTTCCAGTTCGTGGTCGCCACTAGAGAACCTTTCTCCCCCATCGGTTGTCAGTTCTACGAGCGATGTGGCCTGCCCATTGCCATTTCAACTTGCTAAACCTAAGAGCTACATCGGTCACTTTAGTTCTCCTGCGGATCTCCTTATTTTGGATCTTATCTCGCAGGGAAACACCGAGCATTGCTCTCTCCATAGCTCGTTGCGCGACTCTGAGCTTAGTAATGAGGCCAACAGTCAGAGAGCACGTCTCAGTTCCATAAGTCATCTTCCATTTATGAAGAGCTTAAATTACTGAGTTGCTGGAACGTGTTGACTGACTTACGGAAGTGACATATTCAATAATGACTAAACTCCTATGAAATAAAATAAGATTAAAAAAACCTTTAAAAAAAAGACTATAGGGAGGAAACTCTTCATACGTAGAAAGCATTTTGATTCCTTATTTTTTAAATAATAACTCGAACCATAAAGGAACGGAACACCTTATCGCAGCATTATTGTTTCCTAACGAATTTAATCTGGGAATTTTTAAAACTAGAGTGAACCGGTATCCTCTAGAGAAGCATTGCATGACTCATCATCGACTGCGTCGTCACTTACCATCTGTAGGCCTAGCACGAATATATACGCGCGTAAGCGTAAGGCAGTTGTATGGCATTTGACCAGGGCTTCATACAAATGCCTTACGTTAACGTTACGCGCGCGTAAATATTCTTGCTAGGCCTACAGGTGAGACCATATTCAAATATTAGCCTATTTATATCTTTGATAAAAAAAACTACAACTGTTAATATTTATACTAGCTCATGTTACTGTAAGCAAGTCACTATAAGCCAGTAACCTAAGCTCTGGCGCGGCATAACTGTTCCAGTTAAGTATATTAATAGTAACTGTGCTCTAGTTTTACCTGAATTTTATGGTACAAAAAATAAACTAGATTTTCAGCGCGATTGTGAGAGTTTATCTTTGTTGGCTCTTTATTTCTCAAATTCCCATATATGAGTACCATAAGTGTTAATGCGTGATAATGTAGTAAAACTTCTGCCAATTTTGACCTTTAGTTAGAATTTTTGCCCATTGGTTACACTAACTACGGACCTAAGCTATTGTCCGTAAAATATCATCATCATCATCACCAGCCTGAACACGTCCACTGCTGGACATAGGCCTCCCACAGAGAGCGCCGCTCACCTCCTGCACTCATCGGCTCCCCACGGCTTTCTCCAGATCGTCAGTCCACCTAGTGAGGGGCATACGCTGTGTTTTCCAGTTCGTGGTCGCCACTCTAGAACCTTTCTTCCCCATCGGGTATCAGTTCTACGAGCGATGTGGTCTGCCGATTGACTATGAAACCAGCAATAATCCTTGGGTCTGCCCATTGCTATTTAAACTTGCTAAGAGCTGTTGGGAGCGCAGACTGTCATCATCATCATCATCATCATTAACAGCCTGAAGACGTTCACTGCTGAACATAGGCCTCCCCCAGGGAGCGCCACTTAGAGCGGCTGCTCGCCTCCTGCATCCATCGGCTCCCCGCGGCTTTCACCAGGTCGTCGGTCCACCTAGTGGGGGCCGGCCTACGCTGCGTCTTCCAGTTCGTGGTCGCCACTCGAGATCCTTTCTTCCCCATCGGTTGTCAGTTCTACAAGCGATGTGGCCTGCCCATTGCCATTTCAACTTGCCAATCCTAAGAGCTACATCGGTCACTTTAGTTCTCCTGCGGATCTCCTCATTTTGGATCCTATCTCGCAGGGAAACACAGAGCATTGCTCTCTCCATAGCTCGTTGCGCGGACTGTAGACTGCTTCAATTAAACCACTTATGTAACACTTATGTAACAATTATTATTTATTTTCTACGGTAATTTAAATGGTACATAGACAGAGCGCGGTTAAGACTGTTCTACACAGAGTACATTGGTAAAGATCTGTTCTTCGAGCGTATTCTGACCGCTGTGTCACAGCACAGATTATAATATGAGAGTACAGAAAAAATTAATGCCACAGATCACAAATGTACTTGTGTTGCTATCAACAAGAACTATATTGGTCACTATGGCTGTAAAATATGATTAACTAAAAAGTAAATTCCACAAAGACGATAAACGGACTGACAAATTAAAAACACACGGTTCTCATCTTGTTGTATGTCTTTTACATATAAGTTTAGGTTTAGTATTTGAAATGACATACACAAGTTTTGCCAACTAATAGTACCAAGTCAACAACGCAACATTTTACGTATAATAAACTGTCTATTCGTATATGGCCGTTATATTCTTTATTTTTCTTTTCTTTTTTTAATTTTCGTGCTCCATCTTCATTTATTTTGCCAAATTAATTTACGCCGCCAGAAACAAACATAGTGGCTCAAGTCTAAAATATATTCCTCCAATTTGCCTTTAGGTGGTTTGCGTTTGTTTTACGTAAATATTTAAATGTTTCGGTGTTTTTTTTCCAGCTTCAGAATGTAAATTAACTTGTAATTTGGGAGAAAAAATTGTTTAAGACGAACGAGGCTGAAACTGAATGGCACATAATTTGGTGCAAGTAACTTTCGTATTCCACAGGCCACATCGCTCGTAGAACTGACAACCGATAGGGAAGAACGGCAATTGTATCACATAAAACCTATTCGCGACACCACGCAGCATTGTACTGCTTCTAATCTGTTGGTGTGTATATTGTTTTGTAATGCCATGTAGTTAGTGCATAGTTAGTGTAATGTTGTGTGTTACTGTCTCGAATAAATGTATTTTCTTTCTTTCTTTTCTTTAAAAATTGCAACAGCAGTAGCAAAGCAACAGCAGTTAGCAAAGTGCCAGCGAACACTTAGCAATCGGTCGCAAGATGTCCACCTGTCGCTCGCCTGTAGCTGAATAAGTACACTTTGGCCTTTGATACTAGCGTCACTAGCAACAGAACAGCAATATATGGAACCAAAAAAATGAACTTTTTAGTTCACCGATTTCTGTCAAACGTCACTTATCTGCCAAAGTCGTGTTTGACAGCAATGATTGCGAAATTTACGCCTGTTGCAAAAGTTACGGAGGAGGTCTTTGAAGAAAATCCGACAATGGCGGTTGTGAATTTTGAATTTTGTTTTCAACACTAGTATATCTTGAACTTTAATGTGTAATAAGGGTGGATTATTATCCGTTAAGTGTTCGTGAATGTGCACGAGTGTTGGCAAATCGTTTCAAGATCATAAAACCATGCAAATTCGTTTTTGCTTCAACGGCCTTTTTTGAAGCGTTCAGTAAAATATCCACCATTTTACTGTTGGCGTTTTGACTGACAAAATATGACTTTGACTTGACATAACCGTACAAATTTTACTCACTTGACATTGGCAGAATCATTGCAAAAAAGCGATAGAAAGCCATTAAAGAAGAAGAAGAAAGTTACGTAATAACCCCGCGGTTCTCGAGTGGCGACTACGAACCGGAAGACGCAGCGTAGGCCGGGCCTGCCATCAACAGCCTGAAGACTTCGACTGCTGAACATAGGCCTTCTCAGAGAGCGCTACCTCGAGCGGCTGCTCCTGCATCCACCTGGGGGCCTGCCTACGATGTATCTTCCGGTATATAAACTACATACCTTTTAATTCCAACAGAAATTACGCGTAAAACCATCACTAGTAAAATAATACCGAACTTCAGCCAGTTCAAGAGACAGTCTTTCTTATGCGGTTGAATGAAGTGGATAAGTGTAATCTGTCATAACGTCTTTCAATAAATCCACAAAATTCCGAAATGAGAATCTCATTACAGCAAATTTACATTCAAACCTTTGGTATGCCTTCATTCCGATTTTCTGAGTAAAAAATTGGTAAGCAAGCAAGATAATTAAGACTAAAGGTTCCGTATCTTCAGCTTAGTATCATTAGGAATATACGAAACGTAAGCTTTTTAACAAAAACATGCACTTTCATTTCATTTACTCCAAAACACTAATTTGTATAGGAAATTCATATCATTTGCGTATAAATGTATACATTTATACGTTCATGGCGACCACAAACTGGAAGACGCAGCGTAGGCCGGCCCCCCACTAGGTGGACCGTGGTGAAAGCCACGGGGAGCCGATGGATGCAGGAGGCGAGCAGCCGCTCTGAGTGGCGCTCCCTAGGGGAGGCCTATGTTCAGCAGTGGACGTCTTCAGGCTGTTAATGATGATGATGATGATGATACATTTATATAGACAGTATAATTAACTACAGTCAAGAAAATCTTAAATGATAAGTTAAGTAGTTTTAGTTATTTCGCAAACTGACAATTTACACAGAGAATTGCAAAGCCGATTTTTCGTGAAAGGGGTTTTCCGATAATGGTGACGTGACATTTTTAAAAGGTACCTTATGTGCTGCCTTTACATATTCTATACGAGACTCATCAAAACTATATTTAAAAAGCCTCGTCTCATACAACAAACGTGATTTTTTGTTCGTTTTTATAGATAATGGTACGGAACCCTTCGTGTGCGAGTCCGACTCGCACTTGGCGGGTGTTTTTCAACCTTGATCAAACTGTCAGGTTAATTTGAACGCGTGTATAGACAAACGTACGACGATTCGGGGGTAAAACTGTAGTCCAGTCTAGTTTCTACCAGATTAAGTACGTACCTTACCTACACCATGGCTTTTTTACAATATTTACGGAACCCAAGTATACATTGCACCTGCGTGAACATAGAACTGAACAGCCCTAAGCTTCCTTGAAATTGAAATCGTGTTCTCAGTAACTGTTTGCCAAAGAATTCGTAAATTCAATTAAGAATACGAACTTTTCTGCTATGTTTCGGCATTCGTTGCCGTCGACATCTTTGTATTTTTTCCTTTCTTACTTTGTGTTACAATCTAAAAATAACAGGGTTGGTAAAGCAAAATAATTTAGAAATAAAAAGGGTTCTAACATTGGGATTAAAAATATTTGACTCGATTAATTTGTGATTAAATAAGTACTTGAATATTTATATGGGCGCTGTCATGGATGAAATAAAAAAAAGAAGGATTGAGTTTTGATTGACATCGAACTGAAGCCCAAAATGGCGGACATATTACATATGTGTGTCAGATGAAAGTAGGGCGACCGGCTGCGTATTATGTGAGTGTGTGCGTGTTCCGCTCGTACGTACGAAGCATTCCGGCTTCCTAAGGGTGCTTCAGTTTCAGATCAGAAGGGATTCTCTCCTTCTTTTTTTAATAGCTCCATGGGTGCTGTATGTAAAGTGTGTGACGGGGGGTGTGTGTGTGTGTTTTTGTTGTCATCAAGATGCAATAGCAGCCGCTAAAAGTGCCGCTGTACAGGGGAGGCCTCTGTTCAGCAACGCACGTTTGAATTTTATAGTTCAAGTAATGTTTTTTTTTTGCATTAACGCTTTTAAACTCCTAGCGACCTGATATCGAACACGCATGCATTTTTAGTCATCTAAATGCTGGTATTCCAGAGGTTAAATTTATGATATCTAATTACGAAAAAATCGCTACAACAGCTACTTATTTTGAGAACTATAGCCATTTCATCTAAGTAAATTAAGTTATACTCACCTACTGTTAATATTGAACAAAACAAGTAATAAGTTACCCTAAATAAACAGCCAAAAACAACCCACAAATCCTCGACAAACAAGACTACAACTGGGTCTGGTGTAAAACTAATAAATCACGAAGGAAAATATTAACAGTAAGTAAATGAATTGGTATTAGTGCGGTGGAAACGAAGAGGTGAGCCTAATTAATATGTATTGTTATTATTATAGAGGTGAATTTAATTATTTTGATTACTATATAACTCAATGCACCTGGCCTTGCTGGAAAACTAATAGGTGTTTTTGGGAGGGATAAGAGTTTGGCGCGTTTGGGTTCGATGCTATGTATACTTCTTTCCCCCACCGCATGGAAGGTGGATGGGAGTGTGAATAAAAGGAAGGGGAAAATAAAGTGAGCGGAGGGGGGGGGGGGGGAGTGAGGGGGTAAGGGGAGGGGGATATGTTACTAACATGCCGTTAAGGTAACTTCTATGGAAGACGCAACCTAATAAGAGGATGTAAATGTTGTTCTGGCAGGTTTTTAGAAGACGATGACAACTTAGCGCATCGACTCTGGGAACATGCCCGCATATATTGAGGTTTGATTTTCACACAGATTAGAGAAAAAACTATTGACGCCCAACATTTCTCATAGAATCATAAAGTATAATATATATTATCATAGAGGAATTACGCTTATATTATATTACTAGCTTTTGCCCGCGGCTTCGCACGCTTGTGTTATGTCATTTTTACGTTATAGTCTAATAATAGATCATGCATTTCGTACCAAACAACAAAATCCAATAAATCTTTTCGAAGCTGAGCACAGTAACCTGTATTAGCATAGGTATAGGTATAACGCAAACATAGCCGTGAGTGGAAGGTATTTAAGCCATTACCTAAAATTAAATGTTTTGAGTCTAATATAGATTTATAACAGTAAAAGAAGTTTCAAACAAAAAACTACAATTATATAAGTACCTCTTCATATTACAACAAAAAGAAATCATCATCACTTCACTCAGGTCTTTAACAGAAGTTTCAGTAAATTTTGTTTAGGTAGTAGTTACCTAAGCAGGCAGGTACAGTTTAGAAAAATATGGAAGAATCACACACGGTGATCCTGTTTTGCTCAGTTTTACATATTATCCGCGCGCTTTTTGTTCCATTTACCACATTTTTTTTTTACCTTCTTAAATTTGGTTCTATTCGAATTGAGTACTTAACTACCTACACATAAGATAGTTACTTATATAACGTTCTTGAAGTAACCGAGTAATCAATCATTTTCTGCTCCCGTGGTTTATTTAAAAGCCCACAGATCTAAAATATTTTAACTATTAAAAACTTATTTCAACATGCAAGAAGAAGAAGAAGAAGAACAAATCAAAAACAGTCAAAAACGAACGTTACGCGCCATGTTGTTAATTCGAGGATACAATTTTATTGCCATAATGAATACCTACATATTATTATATCTAAGTAGGTACCTACCCTTTTTAAACATTTTTCATTAAATATTTCGTATCATTGGCTAAATACAAATAATAGCACCTCGGGCTTACTTTAATGCCAAAATAAAAAAGGTTTTAAAATGCGTAGCAATGATGGTAAGGGTATATAACTTGAGTAGCTATAAGTACTACAGGGGGTCTAGCAAAGATACCAACCACTAACGCTAACGCCAAACGCTAACTCCAAAACTGTATTGAACAGACATTAGCTGTGGAAAAGGAAGCGATCTCCGAAATTTCATCCTAGTACATTTTGGAGTTAGCGTTTGGAGTTAGCGTTAGTGGTTGGTATCTTTGCTAGACCCCCAGGTACCTTAAAACTTCCTTGGGGTCGATCAAGAATGTAGCAGTAGCGCAAAAATAATTTTATCTACCTAACTACCTAATTAGAATGGTAACGTGTAGTAAGTTCATATAAATAATATATTTTACCAGATCGCCAATAAAGAACATTACTCCCGCCAAAACCCTATGAATCGAAAACTTGAATATAAATGTAAGCTTCAATATTGGCTAAGTATGATAATCGCGTGAAGCCTTATGAATAATTATAAAAAGTCTAAGTACCTACACCTTTAAACAGTTTTCATAAAATACTTCCTATCATTGGCTAAATACAAATTTTGTCTAATGCCAAAATAAAAAAGGGTTTACAATGCGTAGCAAAAGCAAGGGTCAATGTGCACAGATTACTGAATTTGTTACTACTAAAGGTTAAGCTGTAATGGGTACTATAAATACAATTTTAAATACTTATTTCGAATGGTAACGCGTAGTAGATTTTTGAAAACTAATACATAATACCAGATCGCCAATAAAGAATTTTGCCCTCTCCAGAACCTAATAAATCGAAAACATGAATAATAATTTAGTTATGTTTCAATATTGGCTAAATATGATATCGCGTGAAGCCTTAAAACTTATAAAAAAAGTCTAAGAAGTTTTTAGTTTTCTAAATTCCTTGTTATCTGTGTCGTGCTCATATACAAGAAGGTTCTCATACCTATCCTCTTTTTAATTTGGACCACAGATTAACGAAAAAACTTATCTATATGTAAATACATATGATTTTTTTGGGTATAGGTACTTACATAATGAACACATTGTTTTTCTCTAATCTGCATTGCATCGAGCGCAGACGAAGTTATCGCGCGTTGTATTTCGCCATAGCCCGAAAAGTGTGATACACTGCCGGTAATGCAGGCGCACCAATTGTTATTTACTGTAGTAAAACATGCATTAAATTACTTCCTTATTGCTTAGTGCAGTGGGGATTGTTCAGAATGAAATACAAAAATATAGGACTTCCGTACTCAAAGAGTAAATCCTTATTACTAAACCTCCGCTGTCCGTCTGTCTGTCGGTCTGTCCACCAGGATGTACTTATGAATCATGATAGTTAGACAGTTGAATTTTTCACAAATGATATACTTCTGTTGCCACTATAATAATCATGGTCCGTATTCAAAGGGACAGATAAACAGACAAATAAAAAAAATTGGTTTTACTTCATATTGATAAAAAATTATAAATTAAAACTATTACAATTTATTTTTGTAATCACAAATAATACTCTCACAGTTTGTAAAACATATATATTCGCCGACATGCAATATAACGCTACACAAACATCGAGGATAGTCAACAGAGATGTTTTTGCGCGCCAACTCAACAGCGAAGGTTCGGGCGTATATGAAGCCGTGCCATAATAATAACAGAGTTTTTTTTCTTTAATCTGTGCATCCGGATAAACCCGAGATAAAATTACCGTCAGTAGCCGTGTAGCAGAGTAACATTTTTTTTCTTTCATCTATGATTAGTAGCCAAAATATAACTTACCTTTTGACACTGGCTAAATACCTACACTATTTGTTAAGCCAAAATATAAGACAAAAACTTACCTTGAGGCCTTGAAGCGGCCATCTTGTTAAAATCCCGTTCCGTTTCATAATGAAATCTTAATCATTTTCACAAAAAAAAAATTAACGATATATAAAATTTAATATATCCTATGTTTTGCGCCGGGTTTTTCTAAGCTTATTAGTGAAAACCGCATGAAAATCCGTTCAGTATTTTCGGACTTGTGCCGTAACAAACAAACAAACAAACAAACAAACAGACAGACAAAATGTCTAAAAAGTAGCTTAACGTGATTAGCGAAAAATTTCAATCCAACCTGTGTCATTTTTTTTTCGATATCTTGCATTTACAGATTTTTTTATCTCTACAGTTTTATTATATGTATAGATCACAGAGCAAAAAATAAAAAAAAACGCTTCCCTCTACATAGAGGCGCCTTTTCGACACTTCTCATACAATTCAAGCGTGTCAGGTATTACAATGAAATCTCTATGGTTTACCTGCGCAGATGACATATATAGCAATTGTCTTGTCATTAGTGCCACTGCTGTCAGCAAAACGTGCTGTGGGTTGAGTCGATATATTTTTATCGATAGTTTGATATGAGTTAAGTACGCGGTAAGGTACCTCTTACCTGATTGTATCATTAGGTACACTTTAGTACCTACCTATATCTTTTGTGCCTTTTGTGCGTATTTCTATGTGTAATAGTGTTATTTTATTCTATTATACTCTATTCTGGGTCGACAATGGCCAGCCGATAAACATACCGGTATAAATCTAAAATAAATAAAATTGAATGTATTGGTATTGGTAGGTACGTCATGTTCGCGTCACGGATATACAGTCCACCTCACCTATTTTATGGCAAATGTAATGTGTGTAAGTATAGAGGTAGTTTATCGTCAGTTTATGGTTATAAAGATTAAGTTTATAAGCAAATCCGATAGGCGTCCAAAGTGAGGTTTTATGGGGGAGGCAGTGTTTAGCAGTAGACGTCTGCCGGCTGATGATGTGTGATAGTATTATTATATCTATAAACTAAAGTTTGAAATAGAAGAAACATAAAAAGTTATAAAACGAAAAAATATATTAAAACTCCAAATACATAGGTAACACGTTTTGCTGATGATTTATCAGTATTGTTGCGTCATGTTTCTTTTTGATAGAATTCATCTGAAAATACAATTTTCAGATGAATTTTTAGGAAAAATAATAATAATATTGAGTATCATTGAGGTGTTGTAGGTAAACACTTATTTAATAGAAGGAGGTCCTTAGTTTGGCAGTAAATAAAGGTAATTTTTCAGGTCACCATGCGATGTATATTTTAATTTACAGCTGTTTACAAAATAAAAAGCAAGTGAATTTTTTCATTCAATATCGACTAAGACGTAGATTCTTACGTAGAATCAACGAGATCAGTTGTCCTTAGCAACCAAGAGCAATGGTTTTCTATGAGGCTACCATGGATGAAATAAAAAAAAGAAGGATTGAGTTTTGATTGACATCGAACTGAAGCCTAAAATGGCGGACATATTACATATGTGTATCAGCTGAAAGTAGGGCGACCGGCTTCCTAAGGGAGCTTCAGTTTCGGATCAGACGGGATTCCCTCCTTTTTTTAATAGCTCCATGGAAGCTACATGAAAACTCTTTCATGGGCGAGCACGCCACATCATTATAATGTCCTCATCAAATAATAAATGCGGATAACAGAAATTATAGTCATCATCATCAGCTCGTAGATGTCCTCAGCTGAACATAAGCCTCCCCTAGAAAGCGCCACTTTGAACGGCTGCTCGCCTCCTGCATCCATCGGCTCCCCGCGGTTTCCACCAGGTCATCGGTCCACCTAGTGGGGGGAAATTATAGTAACTCGTTAAAAATAGGATAGAGTTTCAATGTGGGAATAGCGTCAAAATATAAACGTATATGGTTAGACATTTTCATAAAACATTCAGCTTCAAAATGCTGAGAGCAAACCGTATCATGTTTTTGAGGAAACCAATTGCACTGTCCAGTTGCGAATATCTATTTATCTTTTATATTAGGATCTGTAGGAAACCTAATAAACATAAAAGATATTAAAAGTTTAATTAGTAGAAGTCAATCTAACCACAAAATAAATTGAAAACATTTTAAACTTATTGTAACAAATTTCCGGATGGCATAATAGAAACTATCGATGTGTCGATAATTATAAGGTTAACCAACGCATTACATCACTATCGGTACTTCTGCCATAGGGTAAGTTCGCCGGTTTTGCGACCACTTCCTATATCCGACCGTTTAATGTACATTTGATGAAAAAATACAAAAAATAAAAAGCTTGCGGTGAACACATCTTATGTCCAAATAGGTTCAGTTTTGTAACAAATATTATACGAGAAATCCCCAATTCTATTTTAAAGCTTATAAACTTAAAAGCACATTCATTTTAACTGCCAGTTTTCGACCACGTTTATCCACCATCTGGTATAAAAACTACAGATACCCAAAATCGCTCGTGGTCGAAAACTAATCCAGCTGCAGAAAAATGCTATTCGACCGCAAAAGCAAACTATATAAAAAACATTATAAATACGTATTTATTTACATATAAAAGTACATAAATAGTCGATTACTTTGTAAGTTTAACTAATTAGACCAGACACGATTTAAAAAAAACGATTAATGCTGGTGGTCGCAAAATAGGCGTGACCAACTGATCGAACCATCATTGAATATTTCTCGCCCAGGGTCTAATGTGGGCTGGCTTTATTACAAAAAAAGTAGCGTATTTAGTTTGTAAACATAACTATGTTTATAAACTACGTTAGCCATTTTTTTTTTGTTATAGCTGATAATTTAGCCATATCCTTAAATAATTTTTGGCGGTCTCAGTAAGAAAAAAGATCATGCTTTTTTATATAAGTAAGTGCCTCAAAGCTGGAGAAATCATGAAAATACAAGACAGAGGATCTAAAGAAGCCTTTCTGATCATTGTTTCTATCATTTATTTACCACAGGCACCTACGTCTTTCAATTTATAGTGGTAGGAAACTAGCGAAAAAGTGGTCGTAAACATAATTTAGTGATCGAAAACTAGCAAAATAGTTACTATTAGCCTTTGGTTTAGATATTTATAAAAGGGTCGGTTATTATAAAAAATGATTGATAATCTGATAAAAATATAGAGTATAATATTTGAAACGTAGCTTAGTAGCATCAAGTCAAAAAATGATACTGGTACATTTTATTATGCAACCTAAACTTGACAACTCCACTAAGTGGTCGGAAACTAGCGAAATTACCCTATAATATCAAACTGACACAGAGGAGTACCCTTGTACCGAAGTTTGGCAGCAATAATATAATTAATTTCCTCTCTATCTATAGGCGAAACGTCATTTGTTTCATAGCTCTGTGGTATAGATAGATTCTTACCTCTAGAAACGCGTCGTGTTTGAGGGTAAAACCTCTATGGTTTTGCTATTGGCTTTATAAGATAGTGTAACCACTCAGCGCGTATGTTAAGACGCTGACAGGACCTAATGCGAGCACGTTTATTACAGCAGTCGAACATGAAACGTATAGTGTATTAAATAGGGTCGCTTTATGCTTAGCACAAATATGGCGATTACGTTGCGTTGCACTTAGACTTTTCCATTTTGCGGTACAAATAATTAGTTATAATAGAAACGCTAATTGTTATGAAAAAAAATGGTCTACACTACATTAAAACATAACTCATCATTATGATTTATTTCAATGGGGGTGTCTTATTATAATGTAACGTTTTAGGGCGTTTGAATGATTTTTAGAGGTCACTTCACGATTTTTTTCTATCAAGAAATCTTTTCGTAATCGCGTTTAGATTTCGGCAGATGGAAAGCAGATATGACCAGTATTAACATTCATTTTTTTCAATCCTGTAAATGGAATACAATTTGAGAAAATTACGTTCAAAAGAGTCGATTTGGGAGCATTCAGAGCCTTAATGCTCGTCATGCAACTTTGTTTTTTAGTACTATTTGGCCAAAACACCCCAACTTCCTAAGAAAAATGAACGATAACGATGCTGCATACCAAAGGTTTTTGGTCTTTTATAAAAGATAAAAGGTTGTGTATCCATTTACTATCACATTCTAGGTTGAAACCTCCCTGCTCTGGAATTTACCACGGCCGGGCTTTTATAAAGTATTTGGTAAATATTTCATGCTGTCGTAAATGGCTTTTAAGCGTCACGTCGAACGAAATGGGGACGTTTCAGAGCTTTCACAAATTTATAAATAGCTCATTTACACGACCTGTAGGAATATGGAACGGTACGGTACGGTAAATACAGGATGTGGAAGAAAGTGAGTTCAAACGAATAGTTTTGGATAATGCATTGTTCATTTTTTTTTTTTTTACATTATATTATTTTGATTGTAAGAGTATTAGATAGAGATTTTTATCACAGAGCATTGAAACAAATTTAATAACGCTTGTTAAGTGTTTTTTGCTCTGTTCAGAATAGATTTATATTGTAAATCTGTTCAGCCGTTTAAATACAACTCTTTTCTAGTTGACGAAGAAATGTTGTTTACATTATGACTATAAATTGCTTGTATAATGTAAATGTTGTTATAGTCAGGCCTAGCACAAATCTTTACGAAGAAAGTAAGTGTAACGTTAACGGAAAGCAGTTTTATGGCATTTGATCAGCGCCCCATACAACTGCCTTACGTTAACGTTACACTTACTTTCGCATAATAATTCGTGCTAAGCCTACTTGACATATTTTTGAATTGAGTCCCAGGGCCATAATATTTTGTCTATAATTATGATTGCTTCGAACTTGTAAAGATTGCGAAATATACTAGCGATGTGCAGTAGTGCTGTGTAGAGGAACAGATGGTCTTTTTTCTATTAGTCGAATAAATAATACAATTTATTCAACACCGGTGAATATACCAAAATATCGAATTTTATTTTAGTATGCTCATTGACAATGTCAAAGAATCGTAAATTTAAATGTCAAGTACTTAAAAGGTGCGTTTGTCACAGCAGCCCAAATAATTTTATTTATTCACTTACCTCGATACTCTAACCGAAACTAATAAAATAAATATGAGACCTACTTATTAATTAACATTTAATTTTATTTCTTTGGAATATTCCAAAGAATTTTGATTATTTTGGGCTACGTCTTCAACGTCACAAATAGTTTATTATTATCACGGCTAAATGTTTTGGCAGCACACCGCTGTTCACTGAACCAAGCGACAGATTTCCATAATTCTTTTGTTTAAATAATGACCGGAGAGATTGGGGCAGATACCTATATAATTATCTTATGATTTTTTTTGTGTAAACTGTTGCGGTATACAGCAAAACACTGACCAACGTTTTGATACGAATATGTGCCTTAACGATTATCGTATAAAAACCTTATTCCAACGCTCAAGTATACGAAATTACACACGTTCATCGTTCATACAAAGTACGCAGATCGAGTAAACAACTTGAAACTATTTGGGCTATCTGGGAAGCAAATACGTGAGTCTTGTCCCAAGTTGCGACCGCGGAATATCATAATGTTGGATATTAGTTTACTATAGAGTTTGACGATAGTTTAAATTATTGTATCCAAAAAGTAATCAGAGTTGCAATGGCAATAAACGGATTGTACTTACCTAAAAAGTTTATACTTAACTAAATAAGTACATCAAGAAGAAGTTTGCCTAACCATCAATGTTAAAGGCTATTCGATATTTTACTTTTTGATTAGGGAGGACCACAGAGCAAAAAAAAAACGCTTCCCTCTTCATAGAGGCGCCTTTTCGACACTTTTCATACAATTCAAGCGTGTCAGGTATTACAATGAAACCTCTATGGTTTACCTGCGCAGATGACATATATAGCAATTGTCTTGTCATTAGTGCCACTGCTGTCAGCAAAACGTGTTGTAGGTTGAGTCGATATATTTTTATTGATAGTTTGATATGAGTTAAGTACGCGGTAAGGTACCTCTTACCTGATTGTATCATTAGGTACACTTTAGTACCTACCTATATCTTTTGTGCCTTTTGTGCGTATTTCTATGTGTGATAGTGTTATTTTATTCTATTATACTCTATTCTGATAAACATACCGGTATAAATCTAAAATAAATAAAATTGAATGTATTGGTATTGGTAGGTACGTCATGTTCGCGTCACGGCTATACAGTCCACCTCACCTATTTTATGGCAAATGTAATGTGTATAAATATAGAGGTAGTTTATCGTCAGTTTATGGTTATAAAGATTAAGTTTATAAGCAAATCCGATAGGCGTCCAAAGTGAGGTTTTATGGGGGAGGCAGTGTTTAGCAGTGGACGTCTGCCGGCTGATGATGTGTGATAGTATTATTATATCTAATAGAAGAAACATAACAAGTTATAAAACGAAAAAATATATTAAAACTCCAAATACATAGGTAACACGTTTTGCTGATGATTCATCAGTATTGTTGCGTCATGTTTCTTTTTGATAGAATTCATCTGAAAATACAATTTTCAGATGAATTTTTAGGAAAAATAATAATAATATTGAGTATCATTGAGGTGTTGTAGGTAAACACTTATTTAATAGAAGGAGGTCCTTAGTTTGGCAGTAAATAAAGGTAATTTTTCAGCTCACCATGCGATGTATATTTTAATTTACAGCTATTTACAAAATAAAAAGCAAGTGAATTTTTTAATTCAGTTGTCCTTAGCAACCAAGAGCAATGGTTTTCTATGAGGCTACCATGGATGAAATAAAAAAAAGAAGAATTGAGTTTTGATTGACATCGAACTGAAGCTCAAAATGGCGGACATATTACATATGTGTGTCAGCTGAAAGTAGGGCGACCGGCTGCATATGATGTGAGCGTGTGCGTGTTCCGCTCGTACGTACGAAGCGTTCCGGCTTCCTAAGGGAGCTTCAGTTTCGGATCAGACGGGATTTTCTCCTTCTTTTTTTAATAGCTCCATGGAGGCTACATGAAAACTCTTTCATGGGCGAGCACGCCACATCAATATAATGTCCTCATCAAATAATAAATGCGGATAACAGAAATTATAGTCATCATCATCAGCTCGTAGATGTCCACAGCTGAACATAAGCCTCCCCTAGAAAGCGCCACTTTGAACGGCTGCTCGCCTCCTGCATCCATCGGCTCCCCGCGGTTTCCACCAGGTCATCGGTCCACCTAGTGGGGGGAAATTATAGTACCTCGTTAAAAATAGGATAGAGTTTCAATGTGGGAATAGCGTCAAAATATAAATGTATATGGTTAGACATTTTCATAAAACATTCAGCTTCAAAATGCTGAGAGCAAGCCGTATCATGTATCACGTTTATCCACCATCTGGTATAAAAACTACAAATACCCAAAATCGCTCGTGGTCGAAAACTAATCCAGCTGCAGAAAAATGCTATTCGACCGCAAAAGCAAACTATATCAAAAACATTATAAATACGTATTTATTTACATATAAAAGTACATAAGTAGTCGATTACTTTGTAAGTTTAACTAATTAGACCAGTAACGATTAATGCTGGTGGTCGCAAAATAGGCGTGACCAACTGATCGAACCATCATTGAATATTTCTCGCCCAGGGTGTAATGTGGGCTGCGTATTTAGTTTGTAAACATAACTATGTTTATAAACTACGTTAGCCAATATTTTTTTTGGTATAGCTGAATTTTTAGCCATATCCTTAAGTAATTTTTGGCGGTCTCAGTAAGAAAAAAGATCAAGCTTTTTTATATGAGTAAGTGCCTCAAAGCTGGAGAATTCATGAAAATACAAGACAGAGGATCTAAAGAAGCCTTTCTGATCATTGTTTCTATCATTTATTTACCACAGGCAGTCAGGCACCTACGTCTTTCAATTTATAGTGGTAGGAAACTAGCGAAAAAGTGGTCGTAAACATAATTTAGTGATCGAAAACTAGCAAAATAGTTACTATTAGCCTTTGGTTTAGATATTTATAAAAGGGTGGGTTATTTTAAAAAATGATTGATAATCTGATAAAAATATAGAGTATAATATTTGGAACGTAGCTTAGTAGCATCAAGTCAAAAAATGATACTGGTACATTTTATTACGCAACCTAAACTTGACAACTCTACTAAGTGGTCGGAAACTAGCGAAATTACCCTATAATATCAAACTGACACAGAGGAGTACCCCGTACCGAAGTTTGGCAGCAATAATATGATTAATTTCGTCTCTATATATAGGCAAAGTGTCATTTGTTTCATAGCTCTGTGGGGAGGACTTACTGTAAGGCAGTATTTTTGCATAACATTTTCGTCATTCGTCTAAATCATTGAAGAGATTTGTATTAAATTGACATCATCAACAGCTTGAAGACGTCCATTGCTAAAAAATAGGACTCCCCCACAGAGCGCCACTTTGGGTGGCTGCTTGCCTCCTGCATCCATCGAAATTTTATAAAAGCTAATATCTCCAGATTGTAACTATTATTGGACTACTAACGCCCCATAACCTTAGCATAAAAGTTGGCGGATATTAACTTCCTGAATCGACAACTTGAGGAAATTGCCGACCACGAATAACGTCATAGATATTATATAGCCCATTTGCAAAGTTCAGTCACGTTTAATAATGGGTTTAAGAGGTAAAAGCATCACCACATAATTTTTTGTTTGATATTATTTTGTGTCGACTCGTTAACGTCAAAAGGGGATGTAATAATTTGGAAGAAACTCCTTTTTTTTGTGTTGTTTATAATTATGCCGTCAGGGAACTTTTATGTTCGAATAGTGACTCTCTAGGAAAATAAATTATTTAATTAAAAATAATTATTATTATTATAAGCTATAGGTACTTAATATTTACAGTACAGGTATGTATTGATTAAAGTAGTTATTATGAACGCAAATACACGTTTTACATGAAGTCATCAGCGCTTACATTTTAAAATAACATCTTCGTTCTTCGTTCACAAAACACTGCTAATTCACTTGACTACAAACATTGCTACCTGTGTGTCACCAAAAACACGCTAATTTTAGGTGAAATCCTACCATTCACAACTCGACTTTAACGATTGCAGCAATTGCAGCTGTCGAATTGATCAATCACTAATGAGAATATCACACTGTAAGTATTCTTCTCCATAACTAATAGGAATATTGGTAAGAGCCAGTTTTAAATAAAATCAAAAGGACATCGAAAAATGATTTTGAGCCTTGGTGTCATTCTCGCTATAACGACTGAAAGCTAATTTCATATATGGTTAAGTTATTTTTCTATAGGAACACCGGAGTATTTTCGTCTGTCTACTACTTTTCTGTTATATAGGGGAGATAATAAGAGAGGAGAGAGTAGCCACCCACTTACTGAGAAAGGGAGATAGACATTCCAGTATGCCCCCTAACAGAACAGAGCTGTGGGATAGTTGAGAAAATTCCCCAAATACTACTACTAGAAGGCACTCCACACTGAATAATACTTTACTCCATAAAGACACTGGCAGCCGTTTTTACTGATAGGTGATCAAGATCATAAACTGGATTTGCTATTAAAATTGTTTACTTTGGAAAATCTATTCTGAGCCATAAATCTTCATTTACGAGTGTATGATAGTATTAAACGTGTAGATATATTTATCGATGACAGCTAATATAATTTAGCACCTTGCGCTATGAATCATTAGAAATCATCACCGTTAGAATAGGATAGATGAGGCCTGCGCCACGACAATTAGCTGTCCGATGCCGCGTGGTGGACTGGCCGTCTTGGCGAGCCACTGCAGTTTATTTTAACTCTGTTAGCGACGAGCTGTTGAACCTTTCAACAAAGATGATGCAAAGCAATAGCTTTTATTGTGGTAGGTAAAGTTTTTAAATCAAAGAGGGTCTAGCAAGGTATTTTTGTAGATCCATCTGTGTGATGGACCTCTCAAAATCTACAAAGATATTACGGAACATATCGAGGCAACACGTGACAAAAATGCTCTATTTGGTACAAACGCATTGCCATTCAACGGGACAATGCCACTAGCGTTTTACGTTGCCTAATGCCTACTGGTTGTGGCTTCTTAGAATAATTTTACCTAATTTATTGTTTTTAATTCTATTACATAGACTTAGACATAGACATTATTTTATTTTTGACTAAGTCATGAAAATCAGTTAATTTGATCCAAACAAAGCGTTATTTTTAGTGATAAAAGAGATAAGTTGATACAAAATCATTTTCATTCGCCTTTTGTATACGCAAAAGTGCAAATGAAAATGTCAACATACAAAGTCGGCCTGCACGGTCGGGTGAACCAGGTACATTTACTGAATTATAATTAAAATGTATGAAATGTGTTTGTTCATAATTATGTAGAAAACGTACTATATGTGTACTAGGTGGTAGAACTTTTCTGCAAAGTTCGTCTAGGTAGGTACCACCGCTTTGCCAATTATTCTGCCACCAAGCAGTAGTGTGCAACCACTACTGTGTTCCGGTTTGAAGGGCATTGTAGTTAGTGAAATTACTGGGCAAATGAGACTTTATGACCTGATTACACAAGGTAGTAATCTGATTACTAAACTGCGTGATGTCTCAGGATGACGTGCGCAGTGCAGTGTCACGCGAAACTTTATTATTTTAAAGTTCCGAGTGACAATGCAACTGGTATGGGCGGCCGTGTCGCTTAACATCAGGTGAACGACCAGATCGTTCCGTCATTCAATCTCATAAAAAAAAATTTAACAAGGCTACGTTAATGGATTATCGATAAACTTATTTACTGCATACTTGCACATGAATATTGCATAATGCTGAGCTATATAGTAATCTGATTATTAGTAAACCTATGTATAATGCAATTATTTTTTATACACTTTTTAGCTTCAGTAAGTAAGTATAAAAAGTTATTTTGGCGTTAAGATGCCAGAATATGCACGCTTGACAGAATATTTATGATGTTGGTCTCTACCGACCGCATTGTCGATTATTTCAGCGATTCAGACCACCTTCGTTAAGCAATAATAATATCATTATGAAATCAAATACGTTAATATAATTCGGCTAATGGCTTAGTCTAGACTAAAAACATTAAGTTACCCCTTAAAATGTATTTTGCATTATTTTAAGAACTTAAAACAATTTGTTTTCTCAGACTCTATGACTACTTATTAATGAGCTAAGTTAAGAGTATCTACTCGAACCTATAAAACATAAACGAGAGCCACTTTCTCATTAAAATTAATTAAGATAACCAAACTTTTGGGAAATTGAAGATGATGAAGTTTTAAAACAACATTTCCTGCTAATTTTATATAAAACTCAGTACAAAAATAACTCAATACCGGTTAAACAATACTGGCTCAAAAAAAATAATAAAAAATAATCATAACGCAGGGGCGGCTTTGTGGCAAGCCGTCGGTGAGTGGCGACACCGCGTACCCTGATTCCAAGGGGCTAAGTGAGACACCTGACCCCTGGCTTGTCTTAACCGGCTGTCCGGGGGTGGAAGTCGCAAGAGCTAAGAACCTTAGCTTTAGGGTGGAAGTGTTAACGGGCATAACGCCGCGAGTAGCGTTCAGTGAAAGTGCAGCACACCTCTCGACACCCTAAGCCACCCACACCAATGTTGCTTCCTCGGCACCAATATGCGGTAGCAACTACTGAAGGCCTATTAAGTGGGAGGCAAGTCATCACCTGCCTCAAAAATATGATGAGACAAATTGGCAGGTGCCGGTATCTCATACCATAAACCAGATCTTAATCATCCATCTAAAAGTTCACCTAAATAACCCAAACATTATTATTACCTTCATATTATACAAAATATTTATAAGTATGCGAACATGTAAGAAATATATATGTAAAACGTGGTCACATTGTCTCTAGTCCTCGCTGAAATGCAAGCCATTGACGTGGTCCAGGGATGGAGTGACTGCGTTATAGTTACTTTGTATTCAAAAGGGCCTTTTAGTGTTAGCTTCGGCCCCACCAATACCTCTCAAATGGCCGGGCTAGACCCGAGAATCAAAATTAAATGAATAATAATAAATAATAATTGTGTGAGATTGGACAGGCCGATGTGTGTACTTATATTGCGTTGAGTGAAATGAGACATGGACTATTTTTTTCATAATGAAAAATAAAACAGAATTAATAGAATACTAATAATATTACACACGATAGTAAGTAAGTTAGTAACTAGACCTTTGTCGTGAGATTCATTTTCTTCCTAACTGATAAGCATAAACTAAAACTAAAATTTTAAACTACAATAATATCAAACAGGAAATTATAAATTAAAATGTACCATGCAATAAACTGAAGAAAATTTCCGGTTTAAAAGTCAAGAAAAACTCAAGGAAGCGTAGAGTATTTCTTTGTTACAAGTTCCTTACTTCACCCGACCATCCTTACACATTCATCGGTCACGAGGCCGTCTAGCAAATCCATTGATTCACCCCACTTGATTTGTAAGTGGTTTCAAAAACAGGGCTTTTTACTTATTATTGAATACTAAAGTTACAAATATTTCGTTGAAGTGCGGTCGTAGGGTATCTATGTTTCAAAGTGGAGTCGTATATACTATGGAAGCAATAAAAATCTGAATCTGTATTTATAATCATGAGCCCAGAGTTCCCGCTGATAGGACACGGGCCCTTTCTAACATTGAAAGAGTGATAGGTAATAATATTATTATCAACATCATCATCATTAACAGCCTGAAGACGTTCACTACTGAACATAGGCCTCCCCGAGGGAGCGTCACTTTGAGCGGCTGCTCGCCTTCTGCATCCATCGACTCCCCGCGGCTTTCACCAGATCGTCGGTCCACCTAGTAGGGGGCTGGCCTACGCTGCGTCTTCCAGTTCCTGGTCTCCACGCGAGAACCTTTCTTCCCCATCGGTTGTCAGTTCTACGAGCGATGTGGCCTGCCCATTACCATTTCAACTTGCTAATTTCAGAATAATAATGTAGGTGCCGATACCGTTCGTATAAGTCTAATGAGTGAAGATCTAGCCCCAAATCGAGATTTGAGACTAGTCGTCATTCAAGGCGAACATAGCTTGATGTCGCTTGAGGATTTTATTATTAAACGCGGTAGACAGTTTCGCATTGATATCCCATGGTATTTACTTTAATTTACCCAAAATCAAATCATTCCAAGGTTTTTTGTGCACAAACAAAGTGAAAATCCCCATGTTTGTTTTCCATAAACGAGATTTGTTTGGTGACATATCTTTCATACAAATGTTTTTGTAAGAAGTCAAAGTAACACTCAAATTGTTTTCCCTATTCCACTTTCATTTTCTTTGACTTGAGGTAAACATGTTATATTTATTATTACATTCATATAATATATATGAATATTGGGTTTACACTCATATTATACTTCCAGCCAGGACAGCCTCCGTGGTGTGGTGGTTGAGCAGGTCGGCTCATAACCCGGAGATGGCGGGTTCGATTCCCGCAACAGGACAAGTATTTGTGCCAGAAAACAAAAAGCGCCAATACTTGTTTTGTGCCTGGGTGTTGTGGGGCCATGGTCCTCGTAGTTCCTGGGTCCCTAGATAAAGGAAATCCTAGTTAGGGTCCAGGATCTATGTATGAGATCGTTGGGCGTTATTTATCATTTATTTATTTATTTATTTATTAGAAAATATTTTCCACAAATAAACTAGCAAATTCTAAGCCAGTGTTATTACCAGCTTGGTAATAGCCCCCTAACTTTACAATGCACAATTTTTTCCCCCGATTAGATATTAATAATTCTTTCGTTTTCTTGATTACCGCTGAATCAATAATGTTCTATAAAACACAAAGCTAAAACTTTATAATGTTAAAATATTTGAATAATTAAGGACTCAAAAGTTCCAATCCATTTTAATATAATAACTAAGCAATAAGGGGTGGGTCTATGATACTTATTAATAAAGAATTATATTTTAAAAAAAGGGATGATATTGTAAATCTTTCAGTTGAGCGTGAAGTGGAGCTATCTTGCATTGAATTGAAAAGATACATTATTGTTATTGTGAGTGTATATATACCGCCAACGGGCAATTATACTATTTTCGAAAATGTGATTGAAGATATATTAAGACGAATAGGAAATAAAAGCAAAAATTTGATTGTTCTTGGAGATTTTAATATAAATATTTTACTTCCATCAAATTTAAAAACCAGTTTAATCAACCTTTTTCGTAGTTTTGATCTGGTTCACCTGTTTAATGAACCAACACGAATCACGAAAAGCTCTTCAACTTGTATAGACAACATTTTTCATAATTGTGATATTCCAATAAAATCGATTATTCATAAGTTAAGCTCTGACCACAGTGGTCAATATATTGAATTGGAAGAAGACAAGGACAATAATAGAACAATAGTAACTAGTCGACATATTAACGAAAATAAACTTAATCTTTTCAAAGACAAAATCTGTACGGAAATTTACGCGAATAACATAGACAATGAAGTTGACCCCAATTGTAATTATAATAAAATGTTTAACAGAATCAAAACTAACTTCAATGAACTGTTCCCAAAAACAACTCGGGTCCGTAAGGAAAAACTTACGTTCAATGATTGGGCGACTCCAGGCATAAGGAAAAGTAGAGATAAGTTATATGAATTATACGGTGAAAAAGCTTATAGACATGATGATCCCTTTATAAGGCATGTAAGGGCTTATAGTACATTATTTAAACTAGCATGTAAGCGAGCAAAATGTATGCATATAAATAGTCTAATAAGTAAAGCAACAAATAAAGTTAAAGCAGTCTGGTCGTTTATCAAAAAGGAAACTGGGAAGCCATTCGTTTAGAAACAAAAATTCGTACTTCAGATGGGGGGTTGCTTGGTAGAAGAAAAGTCAGAGATTGCTAACTTATTTGCCATCTTCTTTAAAAATGTGCCATTTGATACAACAAAAGACCTTTGCTCCAGTCATGGTCGGGCTGCACAGTTTCTAAAAGATAATGTGGAGTGGAATGCAGGAAGCTTTTCTTTTCATCAGATCACGCCAGCCACCATCGTTAAAACATTCAACGGCCTTAAACGCAAAAATGCAGAAGACATATGGGGGTTTTCTGTAAAATTCATTGCTAATGTTATAGATAAACTTGCTCCAGTGTTGTCTAGAATATTTAATGATTGCATAAGCAAAGGCGTGTTTCCTGATCTTATGAAATGTAGCAAAATCTTGCCCTTATATAAAAGTGGCAATAGTAAAGAACTAAGTAACTATAGACCCATTTCGATCTTGCCAGCTTTCAGTAAGATATTTGAAAAGTTGATACTGTCTCAATCAAGTGCTTTTTTTAACTGCAATGGCTTACTGTACAATGAACAATTTGGATTTTCAAAGGGATGCTCAACATCTGATGCAATAACAACATTTGTGCGAAATATTTATGATGCGTGGGAAGCCTTCCAAGATGTAATAGGT
Source organism: Ennomos erosarius (assembly GCA_963580505.1). Taxonomy (NCBI): domain Eukaryota; kingdom Metazoa; phylum Arthropoda; class Insecta; order Lepidoptera; family Geometridae; genus Ennomos; species Ennomos erosarius. Next base: position 10,920,744 of record OY756987.1, read on the forward strand.
GTGTTTTGTGACCTGTCCAAGGCTTTCGACTGTGTAAACCACGAAATCTTATTGAATAAGCTATGTCACTACGGGATCAGAGATAAAGCGCTTAAACTGTTAAAATCCTACCTAAATAATAGGACAATGCAGGTAGATATTGATGGTGTACTATCTGATACCATGCCTATTAAGATAGGAGTTCCTCAGGGTTCTATTCTGGGTCCATTCCTTTTTCTAGTCTATATCAACGATCTTCCCTTTTTTGTTGAAAAGCGGGCTAAAATAATATTATTCGCTGATGACACTTCACTTTTATTTAAAATTTGTCGAAAGTATCAAACACTAATCATGTAAACATAGCGCTCAATGACGTGTTGGATTGGTTTAGCTCTAACAACTTAGTTCTTAACGCAAACAAAACGAATTGCGTAATATTCACCTTGGCAAAAGATAGAATAATAGACCCCATTACTATCAACGCAAACAATTTAATTCTATCTAAAATCACCAAATTTCTAGGCCTCACATTAGATGCGAAGCTGCAATGGGGACCACACATTGAGAAACTCTCGGGAAAGCTGAGCTCTGCTGCATATGCGATCCGCAAAATCAGAGAATTTTCTGATGTGCATACTGCGAGAATAGTCTATTACAGTTATTTCCATTCCCTTATGACGTATGGGATACTTCTCTGGGGAAACTCTGCAGAAAGTCTCTCTATCTTTGTGCTACAAAAAAGAGCCATCAGAGCTATTTACGGGCTTGGACCCAGGGTGTCCCTGAGAGAGCGATTCAAGGAGATCAACATTTTAAAAATGCCATCTCAATATATTTTTTCATGCATTTTGTATGCACGAAAAAATTTGCATACGTATAAAAAATGTAGGGATTCCCATAAATACTGTACGAGAAATAGGGATAAGCTCGTTCTTCCTGTGACCAGACTATCAAAAGTTAGCAAGTCTTTCGTAGTTAATTGTGTCCGTTTCTACAACATTCTGCCAGAAAATTTGACAAACGTAAAGGAAAGGAGCTTTAAATCTAATCTAAAATTATTATTATTAAAGAAAGCTTACTATTCTGTGCATGACTTTATTGTAGATAAGAAGGCATGGCAGAATCTCGTTTTCAAGGTTTGAAACGTTGATTTCCTCCAAATTTAATAATTTTTTTTTTTCTAATTTTAATTATATTTTATTATATTATTATCCTTCGTCGTTGTATTTAATTTTGATGGAATAGTTTATTTTGACATATGTTTTAATATTGACAATATTTTATATTATTTATATCGTCTTGACTATGAATTAACATAATATGATTTATATTAGTTTACATTGTAGTAGCTTTAAAAATGTGTATAATGGTAGCACTAACAAATAATGGCAAACCCAGTTGTATTTTTTATCTTATGTCATATTATGTCACTAGTCACTATTTTTTTAACATGGATTCTTTAGTATACGTATAACGTAGCTTTATAATATAATACTTTGATTTTTAACGTTAGGATGGTATCACAGAGTACTTTGCTATATACATAGCAAAGTTCTCTGTGGTTAGGATCATAAAATGTAATTTTGCATGATAATTATTATAATACTTTGTGATTCTGCGTAACTACATATTATTATTTGACTTTCAAAAGTGTACATACTGTGCCTAATTGAAATAAACATTTTGAATTGAATTGAATTAAGGAATTCTTAATGAGTGGAAATGTAATTGAGAAAGAACAATGAAATTTCTTGACGAGTGTTTTAATCAAGTTGCACCTATTTTAATAATCCTCAGGTGTATTTACTTTTCACGAGATATGTTTGGAAATTAGATCATTATTTTGACAACATTTTTCGATTTTTTTTTTTATTTCTCGTTGGTGGAATAATGGCGTCGCACGTCTTGTGCAATTCGATATTTTGATATCGCTGAGCTCAAATGCACTCAAGCAATGGACGGCAGAGTTAGTTTGAATATTGCCTAGCCACAAAAATACTATGAAAACCAGGGAAGTAATAAGTACAGATATACCTATCTACTATTATTAGAACTTCCTTGGTGAAAACTTTTTCTCCTTACTATAACAAATTGATTGAAGTATTTTGTTTTTGTTGTGTTCGTTCAATCGAAACAAAACACAACCGCGTAACGTAATAGTTACCTACGCTACAATTTTCATAACTTTCTTTTGTTTTCTTTTCCTCAATTTTGCACGGTTATTAAGTACTCGCTATCGCTGTATTGTTACCAATTTTAGGCTATTATTAGGCTCTACTAAAACGTTTTTCAAGGGCCATTACCGTGATTTGTAATGTCATAAAAGCTAAAAAGTCCGCCTCGTACACCCAACATCTGGCTCGTTAAACTATGATTGAAAAACAGCGATCAAAGTATACTAGTGAAAAACTATACAACGGTAAATAAGGTTTCATAAATAACGTTGACTTTTGTGAGTGGATGGATACGCGTTTAAACGATCTCTTTGAAGTGCTGAACGTTTTTTTATTGCATTCTAATGTTAAGCTAAATGTTCAAAAGTCGTATACAGTTCAGCTTATACATGAATATCAAATTGAGTTTTACTTACACTCAAGTGATGACTTATGGCACTGAGACTGAGTTAATTCAAAGTCGCGCAGCGAACTACGGTGAGAGCTATGCTCAGTGTTTCCGTGCGAGACAAGATCCGAAATGTGGAGATCCGCATGAAAAATAAAATCACCGATATAGCTCGCAGAACTGACAACCATTGGGAAAGAAAGGTTCTCGAGTGGCAACTACGAACTGGAAGACGCAGCGTATGCCAGCTCCTCACTAGGTGGACCGATGACTTGGGGGCCTACCAAAACCTCTTATAGCATTATTGCTTCAATCATACTTTGAAAAATAACTTACAGTAAGAATATTCTTATTCAGTTTTGATGACGTCACATTAAATCGTTCACTCAAATACGTCATGTTGACACCGACATGCGACAGTGATAACGCTATATAAAAATGTAGACGTCTCGTTCTCACGCAGGAATACTTTATAAGTTCATGGTACAAATCCAAACAATATTATTGTAACCTTGAAGCATTACTATCACGAACCATGATGGTTTTGTATTAGTTTGTGGTAAGGGTCCTGGTCGGAACTGTGTAAAATATTTCACGCAAAGTCATGTCCTAGTCATAGTCATAGTCCAGTCTAAGTCAGGTAGTCATAGTCTACTCTAAGTCATGCTCCAGCAAAGTGGTGGCAACTTTACTAGAAGCCTCTATGGAGTTTTGGAAGCAACGCGAAAAATCACGTTTCACCACATTATATCACTTGCCCTCACTCATGCTCGTAATTCAGCACTTAATGCGTAAAACGCCACCAATTTTAAACATTAACACTGGAAAGAGCAAAAGTTTTGAAAAATAATACAATGCAACGACGTGAACTTTTCCGCGTTCCCGCCAAAAACTCCACCTCAGACATTTGAATTACAATACAATGCTAGAGTACATATTAGACCTCGTGTACTGTGGTACAAGCGGCCGCGGGCGATTATTTTATACATAACATTATACGAATGTGGAACACATAATATTATTTTTTATTTAAACGAATGACGTCACGTGCTAGCCGTTCACTTGGTGGGCATCGTCGCGGCCACCGTTAACAGATTGCAGTGTCAACCGAAACTCTAAATTCGCGTGATTGTTTTCTGCGCATGTTATCCTGAGACATCACACAGTCTTTTAACAAGATTTCTAAACTGTGAGTTCCATTTGCACAGTAATTTCACTAGCTATAATCCCGTTCGGAACAGTAGTACTTGCACACTACTGCTTAGCGGTAGAATACCTGGCAAAGCGGTGGTACCTACCTAGCCGAACTTTGCAGAAAAGTCCTACTACCTACACGTTTTTGTTTGAGAAAAAATAACCAGACCTGCAGTATAAAGGGTTTTGTTTATTTTTGTATGGAACCCTATTAAGCTACTATGTTAGAATTTGAAAGATAATACATTTCTATTGCCTTCTAACTACATCTAGACATAAGAAGTGTGTTAGAAAACCAATATTTCCTTACTTTCGTCAGGTGTGAATAAAATTTAATACGTATCTAGTATAATATAATTAGAGTTCCGAGTATCACAGCAACTGTAATGTTATCGTGATGCTTAACATCAAGTAAGCGGCCAGCTCATCGCGTCATTCATACACATAATATATATTACATAAATCAAAAAAAAATAATACTTGTATTTATTCAATCAATTAATCAATCAATCAATAACGAGCGGTTCTCCGATATTGACATATTAGCCCTACCCTCAAACACTTTTAATGTTACGATAAAAAGCTCCTTGCATCAGAATAGCAAATAATGTACTGTGTTTAAATTTGTACCCAATCCTCCAACTTTGTAAAATTTATGTATACCCTATGTATTACCTAGTAAATTCATGGTAACTTATGTAATTAATTAATCTGTAATTTGGGTAATGCTTTTTTATCATCCAACACTCAGATTTAATAGTTCGCGTTCTTTTGCATGATCAACACAATGTTAATACTAGAAAGTAATCTGTGGATGATGTGGTTGCCTGTATATTTAATAATACTACTTATATTACACCATATTACTCTAAATTCTAATGTACAGCTGTTTGTCATTACTAATAAAATAAAATAAAATAATCAAAAATTTATTGACATAATTTAGGTACAAGAAATTTTATACGAAGCCTCCGGTCCCCAAACTAGTTTAGTATTGGAATTTTAGTTGTTTACTATGCTCGAAGCTTTAAGCTTTAACTGTTCTAGGATTAGAATTAAATTGCTGAGTGCCTACTCCTCGTTCACTTTATTGAAGAACAAATTCATTTCACTAACTTTACGACCCTGTATCTGTCCGGGGTTGGTGCAAAATTACGTCATAATGTCAAACCCGCCCATGAGACTTGGAGCAATCAAAACTTGGCCAAAATGTTACTTGCACATAAATACATTGACAGATATGTTTTAATTTTTTTAATGTTTATTAAATGAGACTTGGTTACAATCTTGTTTAGTCTAACTTGGACCAAGCTATTTTTTCTATTTTTGGTATTCCTAATTTGCCACGATACTTTTACAGTTTTCTTATTCAATAGCAATTTCAGGTCCATTTATTATTAATCTAGCAATATCATTATGAAACTCTCGAGAAATTATTAATTGGTTCCTATTTTTCGAAATTAAATGGGATTGATTGATTTTGTTTTTCAGATTGGCAGCACCGACTGGCGCGTGATTGGACGGAGCGTGAGTTGCAGAAAATTAAGGGAAGAAAAGTGATTACAATGCTCTTTGTTTTGAAAAATGAATAATAAACAAAAGTTAAAGATTTTCTTAAAACAAGCTAAAGATTTGACAATTAATTACCTGGACAATTAACAAGTTTGTAATTTTATACAATCGGTAGGTAATTATTTACGAACATTATGTTGAAATGTTAGACACATTTCGAATGTATTAAGATTCACACTTTATTTACAAAGACATCATCAGGGTGTAGACCTTATCTACACCCTCCGGGCCTAATACATTAACGCAACTTTTATTGAACAAGAATACTTTCATCAACTAGATTAATTGAAAAAGGTTGAGTATCAGAGCCTTTCCATTGAAGATTAGAAAATATAGCCATAAAAACTGTTAACTATACCTATAACGTATACTTAAAGCTGATATCAGTGCTTATACGAAAGGATATATTATTTATTTACAATACAGAAAGAATATTTCCCAAGGACACGCGCTCCAGGGGGGCACCACAACGTCTTATAGCATTATTACTTCAATCATACTTTGAAAAATGACATAAACGTAAGAATATTATAATGTCGTTGACGCAGAGCAATTTTGATGACGTCACGTTAAATCGTTCACTCAAATACAACTGTCATGGCATACCGTTAATCATGTTGACACCGACCTGCGACAGTGATAACGCTACATAAAAATGTAGACGTCTCGTTCTCGCGCCGGAATACTTTATAAGAGTTCATGGTACGAATTCGAACAATATTATTGTAACCTTGAATCATTACTGTCACGAACCATGATGGTTTTGTATTAGTTTGTGGTAGGGCTGCTGATCCTTGCTATAATAATACAAACGTGCTTAGAATTAGACAAAAGGATTGTAAGAGAAAATGGGCGCAATCAAGGTACAAATTAAAAAGGGGCACCCTACCCCTGCTTTTCTGCCAGCAGAGATAATTTCATTTATTAAAACGGATCTTTTTGTCTGCCTTTGATTAGTTTGTATTAAACGATTTATGTAATAATTCATACCTGAAAAATGTGGTATGTGATAGTTTTGCCTAGATGCGAATGTATGTTAATGAAATATATGTACAAAATATTTTATTGACATACCAATGGTTATAGAAAACACTGTTTTAAACTTTCACGGTTATTCACTTCGTTTTGACTAGCATGATTCTAACATTATTCTAATCAGGGTAAAGACTTACCTAGGTACCAGCAAAACATGGCATTTGTAGAGTCAACTATATGTCTTATGTATAAGTTAAATGCCTTTGTTAATGCAAAACGGGGTGTTGAAATTTCTATTTCAATGGTTTGTTTCTTTTTATTTGTATTTTTTTATGTTATTCGTTTTGTTTTTTGACATATTAAAATCACACTGAGAATTTTTAATATGCCAATTATAAATAAAACATAATGTTTATTTCTGATGCATCAGAATTTTATTGCACATTGGGAAAACAAGAGGTAACAGTTTTAAAATTATTACACTCACTCTTAATAAGTGGGATCCCCCGGATAAATTCCTAGCTCCGCACCTGGGTAAGTAAATGCTATCTTCATTCGTATATTTGTCGGGTTATTATCCTCAACCATTTATAAAGAAACTTAATTAAGAGGCAATGACTGATGATATTTTATGATGTAGCTACAATAATCGTAGCAATATCTGTGATTATGAAACTGTGTGTATTTTCCCAAGAATATGGGAGATTCATAAAAGTTAAGGAGGTAACCCCTTGAAATGGTGTGTATTAATAACATCGGAAATGATACTTATTTAGGGTAAGATTTGTGATAAATCTTCACAGGTCTGCAGGGTTACTCTTGACACTCGATTTCGAATCGTAATTTGGGATTTCGAACGAAATCGTGGCATTTGATACTCGTAAATCCGATTCTAGGACACGATTGGAATCTTTGTCCATGGAATTTTATGGAACTAAATGTAATCGACTCATTTCTACACCATCCGCTTTTTTGGCAAATTATTTACCATTCGAATTGGAGACTGTTGGATTAGAATTTGAGTGAAATTGGGATTGTATTCAAGGGTTACGCTACTAATTAATGATTTTAGATTGTTTTTTTATTCAAAATACACAACTATTTTTTTATTACAATTAGTCTTTTTGCTTGTAGTACTGCGACAAACACTGATAGAAGATTGTATTATAGGTATTTACATAACAATTACATGATAATCTATGACGTTTGATTTCTACTATTAGACGGAATATCGATAAGACCGGAACTCAAATGCGAGCTCAAAGCACCGAGTCGAATAATCGAATTTCCTGTGATAGCGTAACACAGCCCCGTACATCTACGGTTTATGCGCGTCTACGGTAGAAGCGTGCCACTGGATAATTTGGAAATACAATACACAGCGAGAGAGTTAAATGTTTCTTGTAGATACCTGCTATCAAGTATCGGTTTTATAATAACTGAGCCAGATATATAGCCAACCAATACTGGCTATCATTTCACTTGAAGTTGGAATCATTTAAGCTCAGTAACACAGTCCAAATGGTTTTTTAGTAGATTGTGTAGTGAGAATGGTACACGGTGCTGAGCGTACTCCTATTGCCAAGTAATTATTGCAATTAATAAAAAGTATAATTTCATGTTTTCTGTTTTATTCTTTGGCAATAAATAATATTCGTTCATTCATAATCATACTTACAATCATGGAGCTAATAAAAAAAGAAGGTGGGAATCCCGTCTGATCCGAAACTGAAGCACCCTTAGGAAGACGGAACGCTTCGTACGTACGAGGCGGGGCACGCACACACTCACATCATAGGAAGCCGATCGCCCTACTTTCATCTGACACACATGTGTAATAAATATGTCCGCCATTTTGGGCTTCAGTTTGATGTCAATCAAAACTCAATCCTTCTTTTTTTATTTCATCCATGCTTACAATACACTTATTTTGTATCAATTTTTCCAATTTGTTTTGGTACCATTTCGTTTGCGTCATCAAAACTTTTACCCACATAATTAGGCTAATTCCCGTTGGCCAAGAACCTTGAAATTCACCATAAGTAAAGGCCGTTTAGCAGAAGTAAAGCAAACAATCTTAAATTGTGAAGTTTTATTTCTATAATCCTATCGTATTGCCAATCTACTTGAGTCCATCAATGTTCATCTTATATGGAACAGGAAACAAAGGGATCAGGCGTGAACGACGCGGTCGATTATCGGGACGTACCTATTGTTCCGATCTATTTGCAATCCTCCTGCTTACGACACTATCAATTGGACGGCATAATAATCAATATCATCAAATGCCAATATCAATCCATAGTGTACAAAGAATACGGTATAATCATGTACGTAATTCGGTAGCTATATAATTTAGTAGGCCGTTATTGGCAAATTATAAAAGCAATACCCCATCTCTTCACGTGTTATTAGGAGCCATAAGACGTAAAACGTCCACTGCTGAACATAGGCCTCCCCACTAGCGATGGCAATTTGCTATTTTGCGTAAATTTAATACACATGCTAATTCACGAGTCATAGCATGCTAATTGCTATTGCTATGCTATTTGCTAAAATGGAATGAAATGGAAATGAAAAATGAAATGAAAATTAAAATGAGTAATGAAATGAAAAATTAAATGATTGAAACTTTATATTAAAAACTAAATTCAAAATGAACTAAATCAATTGAAATGAAATTTCATATTTCACAGAATTTCGCCACTAGATTTAATTTGCGAAATGCTAATTGAGTTTGCACATGCTAAAAATTAATGCGAATGCTAATTAATCCATCACTACTCCCCACAAAACGCCACTAAGAACGCTTACCATAGGGTTTGCCGTAATCACCACGCATGGCAGGCGGCTTGCTGATCGCAGAAGATTTTAATGTACCTAGCAGAATTCTGCCCATTCTCTGGATATTCCCTAAGCCAGCTCTTACGGCACCGGAAGAAATGGGGTGGTCCTATTCGCACACCGCGCCGGGACCACACGACAAATGTAATCTACTATGATCACCAAAATGTCGCAAGCCTGTGATGATTATGGCAAGCCTTAATGGGGATGTCTATGTTCAGCTGTGGATGTCTTTCGACTGGTGATGTGATGTAGGTACCGGTTTACATATATTTCTCGTGTTAGTATCCGGTTTTGCGAAACCTAATATTCCTTGACACAAAAGCATGTCGCTTAATTATGTGTCGCACTTAGTGGAAACAGGAAGGAAATTGTGTCCTTTATGTCGTAAAATAATGGGGTTAGAAATGTAGAACGTCTCGGAAGTAAAGTACGTAATTCAGCACAAGTACCTACTAACAAAGGTGGTTAAAAGCTTACTTTCTTAATAAACTAACGATCTTTCTTACGGGCTTTGCTTTTAATTCTTTTACTAATAAATAAATAAATAATTTGCCGGGCTCGATAGCTCAGTTGGTAGTATCCCTGCCTACTGAACTGAGGGCTGCGGGTTCGATTCCTTCCCAGGACAAACATTTGTGTGATGAACATAGATGTTTGTTCTACGTCTGGGTGTTATATTGTATTCTTACAAACAAAAAAGTATATAAGTATTGTATCAGTTATCTGGTTCCCATAGTACAAGCTATGCTTAGTTTGGGGCTAGATGGCGCCGTGTGAAATGTCCACACATATTTATTTATTTATTTTTACTAATAATACTTAATTATTAGAATTATAGCACATAATTATTACTAAATGCAAACCGCTACACAACCTACAAAATAATTTCTGACTTAGAGACAGTTCAAAAGTTCAGTGCACCAAAAAAATTACGCATTACAGCTAATTTTAGAAGCGTCGATTTTTCTGCTCTGTGGTTCCAGCCCACTACCAGTGGGTAGCATTGCGTATGTGTACCCAGAAAAGTATTTTTTACATAAATACAAAATAATAGTTAACACCTCAAATTTTATTGCGCATACACCTTACTGGCCAAGTGCGGGTTGGAACCGGTTTCCTCACTACCATTGACCATACTATACCTACATAGGTATATTTTGAGCGAAGCAAAATCTGTAAGTAAATTTGAAAAGTTATTGGCCGAACGGGAATCGCACCAGGGTGCGTCCCAGTTACTACTTTTGTTTTGCTTTGTATACCTACATTTAGGTATAATTTATGGTTTAACCTGTAAAAGGTCTCCACTCATCTCAGAGCTCAAGACTTCAAAGTACTTTATCATAATGATGTCTCATATACCGAATTCTTGTTGTCAAACAGCAACTTAGAATTATTAAAATGCCAGATGGAACGTAAGACCACAAGATGAGCTGGCTAAAAGAATACTAAATTAGTAATAACTTCGCTTTCAGCAGTGATTTGGGACGATCCATTTATAAATATTTTGATGTGAATGAATGCCGTGATAGCTAGTTGTTCGCCTGGTGCGTCACGGCCGCCCATAACAATTGCAGTGCCTGTCGGTAGGAACCACAGCTTAATAAGAAGATATTAGGCTGTGATTCTGGCTTTGAGACTTCAATTGCCCTGTAATTTCGCTAGCTTCAGCCCCCTTCCAACCGGTACACAATAGTGCTTTTACATGCTGGGCGACAGATAACAGGCAAAGTCGTGATACCTAAAGCTTACCCAAAGCCACTCGTTGTTGGCCTTGTTTCATGAACTTTATAGCGCGAGCGCCAATTCTCTTAAAGCGCTCTCGCCATCAAAAGTGGGTAGACAATGAGTTCAAAAAAAGACAAATCTTATCTTAGCGAAATGACTGGGGATTGGTTGTCTTGTGAGCACAAGAATGACAGTAAATTTACTTCCCAATCGCTGCTTAAAACTGCGCATAATAGAATAGATTTTGCTATGCAAAATGGCTTTATTTTCTACCTCTACATTATTGTTTAGTCTGACGATCTTGGGACTTACAAATGTACTGAACTTTGGCACTTCCCTTAATGAATGGCAGTAAAGAAAGATAACATAAACAAAATTTTGAAGTTTGACGGAATTCTGTGTGTGTTTTTATGATAATAGTTGTAGTAGGAACAAAACTCGTTGCTTCCAATGAACTTAAATAATATATTCACAACGATGAGTTATGATTAACCCAACATGCTGCCAGCAAAACAAATGATCCAGCCCACTTACACTAGGAAGCGAATCCAACATGCTGGCAGCATTGCCCCGTTGAATTACAATGCTGATTCGTTGTCTCAAAGTTTTTGGGGGTTGGAGTCCCCGCGTCCGTAGGTTTACCTTTGAGACCGTACACGTGGCCCCCGGGTGGTGCTAAACGGGTGACAACATACTGGTGGTAGGCATTTGCCGCGGCTTGTAACCACCCACTGAACAAAGCCATGTCGCCTAGCGGGTTAACCGTGTTCCGGCATGATGTTCAGTGTAGCCATTTCTGGGGGCGGGTCGGAACAGTAGCGTTGCTGATGTAGACTGGTTATTGACATACAATGAAAAGGCCATATCGAATAACTAATCCTGGAGAGCAGCGGGATCCGTGGCACGGTTCTCCGCTGGCCGACCGCAGATAGTTGGGGGCCCAAGTAGTGTGCCAGCCACACACGAAAGGCTGCCCCGCCATCTGTCGAAAAATCCTGGGATGCGTCATTGTGCCGGTTGGCGACTGGATGAGAGGACCCAATGGACATTTTTGGGCGGGGGACGGGCGTCCCCGCGGTCTCCGGATTAGTTACTCAATGATATTGTGTCTAGTTGTGTGTCTTTGAGTCGACCAGTGATGCCTCGTTCCACTTCCGTCCTCTTACCTCCCTTCACTCCACACTATGAAAAGTTCGAAAAGCAAAAAGTCGGTTCGACAGCGGTTGCACGTCCTCTCGCTCCAAGTGCATTCCTCCAATATACGGGGCTTGCACTCCAATGTCAATTCGGTCCACCATCACATTGAGACTGCAAAACCGCACTTGTTTTTTCTTACGGAGACGCAGATCAGATGTCCAGCTGACGCGGCGTACCTGGCGTATCCTGGCTATGTCCTGGAACACAATTTCAGGCCACGGGCAGGAGTGTGCGTGTACACCCGCGATGACATCTGTTATCGGCGTCTCCGTAATCTTGAAGACCCCAGCTATTCAGTCCTTTGGATTCTGGTTGATACCGGTATTGAGAAGATTCTCTATGCCGGTGTCTACCGTTCGCACAGTGGTGACCAGGTGACCACGAAACTTATGGACTATTTATGTGTGATGGCAGACCTAGCACAACAACGGTACCCTTCCGCCCAACTCGTGTTACTGGGGGATTTTAATGCCCACCACCAGGAGTGGCTTTTCCCGCACCAGTGCACTGACCATGCTGGGAGAGAAACGCGCAAGTTAGCTTTGACGCTTAATCTTACCCAGTTGGTCCAAGGGGCAACAAGGGTACCTGATGTTGATGGGCATACAGCCAATTGCTTAGACCTTCTGCTGACAACAGATCCAGACCGTTACTCAGTGTCAGTGTCTTCACCTTTAGGTAGCTCTGACCACTGTCTGGTGAAATCTGTATCGCTGTACTCACCACCCGACCCCTGCCCAAAAGGCAGCCGGCGTGTATGGCGGTACAAGTCAGCAGATTGGGGTGAAATGCGTTCGTTCTTTGCAGCTTATCCCTGGCAGTCCATTTGCTTCGCTTCTGGCGACCCTTCAGCATGTGCGGATGCTGTGACGGATGTGGTACATCAAGCAATGGAATACTTTATTCCATTTGCAGATTTGCCACAGCAAAGCTCGCCCATGATTTGGAGCTGAATGTGGACGTGCTGAGGCGCATACCTTGCCTGGGCTGATGCTCGAACCCGCAAAGCTGAAGATATACGCGAAAAGAAGCGAGCCTTTAACAGGGCTGCCAAGGCTTGCAAAAAGGCACACAAAAAGGCTCGCTTTGACCACATAGGCCGAATAGGGACCAAACTTGCTTCATACCCTGCGGGGAGTAAAGCGTTCTGGTCCCTAGCCAAGTCAGTTGAAGCGAATTTTTGCCGCCCATCTCTGCCTCCACTACAAAAACCTGACGGGTCGCTAGCTCACACCGCAGAAGATAAGGCAAACTTATTTGCTAAACTCTTCGCGGAAAATTCTCGCTTAGATGCTGCTGGTGAAACACCCCCACGCTTACCTCATTGCGAGGCTACTATGCCGGAAATTCGCATCCGTCAGACTGAGGTTCGCCAAGCGCTACGCCGCCTAGACGTGAATAAAGCTAGTGGCCCCGATGGCATACCAGCTTTAGTCCTCAAGACATGTGCACCTGAGTTGACGCTTGTTTTGACACGCTTGTTCCGCCTTTCCTTAGAGACTGGTCAAGTGCCAAAATCATGGAAGCTTGCTAACGTGCAACCTGTACCTAAAAAAGGTGCCCGTGCTGACCCTTCAAACTACAGGCCTATCTCAGTCACGTCCATACTCTGTAAGACTATGGAACGTGTGCTGAATAGCAGACTCTTGGCATACCTAGAAGCGAACGATCTCCTCAGTGACCGACAATACGGATTTCGCCGAAACCGGTCTACTGGGGATCTTCTAGCATATGCCACTTACATCTGGAGCGAAGCCATTGAGAAGTACGGAGAAGCACTTGCTGTTTCTCTCGACGTCTCAAAGGCTTTTGATAGGGTTTGGCACGACAACCTTGTCAGCAAGCTTTCGTGTTATGGCTTACCCTCTGGTTTATGTGTATGGATATCAGATTTTCCGAGGGATCGGTCGATACGGGTAGTCATTGACGGCTGTTCGTCCGAGCAATTGGCGATCAATGCCGGGGTCCCTCAGGGGTCAGTTCTTTCTGCAACCCTATTCTTGCTGCACATCAACGATCTGTTGAAACCCGGGATCTTTGGGTATGCAGACGACAGCACGGTTACAGAAAGATATATATCTGATGCACGAGCTGGAGGAGCACAGATTCAGACTCTCCGAGAAGCCATGGTTGGTCGTATAAACTTGACCTTGCAGGCAGTCTCCGAATGGGGGATGCCAACCTGGTAAAGTTTAATGCTGATAAGACCCAGGCGTGCATATTCACTGCAAAACGGAGCCCTTTCCCACTATCTCCAACTTTCCAGGATGTGTCAGTACCAGTAACAGATCACCTTGAGTTGTTAGGTGTTACACTAACATCCGGTCTCAACTTTGGCTCGTACATAGAGTCCAAGGCTAAATTAGCTGCGAAAAAGCTGGGTATCCTAGGGAAGGTGCGGCAGTATTTCTCATCAGGACAGCTCCTAAACCTTTATGTAGCGCAAGTCCGATCTTGTATTGAATACTGTAGCCATCTCTGGGATGGGTCAGCCAAATACCAGCTTGAAGCCTTGGACTCCATTCAGAAACGAGCCAAAAGACTCATTGGTAATGATGCGTTGGTGGAAGCTAAGCTCCACAGCTTAGAACATCGGCGTAAAGTTGCCAGTTTATCGGTTTTTTATAGACTGCATTTTGGAGAGTGTGCGTGATCTTATTCCTCCATCTCCCTTCTTTCATCGGACATCAAGGCGCACCAAAACTCGGCACCCTTATATGGTTGAAATTCCACCCAACCCGCACTAAGCGTTTTGCTATGCACTTCATAGTGCGAACAGCCAATGAGTGGAACACCTTGCCGGCCTCCTTGTTTCCAGCTAACTACGATCTGGGAGTTTTCAAGTCTAGAGTGAACAGCAGGTACCTTCTAGGCAAGCATGCACCATCGTAGACTGCGTCATCGCTTTCCATCAGGTGAGACAGTAGTCAAATGCTTTGCCTATAAAGAAATTGGTCCATTAAGATTCGTTGTACTCAATATATACCTACCTAATATTGTTCAGAGGTTTATTTAGTGTAAATAGAAACCAGACAAAATATTAAGCGCTTCTCGTAGACACAAAGCAAACAAGTCAATCTATCTAGCAATTAACAAGAAAAGCCAATGACAATTGCAGGTAATGAGACAGCTGTCAGAGATTTCCCCGAAATCCTAGAGAAATAATTACTAATTCTAGAGAACTAAATTGCGGTATGTTTTAATTTTATTTATGAACCAAGCTCAGATTGTCAGCGACACTAAATTTGCAGGATTATTTGACCCTTTTTCGATATTAACAAAAAGCTTTGTCCTGCGGAACTGAATAGCCGTAGAGAGTTCGAGTACTCTCGAGTTTTAGGGTTCCGTACCCAAATGGTAAAATGAACCCTATAAGGCTCCGCTGTCACTACTTCCCCACTGCTCAATGTCTATCCGTCCGTCTGTCTGTCTGTGTGTCTGTCTGATAAATTACGTATGATACTTAATTTTTTTAGATAAGGAAAAGGAAACTATTATATAAAACAAATACCCACCTCAAATAATCACACATAGCAACACACACTTTATATTTATCTCATGAAATATAACTTTTAGAACGTTTTATCTTTTTAATAAACAAATGTTCTTAAAAAAGTTATCTGAGTAGAAAATTACGTTCAATGGTGTTTATACTGAACGGTCTTTGATAAGTCTTAAAATATATTAACGACAGAGCAAATGAAGTGTCGAAAGATCCACTCTACTCACTGCTCTTAGACTATTTTTAAAATCATTGTAAATGCTGAAATATGATGATGATGATAGATGATCGTGGATCATGTGACTGAGTGAACAGGTTTTGATGATAACCAAATATGAATAAGACTACTCCATCTCCTCCCGTGGGTAGAGCTGGCTAAGGGAATAAATATCCAGGAAATGATTAGCATTTTTATGCTCGTCGGCGCAAAATGCACCTACAATACGCAAAATGTACAATATGCAGAATGTGCAAATAGCAAAATGACCAAAACACGCAAAATGTACAAAGCTCAAAATGTACATAGTAGGGCTAAGGCTTTATACACGCTGATGATTTATTTTGGCAAACTTCATTTTGATTATCTTGCTCATTTTGCGTATTGTATAGGTACATTTTGCTCCGAAGCGTGCATTGCATCATTCTTTATAACTACTGTTATAGGACTCCCATTGGCAACATAGTAGCTTGAAATTGAATTGCTCCAGCCACAGCTATCAAATCAAACTAACGTAACTTGGGCCACTGCTGTTACAGTGTTACCATCTCCGATTGTTTTATCGTCGACAAACATTATGACCGTGTCAAGCTCACGCTCAACGAGTTTTGTTCATTTCTGAATAATGTTTTAGATATAATTGTCTCTAGCATGAGCAGAAGTAGAACTCTAGTGTGAGCAGTAGTGGGACTCTAGTATGAGCACTATAGTGTGCTGAGCAGTAGTAGAACTCTACAATGAGCAGTGAATTCTAGTATGAGTAATAGTGAGTAGAACACAAAAAACTCACGCTTGGATTTTGTAAAAGTTATCACATCAAAAATATGCATAAGAAATTTCCATTTCAAAAGTAAAATGTCAATGAAAATCAGTCCACCATAGATATGTGTGTGTGTGTGATTGTAATCACCGTTCTAAATAAGGCATTAATTTGTGTATGTCCAATAAACATTTTTATGTATTAAAATCAAAATCAAATTCAAAATGTTTTATTGAAAATAAGCTATTCATAACACTTTTACAAGTCAAATGTCGTTAGGTACTTAAATTAAATTATTATAATTACTGAGCAGATAAAATCACAAAGTGCACAAATATGTCAAATATTATAACTATTTATAGCAAGCCTATTACAATAAGTGTTTGCAACCAAAAAGAAGTTCTCTCTGCCACTACAGGGCCATTATTCTGTATCGATTCCTTACTTCGAAACCATGCGAATTCCTTGTCTTACATAAGAAATCTGCAAAACTCTACTCTCTTCTTCTTCTTCTTCTTCTTCTTTAATGGCTTTCTATCGCTATGTCAAGTGAGTAAAATTTGTACGGTTATGTCAAATCAAAGTCTTATTTTGTCAGTCAAAATGCCAACAGTAAAATGGTGGATATTTTACTGAAAGCTCTAAAAAAGGCCGTTGAAGCAAAAACGAAAATGTATGGTTTTATGATCTTGAAACCATTTGCCAACACTCGTGCACATTCACGAACACTTAACGGATAATAATCCACCCTTATTACACATTAAAGTTCAAAATACACTAGTTTTGAAAAATAAATGCAAAATTCACAACCGCCATTGTCGAATTTTCTTCAAAGACCTCAAAATGTGATTTCGGAACTCTATTCTCTATGAAACGAAAATAAAACCGCGCGAAATAAATTTGGAATTGGCGCAATTTCAACTGTCAAAAATCATATGTTTCACAGAGATGCGTTCCGAAACATCAACCACATCAAAAGCTACCACCATTTATGTCAATATATCTTGTTCGAAATAAAAATAACTTTATGTTAAGTAAAGGTACTCCTAACGCTGTTACACGATTTGAACAAGACACGATAACGACGTGGTATCGTGTCGTATCGTGTGTAATCTGCGTTTCCATAGAGAATTACCGCCCAGGTGCAAGCAATACGGCACAATGCAGAATAGACAACTCCGATCCGTAGCTTCGATTACCACCTGTAAAGAAGCTACAAGAAACTTAACAGTGACGTCATTTTTTACTTCATTTTTTTTATATTGTGTATTACAAAAGTTATGCTTAAAATAATATTCATAAAGCGAAACAGAATAAAGTTTTACGTCTAATGTTTAATGACGGCAGTAGTCAAGAAAAGTGCAAATTTATTATGCTGAAGTGTTTTATTGCCACTAACATAGAGCTTTGTAGGACGACGCGACGTGTGACTTTATGTCCTGACCTATGTTATAAAGTTATGTTCAGCCACTTTTATATCTTGGCTTAGATAAGCTATAATACTTTATGGTATGTCGTGGTGGCACTTCAATCTAAATGTGGGAGGGAGAGAGTAAACTGAAATGATATTTTTTTATTTCGGCTTTATTATTTGACCGCTGTTTCACCTGTTGGTAAGTGACGAAGCGGGCTAGAATGTAACACGCTCGCCTAGAACACTCACAAACTCACAGTGCGGAACGTGTTAATTTTTGCGTTTAGTTCTCTGAATGTACATTGCTCTACTCATTATAAGCGGCAGCGGATTTGACTGATCAAAACCGCTAACGCTTTTGCAGTATACCTACATCCTTATACTAAACGAAACCTCAAAGGCTACTTGATTTTTCACTCCGCTTGTGAATATTTGATGACCCTCCATTATATATCATTGTTCCTTTTTGAGACCCAATTTTCTTTTCGTTTCTTCTCAATAACAGCTGTAATGCTACTTGCTTTTAATGGTGACTGTAAACCATTTTTTTTATAATTGTCTGTATTTTTTCGACCGTAGTTATTTTAATGGCCTTGGATTAGATTCGCAGTGATTATAAACTGTAACGTCGGCAAAAATGTAGCAGTACGCGTTGGTAGCATTTTATATGAGTAGGCGAACACTAAAAATACTAAAGGACATGATAACTTAAGGCGTAGGGTAGAGCCAGATAAACAGGTCGAAAATCGTTCAAAGAAACTTGGACCTTAAAGTCGTAGACTTAAATATCAATTCAGTTTGAACTTTCGCGTGGCGCTTACGACAAAGACAACGCACGAAATGACTGATTTTGGAAGTTTTTGATTAAATTCTATTCTATATATGAACTATAGTATTTTTCAAGATCATGAATTCATCACTTTATGTGAATGTTTGTTGAGCAATGGGCATACACTATTGTTTTGTTTGTTAAAATATATTCGATAAAAACTGTATAAAATGGAAACTACCAAATTTTTTGAGGTATATGTTTGCCATTTGTTTCTATAGAACTGAATTTATTTATCTTGTATTTGCGGTCATCACAAACAATTTAATGAAACGAATTACATGATATTATATAAAATTCAAAGCTCCACGTGCTCTAATTTCCAAAAAACACCTTGTTTGTTCTACCCTTCGCCTTAACTGGCTTTCATCTGAAAACTAGGAACATATAACAAGTTTCTTGCCTATCTTTTTCCTTCAAGTTAAAACGGCTGATTTGGATGCTGCACACAACACATATTACTTACCTATAATACTTAGGTACTTACCTACTAAGACCGACATGGCATCGCTTTCTATCCCTAATAATTAAGAGCTCCCACGGGAAACTGCTGGATTCCGCGTGAAATTGCGGAGCGTTTATTACTTAGATATTAAATGCGCTTCGGACACGAGGTCGAGTTCAGTTGACTTGACAGTTCAGTCTTTTTACACTGGCCTCGTGTGTATATTTCGAAGTCGGTTCAGTGAGAAGCAAGTTGTGATGCGGGTACTGGCTTCATTTATGCGCCAGTCAGTGACACGAGCCGCTGAACTGACTCACTGAACTAATTTACAAAGAGGCCCCAGGCCTTACCGTTACCTTTGAGCACGATTCAATTGAAGACCTAAAGTGCATAGGTGAAGAGTACTAATTGCATTGTAGCGATTCATTTCAGGCCTTGGTCTGATAGTAAGCTACTGGTGTCCGCGGAGCGCGAAACTTAAGCCAAGTCTGATAACACGGAGGCGGCAGGTTCGATTCCCGCGGCAGGACAACTATTTGTGTTGTTTATTATTTTTATTTATTGAACACAAACATCACCAATTCATCACTCAACATAAGAGGTATAGCGATGATGAAACTCAAGTCGCAAGTCTATACTTAGGTAAGTACGAAGTGTAATAAAGAGGTAAATTTAAAATTTAACAGAAGTGCCTAAATTTCTATGTAGGTTATGGGACCGAAAAAAAAATGTTTCAAAAACCATCCTAAAACACAAGCATCGAATTGTAACACGCCACAGGTATGGAGCAACAAAATGAAAAATTTATACCTAGTTATGCCATATTTCCACTCACGCGACATGTTTCAAAACTATTTGCTTCAAAACCTTGCAAACTCGTTTGAAGCTTTTTGCACTACAAACCTTGTAAAATATAACGTCTATTCTCATAGTTTAAATTAATAGCTCAATTACAATTAACTGAGATTTTTAGTTTCACTAGTAATAATTAGAATGCACAACTGATTATTCAGAAGTCTCAGTAATTAAGTTAACAGTTCGATTGATTGAACTACTAATGCATTTGATTACGTCATCAGATTTGTTGCGTTTGAAGCAAAGCCCCGATGACGTCATTTGATCTAGATTCACTCGTGGTAGTAAATCAATTGCAGAATGCTTTCAATTAGAATTAATACTAAACTGAAACACGTGCAATGCGTGGGAACAGCATGGCGCTAGCAAAAATATGCAGAGAATCAACGAAGAAGATTCATTTTAGACCATCAGCTAATAGCGCGAGATCCCACAATAGAAATACCTACGTCATCGAGTACCTCTATACTATCTGTAGATTCTTAACCGACACATATACATGTAAAAAAATCAGGTCGCCCAATACCGATCCTGCCGGGTCATGGAAAGCCGAGAAAATTTCTGACGTTTTTTTGTATTTTATAAATTACGGCATTAGGTACCCGAATAAAAATACTGGCAACAGTTAACCATTGATTAATTACGTAAAATTAGTTGGTCTGCCATTGCACACCCTGCCGGAAGTACCTGACAGACCCTTACGAAGTGACCTTCACACCATTTACATACCTCATCGAGTACCCCGATGAAACCTATGCCCATTAATAGCCAAGGTGTCCCTGATAAAAGATTAAAAGGTCTGCCAGGTCTAAACTTGCCGGAACTTAGTGTTCAAAGCATTTGAAGTTGGATCTCCGTGACCGGGCAGGACCGAAATTGGCAGATCTCATTTTTTTACATGTTTAAGTGTCAGCTAACGATCTAAAGCCAGCCTATTGAGGTACTCGGTGATGTAGGTATTTGTATGTATTTGTGCTTTTGGATCTCGCACTATAAGATCTTCCACAAAAAAAATGTTTTGATTTCTGAATCACCACTTAATTATCAATAGACTCCTAGTCTAATATATATATGATAAAATGCTAGTCTTGGACTACTTGGACTATCCACGGATCTATGTAATACAACACAGATAAGAATGTTTGTGCGTATGATCATAATCTCATCTTAAATTTCCATTTATTTTTTTGATATTACCTTTTTGTT
The DNA here is from genome assembly GCA_963580505.1 of Ennomos erosarius. Classification (NCBI taxonomy): domain Eukaryota; kingdom Metazoa; phylum Arthropoda; class Insecta; order Lepidoptera; family Geometridae; genus Ennomos; species Ennomos erosarius. The sequence goes on from OY756987.1 coordinate 10,942,023, forward strand.
GATAGAGCAAGAAAGAAAACAATTGTCGCTAACAGATGTAAAATAACCGGCCAAAAGCGAGTCGCGCACGAAGGGTTCAGTACCATTATCTATAACAACGTGTGAAACAAAATCACGTCTGCTGTCCCCTTAAATACTTACTTTATTAAGTTTTTTAGTATTTGTTGTTATAGCGGCAACAGAAATACATCTATAATTCTGTGAAATTTTCAACTGTGTAACTATCACGGTTCATGAGATACAGCCTGGTGACAGACTGATAGACAGACAGGCAGAGCCTGAGTAATGGGTCGACTTTAACGTTTGGGTACTGTAATAACCGCTTCCTTCGACTTCCCGCGGCTCGATCCATATCATCGGTCCGCCCAATGGGACCAGCCTACACTGCGTCTTCCAGCTCATAGTCGCCACTGACTTGCTCGAGATAAATACCTTTTACCTATTACGGAAGACCTTAATCTAAATTCCCAGTTTTTACGTTATAGACATATGAAAACATTATTTTGAACCTATTTTGAAATCACTAGAATGATATTCAAATACGCTCGTGATACTTACAATAAATAAATAGGGAAAAGGTTTCCTCTTCACCTCTGTGTTTCCTTCATAATCCGACGAAAGAAAACTCTACCTGCTTTTGCTGAATCCAAGACAACATTGTATGTTGTTGTATGATAACATTAGTGTGCTAAATATATATAAAAATATGCTTCAATCTTCGTGCAAGAATAAGACCTTTCGATCATCTCCGTGATCACAACAACAACCTGCTAAGAAAATAATTATGAACTTATACTAACTCGAACTGCAACATTATTCCCAATTTTTATCCAGTTAGGATTAAGTCAAAAAAATGTGAATATCGCTAGGCTTCTGCCGGCTAAAGAAATATGCAGTAAATAGCACTAGCTTCCGTTCTACATTAGATCCCCCTGCCATCATCAAACCTTCCGCCTAGAGTGATGTCCACGATGATCTTGTGCTACAATAAGCATCTACACTCATCATCATCTAAGCTCCTGTCGACTAGGAAATATGCAAAGAATATCATTGGCTTTCCTTTCTGTACATTAAAACCATCTGCCATCATCAGACCTTCCGATCAGCGTGATGTCCACGACGATATTGTTCTACAATAAGCAGTTTCACTCAACATCATCCTACAAGGAAAACTCTACGCATTCCGTTCTGTACATTAAAACCTCCTACCATCATCAATCCGCCCGCTCAGCGTGTTTCCCACGACGTTCTTATTCTACACTACGCATCTGCACTCAACATCAACTTACAAGGAAAGTCCTAAGCTCTCCAGGGAACATTTTCATAACTGACATCTCTAAATCTTGGGTAATGGTGTCTACAGGCTGTTAATGATGATTATGGTGATGATGTTGACCTAGAAATATGTCGGTTCAACTCCCGCACAAAAAAAGAAAGGTTTTGTTATTTTTATTCTTATACCTATTTTTTTTTTAAATAAAAACAACAATTTTTATGAATAAGACAAAGTAGATAAATTTCAAAGGTTTTATTATAAAATAATTGTTGCATTTAGGTAGTAGTTGTAATCATTATCAGTAGCACTACACATTAAAACATACAAATAAGCATTCACTTTTAAACTCCCTCCTAAGTAGCACTGTGCTTTGGCCTGAATTCTTCCAAGTATCAAACTTTGTTTTCATAGCTATCACTATGGCTATCACTAACACCATCAGCTATTATAATTGTGATATGGCTGCTGGTATCTGTTGATCCGCCACGTGGATAGCTTCAGCCAATTTCACAATGGTTTCCTGTAGGTGAGTTCCTTTCATTCTTCAGCATTGATGCCTGCGTAGCTGGTGCGAAACCAGCCTGTAGACTGCAAATGAAAAAGTTACTTTTCTCTTCTTGCTTTTCATATAATTGTAGGTGTAGGATTTGTTTGAGTGGGCAGAATAGAAAAAAACTAAAACTCTGCATGTTCCTATTATCCATCGTGCAATACCTACAGCATTGAAGTCTTTGATAAAATCAAACAGTAAGCTGGTCCTATCCTCTTCGTGTGATGGTCTTTATTTATAAGTACGTAGCGGTGGCAGAGTTGTGAGCTGTTTTGAGACTGTTCTGCTACTATCATCTCGGCTGAGCCGGGTTGGACGACGAAGACGATGTATTGTTGGCCTCGGTTCTGTTCTGCGTTCAGGGTGGGGCGGGATCTTCGTTGTTAGCAGACGTTCAACCAAAGTCAATTTGTTTGTTCTGGGATCGTTTTCTTGCTGGCCGTTGTACATAATTGCGTAATTAATTCACTAACAACTACGTTTCCGTGGTAATAACGTTTCCGTGGTAATAATTGGTATTAGAATCTAAAGCATTATTTCACAAATAGTTTTTTTTTTTATTTTTTTTTTATTTATTTTTTTTACAAATAGACGTTACGATCACAGATGACGTCAAGATCAGGACGACATGACAGATTGCTTCAAAGTTATATAAATATCAGTGGTAGACCTACATCGCTTTTAGTAAAAAGGTAACATTTCCATCTTTTTGCTAAAATCGATGTAGGTCTACCACTGATTATAGTGACATTTAAATAGTTTTTTTTACATCTGTGAGCTCAATGGTGTATGAAAGTGAATTTGCAATCGTTCTTTTTAGTTTAGTACTGTCACTTAAATTTAAATATTTTTAAAATTTTCTAAAACTAAACCTAAAGCCTTCAAAATTGCCCTCATTATTCAACTATCAAAAATCCAAACTAAACTGTCACATTCTATTCCGGAAATATTATCTGAAAATGTTTGACACATTCTAAAGTGCCAGCTCGCGATTAAGTATGAACCGTTTTAGTATGAAATATGATTAAAGAGTTTTTATGCTTTCCAATATTACCTCATTTTACGTTTAAATAACTACTTTTATACCTATCTCTATGTCCTACACCAGTTAGTGCAGTATCAAACGAATATTTGCTTTATTTTTGGATTTTTATTTACTCGTAAAATTATTTGTTTTAAATATATTTATAATTGAGAAAACTTTCTAATATTTGTGACGTCACGAGACACCCTGGATCGTTACAGTACGGAACCCTAAAAAATGAAAGAATATGGTACGTCCTAACCACAGAGCAAAAAAAAACTCTTCCTCTATAGGCGAAGCGTCATTAGTTTCATAGCTCTGTGGTCCTAACATATCTTAAATCGACATCAAAGGTACTTCAAACTTGTCATATCACACAAGAAAAAAAAGTTGTTTATGGTTGCACTGTTATCGTATCGTAAACAGAGTCCCATAAAATTTGAATATTATTTTTAGAGTACGGGCGCAAATTAGGAACGTCATGGCCAATTACTTCTTAATAATAAAAACCAAACTCAGGGTTTCCTTGCGTGGTACAATCCGGAAAATGAAGATCCGCAGGAGAACTAAAATTACTGTCATAGCTTTAAAAATGTGCATGTTAAAATGGAAAATATCAGGCCATATTGCACGCAAAGGTTCTCGAGTTGCGACCACAAACCGGAAGACGCTGTGTAGGCCGCCCACTAGGTGGTCCGACGATCTGGATCAAAACCGCGGAAAGCCGTTGGATCCAAGAAGCAAGTAGCCGGTCAAAGTCCTTTTCTATGGGGAAGACTTATGTTCAGTAGTTGATGTCTTTCAGAGGACGATAAGAAAATGAATTTAAAAAATATATGCTCTTCTATTACGTACTGGCTGTCATCATCATCATTATCATGATAGCTATAGAATTTTTTTATTGCAAGTCCAACTAACATTTGGCCGGTTTTCTTTTGTAATGTGTAATTTTTTATATTTTTTCAGGTGCCTAATCCGCTGTAGTGCATTAGTCTTTGAAACTTTCAGCCTGCTAATATAGGCAAATTCAGCCATTTATAAGCCCAATAGGGCGGACAGACCGACACGAGGCTTAGTAATAGGGTCTCGTTTTACCCTTTTTGATACAGAACCCTAAAAACGACGTCGTTTCTTATTTGCAGCAATTTGTATCGAACCTATAAACTATCTGTTCCTCATGGCGGTATAGGAATTTATGAAGACGTTCGTTATTTCCACGTAGGAAAGTAAAGCTCTTACGCCATGTTCATTTCCTTATTGCCATTTTCCAAACCAATGGTTTCTGACTGCAAGGTGTCTATTCCGAAATATAATTGAAACTAAACATTGTCTATCGAGTTTTCACTAATGAATTTCATATCGCAATTAGTTAAGGTAAACGTTTCGTTTGGTCCAATTAAATTGTACAAATTCTCAAAGTCCATTAAGTGTGCAGCTACTCTTTGATAAAATTAAATTTGTTGTTCTGGAACGTGTTGGTTCTAATTATTTTCAAGAAAAAGATTTATTTTATAGTTTCTTAAAAAAATTATAAACAACCGGCGTTCAATTATGTGAATTTATTTTCAGTGTGATACTATCTACGGTTTTAGGTTGCCGATAGATACAGGAGGCAAGCAGCCGCTCAAAGCCGCTCTTTGGGGCGGCCTTCAGCAGTGGGACGTCGTCAGGCGGTTGATGTTGATGATGACGGGGTTGTAGCTTAGGCAGGTACTAGGTGCACCGACGACGGAGAAAACTGTGGGGAGCAGTTGCATGCAAGAAACAAGCAGCTGCTCAAAGAAGCTCTCTAGCACTCTACCGCATCTATACTTGGTCTAAATAATATGTCACCGTATTTTTGTAAAAACCATTTATTTATAAAAAAATGCAATTATTTATAAACTGTCGATTTATTGCAAACGAGCCATGTGTCTCACAATAAAACTATATTTTAGCTATTTATAATTAACCGGCATCACTTCTAGTATGGTCAAAACTAAACTTACACTCCTTGCATCGCTCGTCGTCGTAACCTATTGGTTAGCCACTACACTAGTGACTCTAAAAAAAAACAAATTGGTGCATTGTTCACAATTAAACGCTACTAAAACCCGTTTTTTATAAACTCACCGCTGGGCACTGACTGTTTAAAAATAATCGAAAAATCATCCGTTTTATTAATTGTAAGACAAAGTTTCAGTTTGCAATCAATCGACAGTTGTGGTTCACCATCACGGTGAAACACAAGTACTAAAAGTTATCGCGGCAATCGATCGTGTGACCATAGCCTAGTGGATAAAGCTCCAATCCTGTGAGTAGGAGGTCGCGGGTTCAAATCCTGCTGACTGCAAACATTTTAAGGACTAGGTGTATTTTCATAAATAGAGGGTCTATTAAGAGGGTTAATTGAATAAAAAAATTAACGCTATCGCGTGAAAAAATATTTTCAAATTAAAGTTCTGCATAGATTTAATTTCCGCGCATTATTTGAGAAAAGTACTATACAAGCCTTGGCCACAACTAGGCATTGATGGCCTTACGTATGTGTGCCTCGGCTTCGCGTCGGCCCACATTTACACGTTCGCCCATCCATGCCTCTGTTGCTGGCCGCTGCAGTAATGTACTATTCCTACCAAATTTAGGTATGCCTAAATCAAGTTTAATTAAAACAATTAGATTTGTATCTAATTACCTACGTATTTCTTATTCAACCACAATATTAACTTGGAACAATAATTATATACTTAAGTATAGCAAAATACCGTAGCCAATTTTTCTCGTAAGATACTTACTAGTTTTTTCTAGTTTTTGTGGTTAGAGCTAAGTTAGGTACGGCCTCTCTTAAGCCTCAAAAAGGTTCAGGCAGCAGCTAAAACGTATCCAATATAATACCTTAATGGACTTACAAGAAGTATTACCGAGCCAAACAATATTGTTGCTTTTAGCAAGTATATTCGTAACTAATAAGCCAGAAAACTCTAAGCAAGGTGCTCCCACGTCATTCCATTAAGACTAAATGGCACTATATCATGATATCAAAGTGCACAAAGTAGAAAAGCTTCGAGCTTCGGTGGAAGTTTTGTATGTACGCACAGTCGAACGTTAGCTAGCGCGCCCGCCGGCCGACTGAGCGCACCGAACGCAGCGCAACCCTATTCGCGCGCGAATTTAGAATAAAAATTTAAACTTTTATAAGTTTATTATTGGCCAAATGAATGACATTGCATTTAGCCATTATGTATATTGAAAAGTTACAAAAAAATTGAGTTAAATATTTAGCTTGTAAGTGAATAGAATAAAATAAAGAACATTTTAGTTGCAGTTATTGAATTAAAATAAAACTTGGATGACAATGTTTTCATTGCATGTGTGTAATTTACAAGTGAAATGAAAAGTGAAACGTTATTGTTGTGAACTTTTTAAAACAAATAAAATTGTTTGTGATTTCTGTGAGTGGTTTTCAAAAGCTGGATGAATAAGTAAGTAACTAACATTTTATTTATTTACTTACGATATAATTACATAAAAGTTTGAAGCTCAGAAATCTTGAATTCGATTGAACTAAGCTCGATTAGGCAAAACTTTTAAGGGAGTTTAAGCTTTCTGTTTCATTAAAGTTTCCCAATCAAATTGTGTAATGAACTTAATTACAGAAAATTAATGAGTTTCATTTAGTTTAATTTATTTCAAGGAAATGTTAAGTTGGTGGTAAACAAGAATTTTGCTATTTTAACTTGATTTTTTAAACTTAAAATTTTAAATTTAATGATAAAATTCAAATCAAATTAATGAGACAGAGATCATTCAATCTCTCGTGTCCAAAATCAATATCACTGATGGTTGGACACTTGCCTAATTTTTTTGTAAGAATAGTCAGAAAATATTGACGTCAGTTAACACTTTTTCCCGAAGTGTCCCGAAGTAACGGAACGTCGGCACAATAAAATTTAGAATAGAAAACTCCGATCTACGGATCGGATTGTGCTTTGATCCCGTTCCTTAGCCCGTGCCATAGTTCATACTGAATAAGTTAATAGGTATTATATTATTAGGGAGTGTATTATTTTGTGCACTATGCACTCAACTAAGTCATTAGAATAGAATAGAATAGAATAACACTTTATTGCACACCAAATATACACAAGATAAAATTAAAACACGAAAAATATAACAAAATGGTAGTACAATGGGCGGTCTTATCGCTTAGAGCGATCTCTTCCAGACAACCTTTGGATGGAGAAATACAGATTAATACTTAGGGAGGATGGCGGTGTACAGTAAATGAAAATAAGTAAAAAAAATAAAATTAATACTATAAATACTAAAACTACAAAATACATATTATACGACATACCTAACATACATAAACATACACACTACATTAATAATATAATAAACATATTTACTATTACATATATTACATACTAGTACAAATATACTTATCTATATATAGATAAGATTCATTATTATAGATAAGAGCGAAAATTGATTGAAATGCGCAAAAACAATTTATCAAACAATATTAGCAACGTGACTACCCAATTTAAAAACGTGATAACTGCCATTAAAGTACTAATAACTATAATGATAGACTTGATTCGGAACTGCTAAATATTATTAAAAATAAGGTATTTATCAAAATGTTGTTACATACGTAGCAATGAGCTTAATACGTATAGCGTTATTTCAACGTGGATATGACCAAATACTGATACCGATGTATCATAATCACAAGTTACACTTGTTTTACTGTGTTATCCATAGTCAAGGGGTGAACAAAGCCCCAAAATCTATCAACGTTCACATAGAGGTTGAATGTTGAATCATTCTACTTTCACTTTTATAGGATCTTGCCTTTGACAATGGCAGAATTGTCAGATGGGGGGTTACTTCATTTTGTTTATGAAATGCATTAAACTAGACTTCACCACACAGCGCCTGAATCATCCTCTAGAGGAGCCCCCGCCTTGACTATAAATTCCTTTGTTAGTAACACTCACAGAGCTATGAAACAAATGACACTTCGGACGGGACGCGTTTTTTTTGCTCTGTGGTAACATTATACCTAATATTAAGGATAATAATGAATGACGCTACAAAAAGTGGTACCTATTTTACAACTGAGTGCTACCGTATTTTGCGGAGGTCAATCCGTCGCGGTTCAGGCTATTGTCGTAAAACATATGTCATTGTTAGTTGTTAGGCTAAGTCCTTTTTTCTCATCTATAGGCTAACATTGACCACGGTCTGGGTGGCATAAAAAAATTCTGACATCGCCATCACTTATAGACATTTGTACCTAACACTATAACGGTGCTGCTGATGATTTTCCATCGGCCCACCCGGAAAGAGGCACCGGGACTAATGGGGCCAAGTCGAATCGGACTGAAAGCCATAAGCATCCCTATTCAAAACTCATCGAAAACGTTTCGATTCAAAATCTACACGCACCATCTCCTTCATCTTAAATGTAAATTGACTTGACTACGGATGTAAATCAAAAACAGATGCCCAAAACAAATATTCCACTTTTAAAGCTGTTAAAAAAATTATAATAAATGTCAGCGTAAAATATCTCGAAGCAAAAGAGTTCCATCAATCGTCTGTATAATTTATAATCAAGATAAATAAACATAAAAAGTAAATCAATTGATCTTAAAAAAGCATGTTGAGTCAGAATCCATCGAAAAGGTCTGCTGGTTCTATTTTTGTACAATATTTGCTTTTAGAAACTAATGCAAAACTTCCTTGCTCCCTTCAGATTCAGTACAAGCTTTATCCAAAATGATTTCCTATCGTTGATGTGTTTGTGTGTCTGTGTGCGTGCACAGAATAAAGATAAAATATAACCTTACCTTACGCATCTTGGTATTTAATGTTCGGAATTCAAAACAAAATCCAATCGCTTTTCCAATTGTTTTTTGATTCTCTAATCTGTGGCTTTACAAGAAAAGAATGAAACCTTAGTAGAGTTGGTATTGTATTTATTGTTAACCAATAATTGGTTTGATTTAACTCACTTATTTCAATCTATTTTGTTTTTCAAGTTTAATATAATAAATTATAGAGCATATTACCCAAAAGTTAGTAGTGTGAGGTGCGAGTGAACTGCAAACGAAATAATAAAAGTTGGTTAATTACGAAAAATACCAAAAAAAAATAAAGTAAAGGTAAGTATATAAGTTGAATTTTCTTTATTTTATTGAATTTTCTAGTTATGAATACTAAAAGTTAACCCTAACCATGAGCGGTCTCATAAAAACGATGGCTTTTCAGAGATCATAGAGTTAGTGAAACACGTGTTAAAGAAAAGATCTGAAGAGACACAAATATCTATTTATGTCCCACTTCCATTGGGATTTCGAAACAATATTACAAACGGTTTTGTCAAAATTTGTTTTTACACACACGGTGACACTGCGCTATGCCTACCTGAGAGCCTAGTTCGAGTTTATTTAACAGTTTTCACGTCTCACGGTGCATGGTGAGTGATGCATTTCTGTATGGAGAATCACGTACATTCTGTGGTTCACACAAAGAAAAAAAAATGCTTCTTTTATAGGCGAAGTGACATTTGTTTCATAGCTCTGTGGTGGTTCACAATCCGCTCACTAGGAGCGCTTATCGTGAAACCATACAAAAACGCATCACTCACCATACACCGTGAAACGTGAAAACTATTAAATAAACTCGGACTAGGCTCACTGAAGTTATACAGGATGTAATTTAATTTATTTGCATAAATTGAGCTCATGATAGTACATCATTTATAGATGATTATTAAAGAGTAAAGAGTGTAAAGAAAATATTTTTATTGTAAATTATGAAGATATCCGCGGCGCCTAACGCAGTTGGCACGGATGATTTTGATACATTTGTAAGGGTGATTAAAACAATACTGCCATTTTAATGCTCTTCTTTAGCTTTGGAACTGTTTACACATTTAAACGTTTTATACCTTGTACGTACTAATTAAAAACAGTACTTCATTATTTTAATTAAATTTTGTATTGTAGGATTTGAATAAGTAAGTTATTCCATTTTTTGGAGTTATTATTATTACCAAACCAATGTGTTCAATTCAAAAATTTTGGTCTACACGTGACCGGTATCAGGAGTAGATACCTAGTTTCAAAGGATGCTAATGAATTCAATTACACCCAGTATAGGGACACATTAATTTTGGTGACTTTTCAACCTCCTACCCCTGATGAGGTGTCATAAGAATTCCTTGGAGTCCGATTTATCGTTATTATCATCATCATCAGTCGAATATACTAGGCTTTCCCAATAAAATGCCACTTTGAACGGCTACTTATCTCTTGTATCAAACGGCTCCCCCTGATAATCAGTCCCATTTATATAAGTATTAAATACAGACCAACGTACTTAGGACTTGGGACATGGTATACTGCACAGTGCACTATAATGAAAAACACACTATAGTCGAACCCCGAAAATAATCAAATACTTCGAGAAAATGAATGTGTCTCGGTATTCCACCACATTCCATTAAAAATAATAAACGTCAGATTGCGAATTAAATAGACGGGTAAAGCAATAAAATCGCGGAACGTAAACCATCCACGGTACAATTTAACGCCTCGAAAGCATTGGGATAGAATATCGAGAATCGTACTAACATCTGGTTGTTTAGGCTTATAATAGACGGTATATTTGTAATCCCCAATCTTTTCAAAATCCCCAAATTCTCTTTTGGGGGCGTAATATACCTCAGGTTGTAGCACTTGCTAATTGAATGCAAAGTTTTAATTGACAAATAAAATATGGCGAATTTCTGAATTATAAAAAAAAAAATATATGTGTGGACATTTCACACAGCGCCATCTAGTCCCAAACTAAGCATAGCTTGTACTATGGGAACCAGATAACTGATATAATACTTATATACTTTTTTGTTTGTAAATACATACATAGAATACAATATAACACCTAATTTGTTCCTATTTTTAAATTAAGTTGGTTAATTCGTTTTTCAAGTTGGCAACACTTACTAGCAAGTGCTTAAACGAGCGTGTGAGTCAGACTGTGCAAGAAAAACTATCAATCTTTTAGTCTTTGGTCTACTAGGAAAAAGCTAGGATGTATGTATATTGCAGAATGCACAATAAACAGAAGGTTATGATTCTATGACTATATAATTAGGACGGCCCGATAGCTCAGTTGGTAGTAACCCTGCCTTCTGAACTGAGGGCTGTGGGTTCGATTCCTACCCAAGACAAACATTTGTGTGATGAACATATACAGGGTTACAGGGAAAATCGTGCTAGATCCATTTAGGGCGTGGAGTACCCATCATTTCTGACTTATTTCACTATGTAACACCCTAGCCTAAACTTAACCCTTTTCGAGATATTCGACTTTTAATATTTTTTGTGAAAATTGCCGATTTTTAGGCTACAAAATTTAATTTTGTTTATTTTGTGTGTTTTATTATTATGATTATTGCATTTTTACATGTGTATTAAGATGTTTTAGGACGGCAATCATTAAAATAGTACATAAGTTAATTGAATAGACCGTAGTAGACAAGTGAAAGTTAAGAAATACAAAAAATATTAGAAACTGTATTATTTTTCTCTAAGGAATATCTAAATAAAATATTAAGTTGAGGCTAGGTTGTTTCATAGTGAAATAAGTCAGAAATGATGGGTACTCCACGCCCTTAACGGATCTAGCACAATTTTTCCTGTAACCCTGTATATTTGTTCTGTCCCTGGGTGTTATATTGTATTCTATGTATGTATTTACAAACAAAAAGTATCTAAGTATTGTATCAGTTATCTGGTTCCCATAGTACAAGCTATGCTTAGTTTGGCGCTGTGTGAAATGTCCACACATATTTACTACTAGCTTTTGCCCGCGGCTTCGCATGCTTGTGTTATGTTATTTTTACGTTATAGTCTAATAATAGATCATGCATTTCGTATCAAACAACAAAACCCACTAAATCATTTCGAAGCTGAGCACAGTACAGTAACCTGTATTAGCATAGGTATAGGTATAACGCAAGCAAAGCCGTGACTGCTGAAGCTATTTAAGCCATTACCTAAATTTAAATAAACAGTAAAAGAAGGTTTAAACAAAAAACTACAATTTTATAAGTACCTCTTCATATTACAACAAAAAGAAATCATCATCACTTCACTCAGGTCTTTAACAGAAGTTTCAGTAAATTTTGTTTAGGTAGTAGTCACCTAAGCAGTCAGGTACAGTTTAGAAAAATATGGAAGAATCACACACGATGATTCTTAAGTTTAGCTCCATACGAATTGAGTACCTACACTTAGCCAGTGTCAATAGTAAGGTTATAAATTGCTGGAGATATGCATTTACCTGTACGATGCGTACATAATTAATTTTCTTAATACTAATTAGGAATTACTAATACTAAACCACCACTCCTTAAAGAATCGACAGTTATAATTATTATTATGTCCACTATTTTCCCCGCTGTTTCATTCTCACTGCACTTTCAACATACCTACCTAGTGAAGAAATTGAGGAATTAGGTTTTTTAAATCGTCATTACATAATTATTAATTACACCCAAAGATAGTTATTTACCTACTATATCTATAACCTTCTTGAAGTAACCGAGTAATCAATAATTTTTTGCTCCCGTGGTTTATTTAAAAGCCCACAGATCTAAAATATTTTAACTATTAAAAACTTATTTCAACATGCAAGAAGAAGAAGAAGAAATAAAAAAAAAACCAGTCAAAAACGAATGTTACGCACCGTGTTGTTGTTAATTCGAGGATACAATTGCCATCACAGAGCTATGAAACACATGACGCTTCGCCTATAGAGGGAAGCGGTTTTTTTGCTCTGTGATTGCCATAATGAATACGTATTGTACATATTATTATAATCATCTAAGTACCTACCCTTTTTAAACATTTTTTATAAAATATTTCGTATCATTGGCTAAATACAAATATCGCTCTCCGGCTTACTTTAATGTCTAAATAAAAAAGGTTTTAAAATGCGTAGCAATGGTAAGGGGCTATAACTTAAGTAGGTATAAGTACTACGGTACCTTAAAACTTCCTTGGGGTCGATCAAGAATGTAGCAGTAGCGCAAAAATAATTTTATCAACGTAATTAGAATGGTAACGTGTAGTAAGTTTATGTAAATAATACATTTAACCAGATCGCTAATAAAGAACACTGCTCCCGCCAAAACCCTATAAATCGAAAACTTGAATAAAAATGTTAATTAAGTAAGCTTCAATATTGGCTAAGTATGATAATCGCGTGAAGCCTTATGAATGATTATAAAAAGTCTAAGAACCTACCCACAGAGCTATGAAACAAATGACGCTTCGCTGTAGAAGGGAAGCGTGTTTTTTTGCTCTGTGAACCTACCTTTTTAAACAGTTTTCATAAAATACTTCCTATCATTGGCTAAATACAAATTTCGTCTAATGCCAAAATAAAAAAGGTTTTACAATACGCAGCAAAAGCAAGGGTCAATAAATTAAGAACCTATAGGCACAGATTACTGAATATGTTACTACCATAGGTTAAGCTATAGGTACTATAAATACAATTTTTAATACTTATTTCGAATGGTAATGCGTAGTAGATTTTTGAAAACTAATACATAATATCAGATCGCCAATAAAGAATTTTGCCCTCGTCAGAACCCAATAAATCGAAGAGATGAATAATAATTTTAGTTATGTTTCAATATTGGCTAAATATGATATCGCGTAAAGCCTTATAACTTATAATAAAATGTCTAAGAAGTTTTTAGTTTTCGAAATTCCTTGGTCTCTGTGTCGTGCTCATATTCAAGAAAGTTCTTATACCTATCCTCTTTTTTAGTTTGGACCACAGATTAACGAAAACACTTATCTCTATGCAATACATATGACTTCCTTGGGTATAGGTACTTACATAATGAACACATTGTTTTTTTCTCTAATCTGCAATGCATCGAGCGCAGACGAAGTTATCGCGCGATGTATTTCGCCGTAGCCCGAAAAGTATGGATACACTCATGATACACTGCCGGTAATGCAGGCGCGCCAATTTTTATTTACTGTTTTTTGTCTTTTATGTTATAAATAAAAACATGCATTAAATTACTTCCCTATTGCTTTGTGCAGTGGGGATTGTTCAGAATGAAAAAAAAAATTATTGGGGTTCTGTACCAAAGGGTAAATCCTTATTACTAAACCTCAGCTGTCCGTCTGTCTGTCTGTCTGTCCATCAGTCACCAGGATGTACTCAGAAATCGTGATAGTTAGACAGTTGAATTTTTCCCCGCCCGGTGACGCTGTAAAGGTCGTTAGAGACAAACAGCATTAGCCCGTTCAAAAAAAACAGTTGAATGTTTCACAGATGACATATTTCTGTTGCCACTATAACAACCTTGATCCCACCATCTGTTGCACCCTCACTTGAGACAATGCTAGTTCCATTATTTCCAGAAATCAACCCGGAACCAAGTCTCAATTCCGAGTTCTCATTTAATGAATTAAAAGGTGTTCTCTCAGACTTGCGTGATTCGGCACCAGGTGAAGATGGTATTCCATATTCCTTTTTATGTAATTTAAGTGATAATACTGTTGTGTATTATCTAAAACTAATTAACAGTGTGATGATGTCTGGTGAAGTCCCAAATTCTTGGAAGTCTCAAACAGTGATACCAATTTTAAAGCCTAATAAACCACCTTCATCCATATCATCATATCGTCCCATAGCACTTTCGTCAGTATTAGCTAAAATTGCGGAACACTTAGTTAAAAATCGATTAGAATGGCATGTTGAGAGTCGTAACTTGCTTTCTAGCTCTCAGTATGGTTTTCGTAGGGGAAGAAGCACACTAGATAGTCTCAGTGTTTTTGTAACGGATGTTTGTTTGTCTTTCACCAGCAAAGAATTCGTTGTTGCGGCATTTTTAGATATCAACTCTGCATATGACAGTGTACTTTTACCAATATTAAGAGAAAAGCTGATGTTATTACATGTTCCACCGTTGCTTTGTAACTTTATCCTTAATATGCTTTACGGCAGAATATTGAAGCTAGATAATTCAGATGAAGCTAGGTATGTGTGGAACGGCTTGCCACAAGGCTCGGTCATTAGCCCATTACTTTATAATATTTATACTCATGACCTCGACAAAGTAATTAGCAAACCTGTTAATGTTCTTCAATACGCAGATGATCTTCTTCTTTATTGTTCTGATCGCTCTATTGAAAATGCCTGTTCAAATGTATCAATGGCTTTAAATAACTTAAAATATTGGATGGACAGCAATGGTCTTCAGCTTTCAGTGAATAAAAGTAACGCAGTTGTGTTCTCGAGACAACGCAACACTCCTGTTCCTAATATTTTTTATGATGGAGAGCCAATCCCTGTTCAGAAACAGCAAAAATTCTTAGGGTTAGTTTTAGACTCCAAACTTACATTTTTACCACATTGTGAATATATTGCAACTAAATGTGAACGACTTCTCAATATTCTTCGGTGTCTCTCGGGCGTTTGGCGAGGTGCACATCCATCTTCTTTGAGGCTCGTCTACAACGCTTTGGTAAGAAGCGTCATAGATTATGGCTCTTTTCTATTGGAGCCTTGTAGTGTTGCCGGCATAAAGAAATTGGATGCAATCCAGGCCAAGGCTTTAAGAATAGTTACTGGGGCTATGAAGTCCAGTCCTATAAATGCATTACAGGTTGAATGCGCTGAGCCTCCGCTTCAATTACGTCGACAGTTCTTATCTGATAAATTTCTTTTCCGTTCACTCCGATTGTCAAATCATCCTATATTCAATAAATTACAGTTATTATCTGAGCATATAACGTCACGTTCTGATTATTGGTTACATAAATCTCCACCTTGTTTAATTAATAGCTGGCATAAGTTCATGAACTTGCAGGCACCTACTCATAGTAGCGGTAACCTATCCCTTTTCAACGTTAACTACCAATGTCTGATTCAGTCTCCTAACGTTACTTACAATATTGGCATTGACAAAGGAGATCCTAATGCTAATTTTCATTTCAATTGTATAGTTGATGACAAATGGAATGGGTGGCATCAATTGTATAGCGATGCATCGAAACATACATCGGCCGACTTTGTTGGCGTAGGTGTTTATCACCCTCAGTATAATATTGTACAGAAAATTAAATTCCCTCCGGAGACATCCGCTTTCACGGGCGAGTGCTTTGGAATTTTGAAGGCACTGGAGTATATCCTACTAATGAAACTACCTAGAACTGTAATTTTTTCCGACTCTCTTAGCGCCCTACAATCATTAGCGAAATTCCCATTTAAACCGCAATCGCATATTCCTATCATCATAGAGGCAAGGCACAAATTACACCAATGCATGCTTTTTGGCTATACTGTTTCGTTTACGTGGATTCCTAGTCATTGCGGTATTAAAGGCAATGAAAAAGCTGATCGCTTAGCAAACGAAGCCGTCATTAGTGGAGATATTTTTCCTTTTGTTAACTATTATCATGATTTATCATCATTGCCAAGAGTTTTTCTCAAAGAATCCCGGTGTAGTCTATGGACCAGTAGTGCACAACATAAGGGCAAACACTATTATCAGATTCAACCAAATATAATTACCAAGCCTTGGTTCTCTCGTTTGAAAGTACGCAAGATCGTTACGTCAATATTAATAAGAATGCGTTTAGGGCATGTTTGTAGCCCAGCACACCTTGCTAGGCTTAAAATAATAGATTCTCCAGCCTGTGCATGTGGAGAGGATGTGAGGGATTTAAATCACATCTTTCTCTCCTGCCCGCAAAATGATCAAGCTACATTGTTCACGACTTTGGCTTCCCTTAAAATTCCTTTCCCTACCAGTATTATCACTCTTCTTCATAATGCAAACCCTGATATTTATATGGCAATAGCTGAATATATCATTAGTAACGATTTAAAATTATAAATATGTACATATTGTAAATTTTTTAGTAATAAGTGTATATAATTTTTATTTTTCCGTATTATCTCATTAGTTATTTACCTACTAATTTTGTTTATTTTTATCCTTACTCACTCTCCTGATCCTTTAGTCCCTAATTATTGTACCTTTATAATTCGTATCCGTATTTTATGAAATATCCCTATGGTTTCCCCGTTTTAAACAACTGTAAAACATGCTTATACACAAATTCCTCAAAAGAGGAGTCTGAAAATCTTCACTTCTGAAAATATTGGGAAGAAGCAGAAGCAATAGAATAGAAGACGATGAAAAACAAAACATGAAGCTGGCAAATGCACAAGACGTGCGACGCCACTCCTCAAGCGAGGGAAAAAAAAAAAAAAAAAAAAAAAAAAAAACAACCTTGATCCGTATTCAAACGGACAGATAAACAGACAAATAAAAAATTGGTTTTACTTCATATTGATAAGGAATTATAAATTAAAACTATTAAAATTTATTTTTGTAATCGCAAATAATACTCTCACAGTTTGTAAAACATATTTATTCGCCGACATGCAATATAACGCTACCGCTTCCTCCATTTTATTTAGCCCACGTCGGTCGTGCAGCAGACAAACAGATAGTCAACAGAGATGTTTTTGCGCGCCAACTCAACAGCAAAGGTTCGGGCGTATATGAAGCCGCGCCATAATAGTAACAAAGTTTTTTTCTTTAATCTATGCATCCGGATAATCCCGAGATAAAATTACCGTCAGTAGCATAGAGTAAATTTTTTTTCTCTCATCTATGATTAGTGTCCAAAATAAAACTTACCTTTTGACACTGGCTAAATACCTACCTAAAAAAAAACTTAGTCTTGAAGCGGCCATCTTGTTAAAATCCCGTTTCGTTCGTTTCGTAATGAAATGTTAATCATTTTCACCAAAAAAAAATTTACGATATTTAAAATTTAATATATCCTATGTTGTGCGCGGGATTTTTCTTAGCTTATTAGTGAAAACCGCATGAAAATCCGTTCAGTATTTTCGGAGTTGTGCCGTAACAAACAAACAAACAAACAAACAAACAAACAAACAAACAAACAGACAAAATGTCTAAAAAGTAGCAAAACGTGATTAGCAAAAAATTTCAAGCCAACCTGTGTCATTTTTTTTCGATATCTTGCATTTACAGATTTTTTTATCTTTACACTTTTAATATATGTATAGAAGATTATTATTTATTTACAAATTTTGCTACATCTGATTGAGCCGGTCTATCTGATGTGTATGGTTAAGCCAAACTAGGCAGTCTGTTTGTATGGTAGCTGCGAAACGCGGGCCTTGTGGTCAATATTAATTGTGGCATGAAAATTAATATTGAAATGTAGCGGTCTTTCATCAGCCAATCATTCTCCATGTGATGACATCATATTGGAGAAGCCACCGCATAGCTGTTATAAACATTAATTCATATCTCCATTCTATATGGACGCTTGCTTGTAAAATTGAGTGACATAATATAATATCACTGTGGATATTATTTTGTGATGTTACTTTTCTACAGTGGCTGTATTTAGGGCTGCTGGTTGCTTCTTTTAAGAGTCAGTTTATCTATGTTCTTATTTTAAGTTTATAGGGGTTTTGCTATCTATCGTAATTAGTAACGTCAACACTTTATCCTTGAAAGCAAAGATAGTCTTAGTCAAACCATAAAGTTTACATTTCTTCTCGCACACTAATATGGAGCATCAATGCCATTTTTGATGCGTTAGTTATAAATTTGGCAAATATGATTAGGTACTAAATTAATTTACAAATAATCATCATCATCATTAACAGCCTGAAGACGTCCTCTGCAGTGGGGGACCGGCCTACGCTGCGTCTTCCGGTTCGTGATCGCCACTCGAGAACCTTTCTTCCGCATCGGTTGTCAGTGATACGAGCGATGTGGCCTGCCCATTGCCATTTCAACTTGCTAATCCTAAGAGCTATATCGGTCACTTTAGTTCTCCTGCGGATCTCCTCATTTCGTATCTTATGAAAACAACGAGCATTGCTCTCTGCATAGCTCGTTGCGCAACTTTGGGCAAACAAAGAATTTACAATTATTGCTTGTAAAATATTTAGTTTTTTTTTGTTTAGGTACTAATTATTTGCTTATCCTCTTTTCTGTGATCCCCCTTATAGGTGGGATCGCCGAACATCTGGTTGTAAGTGAGGATCGTTACGGTGGGTGTTAACTAGTTTTCTGTTTAGATTTTTTGAGTAGCCGCCGGTCAGGAAATGGATATGAGTAATAAATCATTACCTATTAATGATTCATCAATTTGTAGAAATCTTTGCAATTGTAGATCTGACAGCACCTACTCAGAATGAAGATTGACAAAACAAAAAGAGCTTGTGATAAGTATTCAAATAGAATTGAAAAGTTATCGGCAAAAAGCCCGTAATCATGGAAATAAGAATTCTGTGCAGCGATAAAAATGTCTGGGATTGCAATAAAATAAATATAATTTAATTACAATTTGATACTAAAATTCTCTATTTCATTGTTGTTTGTGTCAATTCACGTCAGCAAAATGTCACATCGGGACATTTTAATTAATAACTGGCAACAGAAGTTATGCTACGACATTTGATTGTTTTTCTTTTTAATCAACTTTTTATCCATTTCATTTTTTCTGACAGTACGTTAATGACGGGCCCGATAGCTCAGTTGGTAGTAGCCCTGCCTTCTGAACTGAGGGCTGTGGGTTCGATTCCCACCCACGACAAACATTTGTGTGATGAACGTAGATGTTTGTTCTGTGTCTGGGTGTTATAATGTATTTTATTTATGTATTTACAAACAAAAAGTATCTGAGTATTATATCAGTTATCTGGTTGCCATAGTACAAGCTATGCTTAGTTTGGGACTAGATAAGTAGCGCTGTGTGAAATGTCCACACATATTTATTATATTATTATTTATTAGTACAGTAATAATAATAGTTCTGGCATTTCTACAATTAATTTTGTATCTACGAAAATTATGAAATTATTTCAAAAACAACATAAACCCATTTCCATGGTAATGCCGTAATAAATTCCAGTAAAGCCCTAGAAACTTTTCGCCTTTATTTTCCAGCCTGTTTTGTCACGATGAATTATTTGTAATAGAAAACAAAATGTCTGTTCTCAAGTACCTATTCATTTTTTACAACTTTGAAGCCTCGGAACTCTGTAATTAGTTCCCTTGATGATATGAAAAGAATTTCTTTTTAAAGCTTAATTTTTGTTAATAAACTGAAATTCTTAAGCTTTTTGTTAGTAATTGAGAGTTCGGCGAGGAACAAGTTGTTGGTTACCTTATACCATTACATTATTCTCATAATGATTACATTATTACCTACGTGTCATAATATCCGAGTCGAACGTGCGTGCGTGCCTCTTTTTGACTGCATGCGGCGCGCGGCGTTCCAAGCATTGTTGATTATAGTTGTAAACTGAGTTTGTCGGGTAGGTATTTGGCGCTGCGATAGGTTTGAAGTGAAAATTACTTGCATACTGGTTACATAACCATTTAATAAAAAACTTAATTGACTTTATTCATTTTTCAGGCTCAGGCTCGGGTTAGGTTTGCTGTATCTCATGAACCGTGATAGCTCGATAGTAGAAATGTTCACATATTAAGTATTTCTGTTGCTGCTATAACAATAAATAGTGAAAAACGGAATAAAATCAATATTTAAGACGGCTTCCATACAATAAACGAAATTTTTTGCTCTTTTTTATAGTTAATGGTAGGTACGGAACCGTTCGTGCGCGAGTCCGACTCTCACTTGGTTGGTTATTTTTATGTTGGGAATTGGCCTCTAGTATTCAGGACCATTGTAGTGACATAATCGTAAAAAAAGTCACCGTAATCGTCACAGAGCTATGAAACAAATTACGCTTCGAGGAAGCCTTTTTTTGCTCTGTGGTAATCGTACTCTCCATGTATTGTAATTGTATGCTCCAGTTTGTATTTTCGTTAGGGAGATGAGTAGTTAATAATTTATTTCGGTCTAAATGGAATATTCCCGTCTGTTCCACCGCTTAGCCCGCTAATAGGATATTAGCTAGATTTTATTAAATCTGTATATGACGTTGGTCATTTACTTGATTGATATAATATTGATAAGATCTTTGATCCATAACGTGATGGATAAAATGGAAAACTGACTTGCCCAAAAAGTACCCAAATTGGTACCTGTTATAATAGCACGTAATCCGGCTTACTTTACATACAAATCACGTCGAATAACTCGACCGGTGTTCGGGAAATAAAGATGCCCATCCTCACGGAGTATGCGCGGCGTCGATGGCTGCCCATATTTTAATTTTAAAAGCTAATGGAGTAGGACCTCTCCATGATAGATAGCGGGGTGACATTAGCGTATTTATACGCCTTACTTACGCATGTCGAGTATGGAAGCAAAAACTTCGTGCGTAAGTGACAAAAGTTCTGGGCCTTGTGTGCCATTTTATCACGCCTCATTAAGTCCAACAACATAAAATATACAAACAATCTCAGTTAATCAAAGTTATATGCTTGTTTAATCTGTCACCCAAGTATTAATTTATACCTGAGTCATCACTAACCTAAGAGTCTTAACTAACCCAAAACTTAACGGACCTAAATCTTAATTGACCCAAATCTTTATTGACCCAACTCTTTATAGACCCCAAATTTTTATAGACGCCTTGATAAATAAGAGACGTGCTTCCAGTGTAAACGTTTAATAACAGACTGAGCCTACCCACATAATACTAACTAATATGTAACACGCCTGTAGTATGCTTTTGTTTTTTTTTTTTTCGGGCTATATCTAGTCGTCCTATGATGGAAATGGGGACCGAATGTGCCATTACATTCTCTTAAGCTGTTATCTTGTTATTTAATCGCATAACTACCTACCACTTACTAGCTTACTACTAACCAGTACCCTGTATACACTGGTAAGGTACCGGCGTAATAGCACTCGCCCGTTGGGGCTACGATAAGTGTGGGTACCAGGCTGCTCTGTAGTGCCTTCTTGTAATTGACCCAAAACTTTACTGACCCAAGTCTTAACTGGCCCAGGTCTTTGTTGACCCAAGTTTTATTTGGTCCAAGTGTTTTACTAAACTAATTGACGCCTATATCCCATCTGGTCATCCTATGATGGAAACAAGGATAGAAACAGTCATTTGCCAATACATTCTCGGTAACTGTTACCTCGTTATTTCATCGCGTAACTACCTACCACTTACTAGCTACCCAGTGCCCTGTATTCATGGAATATTATTCCATGCCTGTATACACTGGTTAGGTACCAGCGTAATGGTACTTGCCCGTTGGGGCTACGACAAGTGTAGGTACTAGGCTGCTCTGTAGTGCCTTCTTGTCGCCAGTGTGCTAGTTTTTTGTTGCCTATTTTTGTTATTTTCTTAAATGTTGTTTTAACCGATGTGTACTTCTAATTATGTCAAATGGATGGTGTTTTCTATGGATGATAGTTCTGACTGTGTGGTCGTTTACGATAGTTTCTCCTAAAAATACTCTTCATGTCGTTATTTTTAAATACCTATTCAATTATTATTGTGATTCTTTTTTTTTTATTTTTTTTTTTCAGTAGCTATAAGGTTTTATGTCTATGGATTCTTTATAATTATTTATAAAAGGTCTATTCCCCGTAACATTCTACAGATCTTTGGTTTTTAACTAAAATTCCTGTTTGAGCCTTTGAGCCCCCGATCATTCTCAATTCCAGGACCCAGCATTTCAATAATCCATTTTCGAAATAATTTCTTAGAAATAGTACCGTGGCATTGAAATCGATATTTTCCTGAAATGCAATTTGCGAAACTATTAGATGCGAAATCGATCAATTGACATGAAAATTAAAAGTGGTCATTTTGGGAAGTTGTCTTTATAGATATTAGGTAGGTAAACCTAAAGGCTCATCCCCTTTATTAAAGGCCCTTTATTATTTTAAAGTTCCAAGTGACACTGCAACTGTTATGGGCGGTCGTATTGCTTAACATCAGGTGAACGACCAGCTCGTCACATCATTCATTCTCATAAAAAAAAGTAATTTTTACGTTCGAAAATAGCCTTAGCGCAGGTGGTTGAACTTCCTCCTTGACCGAGTGCACATAAATGAGTTTAATGACCTGTGTTCAGAAATGTATTTATCTTTTTAACTCTCGTAGTGATCGCACTTGCGAGTGGATTTATTTTTTACCATGGAAGTTTTGAAACACCCAGTTTCAAGAAAGGCTCTCACAACTTGTAGGGTATCATGGTCCCAGGCCCCCAATTTCGGGATAACATACCAATTCAAGGTCACCTTGTATACAGGTGTAGCGATTAAATAAACTAATAAAAATTAAACAATATATGCCCCAAATAAGCATGATGACTACCATTTTTTATTGCAAAAATGATATTATTCCTCAAAATATAAATGACAAAGTTACAAGCAACTTAAAAACAGGAATAGAAAGAGATAGCTCAAACACTCAGTGACGTCACAAGTTAGTCTTTCATAGTACCTCATTGCTAAGCTGTGGTATTACATACATTCTCATTGTAATATGACGTCACCAAGCCGTGGTTTCATAGTAACTGTGGCGATGGTCTGTGTAGCGAGAAAGGGACAGGCGATGTTTTTTTTTTTTTTTTTTTTTTTTTTTTTTTTTTGAACGGGCTAATGCTGTTGGTCTCTAACGACCTTTACAGCGTCACCGGGCGGGAGGGCAGGCGCTTAAGGCACCCAGCCGACAAAAGTGGGGGGCAACTAGCTCAAGGGCACCCCTGGGGTGCGAGCCTCGGCTTGGGCTGTTGCCGGGATAAGAGGATCGAGAAGGCTACGTCCGCTGGAGGAGTGGACCCTATGGAAAGTCGCGACCGTTCTAACTAACCTACGGGGGGTACGTCGACCTCGCCGGCGGGGTCGGTGTCTGATTGTGTTACGCTGGTATCCTATACCGGTGCCGAAATCGGTACCTGAGCCAGAAGGGCTAGACTGGTCCGGTGATCCTAGCGCAGCCGAAACAACGGCTGCTATAGGATCTTCCGGGTCGCTCAAGACGTGTCTTGGGCGTCGACGACGGGGTGGTGGGTCTGTCATGTCTGTAGAGTAGCTTGATGCTTGGACTACGAGAGGGTTGGGGTGATGGGGGGCCGCGTCAAAATAGCGGCGGGATGCATCCTTCATAAACTGACGGATGGATGGGAGTTCGAGATCGCAATGGAGGTCGGCGTTTCGCTGGTACCAGCGAGCCCCGACTACCTTGCGGATGAACCGGTTTTGGATCACCTGAAGTCGATCCAGGTGGACTGGGTGTGTATGAGCAAACGCGACAGATGCGTATGTCATAATGGGGCGAACGCAAGTTTTGTAAAGTGTCACCTTATGTCTAAGGGACATCTTACTACCCTTGCTCAGGAGAGGGTGGAGGCGGCCTAGGACGAAGGCAGCCCTATCGCGCACTCGCTTAATATGGTCAATGAAGCTGAGCCTGGAGTCGAGGGTAACCCCCAGGTATTTAGCAGACGGAACCCAAGGAACGGGCTTGTCGAACAAGGAGAGTGGTCTCGATGGCGGATCACGCTTATAGTCAGAAAAGTACATCGCTGCACTTTTGTCTGGGTTAACCGTGATCCGCCATTTCCTGAACCATGCACCGATCTCGGTGAGGGCTCGTTGGAGGCGACCGCGCATATGGACTCTCTGCCATCCGGAGCAGTAGATGGCGGTGTCATCCGCAAAGAGTGCAAGCTGCACACTTGGATGGAATGACCGCGGAATGTCGCTGGTGAACAGCGAGAATAGCAAAGGGGAGAGCGCGGAGCCCTGGGGTACTCCGGCTCTGATGGGATGGGGAGAGGATCGCTCCCCCTCAACGCGGTAGCGAAAGCTTCGATCCCTGAGGAAGTCTTGTATGATGTGCACAAGACGATCCGGCACGCCGATGTGGTACAGCTTGAATATCAAGCCGTCGTGCCAGACTTTATCGAAGGCTTTCGCTACGTCTAAGAAGACTGCAAGAGTCCCTTTGGGTTTCGGCTTCGAGTTGAAACCATCGAGAATGTGCTCCGTGATGCGGTGCACCTGTTGGACGCAAGAGTGTCTGGCTCTAAAGCCAAACTGCTCGTCGGGAAGGAGTTTATGTTCGTGGACATGGGACCAGAGACGCCTCCGAATGAGACGCTCGTAGATCTTCCCCAGAGTACTGAGGAGACTAATGGGGCGGTAGCTAGAGGGCTCGGTAGCCTTCTTGCCTGGCTTGTGGATGCCGATGACGTCGGCGGACTTCCACGCAGCGGGAAAAGAGCAATTACTCATAGCCGCATTGAAGATGCTAACCAGGAGATAGATCAAGGGGACCGAAAAGTGTTTGACCACTTTGTTGCTGATACCATCAGCGCCGGGAGCTTTACGGGTGACGAGATCCCTGATGACAGACTCGACTTCAGCGGCCTTAATAAGCTCAAGAGGGGGGTCGGAGGGTGTTAGGGAGCTGCGACGTTCAACTTCGCTGACCACCGTATGGAGGTGGACAGGGTCAACGTGATCAGGGGAAAGGTTACACTGGGCCTCGAGGCTCTCAGCCAAACACTCAGCTTTTTCCTCGTCATCGAACGCAGGGACTTGGTTCGGCCTATCAAGAGGAGGCATCGTTCTAAGTGTGTCACTTTTCAAGGTTCGAGCCAACCTCCAGTATGCCTGGTGGGTTGGCTCGAGCCCTGAAAGCAGGTCTGTCCAGTTCTGAGCGCGAAGATCACCTATGCGTTTCTTAACAGCACGCTGGAAGAAATTCAAGGTGGATTTGTTATCATGGGTGGGGGCCGCGTCGTATGCCCTAGTGGCTGCGTTCTTTTCTGTCAGCAGTCTCCTCGCATCCTCGGGCAGATCCCAGCGGTGGTCCACCACTGGAACCTGCTTCGAGGACTCACCCACTACGGTGCGGAGGTGGCTGGTGAGAGCGTCGATCGCGGAGGAAACGTCATCTAGTGTCTGTATGTCATCGGGTATCTTATCTAAGTCGGGTGAACTGATAGCTTTCAGGGATTCCCCCAATCGCTTCCAGTCCACCACTGTTTTGGTCTGGGGTGGAAGTTCAGTAGAATCCGAGCCTAGTCTCATGAGAACGGGCCGGTGGTCAGAGTCAAGTTCGTGAAGCACTTCTATCGAGCGTAACCTGAGTATTACGCCTTTTAAAAGAGCTATGTCGAGTATGTCTGGTCGATGGTCGAGGTTCCCAGGGAACCTGGTTGGAGTCATGGGTGCGATGATGTCAAAGGTGTGGTGGTCTGCGTCTGGTCGTGGGTCAGTTAATTGTTCGAGTATCCTACCGTTGGTATTGGAAGTGTGGCAGTTCCACATGGTGTGTTTGCTGTTGAAGTCTCCCGCCAGAATGACGGAGCTTCCCAGAGAGAGCAGTGCGTTGATATCACTACTGAGCAAACGTTTGTCGGGGGGGAGGTAACAAGACGCTAGTATGATCGACTGATGGCCGTTCATAGCTAGGCGGCAGCAAGAGGCTTCTAAGTTGACTAAGGACGTAGGAGTATCAATTGGAATGCAGTGAAGAGACCTTCGGTAATAGATAAGCGTACCGCCTCCGGCATTGGTAAGCCTATCATTACGGACCACAATGTAATTGGCGATCCTAGGATCCCGTTTACTGGGTTTCAGGAGGGTCTCTTGCACAAGCATTACATCGACCTGATGGGTCTTACAAAAGTCGTGAACCAAGTCGCGTTGACGAGCGAGACCGTTTGCGTTGAAGAACGCTAACGCTACGGAGCGAGGTTTCACCTTTTTTGGTGTACTATCCATATTAGATACTACTAAAAGAAGGTAAGGGACAGCGCATGATAGCGTCGAGGATGTTGTCGTGCTGGACCAGGGCACAGAAGCGGTCCTCGGGAGTCACGGCTGAACGAAGTTTGTGTGCTAGCGCACGCACTTCCTTCAGGTCGATGGCTGTCAGGCTCTGCTTGATCAGAGCTAGATCTTCCATCAGAGAAGTCGAAGCAGCTTGGCCAGAGGGGCCAGGCTTGGAGGCGGGGGGGCTAATGCAACCTAGAGGCAGCTCTTCAGCAATGACCGGAGTACTGCGAAAAGCCGCTGGCGCAGCCTGCGCCCGAACCATGCTCGGGGGCTTGACCCAGGCGCTGACTGCGGGAGGCGGTGCCTGTGAGAGCTGTGTCCTCGCGGGGACAAGGGATAGCTTAGAGCTAATCCCTTGGGAGCGAGTGGCCGGGGGATTGGGGCGAGACGGTACGCGCCTACTAGGCCTCTGCGTGCTGCGCGGTGCCTTAGGGCAACCACGATAGTTCGCGGTATGCCCCGAGGCCTCGCATAGAACGCAGCTTGGCGGGTCTGGGCTGTCCCGAGTACGGAGACAGTCCGCGGTGCCGTGATCTCCAAGGCACTTCACGCAGCGGGGCCTGGCGAAACAGAACCGCGCCGCGTGCCCATAGAGCTGGCAGCGGTGGCACTGGGACGGAGAACCGTTCCGGTATGGGGCCTCGACCGTGAGCCCTGAAAGAGTGTTGACCTCCTTCAGGTTGAAGATGGCCTTTCCTCTTTCAGAGCGGTCGAGGACAACCAAAACAAGATCGAAAGCGATCTTGTCATGTCCACTGTAAAGCCGATGGACTTCCCGGACTGGGTAACCTTGGGCTTTAAGGTCGGTGAGGATTACTTTCTCCTTCACCTCTTTAGGTACTCCACGTATGACTACGCGGAGTACTTTCTCCTCCTCGAGAGCATAGGTGTGAAAACCTATTTTCTCTTGGCGGAGAATGCGGGTGAGCAGACGATGGTCGTCTGAGGAAGGTACCTGGACCTTAATGCCCGAACCGGTTAGTCTGGCGGAGGTGTAATTCACCTTGCGCGACTTCAGGAGAGAGGAGACGTTACTCCACTTCTCCTTCTCCTGGACGAATAGAGGGGGAGGAGGTCGCTCCGCTCTGGCGGTTGATGGCCCCGAGGAGGGCACATCAACCTCAAAGGCGGATGAGCCTTTACGGTCGGATGGACCAGCTACTGCCCCGGAAGGGCAAGCAGCCTTAGGCGGCGGGGGAGGAGAGGAAGCAGCCGCGGGGCGTTTCCTTCCTTTCGTGACCGTGATGAAGCCATCAGCATCAACAGGGTCAGGAGAGGCGGGGGTATCATACTCCATCAGAGAGGAAATTACTTCCTGTGATGGAGGGGAAAAGACAGGCGAGCGCGAGCGCGTGCGCGAGCGCGGTCGCTCATGCGCGACAACTTCGCGGCTTCGCGGCGTAGGAGCGGGGGAGGGTCCGCGGGGGGCGGGAGAGCGGGAGCTG
Organism: Ennomos erosarius; assembly: GCA_963580505.1. Classification (NCBI taxonomy): domain Eukaryota; kingdom Metazoa; phylum Arthropoda; class Insecta; order Lepidoptera; family Geometridae; genus Ennomos; species Ennomos erosarius. The sequence goes on from OY756987.1 coordinate 10,970,128, forward strand.
TTGCGGGAAGCAACTTTCTCCGGTTTGCGTGCACGGGCGACGCTGACAGAGGTGGATGGCGGTGGGGGCATCACCGGTGATGCGGGCTCACTGGCTAGTGCGGTTGGGGTAGATGCTGAAACGAATTCTGACCAAAGGTTCTTTAGATTCGGGTTGGCTTGAATGGCCCAATTAAAGAATTCGAATATTTGCCTCGCGGCAACATCCGATGGGATAGGCTCCATCCTGGGCGTGCCCCGGGATGGAGCGGGGAGTGAATAAGCACGCCCTGCCTATAGGCAGAGCGGTGTGTGCCTAGGATGTAGCCCTAATAATCGTACCGTCTGCAAAGCAGCGCGGATGGATACCTGACACGCGGATCCCTATGTCTTCTGCAGCTCCTGCTGCGACGACGAGTGTACCCGAACGCGGCGGCAGCCAGTCACGCGCACGAGCGCGGAGGCTACGCGGCGACGGCGACAACGCACTCGGGCCGCGGCACACGCTCGTGCGTGGCAACGGCGAACACGCACAACACTCAAGGCACTGGTAGCGACGGCGCTAATATTGTCCAAAAGTCCAGCAAACAGTCTCTTCACTCGCGACACTCGCGAGACGGGTGGGCCTGGGAAGGCGGCGGCGTGAACACGAGAGGCGACCGCACAAAATGGCGGCGCCAGGCGGCGGACCGTGGCGTTCGGTTCTCGGAATCGAGGGGAGCGTAACGGGTGCGCTCGGATTGCAAGACAACCGCTCGGAGCGGTGTCAGGTAGCGGAATGGGGACAGGCGATGTCCCCTCCAGAAACTCTAAAAGTTTATTACTCCGTGTAGTAAAGATACTGATTTTACTTATTTTTTTTTTTCAATTATTGCATTCATTTTTAATCCACTTCATGAAAATAATATTTACTTGTTCATTTTAAATAGTAGTCAACATGCCTATTGGCATTGGAATTTTAGTCAATTATTGACATTGTAGGTATATTATGCACATTATGGCTAGAAGAAATTTACAAAATATATCCATGCCTCCCCAATTGTATAAGTTACAATATTTATCTATAGTTACGATATAGTCATAGTTTTTAGAATAGATTTTCTAAAATTGGCTCGGCCTCCCGACCGACATTCAGGTCATCTGAGAAGACCTCCATATAGGGTAGAGGTACATCGAAAACTCAGATTATTGAACAGGGGGCGTACTGTGAGCTCTTAGCGCGATTCAAAACAGAACCTATATTGGATCGCTTTGTTTTTTTTTGTATGAATATTTTAATAAGCGTAACTCAACTAAAATAGACAGAGGACAGTGCAATCCAATTTCCGTCATAATTAATATACTTCTGTTATGTCATTGTATGGGGATAATTATACTACTCTGCTTGAGATAGCCATCGAAAAAGAATGTTAATGTGAGTCCCTGAGGACCCCTGACAGGGGGTTTAGTTCTCAAAAGTAATAAACAAATTCAATGCGTCTACGTTTATGACCATAAATACAACAAATATATGGTAATAAGTCTATACACATGCATGACAGGTTTCCTAATTCTTTCTCTAATGGAGCTATTAAAAAAAGAAGGAGGGAATTCCGTCTGATCCGAAACTGAAGCACCCTTAGGAAGCCGGAACACTTCGTACGTAAGAGCGGAACACGCACACTCTCACACCATATGCAGCCAGTCGCCCTACTTTCATCTGACACACATATGTAATGTGTACGCCATTTTGGGCTTCAGTTCGATGTCAATCAAAACTCAATCCTTCTTTTTTTATTTCATCCATGGCCAATACTAATTATTTTATGAGCTAAAAGAAAATGTTGCCTTATCGCATTTGCATATTGGAATATTCAGAACGGCTTTTTAGAATTTTAACAACTCATCTTTTTAGGATGAATCTATTATTGTTTCTAGTATAATCTACATAATTATGATAACCCCATCAAAATCCTTTGGACAGCGTAAATACTGACACAGGATTTACGTACCTATTTATACAAGTTATATAAACGTGATAACAAAAATAGCGTATCTTGAAGCATGCCTATAAAATATAGGTACCTATGAGGCGAGGGTTCTCACTACTTTTTTTTATCTATATTTATCTATTTTGGAAAAGCTATTAGGTATATAATTTTAATTTTTTTTAATTTTAAAGACTGTTGAACTTTTTAAGCACAGGAGCGAAAACTCGAGAAGCACAAATCAAGTACACACTGCCCATGAGGAAAAGAGATAGGGAAATAATGGTGGATGTGTCAATTTATATTAGCCAAAGACTAGCACATACCAGCCCAATCTGTTTCAGTCCTAAAGTCCGTTATCAAAGTGCAAAATGCTATTTTTGCAGACTCGCATTTGGCCGGTTTTTGGTATATATGATTTTTGTAGCGGTATCTCGCCTGCTTAGCGTTATCTACTATTTGTAAAGGAAAAATTAGAATCACGAGCGGGGATTGAACCCGCATCCATCCATCACTCAAGCCGGGATATGCTTTAATTAAGCTACCGTGACAAGTGGTCTCAAGTCCAAATTTTGCCTTCATTTTTCGCAACCAACTTACGGGGTTGGTAGCGCCATCTATTAAGAAATTCTTGAGAATCATCCCAACCCCGCTCGTGATTCTAATTTTTAGTCTTTGTTGTTATAGTGCCAACAGAAATACATCATCTGGCTGACAGACAGACGGACAGTGCAGCCTTAGTAATAGAGTCAGTTTGGGTACGGAACCCTAAAAACGGGTAACTGACACCTTACTTTCAGAGGAGTGGAAAAAAGACGCTAACAAAATTACTACGAGAAGGAAGGAAAGTAGGATTATACAGTAAAGCTATTAAATCAGTTCCAAATTAATCTACGTACCAAATAGTACTACACTGACACACATAATATAGGTATATCGATCTACAAAATGATGGGCAAACAGCAATAAATTCCCGGGGTATAATACCACGTATTGATCACGGATTAGAAGGGATGGCTTGGGTATTATTAATCTATAATTATATTGGGATGTACGGATTACAAATGTCAATACTTGCGGAACTGATAGAGTAGGTAGGGACCTATACCTAACTTGAACAATCGGAGCCCTGGGCCCACTCGCAAAACGGTATGTCAAATGTATTAGAATATCGTAAAACCGACGTTCGAAATACACTGTCGTATCAAAAGAATTATAATATTTTATAGCAATATCGCCTGCTTAACGTAATCTAAAAACTTTTTTAAATCAATTGTCTTATTGTAATGAATATTCTTTAGATAAATCGTATAAAAGATTCTGAAAGAGTTCATCTAATAGATACCAACGCTTTGCCAGATATAATGCTACGAAGCAGAAGAGGCAAATGAGACTTTATGTTATGGCCTGGTCTCACAGCTTAGAAATCTTTATACAGGGTCATTTGGAATCCTGTTATGGGTGGTTTTGAGAACGTTAAAAAATCTGATACATAGTAAACTAAGGGCTTTGTGAGCCCCCAGTCCCGGCGACTCTGTCATTGAACCATGTTCTTTTTTACGCTTGCAAACCCCATAGCTCTGCATTTTGAAAATTTTTCATAAACTGAATATATTATCACAAAATTCTTTGACTATAATAGAACCTGCTCACAGAATTTCATGAGAATCGTATGATGAATACGACCTGTAGAAGAGAATAGCCAGAGGCCCGAACATCCGCAGGGTTATTACGTAACTTTTGCAACAGGCGTAAACGCAATCATTGCTGTCAAACATGACTTTGGCAGCGAAGTGACGTTTGGTAGCAATCGATGAACTAAAAAGTGTAAAAGTTCATTCTTTTGTTTCCATCTATTGCCGATCTGTTGCTAGTGGCGCTAGTGTCTAAGGCCAAAGTGTATTTCAGCAACCGGCGGTCATCTTGCGACCGATTGCTAAGTGTTCGATGTCGCATTGCTAACTGCTGTTGCTTTGCTATTGCTGTTGCAATTTTTACGTAATACAGTTGCAGGACATATGAAATAATTCTCTAGCTAAAGCGGAGATGCTTTGCTGGCGCTTTGCGCGCTTTCGGTCAATAAAGCCCTACTGTGCCAATTTTTAAACCCCCCCACCCCCCTTAGGGAATATCCAGAGAATGGGCAGCAACATTCTCATCGGTCTTCATTATCATCTATTGCAATCACTATACTAGGTGGTAGGACTTTTCTGCAAAGTTCGTCTAGGTAGGTACCACCACTTTGCCAGTTATTCTGCCGCCAAGCACTACTGTGTTCCAGTTTGAAGGGATTGTAGCTAGTGAAATTACTGGGCAAATGAGAACTTATGACCTGATCTCACAGTCTAGTAATCTGATTACTAGATTGTGTGATGTCTCAGGATGAAGTGAGCAGTGTCACACGAAACTTTTTTTTTAAGTTCCGAGTGACGCTGCAACTGTTATGGGCGGCCGTGTCGCTTAACATCAGGTGAACGACTGGCTCGTCACGTCATCTATTCACATAAAAAAAAACCAAGCCGTCTGCCAAGCGTGGTGATTATCATCATCATCATCATTAACAGCCTGAAGACGTCCACTGCTAAACATAGGCCTCCCCCAGGGAGCGCCACTTAGAGCGGCTGCTCGCGTCCTGCATCCATCGGCGTCGTGATTATGGCAAACCTATATTAAGCGTCCAAAGTAGCGTTTTTTGGGGAGGTTTGTGTTTGTTGATGTATGTGTGTCATATATTTTTTTTTCCTAAGTTTTTTTTAAATCGAATTGTAATAAAAATAATCTATTGTAACATAATATATTCAAATAATTTAATACAATTTTCATTTGATCAGTATTGACATTTAAATAATCATTAATAAGAAATTAAATTACTATTATTATTACTATTATTATAAGTGTATTTTATAAGTTTAGATAGTTTTAGCTTTAGATAAGTACCTACTTAGTTTAGATTTAATTTAGTTTTTAGTATTTGTATTTTGTATTTAGTTATTAAATTTGTAGTTAGTTATTATATTAATGAATTTATTATATTTAATATTAGGAATAAATTGTTAAAACTTATAATATTTGCATACTTTTAAGTTTAAGTATACCGATCTGTATTACTATCAACTCCTGTGACAAATACGTATATTTAGCAAATAAATAATTTGATTGATTGATTGATTTTGTTTGGGACTTTGAGTCGACATCGACTATGTCAGCGCCGTCAATTCTACCATTTACTCTCTCTTAGGTAACTATGTATATCGAATACCATTGTGAAAAGTGCCTTAGCTGCTTCACCCAATGGCATGGACAAGATAATTTGTAATTCACCGGTATTAATAAGGTTCAATCCATATTGACTGCGCATGAGTTGTCTCATTGTCTGGCTCTGACCACATTCCACTAGAAGATGATAAACATCTTCTATGACTCCGCATGTATCACAATAGGCATGATGAGTACTATTAAAAATGAACAAATAAATGTTACTTTCATAAAGAAGATTAAAAATAAATGCAATAATTGAAAAAATAAGCAAAATCGGTAAATAAATCACAGAGTAATAAGCTTTTAAAGTTTCTACAGGAGGCATCTCCCCCCCCCCCCACTCATTATTATGAAAAATCTACTCGTGACGTCAAATGCCAAAGAGATTGTATGAAAAGCTACCACAGCTTAGTAACGAGGTACTATAACGACCTCTGACGTCACTGGCCGTTTGAACTATCTCTTTCTATTCCGGTTTTTAAAATGCATGTAACTTGGTCATTTTTTGAAATATTTAATTTTTGTTTTCACAAATGTTTATCTATTGAGGAATATAATTAATTCGTCCAATAAAAAAATTTTAGTCATCATGCCTATTGGGAGAGTCTGCCTTGTTCACGAGGTGTTTAAATTTGTTGAGAGGAATGTGCCCGGAGTGCAGTCGATGAGCAATTACAAGTATACGTCTCTTATGTTTGCTATGTGCAAACAAGGGAACACGATTCAAATTCCTTTTGTTTGTGACGTCATATCATACATTTCTTTCCATTTTTCAAAAATGTTGTATCTATATTCATCAACTCTTCTGTACTTTCTGGCGAAATGGTATTTCAATAAAGTGGATTATCTACCTACTTTACTATTTGTTTATTGTACACTATTAGATATCATAGACAGGTATGGGTTTATTTGAGCATCTATCTTATCTTGCAGCACTCCATCCACTTCAAGTCTATCAAATCAATTATTTTATTGCTTTAATTAAATGCCAAATTTTTCACAATCTATTGAAGATAAACAAACTCAAATCAGCGTAATACATTCCTAGAAGCACCTGCCTTCTCTCTTTGTAAGAGCCATTGCACGGCACATAGCTTGAAGAGTCATTCGTGCGGGCCGATTGGGATTTGAGTCTGAGTAGGTACTTTGGTTGGAAACTTTTACTAAGTGGTAGGACTTTTCTGCAAAGTTCGTCTAGGTAGGTACCACCGCTTTGCCAGCTATTCTGCCGCCAATCAGTAGTGTGCAAGCACTACTGTGTTCCGGTTTGAAGGGCATTGTAGCTAGTGAAATTACTGGGCAAATGAGAATCTATGACCTGATTACACAGTGTAGTAATCTGATTACTAGACAGTGTGATGTCTCAGGATGACGTGCGCAGTGCAGTGTCACGCAAAACTTTATCATTTTAAAGTTCCGAGTGACACTGCAACTGTTATGGGCGGCCGTATTGCTTAACATCAGGTGAACGGCCAGCTCGTCACGTCATTCATTCTCATAAAAAAATAATAATAATAATAACTCGCACGACTTACCGCTGAGCCTTCGCTATCGATAGCCTGACAGCCACCGTGGTGTGGTTGTTATGCAGGTCGGCTCATAACGGCGCCGCTTCGATTCCTGCGACAGGACAAGTATTAGTGCACAGGAAAAATTGCAAATACTTGTTCTGTGTTTGGGTGTTATAGGACCATGGTCCTCGTAGTTCCTGGGTCCCTAGATACAGGGAATCCTTGTTAGGGGCCAGGATCCTGTATGTGATCGTTGGGCGTTAAGTATTTAGAAACACTCGCTCTCGACCTACTATAATTATGTACCACCCATATTATATTATCATCATATCTTGTTTCCTGTACCTAATAAGCTTCTATGTATATCACGAACTATCACAACTATTAATGAAAACAGTGTTGAATAGGCTTTAGCATGAAAACCGACAAAACTAGAACTGGTTGGTTCCTTCAAAGCTAATCGTAAGCCTATTTTATAATAACCCTTTCCCCCCACCACCATAAACTCCCATGGTTAAACCAATTCTCAAAGCTAATTAACACTGATGTCAGTACAGTCAACTACACAACTGTTTATACGTTACCGCATATTCATCTGTTACTAGTACCTGATCGAAGGTTACTAGTGAATGCAAGCTAGGGTTAAGTTGAGTCACATTTATTATATGCTTTTCTGTCGCTCAGGATTGTCATTTCCTGGAGCGAGAGAGATAGCAGGAGTACATCACACGCGCCATTTCATGGGTGCAATATTATAACACACACGTCATCTTTTTCGCTTAAGAATTTTGGACGATCCTGGGCAGTTATTCTCTATCGATTCCTTACTTCGAAACCACGCGAATTCCTTGTCTTACATAAGAAATCCGAAAAAGTCTATTCTCTATGAAACGAAAACAAAACCGCGCGAAATGAATTTGGAATTGCCGCGATTTGATCTGTCAAAAATCATAATGTTTTACCGACACGCGTTCCGAAACATCAACACATAAAAGATATGACCACTTATGTCAATATATTTTATTCAAAATAAAGATAACTTTAATATAAAGTGAAGGTACATCTAGCACTGTTACACGATTTGAACAAGACACGATAACGACGTGGTTTCGTATCGTGTGGAATCTGTGTTTCCATAGAGAATAACCGCCCTGGGCGATAGATAAGGATAGAGCATGAGGAAATACGATTCCATGCTAAGAGAATGTGAATTATGATTGTGCACAATATATTATTTTTTGACCGCAATCTCACCTGATGGAAAGTTTCGATGCGGTCTACGATGGTACATGCTTGCCTAGAAGATACCTATTCACTCGCGAATTGAAGAGCTCCAGAATGAATATACTGTATAATTATGTTGAGTGTGATTCAAACTTAATGGCGGCTGTGAAGTGCGCTGCGAGCCACCGCACGTTGTGCTCACCGCTTTTCGCTGCCTGTGCACATCTTACTTATGCCACTGCGTTTTTCTCGCAAATTTCACAGCCGTCATTAAGTTTGAATCACACTACCTAAAGTACTTAAATATTATTATCATCATCTCAAGCGCCAGGGTCAGTCACACGAGAGGCGTCGCCTGTCCTGGTGGACGTGTGTGCGTGTCGTGTCCATGATGTTTTTTTTTGTTGCGTGTGTTTACAGTTTTACATGAGAGCAATGCTCGCTGTTTCCCTGAGAGATAAGATCCGAAATGAGGAAAATCCGCAGGAGAACTAAAGTGACCGTTATAGCTCTTAAAGTTAGCTAGTTGAAATGGCAATGGGCAGGCCACATCGCTCGTAAAAATAACAGCCGATGGGGAAGAAAGGTTCTCGAGTGGCGACCACTAGGTGGACCGACCATCTGGTAAAAGTCGCGGGGAGTCGATGGTCGCAGGAGGCAAGCAGCCGCCGAAAGTGGCGCTCCTTGGGGGCGGCCTATGTTCAGCAGTGGGTCTGTGATGACAGCTTTACACTCAACAGTTAACGAATGCAACGAAAGGTGTATCACGCAGATACATGGCATCATTTATGTATTCAACTGTACCTACGCCCTACGCACTTTAATCTTCAATAGCTTGATGACGGCAAGACGTAATTAAAATACTTAGGATACTTAGGTACTGCTTTCATTTCATCTGAGTTTGCAAATTTCTATTAAACTCATCAGGTAAATTCCTTGAAAATCGATCATCTTGTCAATAGATCCCGACATAAATAGGTGCCTACTTGATGGTTATAATAAAGTATGAATATTAGTCAGGAGGGATATAATAGGCAGTACAAAAATTATTTAAGCCAGGCCTTAACCTATTGTGAATAAGGTATAAACTTCTGGTTATCACAGATTATTGACAACCCGAGATTTCACTCACAATTTGCTCTTTCTGGGAATATTTGGCGATACAAGTATTTTTTCCTTGGGTTGAAAAGAATTCTAATATTAGATTTGAAAGTTTAACAATGATGTGAAAAGTTACAGTCGCTTAAACACGATCAAACAAAAAAAGTTAATACGTTCAAATTAGTAGAGATTAGGGTGCCATTGAGAAACATTGTGTAAATATACCTAAAACAAATGAAAACTTTTAAGAAACACCAAAACAATGTTTTCAAGTGGTGGCGTCAAAACAGTCGCTTGATGACGTCACAGAGCTGTGAAAACAACGAAAACAAGAAAAAAACTCATTAAAATTGGTTCTCAGTAAGCCTATTGACAGCGGTTCATTAACAAAGTAGCTGCAGGCTACAATAGCGAGGTTGCCTACAAACGTCCAAACTTTTTAATTACAAACGAAAACCGAGCCAAATTGTCATTTCGAGATCTCGACGAAACGCCAAAGAGGTTATTACAAGAGTAACGAAAATGTTTCTGGGTCTCACAACTAGAATATTTTCGTTACTCGTTCGTTATTTTCGAATGCAGTCGGAATCGCGTATGATTCACAGACAAGGAAATACGTATAAGTTCTTTGTTCACAGACATCTAATACTATATTATGTCTGTGGTACGACTGCATCTCCTTTGATAAACCAAAGCTTTGTCGGGTTTCCGTACGTCTAGTTATACGATGGTAAAATGGGGATGGGAAACAATCCGAGTGATCGCTGTTTTGTTTACTGTACGAAGCGTTGTAAATACTACTCTGTAGCGTGCTTTGAAGGGCACGATCGGTCCCAGAACAGAAGCCTTTGGGCCGCCTAAAATTCTGACACCGGCTGAGTTATTACGTAACTCGCAACAAGTTTGCAACAGGCGTAGATTTCGCAATCATTGCTGTCAAACATGACTTTGGCAGAGAAGTGACGTTTGACAGCAATCGATGGACTAAAAAGTTCATTCTTTTGTTTCTATCTATAATATTGTTGTTCTGTATGTTGCTAGTGACGCTAGTATCAAAAGCCAAAGTAGGTACCACAGAGTACATTGGTAAGTAGGTACATTCAGCGATAGGCGAGCAATAGGCGAACATCTGCGGGGTGATTACGTAACTTTGACAGCAATGCAACAGGAGAAATTTCATTCCGAATATGAAAATTTTCATAGTAACTATGCACATAAACTGCGTATTGAAACTGTCAAATCCATACATTTTTGTGTTTCTATTGGTTGCAATCAAGTTACATAATCGCCTAGCTGGACCGATTGCTAAGTTTTCTTGGCTAACTGCTGTTGCTTTGCTACTGCTTTTGTGATTTTTACGTAATGCTGTTGCCGAGCGGACCTCATGATTGAGTATTAAAACTGAGCGCTACCGATTTTTGGCTTGACTTTCCTGCCTATTGTCATAATACAGCAGTTAAAGGCAAATCAGAACCGTTTGGGTGGCCTTGCCATCCTGACACTAGGGCCGGCCAATTGCCTACACTAGAAGTTTTTTTTTTTATGGGAATGTGTGACGTGACGAGCTGGTCGTTTCCCTGATTAAGCAACACGGCCGCCCATAACAGTTGCAGTGTCACTCGAAACTTTAAAATAATAAAGTTTCGCGTGACACTGCACTGCGCACGCCATCCCGAGACATCACCCAGTCTAGCAATCAGATTACTAGACTGTGTAATCATGTCATAAAGTCTCATTTGCCCAGTAATTTCACTAGCTACAATGCCCTTCAAACCGGAACACAGTAGTGCTTGCACACTACTGCTTGGCGGCAGAATAACTGGCAAAGCGGTGGTACCTACCTAGACGAACTTTGCAGAAAAGTCCTACCACGTAGTAAATAAAACTGGTCAAGTGCGAGTCTGACTCCCGCACAAAGGGACCATTGCCTATGCAAACAAATTAAGTTAGTAGTAGCCTCCAATATTTATTTTATTAGATTTTTTAATAATTGTTAGTGCAACAAAAATACAACATCCGTGAAAATTTCAACTATCTAACTGTCAGGGTTCATGAGATACAGCCTGGTGACAAACGGACAGACAGACAGATAGACGGATAGCGGAGCCTTAGTATTAGGGTTCGTTTTGCCCTTTGGGTACAGAACCCTAAAAAGGAAAGCGCACTTACCATAATGGTATACGTAAATAATACTATGTTTCATTGAAACCACTTCTATCAAAATATAAAGGGCACTCAAATTTAATGGTTACCTCAAATTAAAATATACCTAACCTAATACTAGAAATGTAGTCATCCGGAAACTAGTCGCTTTATTGTTTGGTTGACCAAATTAATAGCAGCAATAAAACATGTGATAACTTTTATTATGGCACTTTGCAATCCAAACACAAAATAACTTATCATAACAAAAGTCGTAAATAAAACATGTTATATTTGTATGGCACTAATTGTACTTCACAAGAAAACATTACAGTAACTTTCAATAAGATTTATTGGGAGGAAAAGGAATGAACAAAATAAAATAAACGATTTTGAAGCAAAGATAGCTCAGGTGGTAAAATCAATCTGTAATCCATGAGTTGTGTTCGAATCCTGCAATTAGTTTGAACTTTTAGTGAAATTAAGATATCGTCCTTAATGTGATGAAAATATCTTTTCAGCCCAATACATTTCTACTGCTTTGGACATGGCCATTTTCACAGGGAGAGATAGGTCGGCCATTATACCAGTGTTGCCAACCGTACGATTTAAATCGTATTTATACGATATTTTTGGCTCTGGTACGATGTACGATCGTGAATCCGTGAATTGTAATCTTCGTAACCAAATTAATAAATTAAGTTCATTTTGTCCAAAAGTAAATAACGACAGAGCCGAAAGAGCTATAAACCAAACCGTCACACGACAAAACCTAATCGTCTTACTCATTTTATTTATTAACGTAGTTGCTATCCAAATAATTTTACACTACGCATATGTATTTCAATTTGATTTCTATTCTTACGCTTGTCGGTTTTTTAATTAAGATACGTACCTACTCTTAACTCTTATACTTTTTTTGCGTTTCGTGTGGAATTCTCATTCATCATTATGAAATGTGGCCGGAATCTGGTAACCAGAGAAAATTGCTCGACGTGTGTATCTAAAATGCTAATGCCTTTGCCCGTTATAAAACAAATATAATAATTATGAAATGCCAAATGTGAAATATTGTAGATCCTAAATTATTGAATCAACGTAACTAAATAATTAAAAAATACTACTAATGCACTTATACTAACTAATTACTAATTATTTAAATAATTTCGCATTTTTCATTAAAATTTCCACGCGTACTATTTTTTTTTTTTCGGGAAATTGTATGAAAATACGATCTTTTCACGTCAAAGGTACGATTCCCTAAAAAATAAAGTTGGCAACACTGCATCATTCACCTTTAGCAAATGTTTTAAAGGATTGATAATTTGATACTAGCAAACAAGTACCTAATCAGTGATCCTAGCGTAAGAATAGAAACGAGTTTTGGCGGGAACGCGGAAGAGTTCACGTCGTTGCATTGTATTATTTTTCAAAACTTTTGCTTTTTCCAGTGTTAATGTTTAAAATTGGTGGCGTTTTACGCATTAAGTGCTGAATTACGAGCATGAGTGAGGGCAAGTGATATAATGTGGTGAAACGTGACTTTTCGTGTTGCTTCCAAAACTCCATAGAAGCTTCTAGTAAAGTTGCCACCACTTTGCTGGAGCATGACTTAGACTGGACTATGACTACCTGACTTAGACTGGACTATGACTAGGACATGACTTTGCGTGAAATATTTTATAACACGATGAAAATATAATACTTGACACTGGCTAAATACACTATGTGTGGAGCCAAAATAGAAAAAAAAAGAATAGAATCATCTCATCTCATCCGTAAGAGCCGGTTAAAGTTGAAAGAACATCCAGGGAAAAGGCAGTAGCCTTTTACTCGGTCTGCAATAAAATCTACTGCAATCACCAAGAGTCGTGCCAAGCATGATGTTCATGGCAACTCATTATATACACTGTTTTCCGACTGTAGAGTTAGGTACCTAATTATTAAACCAAAACGAATGTCCGGCTTGTTTAAATTTTCTCATCTCTAAATCATTAGCCGTGGGTTTATTCATTTATTCCTTTTTGTATATTTGATCCTTCTTTATTTACCCGGCTTCAGCGGTCCATATAAAATTAATTATGCTGGCTTTGGTATCCTGTGTACTTTGGTTGATTAAATAAAAACCGCATTTCCATAAGAAAATATAGAAAAATAAGAACAATAGCCTTGTAGGGCTGCCGGTCATCCGTCCTATCCGGATATTATGGCAGGTATGAATACGTATTTGGCCGATAATAAACATGTCCAATGTCCATCAATTAAGAGGACCATCCTGCAGGGTTAGCACGGACGGTAGACAAAATTGTCTTTTCCCTGTTTTACTCCACTTGACATGTAAATTGTATGAAGAATTTGACATAAAACAGGGAAAGACAATTTTGTCTACCGTCCGTGCTAGCCCGGCTGGTATTTAAAATTGTTATTGCCGTCTCTACCGACCCATACAGCGTCACCGGGCGGGAGGGAACTGTCGCATCGCTCTGCTCTTCAACCTGTATAGAGATAGCTGTAAAGCCCATGAATGTATTTACCTACATTTAGCGTTTCGGCAGCAACTTGCGAGTAATATTTACGCCTAAAGATAAGAAAAACATCAACAGATTATCTACGTACGCTTTCTAAAAGTTGAACTTTGTAAAACTTTAACTTTTGAACTGTTTTGTTTCTACTATCGTAGCATCGTTTCATAGCGATTGACATGGCTGTGTCCGAAAAATTTACTTACTAACACAAAAAATATAATCATTAATCATTCATTTGAGTAGTACCTAATAAGTTTCTAGTTTCGAAGTAGTTATAACGTTTATTCCATCTATTTCTACTTATAGTCCAACGATCGAGCTGTTTGGACCAAAGTGTTCCAATTTGTTAGACTGGTTACTAGGTAGACAGCGAATTCAACACAGGAAATAGAATTGATGCAAAGAAGCCCTAACGTGAAAGAAGCTCATAAAACTACCAATTCCCAACTAAAAGCAATAAATCAAGCCCTGAAGGTCAGAAATTCACGAATATTTTAATAACCAGGTACCTAGATAGCGCGTTGAAAAAGTTTATATTCGTACTTTATACCGATTTTACGATCTTTTTTATTAATTCAACGATATGAGTTGAAAGGTAAGCGGCTGAAATAGATTTATGTTTGCAGTTCATGCGCTGAAATAAATCATTTTAAGAAATCATTTCGGGTTTATAGAAGCCCTATTTAAAAAAAGGGATCTGTCATATTTTATTAAACGGATTTTTCTGTTGGGTGAGTCAACTTGGATTCATGGTATTGTGGCGAAAACCACATGACAATATGTTCGACTAACTGATACACGAACGAACAAAAATGAAACGTTTATTTAGAAAAACGAAAATACATAGTAGGGGTAAATACGAACGAACGGGTACGAAAAAAACCCGGAAAAACAACGAAGAATTCCTCAAGTAGATATCCTTATTCAAGAAAAACAGCACATACTAACGACAATAGAAGCAAGAAGAGAAAACCACTTTTTAATGATGATTTTCGTGAAAATAATTGTCATGATGATTTTCATAAAATTAATTGTCATGTCATGACAATAATAGTAAAAAAGGTAGAAGGGAAGAAAGGGGAGGCAGACCTAGAATGGCATAGTTATACAAATCAAATAAAAGAATATAATAAATGTCATGCCGAACGGGGAAGTCAAAGAATTGGCTGAAGATCGAGAAAGGTGGTGATTACTCCAACGACAAGAGCTGGAGTCTGAAATAAGAAGAAGAAGAATAAAGGATGGGTAGGGAATCTTTACAGCTGCTGTAATCGAAGCTCCAGATCGGAGTTATTGTGTTGTGTTGCTAACTTTGATATAGAGTAGTCGTCGATTTAGGTAAAGGACAAAGGTATTTATAGGTATTACTTAAGCTAATACCTAAATACATACCTATTTGTTGTTATTTCACACAACGACAACGTCATCTAATCCGACACTAAGCAAAGCTTGTACTTGTAGTTATTATCTATTTTGTGCTTGGATATATTGTTGTAAGTACGTATACTTGCACATCAACCCATACAATAAATATCTACCTAACTCTAACCACTGCAGACTTGATTTAACAGTACACGCTCTAAATCTCTGTTTACAAACTGAGTTTAGATCAAAGATATTCGACGTAGGTTAAATGCAAATAAAAACATGTAAAGAGTTCTCTGTAATCTCGGATCAAAGGTTCTACCTACTAATTAATCAAATAGAATCAGTACTAATTAGATACCTAAATATATCTGTTAACCTCTTTGATGAGGGAATTAAGAGGATGTGAAACATGGTCACGTGACGTGCGGCACTTTTTCACCACAATACGGTGCCGACTCCGCCCCACTCCGCCCCATTGTTTACTGCGTTTGACAGTTGACGCTAGTTGACGACTGTCGTACTAGCTCAAAATACCACCAGAACATGGCGGATTTTTGCCGCAGGGCGGTTTCAAGTGATGTCAGAGACAAACTATTATCAAAAATTAAAGTTGAAACGGAATACTTGTCTCTTTAGCACGTTCAAAATGGCATTGGCTAAAATGAAATGAGACTATTTTTGTACATTCTTTAACGAAGTAGACTGTATAACTATAACATATTCTGTGTATTTAGCTTTATGCCACATCCTCTTACTTCCCTCATCAAAGGTTAACTTTTGTTCACTATTGACAGGATCGCGTTAAGTTTGTATTTTGTTTACGTCGCGAAAGATTCTGTTTAAAGCCCTAACAAAAAGTAACTGAATAAGTAATAAATTGAATATAGCATAATATCTAATCTGGTTAAGATGAAATACACACAAGTTATGTATCTGTAATGTAAAAACAAACAAATTGTAAAAAACAAAACACGTTGAAAAAAAAAACAAATGAGAGGGGAAAAGGGGGAGGGGAGGGTTGTACTTATAATAAGCATTATGATTATCATCATCATCATTATCAACAGCCTGGAGACGTCCACTGCTGAACATAGGCCTCCTCCAGAAAGCGCCGCCTTGAGCAGCTGCTCGCGTCTTGAATCCATCGGCTCCCGGCGGTTTTCACCAGATCGTCGGTTCACGATAGGGGGCTAAGATATTATTAACGTCTAATACCAAAGCAATTTAATGCAGTGCTTGTTTTAACATTCCTATTAATATTCCTACATTTCTTATGTACTTAATCAAATTTTCGTTCCGTCCATTGAAAACCTCCACAATTCACGTGCGTGTATAGTCCCAAGAGAAAACAAATAGGTACTCTTCCTTCCTTTATTACGTTAGGAATAAGGCACAATAGACCTATATTGAATTGTTAAAAGATTGACGAAAGCGATACGAGAATGTCGCGAAACCCCTCGACCTACATCCGATGCGAAAATAGCTGAAAACACACTAAAAATGTGTGGAACTTTGCGGAAACTTTGTATGTTGGTAGCAAAACTCAATTTCTGACACATGTCGCTGACCTGTTTTGTAGTGCCACCCGACACACACTCACATCACATACAAAATGAACTACAGAAATTTTGAACGAAAATTTTCATTCCATGCTTTTCTGTGTCCTAATATGTTGTTTTTTTTTTAATTTTTCTTTTTTTTAGTTTTGTTTTGTTTTATTTTTATTTATTTTTTGTTTTTGTTGCTGTTTTTTTGGTGATAACTGCAACTCTGCTGTTTTAATTACGGTTACAGTATTGTATACACAAAATGTATTACATCAAATCGATTGTACTAGGTATATTTATTTTTAAATTTATTTTATTCATATACTTATTGAGTTTATTTCATTTTGTTATTCTGAAACGTTGTGCCTGACTTCAAAATATACTACCCGCCAGTGCTCACAGTGGGTGTAGGATGTTTGTCCAAAAAAAAACATTTAATTACAGGTACAATTAGTTTACCTACATGTAATTTTGTTTCTAGGATGTATATAGGTATATTACAATGTGTGTTAAACTGTCCCACCCCATAGCTCCAATTCTCAAGATGTTTTACCTTGTTTGTTGATGAAATGGTGTTAGTAAAGAATTTATTTATTTATTTATTTAATTCATCAGCTGCCTCAATAGTGTAAGCTCATCATCATCATCAGCCTGAAGACGTCCACTGCTGAACATAAGCCTCCCCCACTGAGCGCCACTTTGAGCAGCTACTCGCCTCCTGCATCTATCGGCTCCCTAGTCTTAACCACCATCGGGCTACCTAGTGGGGGGCTGGCCTATGCTGTGTCATCCGGTTCGTGGTCGTCACTCGAGAACCTTTCAATTCTACGAGCGATGTGGCCTACTCAATTGCTCATTGCCATTTCAACTTGCTAATTCTTAGTACTATATCGGCTATTATATAAATATATCACTCACAATTTACTAATTTTCCAGCGGAAACATGTGAAACATTCCGCCAAATAAACTCAGCAGTTATCAAAATCATCGTTCAAACGAACAAATATAGGTACGAACTACTGCGGTTAGTTCGTATCTTTGTATCGTTTCACTATACATTAGTATGGATTAGTAGGGATAGAGAGAAGGATTAGATACCTATAACATACATTATAATTATAATAGATACTATACTTGTACCTATAGTAAAAATATATTAGTCCCTTGTGATAATTATATTCAATTCAATTCAATTATTTATTTACATTCCATAAATAAAAGCTAGTAGCATGTTTGTTTTTTTAAACGGTAGTAGTATCTGTGTTCTTAAAAGTACTATAATAATACCACCTACTTACTAATGGTACCTACTAGCTACACTACCTACTACAAAAAAATTTACTGTGTACTAGCCGCAATGAACTATATAGGATAGAATGCTCCAGCTCACTACCAGGACCTATATGGTAGAGTACCCTGTACCCAACATGCTGGCAGCATTGCCTCCTTTAATTGCAATGCTGATCTGTTGCACCAAATATCTTGTGTCATCGGTCTGATTGTACCAGAGAAAAGCATAGATACTTTTTTTTCTCTTATATTTTGGGTCTACACATAGTGTATTTAGCCAGTATCAAGTATTATATTTTCATCGTGTTATAAAATATTTCACGCAGTCATGTCCTAGTCATAGTCATAGTCCAGTCTAAGTCAGGTAGTCATAGTCCACTCTAAGTCATGCTCCAGCAAAGTGGTGGCAACTTTACTAGAAGCTTCTATGGAGTTTTGGAAGCAACACGAAAAATCACGTTTCACCACATTATATCACTTGCCCTCACTCATGCTCGTAATTCAGCACTTAATGCGTAAAACGCCACCAATTTTAAACATGGAAAAATAAAAAACTTTTGAAAAATAATACAATGCAACGACGTGAACTTTTCCGCATTCCCGCCAAAACTCCGCATAGATACTTATACCCCGAAAAATTTAAATTTACGCAGTACACGAAAAAATGAAAATTTAACAGTGTCGTAGAATTAATTACGAAACAAGAAGACTCATTTTTACCAGATTACAGTGTCAGTATTATTTCATTTGGCCTATTTTTGTTTTCTATGTTAACTTGATAAGATAGATATAACACTAAAATAACACTCGAGATATTGGAATCGAGTGGTTATAAAAAACACCTACGTCCCAAATAAACATACCACTGTCAAATAAAATTAGCAGAGGCATGGTATCGTTTCTAGACCTTTTTTAGCTGTATTTTACGCCTAAAAACTTTATAACAACTTATAAAATGGAGGATCTCAATTCGGTTGATGAGTGATGACTAATAAAAGTCCTTAAAATTAAAAAGTTGAAAAGACAATGGCAGGCCACGTTGCTCGCAGAACTAATAGATGGGGAAGAAAGGTTCTCGAGTGGCCACCACGAACCAGAAGGCGCAGCGTAGGCTGACCCCCCGCTAGGTGGACCGACGATCTGGCGAAAACTGCAGGAACCCAATAAATGCACATCAGGTGAACGACTGGCTCATCACGTCGTTCATTCTCATTAAAAAAAAGCGAGCAGCTGCTCAAGTGGCGCTCCCTGGGGCTATGCTCAGCAGTGGACATCTTCAGGATGATGATGAATAAAAGTCTTTTTGATTGATGTCAGATGAAAATTAAAGCAGATAAGTAATCGTAACGCTAGCAGTCAAACCCCGCCCCATTTTCCCATATAAGTGAATTACATAATCCAACCTGGCTTACGGAATGTGTTGCCCGTTCTCTGTCATACAAACCCTTATGATGAGAGGGAATTTAACCGATCGCAGGGAACATGCCAGACAAAGAGTGATGCAGTAATCCACCTTCGGAAAAGGTTACTTCGGCCACTTTGATTACATCCCATTAAAACGCTGAATTGTACTTTTAAGGATTGGCTACCCATCAATTTTTGTTTTTGATCGGGCTAATGCTGTTTGTTTCTACCGACTTTTATAGCGTCACCAGGTGGGCGGGCAGGCGCTCAAGGTGCCCAGCCGACAAAAGTGGGAGGCAACTAAGTAGCTAAAGGCACCCCTAGGGTGCGAGCCTCGGCTTGGGCCGTTGCCGGGATAAGAGAATCGAAAAGACTACGTCCGCTGGAACAGTGGACCCTATGGAAAGCCGCAACCGTTCCAGCTAACCTACGGGGGGTACGATGACTACGCCGGCGTGGTTGATGTCTGAATGTGTTACGCTGGTATCCTATACTGGTGCCGAAATCGGTACCTGATCCAGAAGGGCTAGACTGGTCTGGTGATCCTAGCGCAGCCGAAACAACGGCTGCTATAGGACCTTCCAGGTCGCTCAAGACGTGTCTTGGGTAGTGATGATGGGGTGATGCTAATCACCTAAAAATGATAAGGTTTTATCATGAATCCCTTTAATAACAAAGTATAACTTTTACTGTTTAAATAAAATAAATAAATAAAAACATATGTGTGTACATGTTTGTTTGTATATTTGTTTGTTTTGTGTCTTGAGCTGAACCCGTTTGGTTGAAATTTTCTGACCAATTCTGGTCTGGTCAGTAGTGTGAAGGTTGGTCCTAGATAATTAATTGGCTGGACGCTCTTATCCACTATAAAACCATTATTTTATTGTAAAGGTTAATAATGTTGTCTCATCGTCCATATAGGTATAACTTGCACTTGTCACCGCCACCCTATATTTTCTTGTTCAAGCGAGCTCCAAATTGATATATAACTTTGAGACACTGAAAGGGACGCGGTTGGATTTTTATTCCCTTCCGAAGGTCAAAGGTTAATACCAAAAGACCATTAAGGAGGTTCTGTCCATCAAAGCGTGTCTCTACGTCAAGGGATTTATATTCCGGTTTTTCCTTTTGTGAAATACAATGAAACGTGACTTGTTTGAACGGATGTCGCTTACATGCATCAGGTATGTGATTAGTCACGGGCTACACCTTCGACTACATCGTACCTTACCATTAGGTAAGTTGCAATCAAAATTGGGCTTATTGAATAGGCAAATAATAATGAATAAGCCCTATATTTGAATATAAAGTAAGGTGGCAGGTAACTTACCAGTTAAAGAAAAAAAAGCAAACAATAAAAAAAAGAGCCAATGAAAGAAGAAAAAATATTGTACATAATTATTAGAAGACCTATCCTATTACATTGAGCTTTATAACATTCTTATTCGGTGCGAAAATATACAACTGAACAAATTCAACTTAGAGCCTAGTCCGAATTTTGCATGGTGAGTTGCTTAGAGCATTTATAAAATAGAGGTGGCAAGGCGTACCCCTCTGCCGATCATATGGCGCTATTTGGTCATACACATTATCAATATGTGCATGTCAACACTGCGTTACTACGCTAGTCCTGTGTGTTGATCGCGATTGACCGAATCAAAATGATCGAATCATGCCCTCTCGTGACCGACCGAGTCGTTCAATCGTTAAAGACCCGGGTCCTTGGGACCGACAGTGAGTGAGACTGACTGCACGGAGACTGATCCGTGACCGACCAAACGACCGGCACAGCGGCGCGGTATCACTTCGCACTGAAACGACGTAAGTTAAATAACAATAAATAAATAAATAAATAAATAAATAAATAAATATGTGTGGACATTTCACACAGCACCATCTAGCCCCAAACTAAGCAAAGCTTGTACTATGGGAACCAGATAGCTGATATAATACTTAGATACTTTTTTGTTTGTAAATACATACATAGAATACAATAATTACACCCAGACGCAGAACAATTATTGTGAAATCAACCTTAAACGCTTGTAAATAAAGTACTATTCCGCACTACATTGGTTTTCCAGACCGATGACCGATCGATATGATTGAATCTTTTTACTCGGTTAAATACCAATTATTCTGAAATCAACCTTAAGTACTTACATATAAAGTACTTTTCCGCATTGCATTGGTTCTCGAGACCGATGACCGACGATTTGATCGAATCTTTTGACTCGGTCACTTGGCTAGTCAATCGCGAACGACCGAGATCTTTGAAAATGAACGACCGACACAGGACTAATCTACGCTAGTTTATATAACGGTGTACGTGTTTAAGATGGTGTGCGGCGTGAGTTTTGAGATGCGGTTTGCGCGTGTGCCTTGCGTGTTTAACTCGTCTCCCGTAAAAATCGGCAGAAAAAAATGCTTGCGGATTATAACGTTAACATCTCCATTCGTTAAATGCTCTAAGTTTGAGTCGCCATTCTATACAAACACTTTCTGGATTGCATTGCTTGATAGTTAGTCGTAGTTAGTAGAGTATTATATACAAAAATATAATTATTAGGCATGGCGAATAGACAAGCAGTATAAAATATGGATACTTACCTACCTCTTGTACCTTTTGTGTTCCCACCCCACTTACGAGCCCAAGTGGGGTAGTATATAGTTAATAATGAAGCTTAGATATAAAACGCCCGCACAAAAGATTTTCTATATACCTACGACTTCTTTAGTAGTTTTCTTTCATCCCGAATAATCCATAGATTACGCACACTATCAGAAAGACCTTATTAGCCATAAAACCGATTACTACCCGAATGACCTAGTTCATTCATTCGCATAAAAGACTGATCGAATGGCCCATAAATGGTTCATATCTTACAACACGTCCCATCCTGTCCGTTCCATAACTAGCTTCATTGTTCCCTCTACAATGGATTATCAGTTAACAAAGAATATCCTAATTCTGTGCACGATGTCTAAGGATTGCAAAGCACCATCTAGTATATCTAGTATAGTATTATATCTGTTCCTGTTCAGCACTTAGGGTTGCCACTTATATCCTATACCATAAACAAGGCAACTCCTCCTTGTATAAGGTAACCAGTCCTTTTTTCTCGTGTAGGCAAGTGATCAGCCCTGAGAGGCAATTCTGGTGATTATAACGTGGCTTTCCGTGTGGTCCAATCTTCACCTCTCTATCCAGGAAATGAGCAGCAGCTCCGGTATGTATATTAAAAACGTCGGCGATCACCAAGACCCCTCTAATAAAGTTGCGTTTTATATTGAATTGTTAAAAGAGTTCTCTGTAATCTCGGATCAAAGGTTCTACCTACTAATTAATCAAATAGAATCAGTACTAATTAGATACCTAAATATATCTGTTAACCTCTTTGATGAGGGAATTAAGAGGATGTGAAACATGGTCACGTGACGTGCGGCACTTTTTCACCACAATACGGTGCCGACTCCGCCCCACTCCGCCCCATTGTTTACTGCGTTTGACAGTTGACGCTAGTTGACGACTGTCGTACTAGCTCAAAATACCACCAGAACATGGCGGATTTTTGCCGCAGGGCGGTTTCAAGTGATGTCAGAGACAAACTATTATCAAAAATTAAAGTTGAAACGGAATACTTGTCTCTTTAGCACGTTCAAAATGGCATTGGCTAAAATGAAATGAGACTATTTTTGTACATTCTTTAACGAAGTAGACTGTATAACTATAACATATTCTGTGTATTTAGCT
Source organism: Ennomos erosarius (assembly GCA_963580505.1). Classification (NCBI taxonomy): domain Eukaryota; kingdom Metazoa; phylum Arthropoda; class Insecta; order Lepidoptera; family Geometridae; genus Ennomos; species Ennomos erosarius. The sequence continues at coordinate 10,993,197 of OY756987.1, forward strand.
TTATGCCACATCCTCTTACTTCCCTCATCAAAGGTTAACTTTTGTTCACTATTGACAGGATCGCGTTAAGTTTGTATTTTGTTTACGTCGCGAAAGATTCTGTTTAAAGCCCTAACAAAAAGTAACTGAATAAGTAATAAATTGAATATAGCATAATATCTAATCTGGTTAAGATGAAATACACACAAGTTATGTATCTGTAATGTAAAAACAAACAAATTGTAAAAAACAAAACACGTTGAAAAAAAAAACAAATGAGAGGGGAAAAGGGGGAGGGGAGGGTTGTACTTATAATAAGCATTATGATTATCATCATCATCATTATCAACAGCCTGGAGACGTCCACTGCTGAACATAGGCCTCCTCCAGAAAGCGCCGCCTTGAGCAGCTGCTCGCGTCTTGAATCCATCGGCTCCCGGCGGTTTTCACCAGATCGTCGGTTCACGATAGGGGGCTAAGATATTATTAACGTCTAATACCAAAGCAATTTAATGCAGTGCTTGTTTTAACATTCCTATTAATATTCCTACATTTCTTATGTACTTAATCAAATTTTCGTTCCGTCCATTGAAAACCTCCACAATTCACGTGCGTGTATAGTCCCAAGAGAAAACAAATAGGTACTCTTCCTTCCTTTATTACGTTAGGAATAAGGCACAATAGACCTATATTGAATTGTTAAAAGATTGACGAAAGCGATACGAGAATGTCGCGAAACCCCTCGACCTACATCCGATGCGAAAATAGCTGAAAACACACTAAAAATGTGTGGAACTTTGCGGAAACTTTGTATGTTGGTAGCAAAACTCAATTTCTGACACATGTCGCTGACCTGTTTTGTAGTGCCACCCGACACACACTCACATCACATACAAAATGAACTACAGAAATTTTGAACGAAAATTTTCATTCCATGCTTTTCTGTGTCCTAATATGTTGTTTTTTTTTTAATTTTTCTTTTTTTTAGTTTTGTTTTGTTTTATTTTTATTTATTTTTTGTTTTTGTTGCTGTTTTTTTGGTGATAACTGCAACTCTGCTGTTTTAATTACGGTTACAGTATTGTATACACAAAATGTATTACATCAAATCGATTGTACTAGGTATATTTATTTTTAAATTTATTTTATTCATATACTTATTGAGTTTATTTCATTTTGTTATTCTGAAACGTTGTGCCTGACTTCAAAATATACTACCCGCCAGTGCTCACAGTGGGTGTAGGATGTTTGTCCAAAAAAAAACATTTAATTACAGGTACAATTAGTTTACCTACATGTAATTTTGTTTCTAGGATGTATATAGGTATATTACAATGTGTGTTAAACTGTCCCACCCCATAGCTCCAATTCTCAAGATGTTTTACCTTGTTTGTTGATGAAATGGTGTTAGTAAAGAATTTATTTATTTATTTATTTAATTCATCAGCTGCCTCAATAGTGTAAGCTCATCATCATCATCAGCCTGAAGACGTCCACTGCTGAACATAAGCCTCCCCCACTGAGCGCCACTTTGAGCAGCTACTCGCCTCCTGCATCTATCGGCTCCCTAGTCTTAACCACCATCGGGCTACCTAGTGGGGGGCTGGCCTATGCTGTGTCATCCGGTTCGTGGTCGTCACTCGAGAACCTTTCAATTCTACGAGCGATGTGGCCTACTCAATTGCTCATTGCCATTTCAACTTGCTAATTCTTAGTACTATATCGGCTATTATATAAATATATCACTCACAATTTACTAATTTTCCAGCGGAAACATGTGAAACATTCCGCCAAATAAACTCAGCAGTTATCAAAATCATCGTTCAAACGAACAAATATAGGTACGAACTACTGCGGTTAGTTCGTATCTTTGTATCGTTTCACTATACATTAGTATGGATTAGTAGGGATAGAGAGAAGGATTAGATACCTATAACATACATTATAATTATAATAGATACTATACTTGTACCTATAGTAAAAATATATTAGTCCCTTGTGATAATTATATTCAATTCAATTCAATTATTTATTTACATTCCATAAATAAAAGCTAGTAGCATGTTTGTTTTTTTAAACGGTAGTAGTATCTGTGTTCTTAAAAGTACTATAATAATACCACCTACTTACTAATGGTACCTACTAGCTACACTACCTACTACAAAAAAATTTACTGTGTACTAGCCGCAATGAACTATATAGGATAGAATGCTCCAGCTCACTACCAGGACCTATATGGTAGAGTACCCTGTACCCAACATGCTGGCAGCATTGCCTCCTTTAATTGCAATGCTGATCTGTTGCACCAAATATCTTGTGTCATCGGTCTGATTGTACCAGAGAAAAGCATAGATACTTTTTTTTCTCTTATATTTTGGGTCTACACATAGTGTATTTAGCCAGTATCAAGTATTATATTTTCATCGTGTTATAAAATATTTCACGCAGTCATGTCCTAGTCATAGTCATAGTCCAGTCTAAGTCAGGTAGTCATAGTCCACTCTAAGTCATGCTCCAGCAAAGTGGTGGCAACTTTACTAGAAGCTTCTATGGAGTTTTGGAAGCAACACGAAAAATCACGTTTCACCACATTATATCACTTGCCCTCACTCATGCTCGTAATTCAGCACTTAATGCGTAAAACGCCACCAATTTTAAACATGGAAAAATAAAAAACTTTTGAAAAATAATACAATGCAACGACGTGAACTTTTCCGCATTCCCGCCAAAACTCCGCATAGATACTTATACCCCGAAAAATTTAAATTTACGCAGTACACGAAAAAATGAAAATTTAACAGTGTCGTAGAATTAATTACGAAACAAGAAGACTCATTTTTACCAGATTACAGTGTCAGTATTATTTCATTTGGCCTATTTTTGTTTTCTATGTTAACTTGATAAGATAGATATAACACTAAAATAACACTCGAGATATTGGAATCGAGTGGTTATAAAAAACACCTACGTCCCAAATAAACATACCACTGTCAAATAAAATTAGCAGAGGCATGGTATCGTTTCTAGACCTTTTTTAGCTGTATTTTACGCCTAAAAACTTTATAACAACTTATAAAATGGAGGATCTCAATTCGGTTGATGAGTGATGACTAATAAAAGTCCTTAAAATTAAAAAGTTGAAAAGACAATGGCAGGCCACGTTGCTCGCAGAACTAATAGATGGGGAAGAAAGGTTCTCGAGTGGCCACCACGAACCAGAAGGCGCAGCGTAGGCTGACCCCCCGCTAGGTGGACCGACGATCTGGCGAAAACTGCAGGAACCCAATAAATGCACATCAGGTGAACGACTGGCTCATCACGTCGTTCATTCTCATTAAAAAAAAGCGAGCAGCTGCTCAAGTGGCGCTCCCTGGGGCTATGCTCAGCAGTGGACATCTTCAGGATGATGATGAATAAAAGTCTTTTTGATTGATGTCAGATGAAAATTAAAGCAGATAAGTAATCGTAACGCTAGCAGTCAAACCCCGCCCCATTTTCCCATATAAGTGAATTACATAATCCAACCTGGCTTACGGAATGTGTTGCCCGTTCTCTGTCATACAAACCCTTATGATGAGAGGGAATTTAACCGATCGCAGGGAACATGCCAGACAAAGAGTGATGCAGTAATCCACCTTCGGAAAAGGTTACTTCGGCCACTTTGATTACATCCCATTAAAACGCTGAATTGTACTTTTAAGGATTGGCTACCCATCAATTTTTGTTTTTGATCGGGCTAATGCTGTTTGTTTCTACCGACTTTTATAGCGTCACCAGGTGGGCGGGCAGGCGCTCAAGGTGCCCAGCCGACAAAAGTGGGAGGCAACTAAGTAGCTAAAGGCACCCCTAGGGTGCGAGCCTCGGCTTGGGCCGTTGCCGGGATAAGAGAATCGAAAAGACTACGTCCGCTGGAACAGTGGACCCTATGGAAAGCCGCAACCGTTCCAGCTAACCTACGGGGGGTACGATGACTACGCCGGCGTGGTTGATGTCTGAATGTGTTACGCTGGTATCCTATACTGGTGCCGAAATCGGTACCTGATCCAGAAGGGCTAGACTGGTCTGGTGATCCTAGCGCAGCCGAAACAACGGCTGCTATAGGACCTTCCAGGTCGCTCAAGACGTGTCTTGGGTAGTGATGATGGGGTGATGCTAATCACCTAAAAATGATAAGGTTTTATCATGAATCCCTTTAATAACAAAGTATAACTTTTACTGTTTAAATAAAATAAATAAATAAAAACATATGTGTGTACATGTTTGTTTGTATATTTGTTTGTTTTGTGTCTTGAGCTGAACCCGTTTGGTTGAAATTTTCTGACCAATTCTGGTCTGGTCAGTAGTGTGAAGGTTGGTCCTAGATAATTAATTGGCTGGACGCTCTTATCCACTATAAAACCATTATTTTATTGTAAAGGTTAATAATGTTGTCTCATCGTCCATATAGGTATAACTTGCACTTGTCACCGCCACCCTATATTTTCTTGTTCAAGCGAGCTCCAAATTGATATATAACTTTGAGACACTGAAAGGGACGCGGTTGGATTTTTATTCCCTTCCGAAGGTCAAAGGTTAATACCAAAAGACCATTAAGGAGGTTCTGTCCATCAAAGCGTGTCTCTACGTCAAGGGATTTATATTCCGGTTTTTCCTTTTGTGAAATACAATGAAACGTGACTTGTTTGAACGGATGTCGCTTACATGCATCAGGTATGTGATTAGTCACGGGCTACACCTTCGACTACATCGTACCTTACCATTAGGTAAGTTGCAATCAAAATTGGGCTTATTGAATAGGCAAATAATAATGAATAAGCCCTATATTTGAATATAAAGTAAGGTGGCAGGTAACTTACCAGTTAAAGAAAAAAAAGCAAACAATAAAAAAAAGAGCCAATGAAAGAAGAAAAAATATTGTACATAATTATTAGAAGACCTATCCTATTACATTGAGCTTTATAACATTCTTATTCGGTGCGAAAATATACAACTGAACAAATTCAACTTAGAGCCTAGTCCGAATTTTGCATGGTGAGTTGCTTAGAGCATTTATAAAATAGAGGTGGCAAGGCGTACCCCTCTGCCGATCATATGGCGCTATTTGGTCATACACATTATCAATATGTGCATGTCAACACTGCGTTACTACGCTAGTCCTGTGTGTTGATCGCGATTGACCGAATCAAAATGATCGAATCATGCCCTCTCGTGACCGACCGAGTCGTTCAATCGTTAAAGACCCGGGTCCTTGGGACCGACAGTGAGTGAGACTGACTGCACGGAGACTGATCCGTGACCGACCAAACGACCGGCACAGCGGCGCGGTATCACTTCGCACTGAAACGACGTAAGTTAAATAACAATAAATAAATAAATAAATAAATAAATAAATAAATATGTGTGGACATTTCACACAGCACCATCTAGCCCCAAACTAAGCAAAGCTTGTACTATGGGAACCAGATAGCTGATATAATACTTAGATACTTTTTTGTTTGTAAATACATACATAGAATACAATAATTACACCCAGACGCAGAACAATTATTGTGAAATCAACCTTAAACGCTTGTAAATAAAGTACTATTCCGCACTACATTGGTTTTCCAGACCGATGACCGATCGATATGATTGAATCTTTTTACTCGGTTAAATACCAATTATTCTGAAATCAACCTTAAGTACTTACATATAAAGTACTTTTCCGCATTGCATTGGTTCTCGAGACCGATGACCGACGATTTGATCGAATCTTTTGACTCGGTCACTTGGCTAGTCAATCGCGAACGACCGAGATCTTTGAAAATGAACGACCGACACAGGACTAATCTACGCTAGTTTATATAACGGTGTACGTGTTTAAGATGGTGTGCGGCGTGAGTTTTGAGATGCGGTTTGCGCGTGTGCCTTGCGTGTTTAACTCGTCTCCCGTAAAAATCGGCAGAAAAAAATGCTTGCGGATTATAACGTTAACATCTCCATTCGTTAAATGCTCTAAGTTTGAGTCGCCATTCTATACAAACACTTTCTGGATTGCATTGCTTGATAGTTAGTCGTAGTTAGTAGAGTATTATATACAAAAATATAATTATTAGGCATGGCGAATAGACAAGCAGTATAAAATATGGATACTTACCTACCTCTTGTACCTTTTGTGTTCCCACCCCACTTACGAGCCCAAGTGGGGTAGTATATAGTTAATAATGAAGCTTAGATATAAAACGCCCGCACAAAAGATTTTCTATATACCTACGACTTCTTTAGTAGTTTTCTTTCATCCCGAATAATCCATAGATTACGCACACTATCAGAAAGACCTTATTAGCCATAAAACCGATTACTACCCGAATGACCTAGTTCATTCATTCGCATAAAAGACTGATCGAATGGCCCATAAATGGTTCATATCTTACAACACGTCCCATCCTGTCCGTTCCATAACTAGCTTCATTGTTCCCTCTACAATGGATTATCAGTTAACAAAGAATATCCTAATTCTGTGCACGATGTCTAAGGATTGCAAAGCACCATCTAGTATATCTAGTATAGTATTATATCTGTTCCTGTTCAGCACTTAGGGTTGCCACTTATATCCTATACCATAAACAAGGCAACTCCTCCTTGTATAAGGTAACCAGTCCTTTTTTCTCGTGTAGGCAAGTGATCAGCCCTGAGAGGCAATTCTGGTGATTATAACGTGGCTTTCCGTGTGGTCCAATCTTCACCTCTCTATCCAGGAAATGAGCAGCAGCTCCGGTATGTATATTAAAAACGTCGGCGATCACCAAGACCCCTCTAATAAAGTTGCGTTTTATAAGGGAAGGCCTTATTCTTATTGTACATGGGGGTGCTAAGTCCTGCACTGACGTCTCGCTTGGGGTGTGTTGTGCATTTCCCCTCCCAGCATCTACCCAAGCCATGCCAACTTCTGCCAGCGGAATGTGGCTCTAGGCTTCTGGCACAGCTGCTTCAGTGACACTGATGTTGGGTGTGAAGTGATGATGAAGAAGCATTCGTCATTTCTTAAGTAGAATGTTGTGTGGCGTCTTCTCGTGTTAGCGTTTCTGATGTATCTGGCATTCTCTGTAGCTGTGCAATATCTCATAACATGTTTCTCAGTCTCGTGTTTTTTCAGGCACCTGCATAGAGGGCGGGGCCGTGATGATGATGGTGATAGGTATTTTGTTGCCTCCGTATTGAATAAAGTTCGACCCAACGGGAGTTGTACAAAATGCAATGAATAAATCAAATTTGAATAATATGGTTGGCCCAACGGAATATAGTTTGCTTTGTAAACCTCTGGAAAAGTAACATGCAGACTTGTGGCTAATATAGTCGCGTACTAGTTTAGAAGGACAATTTTAATCCAACCAAGGAAATATATTCAAACATAAATCTAACTATACCTACTGTGCAGATGTCTTAGGATCATGTAGGTATTGAAGCAGTGTCATGCGAAACTTCTTGTTGTTCTGAGAGACATTACGACTGCTATGGGCGGCCATGTCGCTTAGGATCAGGTGAACGACGAGCTCGTCATTCACGATTATAAAAAATTGTTAGCATTTTTTTATAATTATAGGTATTTGCCAGTTCACTAGCAGTTATAACAACATATGGAGTTTTTCTCAGTGCATTCCATTCCATAACTATTTTGGTAGCCGTACCACGGTACCCTTATACATTATAACACAAATCTGTGCTTACAACCTACGCAAATGGAATGAATTCACAAAGCGTACCGTATAAAATGAAAACCACGAACTTACGTATTCATAACTTCATAACACCTATCTCATACATCTAACACCTCATGATCCCTAAAATAAGAATCTGAGGTGAGGTTAATAACCTCTTTATAATATTTCCCGTAGTGTCACTAGAATATTATTCGTAGTAGAAAAATCCCATAATATAATTGGGAGAACAAGCTAATCGGTCCGATACATCACGCCGCAAGCTTAATGATTCTAGCTAGTTGGTGGTGGCACTATAAGTAATTGATGTACGTTGTAGGGGGTCAAGTTGTTGAGGATAGTGCTAAGTTTATATACAATACTACAGAAATACGAGCAATAGTGATAGAAAATTTCGCTTCGTCCCGTAGTTCCTTGTCTTACTCCATGATGGAACTAGTGGGAAAAAAGTCTCATCTGTTCCATGAAGCTAGTGGGAAAAGCAAAATTAAGTTCAAGAGTGAATAAAAAATCTAGGTACCATCGTAGAATGCATTATCAATTTATCATTTAGAAAGAAAGAAAGAAAGAAAGAAAATACATTTATTCATATTCATTTACTATCAGGGCGGTTATTCTCTATGGAAACACAGATTCCACACGATACGAAACCACGTTGTTATCGTGTCTTGTTCAAATCGTGTGACAGCGTCAGATATACCTTCACTTTACATTAAAGTTATCTTTATGTTGAATAAAATATATTGACATAAGTGGTCATATTGATGTCTTGATGTTTCGGAACGCGTCTCGGTAAAACATACGGTTTTTGACAGTTCAAATCGCGCCAATTCCAAATTCATTTCGCGCGGTTTTGTTTTTGTTTCATAGAGAATACAGTTTCGCAGATTTCTTATGTCAGACAAGGAATTCGCGTGTTTTCGAAGTAAGGAATCGATACGGAATAATGGCCCAGGTAAGACAATAAAAAATGTGGCTGAACCTATCTGTGGCAATTACTCTATCTCTGGCTTTACAAAACTAATATCATTGAGTTCCATGCCGAGATAATATCGTACCGAGCTGAGAGGTAGACTGTTCCATAAATTACCTAGATTAAATTATAGTCATTCAATGAAAACGTCAGTTTATTATTATTAAGAGGCAAGAAATTATAACCCGTTTTTTCCATGGAAACCTTAAGATTTCCGGGATAATAATACACGAACAAACGTTGTTATTGTTATAGGTATATAGGATGGAACACTAAATTATCCGGGATAAAATTGCGGGATTGCTTATGTATAGCAAACTCTTTAAAGTTATAGGTATATCGTAAGGAATAATATTATTAAGCAAACCCAGTTCCAAGTATAAAAACATACCCGAGATTTACATATCACCAGAGAAGTATGTCGAGGTTACCCGTCTCGTTTTCGCACTCTGTAAACCTCTTGAAGACATTTCTATAAGCTCTAGATGTTTCCAACGAACGTTTGAATATATGGAGCGTTAAAGCGCTTACCCCTAATCCCAGGTTAGACGTTTTTTTCGGAATTTTCCCTTTAACTTTTCTGGGAAAAGGTGACAGCTGTCAATAAAGAGATTTTTCATTATCAATACTCAGACACAATGTCCAGGCAACCCTATTTGTCTAGCTCTCTGAGATCTCTCTATAACGTGAATAAGGGGGCAACCACAACGTATTATAGACTTATTACTTCAATATTACTTCAATCATACATTGACATATGACATAAAATTAAGAATATTAATGTTGCAGAGCCAGAGCAGTTTTGATGACGTCACGTTAAATCGTTCCCTCAAATACAACTGTCATGTATCATGTCTTACCTTTACATCATGTTGACACTGACGTACGACAGTGATAACGCCATATAAAAATGTAGACATCTCGTTCACACACAGCAATTCTTTCTAAGTTCATGGTACGAATTCGAACAATATAATTGTAACCTTGAAATAATAATGCCATGAAACATGATGGTTTTGTATTACTTTGTGGTAGCCCAAAAGACGTTTGCAGTGGCCTCACAATTTTAGATCGACCAAGTTTATGTCACGTCTCCTACGGCCTCTAGAGAACACGCAAAATAAGTAGCTATGGACCGAAAAATACCTGCTTTATGGTGCATAGTTAACAAATAGGTACTATCCCCAAATAGTGATTACGCATACTTAGAGCTCCACTGCTTTAAACCATGGCATCTGTTTGTTCTGCAGCTCAGCAATACAATAGATTATTAGTATTACATTTTGTCAATGTTCTAAATAATTATTACCAAAAGATTATTATCTATTATTTTATTTACAAGTGTTAGGTTATAATTAGTTATAAATAGTTTGTGAACTTACAGCTAAGTCGTTGAGGTTTTAATTGACGACAACTGTAACTAACAATCTGTATCTTTTGAAAAGATACGATTTCTGACACATTCAAATTTCATATTTGAATGTAATATTTTATCCTGTCAACTTAGCCAAAAGTCCACTCCAATGACTTTTAACGACTCGACTTCATTTATGGTCCACTTAGCAAATCTTCTACTTAGCAAAGCGTCTACTTTTTAAAAGATGGTAATTGTTGTAAAACATTTACAAAGCAACTGCAATTTCAATTAAACTTGAGCATGATTCGTCTCACTATAGAATTTAACCTTCATGGGTCTCACTCAGAGCGCGATCAAAACTCATTGGCGACTGTGAAATCGGTGCAAAAAGGTGCGTAATAGCAAAATACATGCGGGAAAGGTAAGGCCGTCACAGCCGCCATTACGTTTGACTCACACTCTACCAAAAACCTTCGTGTGTCTAACAATTAGGTATAATTTTGCACGGTCATTTCCACGCAAAAGCTAATCTGATTAATCATCACTTCAATCTGCTTTGCTCGAATCAAAGTCACAAAATGGCAACCTTTGACAATCTACCAGTCAGCACTTAGATAATATAGCTGTGTAAAATATAGAGTAGGTACCCAAGTTGCTGATTTACTGTTCCTCCTAGTCGAGATCGTACGCATGATTGAACTTGTACGGTTGGTTTCTTTAATGTATTTTATTCTTCGTGTCTGGTGTTGAATAGATATTGCTTAGGGTGGGTTTTCTGATTTATAGTTAAGGTCAAAAATTCTGACCAATGGTCAAAATTTGTTAGGATTTTTAACTGCCTTAAATATGGATTAAAAAACCTGGCACACCTAACCCCGGTTTGTCGTTTTATCATCATCATCAGCCCATAGACACTACACTGGTGAACATAGGCCTCCCCCAGAGAGCGCCACTTTGAGCGGCTGCTCGCCTCCTGCATCCATCGGGTCCCCGCGGTTTTCACCAGGTCGTCGGTTTACCTAGTGGGGGGTCTGCCTATGCTGCGCCTTCCAGTTCGTGGTCGCCACTCAAGAACCTTTCTTCCCCATCGGTTGTCAGTTCTGCGAGCGATGTGGCCTGCCCATTGCCATTTCAACTTGCTAATATCCCAGATAATATAATACCTACAGTACAGATGCCTCATCCCACAACGGACTAACGCGGGCTATTTTACGAATTATTTTATTTCTGCATAACGTGAGATTATCAAGCGACATTTATTCCGTGATAGTGAAAGTATTGGGTCCAATTAATACACTGGACACTAAATAGTTATGCTTACGACACGATCACTACATATCTTTTCACTTTCGGGCTATTTTTCATTTGCACCTGATGGGACCCCGTGCTAATATTAAGGGATATATCGGTCACTTTAGTCCTGCGATTTCCTCATTCCGGAACCTCGTACGTTTATTACAGTTTTTTTTTTTTCTTAGTTTTGGCTCCACACATAGTATATTAAGCCAGTGTCAAGTATTATATTTTCATCGTGCTATAAAATATTTAAAGCAAAATCATGTCCTAGTCATAGTCATAGTCCAATCTAAGTCAGGTAGTCAAAATCCAGTCTATGTCATGTTCCAGCAAAGTGGTGGCCACTTTATGCTATGAATACAAACAATAAAGGTACATTACATACATAGACTGCTAAAGGCATGCCTAGCTCTTCCTCCGGTAGGTGGTATATTCCCAGTTGCCCCCACATGGATCGCCCCCAGTTTAGTACACTAGAAGCTTCTATGGAGATTTGGAAGCAACACGAAAAACCACGTTTCACCACATTATATCAGTTGCCCTCACTCATGCTCTTAATTCAGCACTTAATGCGTAAAACGCCACCAATTTTAAACATTAACACTGGAAAAAGCATAAGTTTTGAAAAATAATACAATGCAACGTGAACTTTTCCGCGTTTCCGCCAAAAACTCTTTATTATAGTTAAATTCATGTCAACATAAAAGTTTTGAACGCTCATTGGCTGCCTGTTGATCAACACCTGTCAAGAGTTTGGGGTTTTTTTTTACTTCTATTTTGGCTCCAAACATAGTGTATTTAGCCAGTGTCAAGTATTGGAATTTATCATCGGTATAGAATATTTCACGTTAGTCTTTATTAACTTATAAAATTAATATTAAATTAAACTACACTAAAAACTAAATATACTAAACCTAAAAACTAAACCTAAAATTAAAACATTATAATAAATAAAAATCACAGATTATAAGTAAGTCTTAGTCTTAGCCATCATAGTCATCATAGTCTAGTCTAAGTCAGGTAGTCAAAGTCCAGTTTAAGTCATGCTCTAATAAAGTGGTGGCATTTTTACTAGAAATTTCGATGGAATTTTGCAAGCAATATGAAAAACCACGTTTCACCGCATTACATGACTTGCCTACTCATGCTCGTAATTCAGCATTTAATGCGTAAAACGCCACCAATTTTTAACACTAACACTGGAAAAGGCACAAGTTTCGAGAAATAATATAATGCAACGACGTGAACTTTTTCGTCTTCCCGCCAAAATATCATTTGGGATGTTAAGCTAACATGAGTTTGATAAACGAACAAGAAATCGTGGGTTAGCCCGATATTCATTGATAGATATGTATAGGTTACGTACACTTCTTTACGTCTGAAAAAGTCGCTGTAATGAGATCTTGAATAACTTGCCACTGGACAGACGTTCTTAGCTATAATAGATAGTTTGGGAAGTGGTGATTAAAGAAAGTGCCCTTTATAGAATGTGGACTTTATGGTAGTAGTCAATAAAGGGAGTGACTCATTATCAGTTATGGTCATTTTGAGTAGTGGATGAATCAAAATATGTTTCAAAGAAGTTCTGCTGCGCTGCTTTGAAATACGTTCGTTTTATGCTATATTAAGGTACTTAGCTAACAAGTATAAGGCCCTCCTGATGGTAAGGAGGTCACCGTAGGCTATAGACAAAACACAAGTTATAGATACATATGTCATAAAACGTCATTTAGCACCAAACTAAGCATAGTAGGTATGGGCACCAGATAACTATATTACATCGTTAGTAAATATACATATATCTATACTTATAATAATATATAACCCAGACCCACCCAGACACAGAACAAACATCGATGTTCATCACACAAATGTGATGTGTGTGTCCTTGATGGAAATCCTACCCAAAACCTAAAGTACTGGGCAGAGCCACCTGAGTTATGAGAGGTCAAAGTCTGAAATCAATCACAAATAAAAATGCGTGCTTTTATCAAAAATTTCAATATGCAGTTACCTTAAACTACACAGGCATTAATTACTTCAGAAAATAACCTACCTATACCTTTCCTTATCTCATGTCTCATATTCCTGACGAATACCTATAAATGAATATAAAATGTTTGTTCTTTTGGCTTTCACGCCAAATCAGCTTTACCGATTAGATTTGATAACTTTGAGAACTTTGTACACAGATTTTTAATACACCAGAGATTAATATAGGATACTTAAGGATAAGGCTTTCCGCCTGAAATTAGGATAATATAAATAATCTCTTCAGCACTCCCTTTTGAGCGGCTATTCTCTATCAGTTCCTTACTTCGAAACCACGCGAATTCCTTGTCTTACATAAGAAATCTTCAAAACTCTATTCTCTATGAAGCGAAAACAAAACCGCGCGAACAGAATTTGAAATTGGCGCGATTTGAACTGTCACATGTTTTACCGAGATGCGTTCTGAAACATCAATACATCTAAATTTACCACCGCTTATGTCAATATATATTTTATTCAAAATAAAAATAACATAATGTAAAGTGAAGGTATTCCTAAAGTCTTTTTTTTTTTGAACGGGCTAATGCTGTTGGTCTCTAACGACCTTTACAGCGTCACCGGGCGGGAGGGCAGGCGCTTAAGGCACCCAGCCGACAAAAGTGGGGGGCAACTAGCTCAAGTTGGTTTGGTTCTTGTACTGTAAGCTTTTTGTGTAATTGATATAAATAAATAAATAAATTAATAAATAAATAAGGGCACCCCCGGGGTGCGAGCCTCGGCTTGGGCTGTTGCCGGGATAAGAGGATCGAAAAGGCTACGTCCGCTGGAGGAGTGGACCCTATGGAAAGTCGCGACCATTCTAACTAACCTACGGGGGGTACGTCGACCTCGCCGGCGGGGTCGGTGTCTGATTGTGTTACGCTGGTATCCTATACCGGTGCCGAAATCGGTACCTGAGCCAGAAGGGCTAGACTGGTCCGGTGATCCTAGCGCAGCCGAGACAACGGCTGCTATAGGATCTTCCGGGTCACTCAAGACGTGTCTTGGGCGTCGACGACGGGGTGACACGATTTGAACAAGACACGATAACGACGTGGTTTCGTATCGTGTGGAATCTATTTTTCCATAGAGAATAATCGCCCTGGCGTGATCAACTTATCATCTCAACTTCACAGCTTTAGCACACATATTCATCCTTTACATCGTCCTGTCAAACTGGCTTTGGTCTCTCCAGTATCTTAATTCAGAAAATGTAATGCAATATTCAAGTCACAAATTCCTGTGTATTCATAAAACAAAAGCAATAACTTACACATTATCGAAAGGTCAGTATCCCACACAGTGCGTTCTCAATTTAATTATTCTTAGCTGTTCGCCATTCACACCACGATGCCGCTCATTGGTTTATGGGCGCCCAAAGCTTATACATATCGACCCACGCTTAGGGCGGGCGGGCAAGTCAATCATTTGTCACCCATCGTCTACCGAATTAATAGCATCATGAATTGACTGTGGTTTTAACGCATTTATACACAGCATTCATATGAGTTTATTTTATTTCTTTTATCTGATATATTAATACCTAAATAATCTGGTAGTAGGTATAATTACCCATACTTACTCGCTTGTTCGATAATGATTATCCCAATTCAACTGAATACCTATGCCGAGACATGAAAGTGTTGTAATAAAAGCTTTGTACCAAATCTAGTTCAATAAAAATATTTGTATCTATTAATGAAAGGCTTTATCCTGACTGGCAGACAGACAACGCACTGCCCAAACCGCTGAACTTAAAGACTTTAAATTTGGAGTGTGGCTTCCTTTTATGATGGGAGCGCGTACTAAGAAAGGAATTTTGAAAATGTCATCCCCTAAGTGGGCGTTAAGGGTAAGAACGTTTGTATGAAAAATCTACATTTCGTGACGCATCATTTTAAAACTTAACGAATACAGACAAGTACAAAAATAAAAGAAATGATACTTTTAGTTATTCTATTTTCTTCACTTAAGGGGATTAAAAATTAGTAAGTATGAAAACATCTAAGAAAATTACCGTTCATACTGAAATTTGGAATGTGTAAAGAACATACAAAATAAAGAGACACGGGTCTCACCTATTTTTAAATTTCATCCATTAAAAAATTAAAATATATGGTTGTTGAAGCTGCGGGGTAGAAGCACGTTTGTAATAAGTAACTAATAAAAGCATTTCTTATTAAATATCTTTTATTGATTATCTTTATTAATATGTAACAATATGTAACGGTATCTTTGACCAATGGGCGGTGAAAAACAATTGCCTTTAATGATCCCTCATTAGCAGCCCCCATCGCAGGCGTTCGTTATGTCCAATCTATTATACAGATTATTCAAAGACATCAAAGGCAAAGACACTCGCAAAAAGCTTTTTCCTTGTGTTTTTTTAACAAAGTTAAACCGTGTTCATTAGAACGCATCATATAATTAAATAAGTGGGTTAACTTGTTGCGATGGCCGTAATTTTATAAGCTTTTAAATTCTATGGGATTTAGAAGTATGAAATTTATTTATTTATTGTTTGTAGGTCTTTCAAGTAATTTGATTTCTTTCGTCGATTGCTAAAAATATCAAAATACCTTCGTACAAAAAACGAAGCAAATAAGAAATAGACGAACTGGGAATGGACACTTTATAGTCCTCCAGAAGTTAGTTCAATTCTGTCATCCTTGAAGGCACAACGCCTCTTCAAAAAAGGTGATAACACCTTATTGAAAAACTATAGGTCCATCTCGCTCTTGAATCATGTGTATAAAAATTAAATAATAGCTGTTTTCGAGAATCATTACGAATCGTCTCGCACGCAGGTTTGATGAATTCCAACCTCATTCCTAATCAGATAACTGATAGAATACTGTACACTTATACGTTTTTTGTAAGTACAAACATAAGATACAATATAACACACAGAATCAACAATATAATTATGAAATAAAAATAAAAAACTTTTGCTACTGCGCAGTGGTTTCACCGACTTCACAGCTGCCATTGAGTTTGGATCGCACTCTACCAACTGCGGCGTGAGGCCATTAAGCATAGGAAACATAACCTTCATCAAAACATACCAACATTATGTACATCCAATCTTCTACTCCACAACAATCATAGGCTTTAATACGAACAATTAATTAAATAAATAATACACTAAACACAACTACGTGAAATCCGGCATCAAATTACTTCCTAGATAAGTAAACATTTACTAGTTCTCATATACAGCGAGTATCAAAATGTAAACACAGGAACTTTGCCGAAATTAATATCTGCTACTTCCGCCTCACTACTCACTAGTAGATAATTATGGAATGTTTATTTTGACAAAGTACAATGGTGTTTCGAATATATTCTGGTGCTACGTCTTTATTAGCGTTGATTTCAATTAACGTATGTGTGCTAATAAAGTAAAACAAAATTTGTTTTATTAGTAGAGACAAATAAGTTTAATTTGTCACTATTTATTAGGTAAATGTTTATTACACAAACAGCTACTTAAGCATGTGTTACTTTGTAGAAGCAAATGGTTGTTTTAGGTCTAAAAATAAAAACATCGTCGAAAACGACTTTTTATTTATTTATTTATATAATAAGATATTATTATGTAGGTAGATAATATACTTATACAATTTTTGAGATAAAACTTATGAAAAGACTATTTATGTTACGCCATTTATGTTTTAGGCATACAATTATGTCTCATTCGGCATTTCTAATGAGTGTTTAGTATAATAACTATACCAAAAAATGACAGCTTATTGTTTTTCCTAGGTTTCTAGGTTTTTATCTACTTTAAAACTCCAACAAAGACCTTTCGGTAAACTAGGGGCTAAAACAGACGTCTTATGCTAATTATATGTAAATTGAAACGTTCGCAAGTAAATAACGACGGCGAAAATAGACGACCCTGAAGAAACTGCGAAACTATTGTAATACTGTGACTATTGTGTGTAATTTAGGTCGAAAACTGACTGACATCAACCTTTTGCATTATCATAGTGTCTCTTTGAATTTCATTAGGAATCGTAAAATTATACTTCGTAACGCAACGCAATGCACAACACTACTTAGCTTAAGGCTGCCTATACATAAGCAAGTTATGCTTATGCATATGCATACTCTAAATTCTTAGAATCTTGAATTCTTATTCATTTATTAACTTTTTTTTATTCATTTGTACTTATTGAATTATCATTTTTATAACGCCCAACGATCACATACATAGATCCTGGACCCTAACTGGGGTATTTTTATGAAAGATCATTTTATGAATTTGTGAAAAGAAATTAAAATAACACTGGGTCTGCCAGTTATTCTGCCGCCAAGCAGTAGTGTGCAAGCACTACTGTGTTCCGGTTTGAAGGGCATTGTAGCTAGTGAAATTACTGGGCAAATGAGACTTTATGACCTCATAACACAGTCTAGTGATCTGATTACTAGACTGTGTGATGTCTCAGGATGACGTGCGCAGTGCAGTGTCACGCGAAACTTTATTATTTTAAAGTTCCGAGTGACACTGTAACTGTTATGAGCAGCTGTGTCGCTTAACATCAGGTGAACGAAAGGCTCGTCACGTCATTCATTCTCATAAAATAAAAATTATAGTATACGTATACTTTCCTTGGGTGGGACATGCTTAAATTAAGCTACCGTGACAAGTGATCTCATACCCAAAATCCATTTTTCTTTTGTTTATATTTCATAGGCTTGCGTCCTTCGCCTATTACAACAGACTTATGGAGTTAGTAGCGTCATAGTCATCTATTGAGTAATTCTTTAGAATCACCCTAACCAGTATATATGGTCAAGTTACATCAACACAAATGCTGTAAAGATAAAGGAAATTAATCTGTCGATTACATTAAGCAGGTGACACTGCTATAAACGACAAAAATCTTTACAGATGCAACACTACAGAAAATCTTGAAATAGTGAAATAAAATCAACAAAATAATAAGTCTTATTGAATTGCCAGATACTTGTAGCATCTGACAACCTGTCATGACCATTCCGCGCGTATATATTGCTAAGGTTGATAAGTTGAACAAAGCAAAGCAAATTGATCCGTCAAGTACCTTTACTACC
Source organism: Ennomos erosarius (assembly GCA_963580505.1). Taxonomy (NCBI): domain Eukaryota; kingdom Metazoa; phylum Arthropoda; class Insecta; order Lepidoptera; family Geometridae; genus Ennomos; species Ennomos erosarius. The sequence goes on from OY756987.1 coordinate 11,011,609, forward strand.
ATATTTTGCCATTCAGTGTGCAAGGTATTAAAGTTAAGTAGCTTAGCTCATAAAATTAGCAAGTTGATTGGCAATGGGCAGGCCACATCGCTCGTAGAACTGACAACTTATGGGGAAGAAAGCCGGACCCCCTCCCGCCCTAGGTGGACCGACGATCTGGTGAAAACCGCAGGGAGCCGATGGATACAGGAGGCGAGCAGCCGCTTAAGGTGGCGCTTAAAAATTATGCAGGAATACTTTAATAATATGTATAATCAACCTTAAAAATATAATAGTGCATTTTCGGGCAATCTTATAAAAAGTTGTATTTAGTGATGATGTACTCAGGGTCAATCAGATGATTGTTGTAACTTCAATCCCTGTAAATCATTGTATAGTTAGAACGATCATAGTATTATCCTCCTGTTACTGAAAATTTGGATCAATTTACATCAAAGGACTGGGGGGCAACCACAACGTCTTATAGCATTATTACTTCAATATTACTTCAATCATACATTGACAAATGATATATACGTAAGAATACTTTAATGTTGCAGAGCCAGAGCAGTTTTGATGACGTCACGTTATATCGTTCACTCAAATACAACTGTAATGTCATACCTTTACATCATGTTGACACTGACGTGCGACAGTGATAACGCCATATAAAAATGTAGACGTCTCGTTCACACGCAGGAATACTTTTTAAGTTCATAGTAAAAATTCGAACAATATTATTTTAACCTTGAAATAATAATGCCATGAAACATAATGGTTTTGTATTAGCTTGTGGTAGCCCAGCTGGGCATTGTTTTATAGGGTATAATCGATATCAAAGGATATGTCAAAGGAACCTGTCAAAGCAACATTGATAGAGGCAGCTTTCAGACTTTAAACACTATTATTATTATATGAGATAATACATCATAATAATAATAAGAAAATAGGTTGAACTGAAATTTAGAACAGAATAAAATATATATCAACTGTTAAATTAAGTTAAAATAAGCCATCGGTCCCGGCTGTTGTCGTAAGACAATAGTGGTTAAGCCAAGTCAGAAGCCTTCGGGCGGCCTAAAAATTCTGACACCAGGGCTGACGACTTGCCTACACGAGAAGAAGAAGATGAACTGTTAAATGGCTCAAATACTTAGAGCTGTTTTTCTTTATTACGTCACACACATCTACAGTCCAAAGTTGTCTATAGCTGAAGACAGGCCTCCCCCAAAAACGCCACTAGGTGGTAGGACTTTTCTGCAAAGTTCGTTTAGGTAGGTACCACCGCTTTGCCAGTTATTCTGCCGCCAAGCAGTAGTGTGCAAGCACTACTGTGTTCCGGTCTGAAGGGCACTGTAGCTAGTGAAATTACTGGGCAAATGAGACTTTATGATCTGATCACATAGTCTAGTAATCTGATTACTAGACTGTGTGATGTCTCAGGATGACGTGCGCAGATGCAGTGTCACGAGAAACTTTATTATTCTAAAGTTCCGAAGGACACTGCAACTGTTATGGGCGGCCATGTCACTTAACATCAGGTGAACGACTAGCTCGTTACGTAATTCATTCTCATAAAAAAAAACTTTGGACACTTATCATAGGGAGGGTTTGCCATAATCACCGCCTTTCTTACGCTGTATTAGTAATCGCATAAATATTTTAATGCACCGAGGAGATTGCTGCTCCCTTAGCCGGTTCTTACAGCACCCACGGGAAGGCCCATAGGCCTCCCCCATAGAGCGCCACTTTAAGCGGCGGCTCGCCTCTTGCATTCATCGGGTCCCCGCGGTTTTCACCAGGTCGTCGGTCCACCTAGTAGGGGCGCCTAGCAGCCCAGAGCCACACTCCGTTATTTTAAGGAGTTGAGGTGGCTCGGGTAGATGCTGGTAGAGGGGGAAATGCACAATACACCCCAAGCGGGACGTCAGTGCAGGACTTAGCACCCCCACGTTGAATTAGAATTAGATTAGGGGCGCCTACGCTGCGCTTTCCGGTCCGGTGTCAGTTCTGCGAGCGATGTGGCCTGCCTATTCCCATTTCAACTTGCTAACTTTAAGGGCTATCGGTCGGGAAGAGATGTGTGGTCTTATTCTCACACCGCCATGCCAGGACTAAAAGGCCAGATGTTTAGAATAGTAATCTAAAATCAGTCAAGTTTTAAAGGATTGCCACATTATGTAGGTATAGAAATACTCGTAAAAGTTTTGGTAATATGGCAAAAGTTCAAGAGACAAAGTCGGCGTAAATGCTTTTATGCTCCGTGGAAAGGCAATAAACCTATTTTTACATGGTCAGCAGTTCAGGCTACAGTATGCCGGATGATCAGATTATGGGCCTGCTTGTCATAATCATTATTTTTACGAGCATAATGCATACATTGTTTCAATCTTGCATTGAACGAACATGTCTTTTGTTTACCCTGCAGCCAGCTTATTTTTGTTTCCTTTTCAATTTCAAACAAGTTCTATTGAAGTCTTACCCTACCCTACTTGATACTTGGTTGACTTGGTTACCATGCTATCGGTAAAACGGGACGGACTTTTGTGTTTTATCGTTGCGGGAGTTCGTGGCAAAGTTGGAAACAGTACGCTATTTCAGAAATATGACGTCGGATAACAAGCTAGACATTTCTAAGTCGCGTTTTAAACTTGGGTTTTAGAGGTCAGTAAAAAGCTATCGACTTTCGCTAGAATAGCACGTCGTAAAGAGTACCTATGTGTTTCTATTTGAAATACGTGTATAATATAATACTCGCCAGTAATATCGTGACTACTTGAAGACTCAGTACACTTGGTTCCTCTGAAAAGCTTAAGGGTAATATAATTGTATCTTGTGATACCATTATCTTCGTGGTGGTGTCCATGAGCTGAAAAACGTAGCGTAGGCCAGTCCCCCTTTAGGTGGACCGACGATCTGGTGAAAACCGCAAGAAGCCGATAGTTACGAGATGAGAGCAGCTGCTCAAAACGGTGCTCTGTGTGGGAGGCCTATGTTCAGCAGTAGACGTCTTCAGGCTGTTGATCTTATGATAAACGGGCTGGAACTCAGCACTGTAAGGCAGCCCTTAGTTGTATGAAATACCACTTTTCGAAAACTAGTGAACTATATAATAATTCTAGTGAACTTTAGTAAAAGAGATAAAAGTGGGCGTGCGTAAGTGCGTATCCAACCGTAGCCACATAATTTCATTAAGTTGGGTTATACAGGGTGTAACATAAAGAAGGGTCAGTCAGTATTTTGTATTTGTATTTCAGTATGGAGATATCCGAAATTACACGATAAGTAGAAAAATATTATGTTTGTTTTTAAAAACCTCTGTCAGACAGAGGCTCCGATTTCGTGGCTCAGCCCGTCTCATTCTCAGCTTATTCTCGTACTCCATTATGCTAAACTCAACTGTGAATGCCGATTCGATCGAAGTTAGAGTCTGACTCAAATTTTAACATAACGAAGTTTCAGATCAAACTCAAACTCGTTCGTGAATGTCAGCCTAAGGATATAGAAGCCAAGAAATAGTTGATTCACGCACTTACTTCGAAAAATAGTATCATATTTCATTCATTTTCGATATTGATTTTGTCTATGTTGTAAGGAGTAAATGTAAAACCTTATCTCAGTTCTGTAAAACAATTATCTAGGTCTCCATACTGGCCTATCTCCATGTTATATAGGTACACTTGTGTGATATGGTCGCAGCCTAATAGTTAATTCATCTGAATTGCTTCGGACCATCCTACATGGAATTTAGAAATAGACTCTGGTGATGGTTAGGAGAGCAGACGAGACCACTTTACACTAAACATGCTTCCAAACGAAACATTAAATATTATGTACTCTTTAACAAAATTATAGAGGTCCCTTACGTTTTAGTTTAAAGATGATATTAGTAGGTACTCACAAATATACATTTTGACTCAAAATTAATAAAAATACAACAATACAGAACATGTGACGAAGTAGAGTAGACGAAGTACTTAATTAATCGTAAAAATAATAAATGTTTTACAAAATCCTTACAAATTTTGTAACCTGGAAGATCCTTAAAAAGGGATTTATTCGAGATACATAAGAATTTGGAATACTCCGGATCCGGAAGCAAGATTAATGGAGTCTATTGTGAGACAGATCACGTCCACCCAGATGCGTGACTGCATTTCACGTCGCTCTTCTTCTTGTTCTCTGATTAAGTAAATCAAAAATAGGAACCTTGTTCGATTGATTTAAAAACGGGTTCCCTTTGCCCGTTCAGAATATCACAGGCTTTATTGTTACAAATTCATCATCAACTTTAAGACATCCACTGCTGCAAATATTCCCTCATAGCGCCACTGGCGCTTGCCTCTTGCATTCATCGGCTCCCGTGGTTTTGGTCGTTGGTTAACTAGTGGTTATCACAAAATTCCCCCTATTACATAGGTGGTAATTTACAAAAAAAAACACATCATCAACCCATACGTTGTGTCAACTGAAGCCCAGACAATAGACTACCACAATTTTTGTTCGATAGATGACATCTATTATATTTTGTATATATTATACTACAAATAAATTATTGTCATAACATTAATTTCTTTGTAAATTATTAGTATTTTCTGTGTTTTAGTTTTCTATGTATTACATAAAATCATAAATCATAATGTCCTAGAGTATTTTTACTGTTCATTGAACAGTGAAGATACTGAGCGTGTTCAACCAGTCCCATTAATTTGACTGGTGGTGCTGCCATGGTGACGCCTGCCTTCAGGTCCCTATATAAAATATTGTGGCTCATATTGGCTGGTTATAAATATGGCATGTGATGGACAATTCAAGATTTTCTAGCATGACGTCACATTCGGATAAGTAACCGCCGATCCGTTGAGTCCATTTTATTTTCTACTACTATTTTTATGTGACCGAAAGGTATATTTCAATTTATTATCAAGTATTACGACAACTTCATTGTTATATCTCAATGTACTTACAATATGTAACTAAGCTAAGCTGACTGGACAGATATAAATTCTGTCTGTTTCTCCCGAAATTGAAAATTTAATTTTGGAATTTTATTCCCTAAAATCGTAATTTGGAATTTCGAACATTTACAAAGAAATAATAGTCAAATCAGTCTAGCCATCTTCAAGTAATGTGCTTGTCAATTTTTGTATAGATATTGTGACACATTCCCAATTCATCATAAGGTTTTAAGTTTAATCCCCAAGCTTTAAGATCTTTACGGGCATCTTTTTAATATTCACGCTGCGTGCGTCAAATGAATATTGGTTTTGGATTATCCGCCACCAAAATATATTTCTGCGGTCACAGATATTAGCATAATATTATTACAGTACAAAAGTTCAAATTCATCGATAAATATTTTTTTTAAGTGCGTCTTTATCTGCTTCAATATTTCTAAAATCAACAATATTAAAGAAAATAAATACCACGCTAGCTATAGCCCAGATAATAATAATACCTACAGCACAGATGCCTCATCCCATACAACGGAATAACGCGGGCTATTTTACGATTTATTTTATTTCTGCATAACGCAAGATTATCAAGCGACATTTATTGCGTGTTGGCGAAGTATTGGGCCAAATGAGTAGGTACACTGGACACTAACTAGTAACTCTCTAGACAGGATTACTAAATTTTTTTCAAGTTCGGGCTATTTTTCATTTGTACCTGATGGGACCCCATGCTAATAGTAAGGAGCACTGATCAAAGACAAAGTGTTATTAATTTTACCGCCTTACCTTAAATTAACTAAAATTCTTCTAAACTTCTTCGCAATACCATATTCTTCATCATCATCATCATCATCATCATCATCAACAGCCTGAAGACGTCCACTGCTGAACATAGGCCTCCCCCAGAGAGCGCCACTTCAAGCGGCTACTTGCTTCTGCCATCCATCGGCTCTCCGCGGCTTTCACCAGACCGTCGGTTCACCTAGTACGGACCCCACGCAGCGTCTTCCGGTTCGTGGTAATACAATATTATATGTAGTAGCAAATATCGGTCAAACACCAACCTATAAAACCTTGTTTGTATATACTCAACCTGTAGTTAATTCAGAACATCAGATGGCACTACGTAACATCCCAGTAAGTACAGATTAATTTGTAAAGGAAAGGAAAATCTGTAGATTACGCTGAGCAGGCGATACTGTAGGCCTAGCACAAACATTTACGCGGGAGTAAGTGTAACGTTACGTAAGTTAGTTGTATGGAGCGCTGATCAAATGCCATACAACTGGCTTACGTTGACGTTACACTTACTCCCGCGTAAATGTTCGTGCTAGGCCCTCTGCTATAAAAATCATAAATATCCCAGTAAGTACTTCACGGTCGTGTTTACCATCCTTGATGACCACTACAGGCCTCTTGTTTAATGCCCAAAACAGCACCTAATTATCACTAATGACATTTAGGAGGGGGTTAACAAAGCTAGTATGAAATTTCATCTATATTAACCAAACAAAACCTTACAAGCTAAAACATAACTGTTACTTTATATTCTGGTCTCAGCAACCATTTCATAAGGTTCGTATCTATTTCGGGTACGAAAGTCATGAAATACAGACATACATTATAACTAACAAGTATATTGGTCCCCAAAGGGCTGGAACGGACGCCGATAAGAAGTTGACACATTTCTCACAATCTATTGGATGTCTTTACCTGTTTCCTATAAACTTTGTATGTTATTGACGCAAATGTAAAGCGGCAAGGCTCTCTCGCTTCGATATTGCTCTTTTAGTTTAGTTTCAACTCGAATATAAGTAGCGGCTCTGTGAGCTGTAGAACCTCGACGGCCTTATTAATAAATGTGGAGTAGCTTTGGATTAGTTACTCAAACTTTTTTTGTTGTCAATTGATCGATAAAGACAAAAGGCGGTTTAGTTAAGTAGTCCAAAACTACTCCACTTTTATTAATAAAGCCGTGAGAGTCTGATGCCTTCGCACATCAATTAAAATTGAATTAGTTTTTAACCATAATATTGTCTTCATTTTAGAAATTATCCTATATTATTATTGAAAAAATTCCATATTGATGTACTCTAAACTGATCACAACATTTCTCGGGAATTAGTTGAGTAATGGGACCGGGCCGTACTGTGAACTCTTAGCTCGATCCAAGAAAAAGCCTATATTAGATCGCTTTGTTTTTTTTAATAAATATTTTTACAAGCGATCCAATACAGGCTCTGTTTTGAATCGCGATAAGAGCTCACGGTACCTACGGCTCCTGTAGAGTAGAACTGCCATACATTCCCCGAACATACGAAATCATTTTTGCCCAAGCTGAAACGGAGCAGCTTTGCGGGCTCGCTCGGTCAATTAACTTACCGGGTTTCTCATCCGTTTGTTCAAGTCCATCATCATCATTAACAGCCTGAAGACGTCCACTGCTGAACATAGGCCTCCCCTAGGGAGCGCCACTTAGAGCGGCTGCTCGCCTCCTGCATCCATCGGCTCCCCGCGGCTTTCACCAGGTCGTCGGCCCATCTAGTGGGGGGCCGGCCTACGCTGCGTCTTCCGGATCGTGGTCGCCACTCGAGAACCTTTCTTCCCCATCGGTTGTCAGTTCTACGAGCGATGTGGCCTGCCCATTGCCATTTCAACTTGCTAATCCTAAGAGCTACATCGGTCACTTTAGTTCTTCTGCGGATCTCCTCATTTCGGATGTTATCTCGCAGGGAAACACCGAGCATTGCTCTCTCCATAGCTCGTTGCGCGACTTTGAGCTTAGTAATGAGGCCAACAGTTAGAGACCACGTCTCAGTTGTTAAAGTTAAAAACTTAAAAATACTGAACGCTCATAGGTTGAAGATCTTTCTTTTGGCAGAAAATCCAGTGTCTCATAAAAGATGGCTTCTATACAGATATATAATCTCATATGTTATTTCACTATTATGTCGGTTTTCATAAATCCACGACGTTCATAGACACGTTAACATGCCATAACAAATTAAATAAGTTTTAATATAAGCGAATAAACGCATTATATTAGAGTGTACGAGTCAACAAAAGCTAAAGCGATGGTTTCTTATATTGGCGCGTGAACTTTAATTAGATGAAGAGAGGATGGCTGCATGAGAGTAAGTAGGGGTAGGGCGACCTTTCAAGAATATTGATTCGGATTTCCCGCTCATTAATTAAATTAGATTGGAAAGAGGATATGAAGGGCTTTGGAAATCACACAGTTTTTTTTTTGCCTTTTGTACGAAATAATTATGTGGAAATCTTTTGTTAATTTGAATATACTTTAGGTTAGGCAATATTAGCAAGGTGTTAAAGAGTCCAATCGTAATTTCAAACAGAGAAATATCATGATTATCGTCAGCCTGAAGACATCCATAGGCCTCCCTTATAGAGTCCCACATTGAGCGGCTGCTTACCTCCTGCATCCATCGGCTCCTCGCGGTTCTGACTAGGTCATCGCCTTGTTTTTCCACCTTGTAGTGGGGCAGCCTACGCTACATTTTCCAGTTCATGGTCACCACTCAAAAACTTTTCATTCTAATCAGTTGTCATAGAAACATCGCTGACTATAAATTTGTCATAACCGTTCTAAGCATTTCCTTTGTCTTTCTACAACATAATTTTTGTATTGCAAAAAGACTCAATAAAACGACAAGAACATTCCGCCACGTCTTTGTGTCGGCAACAAAACGTACAATAAAATACGGAATTCCAATATTCAAAACGTTTTCAATGTGTAATTTTCCCCTCGTCAAATCCATCGAAAAATATTGTAATTACATTTTTTGTTTTATGGAGAAAGGCCTACGTGATCAGAATTTTTACATATAGCATTCTGTAGGCTTCGGTACGAAAGAGGCGACCTTCCCCTGTCATCATAGTTTATTCAGCTATATGTAAATGGAATTTCACGGTTAAACCTCTGTGACAAGCATTCATTTAGAAAAGATGATGATTAGAGCAAAGCAACTCAATTTTTATTTTGTTCCTTATACAATGTACCTACACATTTATTTGTTTTACCTAAGTACAGAATTGTTTTATGATGTTTCAGTTGTATTTGTTTGTAGTATTAATGTGATTTTTGTCAAAATGATATTCAGTAAGTACAAAAATTTTATCATATTGAGTTATAAAAATTTTTGTTACTTTTCTTCCTAAACTATGTTTAATCGGCAGGCAGTAAAAATATTTTTTAACGAAAGAAATTATAATTTATTTACAGTGTTTAATTAATATAAAATTATTATGTACTACGTTAAAACATTCGCGGAAATATTATTTTCGAAACATATTTGTGAAGGTATTTCTCGTTACAGAACCAGCAGCAGAACATTAAATTTTACTGATTTTGCGAAGTGGAAACTCAAACAAGTCAACAAGTAGAGTAGAATTTATTGAGAAAATAGTAGAACGTTTTATTTGAAATTATGCTCATTTTTTATTTTGAACGGGCTAATGCTGTTGGTCTCTACCGACCTTTACAGCGTCACCGGGCGAGAGGCCAGGCGCTTAAGGCACCCAGCCGACAAAAGTGGGGGCAACTTGGGGTGCGAGCCTCGGCTTGGGCTGTTGCCGGGATAAGAGCATCGAGAAGCTACATCCGCTGGAGGAGTGGACCCTATGGAAAGTCGCGACCATTCTAGCTAACCTACGGGGGGTACGTCGACCTCGCCGGTGGGGTCGATGTCTGATTGTGTTACGCTGGTATCCTAAACCGGTGCCGAAATCGGTACCTGGTCTAGACTGGTCCGGTGATCCTAGCGCAGCCGAAACAACGGCTGCTATAGGATCTTCCGGGTCGCTCAAGACGTGTCTCGGGCGGCGACGACGGGGTGAGACTGAAATATATCCTCCTAATTCTATTCCACAACGGGCAAGTGTTTGTGTACAGAAAATAAAAAAAAAAACAAAATGTTTGTTCTGTGTCTGAGTGAGTGTCTAGATGAAGGGAATCCTAGTTAAGGTCCCGGATTTATATTATGCGATCTTTGGGCGTAATAATTCTGTTGATTTATATTGGCTTAAAAATGATTGAATATTATTGGGCTAAAAATTGTCTAATAGCAACAAATGAGTTCATTAATGGGTCTCATCCAAAATCTATTTAGTTTTTTGAGGTCCTAATAGATCAAATCGACTTTGGTGTACGAGGGGCGGCTGATAAGTTCGCGCCCTAAGGTACTTAGCGAAAAGGTATCATCTCGTTACTGATAGCACAACTTGCGGCACTTATTAATAGTATAAATAACACCCATTTGTTCAATTTGGTTCATTAACACTTCAAACCTGGAACAAGCAACAATACCATGTCGACCGAAACTGAAAATTCTCGCAATTTTGAGCACCGCGCAGTGATTAAATTCCTTGTTAAAAGAGGAAACTCGCCGAAAGACATTTTTGAAGAAATGTCATCGGTTTTTCATGATTCCGGGCTATCATATACAATGGTAAAAAAATGGGCTCGACTTTTTAAACAAGGAAGAGAGAGCTGTCTAGACGACCCCCGCCCGGGCCGCCCTGTGACTAGTGACCAAAGAAAATGTTAATAAAGTTGAAAAATTAGTATTGGCTGATCAAAGAATAAAATTGTGGCAGATAGCTGAAGAGTTACAGATTAGTAAAGAGCGAATCGGAGAAATTTTACACCAAAATTTACACATGAAAAAAATTTGTGCGCGGTGGGTACCGCGAATGCTCACACCATTCGACAAACAACGACGACTGGCGACTTGTACGGATTTTTTGGAGTTGTGTCAGAACTATTTGGATGGTGTTTGTAACCGCATTGTGACAGTAGACGAAACCTGGATTTGTCAGTATGATCCGCAGTCCAAACAAGAGTTTATGCAGTGGATTAAAAAAGGAGAAAGACCACCAAAGAAGTTTAAAGTGGAAAAGTCGGCCTCTAAGATTATGGCGACTATTTTCTGGGATTGCGAGGGAATTTTACTAATTGATTACTTGCCTAAAGGAACTACTATGAATAGTCAATACTACGCCAATTTATTGGGTCAGGCACGTGAAGCAGTCGTACAGAAGAGACGTGGCAAATTGGCGCACGGTGTGTTGTTTCTGCAAGACAACGCGCCCGTTCACACCGCTCGCGTTTCGAGGGATGCTTTAAAAGCCACTGGGTTCGCAGAAATTGACTATCCCCCCTATAGTCCGGACCTGGCTCCCAGTGACTTTTCTCTTTTTTCGAAACTGAAAAAGGAGTTAAGGGGGCGAAGATTTTCGGATAACAACGAAATGAAGTCAGCCGTGGAGAGTCATTTTAAGAGAAATCTTCAGAATATTTTTTCAATGGTTTAAAGGCATTGTATTCACGATGTGAGAAGTGTATTTCACTTGAGGGTGATTATATTGAAAAATAAAAATTAAAAAACTAAACTTTTCTTTCATTAAGTAACCTAGGCCGCGAACTTATCAGCCGCCCTGGAACAAAGGAAAGGGACGGAGGATAAATCGTAATGAATAGTTGTTGACGGCCGGATGCACTCGGCTTGAATCATGTTTGGCCAAAAACCAGCGGGATTCGAATATGACTGTTCATGAATGAAATTCGAGGATATTTAGTTATCTTCTCACTCTAATTTTTGGTCAGCATTGTGGATTAATCTCTTCCTGCGAGAGAAGGTCTAATTTAAGGGCTTTTTTTCTTATATTTTGGCTCCACACATCGTGTATTTAGCCAGTGTCAAGTATTGTAATTTTTCATAGTTAAAGAATATATCACGTAAAGTCAAGTCTTAGTCATAGTCATAGTCCAGTCTAAGTCAGGTAGTCGTAGTCCAGTCTAAGTCATGCTCCAGTAAAATGGTGGCAACTTTACTAGAAGCTTCTATGGAATTTTGGAAGCGTAAAACGCCACTAATTTTATAAACATTAATACTGGTAAAGCACAAGTTTTTGAGAAATAATACAATGCAACGACGTGAACATTTCCGCGTTCCCGCCAAAACTCCTTTAAGGGCTTGATATATTATGTACTCGCTGATGCCCGCGGCAAGCCCTTTTTTATGTAGGCTCACTAACTCTACACCTTTCATCAAGATGGGTTCTACCATTTTGGTCGTGAAGAGGTAAATACGGACATAGCGGCAGATATACATCCGAACTTATGATTATTAGTATGGAATTATGGCTAATGCTAGGTTACTCGTCGAAAAATATTTTTCCTCGATGCCATAAATAGTTTTTTATGGAGGCCTTGACATGACCTGACTTCCAACATGGTTATTTACTAACAGCTAAACCAAACTGAACTTTATCGAAGCCTGTAATCTCAGTGGAGTTCAAAAATACCCGTAGTTCGTTTTATGTCAGTCACTCGGGTTATATCTCATCCCTTCCTCCGTTGAAGTGGCTACGTGACGCCCTTCTGTATTACAAAATGTATACATACTTTGAGGAAAATAAACATTTGGATCCTGTTTGCCCAGATAAATAATGATTCATGCTACAATACAACGCGAGACCGCACATCACTGCCAGCTTTTAAATTATAATATTCAACTACCTCCCTTTCCAATGCAAATCTTTTATCTTTTCTTCTAATGCACTGAGCACTATAGACTAGCCGTTTAAAATTTTGTTATTTAGTTCTATCTCTATGACCGACATAGCTCTTAGGATTACTAAATTGAAATGGCAATGGGCAGGTCACATCGCTCGTAGAACTGAAAACCTATGGGGAAGAAAGGTTCTCGAGTGGCGACCACGAAGAAGACGCAGCATAGGCCGGCCCCCCACTAGGTGGAATGACGATCTGGTGACAGCCGCGAGGAGACGTTGGATGCAGAAGGCGAGCAGCCGTTCAAAGTGGCGCTCCTTAGGTGGGTATGTGAAGCAGTGGACGTCTTCAGGCTGTTAATGATATGGTATTATTTCTCGTAAGTATAACCAGCGTCGGACTGGGTCTAAGGGACCCAAACTGTTTTGACTTTGGGGGCCCGCCATTTCAAGTCAATCAATGAAGGAAAAAGATATATTCATTAAAAAATTACAAAATCGTAGAATCTGATGACGTCTTCGTCATCCTTGATAAGATAATGTTGACCTCCATCTACTTTTACTATTGCATTATACAAAAAAGGTCTCCTATTATAATTTTGTTTTTTATTTCTCCGAATAAGAAGCAACAATAATAATTAATAAAAATAGCACTTCCTTAATAATAATTAGGTAATCGTAAACAATACTAAAAGCTTTAGAATTAGGTACTAAGATGTTTGTGTCATAACTTTATTAGATCCATTGTCTGGTTAGATTCGCTATTATAACAAGGTCTCCCAAGAACAACAGCAATGGATTATAAAATTCATTATCGTTATTTTGCGAATACTGTAAGACCAAACAAAAGACTGAATGCTTTTAAATTTTAACAATCATACCTTTCCTGAAATCGCTTAGATTAAGATTATAACAAATATTTACAAAGGCAAGCTTTGTAGATTATATTAAAGTTAACGAAACAACCATTTTCAAATTTTCATGGGCCGTTTTCACGGCCTTCAGATAAAGTTATGGATAAGTTTATATTATCACCCACAATTAACGAGGTGTTAGACTTAACTTCGATGAAAGTACGTATTCCATCTTTACTAATATAATGTGAAACAACTAAACAGATTTAGAGGACATTTTGCACGCGGATTTTTTGTTAAAATTATATAGCTTTCAATTTACCTAATACTCTTTTATAGCAAATTACTTTATGTAGTTTTTTATGCTAGGTGATTTGACAGACTTTGTTTGGCTTCTAACAAAACTCCCATAGGTAAATAAACGTATGTTTTTTTTAAGTTAAATCTTCATTATTTTGATTGCTATAATTGGCTTTTGAAGCAACATCATCTCTTGATACTAGTCGAGCATCAACGAGAGACTCATTAGCCGACCAATAAGTAAGTACTAGATAGCGTTTAGCAAAATATGGTGAAACAGTACCAAGTCTCTAACTCCAGGAAATAATTTCTCAAATTTATTTGCTTTTAGATTAACTGTAATTTGACCGTTTTGTTAAGTTACTCAACGATTTCTGCAACTTTGCACTCAGACTTCCGGATCCCTTTTCAAAAGGTTTGAATGATGAATGAAGATAATGAACGCCTCAGGAAGTTTTCATGATATTGGTACAACTTTCCGATTGGCACTGAACTCGGAGTTTTGTTAACCATGATTAAGTAACTGTTAATATTTGAGTTTGTACAAGTTTATAGCCGTTTGGTGAGAATAGGACCGCCCCATCTCTTCCCGTACGAGCCGTAATATCCAGCTAATGGAATACCCAGGGAATGGCCAGCATTCTCCTTATTACATTAAAATTTGCAATCACCAAGCCGCCTGTCAATAAGGTTTACAATAATCATCACGCGATTATTGTAAACCACAGAGCTATGAAACAAATGACGCTTCGCCTGGAAGCGTTTTTTTTTTTGCTCTGTGTTGTAAACCATGATTTAAGATTGATTAATTGATAAAAAAAATTAATGAAAAAATATGATCGAACCACAGATCAAAGAGTAAAATAATTTATGCCACAGATTAGAACAAAAACAAGTCATCCTGTCGGTCGAAAAGTACTTTTGAAGTTGAAGTCGCGTTAAAAATAGAGAAATAAAAAAATAGGCAGGTTTCACATTTTTGTATGGCCGTTTTGTTTAGGCAGTCTTATTTTGTCTAATCTTTGGTAGACTCGTAAAAAATATCACAGACCATCAAAATAAAGTGCCTAAGTACCTATATAAGTAGAAGGTGCAAACAGGTCTATAAACTAAAACAACGAATATTTATTATCTGTCATCTTGAATGATTAATACCATAAACACATAAATAATTCGCGATTCGCTGGAGGTGGGAAAACATCTTAAGTAAGGCTGTGAATGGATCCAGGGCAGGGGCAAAGGGGCTATTAAACAACCCATTTAACACAGCGCCAGCATCATCAGTGTTAATTTTAATTATGTTATCATTTGCGCACTGTGTTTTTACCCTCGCAAACACAATTTTTCGGATATATAAAAACCTTACAGTTTAGGTACATAGGTTATAATTTTTAAAAAATAAAACACAAGGTAAGGTGTAAGGTATTTTTTCAGTTGTTTTCTGTTTAATTTACAAACACGATTACACTTCGAATATTGTGATAGCGTGAGAAAAAAAAGGCTTTATTCATACAATTTACATAATTCATTTCAACAAGAATAAGGTACTATAAGGCTTACAAAGTACTGATTTGCTGACTGAAGTTTTGCTTATTTGGGACTAGATGTCAGTTGTGCTTTATTTCATAGTATAATTCACAAATATTTATTTTAAAAAACTGTTAACGTCATAATAAACGTAGTGTCTGCACAACGTATATAGTCCTACTATACGTTGCCCCTTAAAATGTATCACTGATTCCATCCCTGATTAGAGTGTTACTCGAATATTAATACATAATTCTATTATTTGACGACAACCTTCCTCGGGGGTATCAACCTATAAAATAACTATTTACAATTTTCAAGCATTATTTAGGCCATTTGCAGTGTAAGGGATATAAATATACCTAGATTACACAGTTATGTAAATCATAATCATCGTCATCTATCTGTAGCCTGAAGACGTCTACTGCTGAACATAGGCCGCCCAGAGAGTTCCACTTTGAGCGGCTGCTCGCCTCTTGCATCCATCGGCTCCCCGCGGCATTCGCCAGATCGTAGGGCCACCGGCCTACGCTGCGTGTTCCCGTTCGTGATCGCCAATCGGAAACTTTTCTTCCCCATCAGTTCTCAGTTGTACGAGCAATGTGTCCTGCTCATTGCCATTTTAACTTGCTTGGATGCTTGCTGGTTATGGACATGGATGTATTATATTTACCTTTTAAGACCCAGGTGTTTGCGTATCAGTTTCTTCATTAATACGTAAATAGTAAAATCTTTCATACTAAATGGACCTAAGGATGTTATAGGTATCATGTGTATATTTTTATAAATGATACCACATAAAAGGGGAAGGCAACCGAAGATAGCCAGATAAAATTATCATCATCATCATCATCATTAACAGCCTGAAGACGTCCACTGCTGAACATAGGCCTCCCCCGGGAGCGCCACTTAGAGCGGCTGCTCGCCTCCTGCATCCATCGGCTCCCCGCGGCTTTCACCAGGTCGTCGGTCCACCTAGTGGGAGGCCGGCCTACGCTGCGTCTTCCAGTTCGTAGTCGCCACTCGAGAACCTTTCTTCCCCATCGGTTGTCAGTTCTAAGAGCGATGTGGCCTGCCCATTGCCATTTCAACTTGCTAATCCTAAGAGCTACATCGGTCACTTTAGTTCTCCTGCGGATCTCCTCATTACGGATCTTATCTCGCAGGGAAACACCGAGCATTGCTCTCTCCATAGCCCGTTGTGCGACTCTGAGCTTAGTAATGAGGCCAACAGTTAGAGACCACGTTTCAGTTCCATAAGTTATCACTGGCAACACACATTGATTGAAAACTTTTTTTTTCAGGCTTTGTGTTATTTTGGACGAAAAAGATAGGTGGAAGCTTCCTGAACGCTATAAAATTATAACATTACCATTTACGGGCGAACACGAGCAGTAAACTCCTCAAATGGTATTTTTCTCTCGTTAACGTAATTTTTGGCACATTACGTTGAAATGTTACGATTTAAACGTTCCATTCTGTATAAATTGCCAGCGATAAATCAAAAACTGGCTAAACTTTGAAGCGGTTATGTTGAGCCTTTTGGTGTTTGAACTTTGGAAAACAAAGGACTTTGTAACGCAATTTTTCGGAGTTAAATAAAATATGCGCACGAATTCAATCTTCGAATCGGAAATGACGGTATTTTGTTTTTTTATCTAAAACACGTTTCGGATTGTGTTGTTCGTTCTTCTATTAATTTAAACTAATGCAGTAGTATTATAATATCTATACTATTATAATAATAATAATATCTGTGTTTTGACAGCCTCCGTGGTGTGATGGATGAGCAGGTCGGCTCATAACCCGGAGGCGGTGGGTTCGATTCCCGCGACAGGACAAGTGTTTGTGCACAGGAAAAAAGCGCAAATAGGTGCTCTGTGTCTGGGTGTTGTGGGACCATGTGCCTCGTAGTTCCTGGGTCCCTAGATACAGACAATCCTAGTTAGAGTCCAGGATCTATGTATGTGATCGTTGGGCGTTATTATTAATGCTATTTTGTAGATATTATAAAATTCTTATTGATTACCTAATCTTCTTCTTACCTACTGTCAAAATATAGCTAAATTCCAATAAATAATTTGTTGTGTAAAGGCCAACGGTTTCAATAAATTCTTCTACTAGCACTAGTTCGGTAAAAAAAGAATTAACACCACGACGGACAAATCTTTTTCCGAAACAGCTTTTATTCTTGTGTCTTCCTACTCTACCTACATCACGTCCTTAGAGTGCGCTAAATTAGTTAAGACTAGACAAAAACCATAATAAAGTTAACGAAAACCCGCAGCCCTTATAGAATTGTCCGTCCGTCCCTCAAAGTAAACGTAGGGCTCGCCTTAGACAACCAACACCTCGTTTCTCTAAATTGGTGGCATCCAATTTCTGAAGCAATTAATTGGAGTAAATACAATGTCACTAACTCGGTTTATTACGTGAAAGCCGGCACTCTAACGACGAAGTTATACCTACGCATATAAGAGTTGCAGGTTAAGTATATCTTCACCGTCCTCTTGTAAGAACCGTTTGTTTATAAAAAAACGCGGTTACTTATAAACGGTCTATTTATACATCACAATAAAACGGTAAATATTTCGGTTAGTTATAATTAATCGGCATCACGTCGTTTTATTGTAATAGTGTACTTCTAGTGTGGTCAAAACTAACCTAACACTCCTCATCGCTTTGCTCATCGTCGTAACCTACTGGTTAGCCACTAGTGACTCTAAAAAAACAATAAATTGCAGCAAAAATTGGTGCATTAATACGGATTAGTTTACAATTAAATGCTGCTAAAATACGTTTTTTTATAAACTCACTGCTGGGCACTTACAATAAAAAGAAGTTATACCGATTAATTACAAATAACCAAAAAATCATCTGTTTTATTGTAAGACAAATTGTGGGCTTAAAATAAATCAACAGTTTATCAGCTGTTTTATATAAGCAATCGGTTCTTACAAAAAGTCGATGACACATACATCAATCATGTTAACTTATTTGTCAGTTATATTGAAGGCAGCTTACCCACAGTTAGACCATAGTACCATATATATTCTGCGCCCAATAGTAACTTATATAAAGTCGTTACAAAGTAAATAGTTATTCAAAGCTAGTCAGACGATTCAGTGCTAAAGACAGTTCACCCAATTCCATGTAAATTTACAACTTTCTGACAACAAAACTGTTTGTAACTTCAATTTACAGACAGCAATTGCGAAGTTTAGTTGCTATTTTGACCGCTATAAAATTTTACAGCTGCTCTCCTATAAAATGGTGATTCGATTTTAGACGTATCTCACGATATTTGGGTCTTAAATGGATGTAGTCTACTTTTATTTTTCTATTTTACATACACTTCATACAACTATTAAATAAAACTGGCCAAGTTCGAATCGGGCGAAGGGTTCCGTAATATTATCTATAAAAACGAGCAAAAAATCATGTTTGCTGTATGGGAGCCCCTTTAAATATTTATTTTATTATGTTTTTTAGTATTTGTTGTTAAGAAGACAACAAAAATACATTATCTGTGAAAGTTTCAACTGTTTAACAATCATTGTTTATGAGGTACAGCCTGGTGATAGCGGAGCCTTAGTAATACGGTCCGGTTTAGACTCTGGGTACGGACCCCTAAAAGCGGATGTCTGAGCTACATTCTGCAAGTTTGATTTAACAATTCGAAAACTATTTAATTTTGTGGTCCTTATTATTTCGAACTAAATGAGAAAGGCAGCAATATTTTCAGAGTTGTCAAAAAAGATTTAATTGAAAACCCCCGTCGGACAATAGTATATGACATTCTGCATGTAACATTACTCAAATATAGTTTATTAACGGTAAATTGGCCTTGGAAGTTAGAATCTTATTATCCGCATGTATAATTTATTGAAGTCATATTTATAAACGTTAATAAAATTTCAATAAACTTAGGTATAATATTGCACACCACTGACGTGGTAGAATGTACGAGCTACGTAACTATAATACCAACTATTTATGTACTACATTCTGCAATAAATGATATTCTATTCTATTCTAATAGAACTGACACCATTGCCCTGTTAATATCAATTCATATTCCAGGAGGCCTACCACAACCTCTTTTAGTATTATTACTTCAACATTACATTGAAAAATTACATAAAAGTAAGAAAACTGTAATATTGCAGAGGCAGAGCAGTTTTGATGACGTCACGGTCAATCGTTTACTCAAATACAAATGTCACGTCATACCTTTACAGCATGTTCACACTGACGTGCGACAGCGATAACGCCATATAAAAATGTCATCATCATCATCATCATCAACAGCCTGAAGACGTCCACTGCTGAACATAGGCCTCCCCCGGGAGCGCCACTTAGAGCGGCTGCTCGCCTCCTGCATCCATCGGCTCCCCGCGGCTTTCACCAGGTCGTCGGTCCACCTTGTGGGGGGCCGGCCTACGCTGCGTCTTCCAGTTCGTGGTCGCCACTCGAGAACCTTTCTTCCCCATCGGTTGTCAGTTCTACGAGCGATGTGGCCTGCCCATTGCCATTTCAACTTGCTAATCCTAAGAGCTACATCGGTCACTTTAGTTCTCCTGCATGCGGATCTCCTCAAGAAAAATGTAGACGTCTCGTTCTCACGCAGGAATACTTTATAAGTTCATGTTACGAATTCGAACAATATTATTGTAATCTTGAAATAATAATGTCATGAAACATGATGTTTTTGTATTAGTTTGTGGTAAGCCTGCAGGGGTATATAACTTTGTGTATTTCAAGTGATATTAATTAGTTTTGTCATCACAAATAGTTTTCATGAAACAACGCAGAAGTTGTCGACTGTTGGCACGTAGAATAACATTCTAGGTGTGATATCATTACATTTACATACAATTGAATACGTGTTTGTTTGTGGATATAGTATTGAAAAGCAAATAACAATATTGTTAGTCTGCTTTTCTATTCTATTAGTTTTGGTTGAGATCATTCTAAGCCTTTTGAGCTTTATCTTTTATGTATAATTATTGAAATCTTGCTATTTTGCATTTATTGAGATGGCTAGATCCTAATTGGATGACTGACCATAATCTTGACTTAAATTTATCGAAAACCACAATAATGCAATTTAGACCCCATCAAAAAGTTCCCCTTGACATTAATTTTAAATATAATAATAATAAATTGGAATGTGTTGACGCGGCTACACTACTAGGCATAGACATTGATACGCATATTAATTGGAAAAGCCACATTAAAAAAATAAAAACTAAATTGTCAAGTTTTACATACGCACTTAGAGAACTACGACGCGCAACTGACCTAAATACAGCTCTAACAGCGTATTATGCTTATGCACACTCGTGGCTAAACTACGGCATAATACTCTGGGGAAATAGTACAGATGCTAAAGATCTCTTTGTAGCCAAAAAAAAATGTATCCGTATTCTCGCAAGCATACAACATTTTCATAGACCTTACTTCATAAAATTCAAAATTCTAACAATAGTCTCTTTGTACATCCTAGAAATCTGCAAATTCGTAAAGAAATACCCTCAATTTTTCAAAAAACTGGCTGATTGCAATCGAGACTACGTACTACGATAAAACTACAAATATGATTTAGTTATACCAACATCAAAATTAGCAATGCACAGTTCCGGCCCGCGTTCAATAGCCATAAAAATATTTAACAAATTACCACTCCATCTAAAAGAAATAGAAGAAGAGAAAAAATTTACCGTAGCCCTAAAAAATGTACTACTGACTAAAAGTTACTATACGCTAGACGAATTCCTTTCGGACAAATTAACTATTTAATTATAGACTAGATCGATTCGCTCCGCACAATATTGCTATACCCAAGCTGGGTCATTATGTAACATACTTAAATATGCTATTTAACACCTGCATGTAACCAATAATGTTTGCAATAAATGATTGAGTATTGAGTATTGAGTAACTCGGCACGGTCCTGACTTAGCACAATACTAACTCGGCACGATCTTGGCTCAGCACATTCCTAATTCGGCACTACAAAATCGAATGAATAAAATGTATCAAAATGACGTAGTGAGGTAGTAATTATTTAATTATTAAACAACACTGCAAAATAAACACAAAAAAATTCGTGTCCATTGAATTTTCTCTTTAAATTATATTTCTGTTGTATTTTTGTACAAAGATAACTTGAACAATGACTATTTATCTAAACCCAACAATATTTCAACATTAAAACATGAGGGGTTATGCTATGCTATTATATTAAAAAACATGTGTTAAGTACGTGTGTAGATAAATTGCTAAAGTGAATAAATAAAATAATCGCAAACAATAAATAAGTACTAATGGATTTTCAATCAGAGAAACCACCAGTGACTTCACTAACCAGTCTTATTTATAAGAAAATCTTTTCAAAAATCCCCAAATACACAGCGGTACCTATACCTGTATTGTGGACATTTTAAAAGATTTCTTTCGAAAACTCCCTTAAATAGTAAAACTAAAATGACTTTACCGGGGTGTTTCGGTAAGTGCCTACTTCAACTAATAAAAGTGCCCCGCGGGTCTCGTAGTAAACAGAATTGGGTACTCTAACCGACCTCCAAAACTACTTTGTCTAGGACTACTAGAAATCTAGAGATTATGCCACACGGGTGTAGAAAACCAATTTGTATTCAGTAAGATTGTCTTGACATAAACAAAGTTGTGATATTAAATACAGGTTAGTGATGTGCCGAATATTTGGGAATTAATCGTATTCAGCATAGTTTTTATGCCCGGTATTCGGTTCAGCTGAAGTGCCGAATATAAACCAAATATTTTATGAAATGATTCCCATAATAGCACGTAATTCGGCTTACTTTACGTACAAATCACGTCAAATAACTCGACCGGTGTTCGGGCAATAAAGATGCCCATACTCACGGAGTATGCGATGTCATCGCAGAGCTGCCATTGGCGCCACGCATACTCCGTGAGGATGGGCATCTTTATTGCCCGAACATCGGTAGAGTTATTCGACGTGATTTGTACGGATTACATGCTATTATGAGTTCTACTGAACCGCGGGGAGCCGATGGATGCAGGAGGCGAGCAGCCACTCTAAGTGGCGCTCCCTGGGGGAGGCCTATGTTCAGCAGTGGACGTGTTCAGGCTGTTAATGATGATGATGATGATGATGATGATGAGTTCTACTTACGTTACCTTCTAAAACAATTACCGTTAAATACTTCCAAAATGATCTGTTATGTACTGATAGTTATATTTTTTAATTGGTATTTTTAATTCGTAGCGTTAGCCGTCCGTTTTGGCGGGTTTAAAGGTAATTAATAAAATATGCATTGATGATATCAAAGATTTCTTAATTAATAAATAAAGTTCCTCGAACAATCCATTTTGTGGTATCGGTTGGGACCTACCTGAACAATCAACATCGACGCGTTCTAGAAACTTCAGTAAATATTCCTTTAGACACCAAAACAAACCAGAACAAAGGCATATTGGCTGTGGTATATCACCGTACTCGTAGACAGGTCAAGCCCACCGGTAGTTATCGTAAACATCTCTACTATATCGCCTCTATCCTATATAATTCCATGCTCAAAGCCCATAGGTTCGGATATTTAAAAATGTTTGTATACATTACTGTTTTTTTTTGTTCTTCTATTCATATTATTTTTGAATTAACACACAAATATACACTAAACCGCGTGGGAAGCCGATAGATGCAAGAAGCGAGCAGCCGCTCAAAGTGGCGCTTTATGGGGGCTTATGTTCAGCAGTGGACGTCTTCAGGCTGTTAATAATGATGATGATACACTAACACTGGTGGGCGCTAGATGCCAGCAGCCACTCAAAGTGGTGTTTAGCAGAGGCCGTCTTCGGTGTTGATGATGATGATGATGAAGATGACATGATATAGGCAATTTACTGTGTTTGAAAGAGTTTTGTTTTTTTATTGGCACGACCACAAATTACAAAAAATAAATTAGATTAAAACTAAAACAATATCTTTTATCCGAGCAAAAGCGACATGCTGATATGAATATTGATATGTCTTTCATTTAGGTCCCTTTACAGTTTTCGTATCCCCTTGCCTTATGTTTAACTGCAACCTAAAAATTAACATCTTTTAGTGGCTCGTTCTCATTTTTACGATTCTCATCGTCAGTTTCATGTACAATTTTATATTGTGCTTATTTCAAATATTTTTGTACAGTAAATTATAGCGCTTTATAAGACGAGTAAATTAATATATAAGTTAATCAAATAGAAAGCCTTTTTTGGGTGATAAATGGTTTTGAAGTTTTAGAGGCCACGAAAGCGACGCATCGGATCACGAAAATTACTCAATAACTTTACAGCTATCATTTTCCCACGTTTTGCTACTGTTTATAAGACTAAATGTTCATAAAATAACAACGTAATCTTGTTTTCATAATTAAACTGGCAAACAAATGGTATTAATAACCAAATCTATGTATATTATTATTATCAGTTCGGTCCTGAGTTTATTCATCCTACGAAATACGAATACTAACCCACTTAACTACATATTATAGGTAATAAGCCTCTGCTGACAAAAAACAGATAGTTATCGTATTAATAGCTTTATTAATTAAGAAGCATCATGAGTATTTAAAAAGTGGATTTATTTATGAGTTGCGTTATTTTTTCAATAGAACAACAACCTTCACTACAATAGAAATAATCTATACTTATATTATAACGATTTATATATAAAAACAAATCTCACTACAAAAGACAATATCTGGTACATCTTTAGGTATTCTTTTGGATTAGAAACTCCTGATTTCGTGATTTTTCCATAAACTTTTAAATATGAGCTTTACGTGTTCGGAGTCGGGCCTACGAGCAAAATAATTAAAGTATGATTGAAATGTTGGCAGGGGGGGACCAAAATGTACCTAGTAGGTACCTACCTCCCTACCTAGTACCTACGTCAATAATAGGTAGTATTGTGATATGACGTGACGTTATTAATAATTTCAGAACCTTTTGGTGATAGTTCCTAATACCTACATACTTTAGGTACATAATATCCGACGGTAAACGTGTGTGGAGAAAAGTGTTCATAGAATGTGAACTTGGGCTATAGGTACCTTTTACCTAGCTACCTACCGGAATCTTCGCAATAGGCTGCTTCTCCCGGAAACCAGAAAAATGGTATGTAACCATAATCTTTTAATCTACTACCTACCAAACGTAGGTACTCTTACTAGCTCTTCCCCTTTATGTACCTATTATTAAACATAATACTATGCTAGTTTCGAAGGAAGGTTCTCCCAACTTGATAGTTACTAGGCTACCACGGTCCGGATCACCCCTTTTCGCGATAACATGACATACCTACCAATTCGAACTCATCCATTTTTAGGCTATGATTATTAATCACAATGAATGATGAGTGAGTTCGAATTGACCCATCTTTTCTCGATAAAAACACGTTTACATAATTATTCAAAATACTATCTTACATCTGTCATACTACAATAACTAGAATTGTTTCAATAAACTCACACCAGTCGCTACATTTCTAAATAAAAGAATGCATAAAATCAGTTTCATAGACCAAAATCAGTTTCATGACTAAAATGCCACGAAGTTTATGACACGAAACTGACGAAATTATCCCTTTTTCGTAAAATTGCTGCAAAGTTAAGTGTATCGATTTAAATCAAATACTACATAAATTTCTCGCACATTTTAGGGTTTCGATGAGCTAACTTTGATTTCAATTGCTGAAATACAATGCCCAAAAAATGTAGTGCACGTGTGATCGGTAAACCTGTGAACAAATACAAGCTTACCGATATTATTTTTTTCCGGCACGTTGCGCCACACGTCTTACGTCTGCGATGCCAGTACACGACTGACGTTCGACCGGACCACACTCAGTGTTTGATTGCTGATGTTTTGTTTAACAGGCAGCCGTTATATCACGCGAATTTAAAGAACCCATATCCGCGTGACCGACGCGTATGTTGTTTTAAATTAAAAATAATGATGGTAAGATTTATTTTAGACTATTTAGTGTAAAGTTTATTTAATTACGATAATTTTAGTATATGTTACATACAAATATAGTGAAATTTGGTGAAGTGGTAAGCAAATGTTTTACTGCATCGGAGACTGTGACACGATGAGAACACGAAAAATTACCCCGTTTTTGACCATTTCGTGTTAACTTAAGGTATTATTTTCGCTTTTATTATGACAAGCTTTATTTCTGTTGTAGCCTAATAGATGTTTCATCATTTAATTCACAAATTATGTTTGTATCTTAAGCCGTTTAGGAAATATAACCTCGTGACCATCAAATTTGAGCATCGATGAGAACTACCCTAGTATTTTCCTTACTCCCTAATAATTGCAACCATCAGTAATTTTGTTCTCCTTTTTTAGTGTCGTGTACTGATATTTAGAAAATAGTCTTATGTATTTTGTGTGTTGTACAATTTTATTATATTTTGTATGCCGGACGGGTCCGATAGCTCAGTTGGTAGTATCCCTGGTCTCTGAACTGAGGGCCGTGGGTTCGATTCCCACACAGGACAAATATTTGTGTGATGAACATAGATGTTTGTTCTGCGTCTGGATGTTATATTGTATTCTATGTATGTATTTACAAACAAAAAAAAGTATATAAGTATTATATCAGTTATCTGGTTCTCATAGTACAAGCTATGCTTAGTTTGGGGCTAGATGGCGCTGTGTAAAATGTCCACACATATTTATTATTATTATTATGCCTATGTTTTGTATATATGTATATTATTGCATTGTTAAGTATTTTTGTATATATTATTTAAGTTATCTCTTCTACGGTCACCTGGCAACTGTCTCCTGCTCCGTAAACCACAAGGACTTAGCTGAAAATCAGCGCCGCGTGTCATGCACACCGGCACAATGCTGACCTGAGCCCTTTTTAACACCACATTCATTTCTTCTACTATTTAAACTTTTTTTAATGTTCTCATTCGTGTATTTAGCTATAAGATATGTACCTACTTCAATGATTATTCTTAATGTGAGTGTTAAATAAATGTTTTTTCTTTCTTTCTTTTTCTTTATTTCTTATATTACTTGTGGAATAAGCAAACAAAGAAATAGAGTTGACTTTCACTTGCACTCGTATCTACCTAATCTTTTTCCTCGCAACATTTATACTATCACATCACTCATCAGTCATCATTGGAGGGTCACGCTTTTGACGTTAAAGCACAAACAAACCAACGTTTCCCTATATATTATAGTATGGGGGATTATGAAAGTGACATTGAAAACGACCCCATCCAAATCCTTTAGGCAAAACAACGGGTTAATTTATTGTTATAGCTTCATTCAATGGTCTTTATTATTAAAATATGAACCACAAAATAATATAGAAAACTGACTGCGTTACTAAACTCCATACTTTTTATGGAAACGATATGTTGTTAAGATAAATAATCGCTGACCTGGGGGTCTAGCAAAGATGCCAATCGCTAACGCTAATGCCAAACGCTAACTCCAAAAATTTATTGAAATGACATAAGCTGCGGAAAAGTTAACGATACATTTTGTAGTTAGCGTTTGGCGATAGCGTTAGCGTTAGGGATCTTTGCTAGACCCCCTGGGGCCTTACCACAAACTAATACAAAACCATCATGGTTCGTGACAGTAATGCTTCAAGGTTACAATAATATTGTTCGAATTAGTACCATGAACTTATAAAGTATTCCTGCGTGAGAACGAAACGCCTACATTTTTATATAGCGTTATCACTGTCGCACGTCGGTGTCAACCTGATGTATTTGAGTGAACGTCACTTAAATACATCATGTTGACACCGACGTCATCAAAACTGCTCTGCGTCAACAACATTACAGTATTCTTACTTTTATGTCATTTTTCAAAGTATGATTGAAGTAATAATGCTATAACGATTTAACGTGACGTCATCAAAACTGCTCGGCCTCTGCAACATTGCAGTATTCTTACTTTTATGTAATTTTTCAAAGTATGATTGAAGGAATAATGGTATAAGAGGTTGTGGTAGGCGCCCAGAAGCCAACCGGGTTAACGTATCCTAAAGCGAAAAGCGAGTGCTGTATCTATAGCCCATGCAGGGCTCAGAGGACTACCACAGCACTCGTTCTCCCATTCCGATCCCTGAATTAGGGTCTATTCCACTATGATCACCTGGGTAACTAATAAAACCTCATCATCATCATCATTAACAGCCTGAAGACGTCCACTGCTGAACATAGGCCTGCCCCCGGGAGCGCCACTAAGAGCGGCTGCTCTTGCATCCATCGGCTCCCCGCGGCTTTCACCAGGTCGTCGGTTCACCTAGTGGGGTCCTAGTCTACGCTGCGTCTTCCAGTTCGTGGTCGCCACTCGAGAACCTTTCTTCCCCATCGGTTGTCAGAATAAAACCTATTCCACTAAAATTTTAGTCCTCCGGAAGGTCTTTCAGTCTTTTTGATTCTGGAAAGCTTAATCTCTGTCTGCTAGTAACTTGTATTGAAGAGGAAAAGATCGGCTGTAATTATAAATTAAATTAATTGCGTGAAGGGGAGTTTTAATCCCCATTTAATTTTCTGCGCGGATTAAAATGGATATGAATACAGATATTTTCAGGTGTAACGATGCGAGTAATATCAATAAATTGTGAATATAATAATATGTGTGTGGACATTTCACACAGCGCCATCTAGCCCCAAACTAAGCGTAGCTTGTACTATGCTGATATAATAATGTAATGAATGTTGATATAATAATACTTTGTACCATTAAAATATCGGTGTGGTATATTTTTTAATTTATGAAAGTTTATATTAAGATTATTTTGTAAAGGAAAAATTAGAATCACGAGCGGGGATCGAACCCGCATCCATCCATCCCTCAAGCCGGGATATGCTTTACTCAAGCTACCGTGACAAGTGGTCTCATGTCCGAATTTTTCCTTCACCTTGATTAATCTGTAGATTACGCTGAGCAGGCGATACTGCTATAAAAATAATAAATATTGATTTAGAGGCGTTATCAGTACATCATTTGTGTTGATGTAACTTGACCATGCTGGTTGGGATGATTCTTCATCATCATCATCATCATTAACAGCCTGAAGGCGTCCACTGCTGAACATAGGCCTCCCCCAGGGAGCGCCACTTAGAGCGGCTGCTCGCCTCCTGCATCCATCGGCTCCCCACGGCTTTCACCAGGTCGTCGGTCCACCTAGTGAGGGGCCGGCCTACGCTGCGTCTTCCAGTTCGTGGTCGCCACTCGAGAACCATTCTTCCCCATCGGTTGTCAGTTCTACGAGCGATGTGGCCTGCCCATTGCCATTTCAACTTGCCAATCCTAAGAGCTACATCGGTCACTTTAGTTCTCCTGCGGATCTCCTCATTTCGGATCCTATCTCGCAGGGAAACACCGAGCATTGCTCTCTCCATAGCTCGTTGCGCGACTTTGAGCTTAGTAATGAGGCCAACAGTTAAAGACCACGTCTCAGTTCCATAAGTCATCACTGGCAACACACATTGATTGAAAACTTTTGTTTTCAGGCTTTGTGGTATTTTGGACGAAAAGATAGGTCGAAGCTTCCCGAACGCTGCCCAGCCGAGTTGGATTCTTCGGGCGACCTCTTTGTCGAAGTTGGACCTACCCAATTGGACAGTCTGCCCTAGATAGACGTATTTGTCGACAACTTCGAGAGTATCGTTCCCAACAATTACCGGTATATACTCGCCATTTATGTTGATGCCACATCTTTTCCACTCCAAGAGCTTGAAAACATCCTCCGATGCGTTCGTGAACAGTTTCGGAGAAATAACGTCTCCCTGTCTCACGCCTCTCTGCAAAGGGATCTGTTCCGTACTCTGGTCCTGTAGTCGGACTGACATAGTGGCCTTACTGTACCAACACTTCAACACTTCGATATACCTATAGTCAATTTGGCATCGCTGTAAGGACTGCAGCACCGCCCAAGTCTCGATTGAATCGAAGGCTTTCTCATAGCCCACAAACGCTAGGCATAGCGGCCGATTATACTCTTCGGTCTTCTGTATAATCTGGCGTAGCGTATGTATGTGGTCTATGGTGCTAAAGCCTTTTTGGAAACCGGCTTGTTCGGGAGGCTGGAATTCATCAAACCTGCGTGCGAGATGATTCGTAATGACCCTCGAAAACAGCTTATACACATGACTCAAGAGCGAGATGGGCCTATAGTTCTTCAATAAGGTGTTATCACCTTTTTTGAAGCAGAGCACCACCACGCTCTTGTGCCACGCCTCCGGCGTTGTACCTTCAAGGATGACAGAATTGAATAACTTCTGGAGGACTATAAGTACCGGTCTACCACCCGCTCTCAGAAGTTCGGTCGTAATTCCATCCTCACCTGGCGCCTTGTTGTTTTTAAGCTGTTTGAGGGCCATTCTAATCTCGTACAGGCTGACGTCCGGGATATCTTCGGTATAGTGTCGGACTAACTTGGCTCTGGTGTCCTGAGCTGTGTTAGTAGCGGGCTCACGTGTCGAGGTGTATAACTGTCCATAGAAGTTCTCAATCTCTCTCAGGATCTCAGGCTTGGATGAAATGACACTACCATTCTCGGTCTTCAGTTTTGTCATTTGGCTTTGCTCAATAGACGAATCTTTTGCGAACACCTTAGAGCCTTGGTTCCGCTCAATTGCGGCCTCAATACGTGAAGTACTAAAAGCACGCAAGTCGTGTCGCATGGAACTCCAGATACGTCTATTGAGTTCACCGTACGCTGGGATGATTCTTAAGAATCACTAAATAGATGGCGCACCCAACCCCGTAAGTTGGTTGTAAAGGTGAAGGAAAAATTCGGACATGAGGCCACTTGTCACGGCAGCTTAAGTAAAGCATATCCCGGCTTGAGGGATGGATGGATGCGGGTTCAATCCCCGCTCGTGATTCTAATTTTTCCTTTACAAGTTAATCTGTAGATTACGCTGAGCAGGCGATACTGCTTTAAAAATCATAAATAGTTTATATTAAGTTTTTTATTCACATTCCTTTATTACTTATTTAAATGATTAATTAATATCATGCTTCGAAAAAACTGCTTATCACTATAATTATTTTAGTGAATTAAATACTACTACATAGTATTCTCACAGGAAGTTCTACGAAACGTAGCCTTTGTCTCGTAGCAGCTGTAGCTAGTTCTACAATATTGTAGACAAAAGAGATACATCGTTTCAAGTAGCGGTAGTATTAAGTATGTCATCATCATCAATCATCATCATAAACAGCCTGCAGACGTCTACTGCTAAACATAGGCCTCCCCAGAGAGCGCCACTTTGAGCGGCTGCTCGCCTCCTGCATCCATCGGCTCCCCGCGGCTTTCACATTGTCCGTATGAAACAAAATTAAATTGTTAATAGAACTAAACAGTAAACACATGGATTTTATTGCATTTTTCAATGTTTTCTACAATATAATTAAATATTATGGTCGAGTGAAAGAAAAACTCGTAGCAGGCGTAGAGCATGCTACGTCCGTAGACCTAAGCTAACATAATTACATCGTAGAGGTCGTAGCAAGTTTGCTACAATCGCTACAGTTAAACCGTAAGTATTACTACAATTTTATTATTATGATGAAACTTAACATTTCGAAAAGTCGTAAAACCGGTCAATGAACTTATAGGCTGGCTACCTTAATTACAGCTATTAATCAAACCGAGAGCTCTCGATCACTCAAGCCGCGAGATCAACAATGGATCCGATCATTTGATTGATGCCAAACAAACTGGATCCGGGACTCAACCTTTGTTCTTCAGTGAGATGGTATCATTGATTAATGGTTATTTATTCGAAGTGTGTTATGGCAACACTTGAGGGTTAGTTTTGTATTACTTAAGTAAAAATCACGTTCTGTTTTAAGGGTTCCGTGCCGAAATGGTAAAGCAAACCTTATTAAGGCTCCGCTGTCCGTCTGTCCGTCTGTCACCAGGCTGTATCTCACGGTCGGTGATAGTTAGACAGCTGAAATTTTCACAGATGATGTATTTCTGTTTTCGCTATTACAACAAATACTAAAAAACTGAATAAAATATGTATTGAAGGGTTCCATTTCTCATACAACAATCTTGATTTTTTTGCTCGTTTTTATAGATAATGGTACGGAACCCATCCAGCGCGAGTCCGACTCGCACTTGGCGGGTTATTTTTTAGATCTAGTCACTTAGGAGCGCAATTTAATGGATAATAAGTGTTTGCTAAACTAGTGCGTATGCAAATATGCTAATGAATTCAATTACACCCGGTATACTTGTTCTATATCTGAATGTTGTGGCACCACCATGGTCCGTATCAATACTCGATAGTAATAATAAAACTGTAACTGGACTAAGTCTGACAATTTAATATTGTTTGAAACACTTATAAGTCGATATAAAAATATAAATATATTT
The DNA here is from genome assembly GCA_963580505.1 of Ennomos erosarius. NCBI lineage: Eukaryota > Metazoa > Arthropoda > Insecta > Lepidoptera > Geometridae > Ennomos > Ennomos erosarius. The sequence goes on from OY756987.1 coordinate 11,043,192, forward strand.
TTTTTAATTTTTGTCTGTCTGTCTGTCCTTTAGAACATGCATCACGCTGGAACCACTGAAGGGATTTTACTGAAATTTAGTTTATGGTTATAGCTAATTATGCAGGATAACATTTAGGATACTTTTTGTTTTCTAAAACGGCCAAGTGCATCCTTATTGCCCAAGCAATAAGGATGTAATTTTTATCCAAGATTTTTTGTTGGTATATTATAATTATATTTGCTTATCAATTTTAATATTAATAAAAAATATATTCTTATCCTATCCATTCATCCTTTTCCCTTATTTTTTTACCTTTCCCTTCTCACCCTCTAATTAACCCGTGCGAAGCTGGGGCGGGTCAGCTAGTTGTTTCTATATCCCTAAATAAAGGTAATCCTAGTTGGGTCAAGATCTATATATGTAATCGTTGAGCATTATTATTTTTATGTATATATGTACGTAAGACAAAAAGATATATAGAAGTAAATAAAAAAGTAATTTATTTTATTGTCAGTGCTGATTAAATTGATCGCCACCAGCATCAAAATAAATAACGTTTGAGCACAATAACACAGTATCATGCAGTTACAAAACTCCAACAAATTTAAAGAAAGAAAGTAGCCACATTTTTTCAGGACATTACACAACATTACATACAACGTGAAAGTAAAACAGAGAACAAAAATTAAACCCTCGTTTTTTTGGTAGTCGGGTGATATCATAAATAAATAATAGGTAGGTAGGTATAAAACCATCGTACATGTAATGTTGCGTGCTGTCATGATTATAGGTCGACTCAGCATGAAATCAAGGTCTTGCGAACTCAATAACTGATTCTCAGTAGTAACCCATCATCATGACATGACGAACCTCTGGACAAAAAAATAAAAAATATTAAAAAACAAAGTAATATATACAATTTGATGTGCTTGTGAAATATCAAAATTAGCATGAAAGCATTTTTTACATAGATAAAAGGCTTTGCTTGTCTGACTGGCTAACTGATAGACTACAAACAGCCTAAACTACTAGGACCTATTCTGTTTTGTCTTGCTCATTTCAAAATCTTAAGAGCGAGACAATACAAGTGTATCCACATTGCTCGTAGAACTGACAACCGATGGGGAAGAAAGGTTGTCGAGTGGCGACCACGAACTGGAAGACGCAGCGTAGGCCGGCCCCCACTAGGTGGACCGACGACCTGGTGAAAGCCGCGGGGAGCCTATGGATGCTGGAGGCGAGCTGCCGCTCTAAGTGGCGCTCCCGGGGGGAGGCCTATGTTCAGCAGTGGACGTCTTCAGGCTGTTAATGATGATGATGATGACATAGTGTATTTAGCCAGTGTCAAGTATTATATTTTCATCATGTTATAAAATATTTCACGCAAAGTCATATCCTAGTCATATTCATAGTCCAGTCTAAGTCAGGTAGTCATAGCCCAGTCTAAGTCATGCTCCAGCAAAGTGGTGGCAACTTTACTAGAAGCTTCTATGGAGTTTTTGAAGCAACACAAAAAATCATGTTTCACCACATTATATCACTTGCCCTCATTCATGCTCGTAGTTCAGCACTTCATGCGTAAAACGCCACCAATTTTAAACATTAACACTGGAAAAAACAAAGTTTTGAAAAATAATACAATGCAAAGACGTGAACTTTTCCGCGTTCCCGCCAAAACTCCGCCTTCCTTTTTGCAGTAGTCGGTTAAAAGACTGAGACAAGGTACTGCGTGACCTTAAATACTCATTGGTTACAATTCTGCGGTAACACGAATACGCCTATAGGAATTTACGATTTCTCGTTTCCTCACAAGAGAAGGCTTTTATTAAAACAGTCTATTTGAATTTCAAATGAGGGTATGGAACGATTGTTTAGGAATTCTTATCGTTTTCAAGTTATACCTACAACACCGGCGCTTGTTTCACGCCTCTGTGTATATGTCTTCCTTTGTTTAAAGTTTAAACAAGATTTTGAACGTAGGTGTCTGATAGGTACTTGACGTTTGATTCTGATTACTTTAATTAAATTGTTGTTGATCGTCTTATCCTTTGCTTTCAAAAATTTGGCATAACATACGATGTAAGCGTGGGTGAGAATGCTTGGTTATCAAAATGTGCCTGCTACACCCTGTGCACTGTCTATGCGACTGTAATATATTTTAATATGATTGTATTATAAGAAATATCATCAACAGCCTAAAGTCCAGTGCTGAACATAGGCCTTCCTTAGAGAATGCCACTTTGAGCGGATGCTTGCCTCCTGCCTCTATCAGCTCCCCGCGGCTTTTACCAGATCGTCGAACCACCTAGTGGGGGCCAGCCTACGCTGCGTCTTCCGGTTCGTGGTCGCCACTCGAGAACCTTTCCCGAACTATAAGGGAATTAAAAAGCATTTACGTCCATTACAAAATTATTCGAATGTACATTACTGTAATAGTCAATAGGGTCCCATCAGGTACAAAAGAAAAATAGGCCGAACTTGAAAAAAGGTAGTAATCGTGCCTAGAGAGTTAGTATCTAGTGTATTCATTTGGCCCAATACTTTGCCAACACGCAATAAATGTTGCTTGATAATCTTGTGTTATGCAGAGATGAAATGATTCGTAAAATATCTCGCGTTATTCCGTTGTATGGGATAAAGGATCTGGGGCCGTACTGTGAGCTCTTAGCGCGATTCACAATTGAGCCAATATTGGATCGCTTGTCAAAATCTTCATACAAAAAAAAAACGAAGCAATCCAGTAAAGGCTCTGTTTTGAATCGCACTAAAACTCACAGTACGGCCCCTGTACTGTAGGTATTATATTATCTGGGGTAATAGTAGACTTTTTTATATGAGATCCAGTACAGCGCCACTAGGCACAACTATACCTTACTAAATACTTCATATAAATATTTTTTGATACTCGACAGCGAGTACAGTAATGTGTATATTCCAGTAAGGTCGTCCGATGTCCATAATAAAAGCTGTTAGTGAGAGGCTAAATTGCGCTAAGTGAAATGTCCGTGAAAGTCAATATTTTATATTATTAAGGCCCAATTTTACCAATGGGATCCTTATCTGAGAATAACAATACCAGGAATAATATTACTCCCTGCATTTAATCTCAGAATGACTCCATGGGTTATACTCGTATAACTCGGTTGTTCTCGGAATAAGTAGTTGGTGAAATGAAAATATGGCTATCCGATAGTAAATAGTAGTTTTATACTTAGATTAAAATTGATCTTACTTTGGTAAAATTGGGCCTAAGTATCATTCTATATATCGAGAGCAATGCTCGGTGTTTCCCTGCGAGATAAGATCCGAAATGAGGAGATCCGCAGGAGAACTAAAGTGACCAATGTAGCTCTTAGGATTAGCAAGTTGAAATGGCAATGAGCAGGCCACATCGCTCGTAGAACTGACAACCGATGGGGAAGAAAGGTTCTCGAGTGACGACCACGATCTGGAAGACGCAGTGTAGGCCGGCCCCCCACTAGGTGGACCGACGCTCTGCTGAAAGCCGCGGGGAGCCGATGGATGCAGGAGGCGAGCAGCCACTCTAAGTGGCGCTCCCTGGGGGAGGCCTATGCTCAGCACTGGACGTCTTCAGGCTGTTAATGATGATGATGATCTCTCTATATAATGTTTGCAGATTATAACGTTAACATCTCCATTAGTTAAATGCTTGAAGTATTAATATCACTACTCCACAAATGTAACATCCATTTTCTTATTTCAGGTAATATGCATCATGGAGGACATAAACGACACATATCTCATGGCAAACGAAACAAATGTAACGGAATCTTACCAGCCTTACTACCAACGGCCGGAGACCTACATAGTGCCTCTTCTCTTTGCCCTGATCTTCATCATTGGAGTCGTTGGGAATGGCACCTTGGTTGCGGTCTTCGTGAGGCATAAAGCTATGAGGAATGTGCCTAACACGTATGTATTGTTCTGGTTTTAAGTATGAAATTACGCCTTACGGTCGTCCACAGATCCTGGACTATAATTAAGAGTTCCGGTACCCAGGATCCAGGAACTATAAGGTCCCTGTCATCATCATCATTAACAGCCTGAAGACGTCCACTGCTGAACATAGGTCTCCCCCAGGGAGCGCCACTTAGAGCGGCTGCTCGCCTCCTGCATCCATCGGCCCCCCGCGGCTTTCACCAGGACGTCGGTCCACCTAGTGGGGGGCCGGCCTACGCTGCATCTTCCAGTTCGTGGTCGCCACTCGAGAACCTTTCTTCCCCATCGGTTATCAGTTCTACGAGCGATGTGGCCTGCCCATTGCCATTTCAACTTGCTAATCCTAAGAGCTACATCGGTCACTTTAGTTCTCCTACGGATCTCCTCATTTCGGATCTTATCTCGCAGGGAAACACCGAGCATTGCTCTCGCCATAGGTCGTTGCGCGACTTTGAGCTTAGTAATGAGGCCAACAGTTAGAGACCACGTCTCAGTTCCATAAGTCATCACTGGCAACACATAGGTCCATGTGCCTGTACAAAATCAAAACCTAGCAAAGTAGTGATGGATTGATTAGCATTTGCATTAATTTTTAGCATGCGAAAATTCTATTAGCATTTCGCAAATGAAATATAGTTGCGAAATTCTGTGAAATATGAAATTTCCTATCAATTCAATTGGTTGATTTTGAATAATTTTTTTTAATATAAAGTTTCATTTCTTTTTTAATTCATTGGCATAGTACTTTTCTCTGTACATAAAATACTTGCCTCGCCCACCACCTTCTGATACTCAACCATCACATCATAAAGGCTGATTCCTTGAAACACTCTTTCTTGGTTTTAGTCTGGTTCATTTACTGCCTGCTTCATAAAATATTGATGTTTCATTACCCCATACCCTGTTTATATTAGGCTTAATACCAGTGTCCCAAAATACCTTACTTTTGGTAAGTGCTCAGTGCTCACCCTTTTAATGTACAACCCTTATGTGGATTGAGAGCTCATTTTAAATGCGCAAAGGCAAAGGGCAAAGGTTTTTTTCAGATGGCCTAGAAAGTGTTGGTTACATTGATTTAAAAATTGTAGATCAAATCCAAGTAAATATAGTACATCATACGCAATTTTGCGTAAGAAACATGCTCGTAGCATGGATGAAATAAAAAAGAAGGATTGAGTTTTGATTGACATCGAACTGAAGCCCAAAATGACGGACATAATTATTACATATGTGTGTCAGATGAAAGTAGGGCGATCGGTTGCATATGATGTGAGTGTATGCGTGCCCCGCTCGTACGTATGAAGCGTTCCGGCTTCCTAAGGGTGCTTCAGTTTCGGATCAGACGGGATTCCCTCCTTCTTTTTTTATTAGCTCCATGGCTCGTAGTTTTTTTTATCCAGAATGTCATGTTCCACCGGAGAAATAAAACCACCCACATCGCTTTCAAAATTATAAAGTTGAAATGGCAAGGGACGGGCTATTGCTCGCAGAACCGACAACCGATAGGAAAGAAAGGTTCTCATGTGACGACCACGAACCGGAAGATGCAGCATGGGCTGGCTGTCAGGTGAACCGACGATCTGGTCAAACCACGGGGAGCCATAAAATATAAAAGCAAGAGCCGTTTAAAGTGGCGCTCTATAGGAGAGGCTTATGTTCAGCAGTAGACATGTTCTAGCTGATTATGATGATGATGATGATGAGGAGTAAGAAGCGTAAAGAACCAACACATTTGCGAGAAAACAGTATTGTACCATAGGTACTAAAACAAAATTTGTTTATTAGTAGGAAAGTAGCAACAGACAATCTTTGACGTTTCTAATTGTATAACTTATTTTTTTTCTTCTTATATATTGGCTCCACACATAGTGTATTTAGCCAGTGTCAAGTATTATAATTTTTCAATGTTATGAATATTTCACGTTAAGTCAAGTCTAAGTCATAGTCCAGTCTAAGTCATGCTTCAGTAAAGTGGTGGCAACTTTACTAGAAGCTTCTACGGAATTTTGGAAGCAACACGAAAAACCACGTTTCACCACATTATATCACTTACCTACACTCATGCTCGTAATTCTTAACGTAAACTTAATGCGTAAAACGCCACCAATTTTAAACATTAACACTGGAAAAAGCACAAGTTTTGAGAAATAATACAATGCAACGACGTGACCTTTCCCGCGTTCCCGCCAAAACTCAACTTATATAACTTAATAAATAAATTGGGGACATCCAGAAATTCTGATTTTGTTACGACAATATCGGGGGGACGCAGGGTTCAATAATATTGTCGTGTATGTGTTCTGAACTGTTAAGGCTGTGGGTTTGATTCCCACACAGGATAATCATTTGTGCGATGAACATAGGTGTTTATTTCATTGACGATATTATTGTGTGTGTGCGGCTAGCCTACAACCGTAAAGAGTATGCACGATGCAATACAAAGGAGGAGGCGGTAAAATAGGTACTTAGGTGAGAGTACCTATTTTACCGCACGGTCCGTTGTATGGTGCGTCATAATTTACTTTCGAACAAAGTATGCAGGTTTCGTAAATGCAGTTTTTGAGCAAATGTGTTGAAAAGAATATTTTCTACAAACCAAGTAGAAGATATAAATCTTATGACTATTGAAAGTAAAAGATTATCAGCATTATTAATTTGACCAACTTCGCTCGTTTTTGTTTCCTTCAAATCTTGTTTATTTGTCCGTAGGTACATCCTGTCTCTCGCTCTGGCAGACTTACTAGTAATCATCACTTGCGTGCCTTTCACCTCGATCGTGTACACAGTGGAGTCCTGGCCGTGGGGTGCGACTGTCTGCAAGGTGTCAGAAGCAGCGAAAGACATCAGTATCGGAGTATCTGTGTTCAACCTCACCGCGCTCTCAGCTGATAGATACTTCGCGATTGTTGATCCACTGCGGAAGCTGCATGCGACAGGTTAGCTTCTACAATATATTTATTTACTGTAAGTTTTAGTTATACTTAGAAGCCGTGTTTCGCTGGTAGTTTAATTTTAATGGTTAGGTATAATAACTAAAATAATAGAATGAATCATGTCATAATACAGTATAGATACTATCTATGAATTATGTGTTCAACTTTTTAATGTTTACTAATCTGAGAGCTATGGCTATGCTTGGAGATATTATAGACCTTAAAATTTAAGCAACCAGCGCTAACTGTGGACTTTCGCAGCTAGCGGTCAGGTAACTATAGCTCAGTTGGTAGAGCATCCAATCCGGTGAGTTGGAGGGCGCGAGTTCAAATCCTGTTGGTTGCTGTTAAAATTTTAAGGACTATAATATATTTATAGAAATACCTTAAGTGTGGTTTACACTTTAAAAAACCATAATAGCATGTAATCCGGCTTACTTTACGTAAAAATCACGTCGATTAACTCGACCGGTGTTCGGGCAATAAAGATGCCCATCCTCACGGAGTATGCCATTGACATACGCGGGTGCATCGTTCCAACTTCAGAGCACCTGTCGCCGCAATCTGCGTCCCCCGCACCGCAGGCGCGGGCCTTGGTCCGCAGTCATCGCAGAGCTGCCATCGGCGCCGCGCATACTCCGTGAGGATGGGCATCTTTATTGCCCGAACACCGGTCGAGTTAATCGACGTGATTTTTACGTAAAGTAAGCCGGATTACATGCTATTATGAGTTCTACTTACGTTACCTTCTATAATACTTTAAAAATCATTGCTATGCTTGGAGTTTCTCTGCAGAATCGAATCAGGAATGAGGTGATCCGATAGAAAACAAAATCACCGACATAGTAATCGAATTAGTAGACAGCAAATGTAATGTAGGACATGAGTAATGAGTGGCTGACAGTAATTGGACAAAAAGAGCCAAAGACCGGACTCATTGTTGTAGGTACTTTAAATATGGCCTATGTCCAGCAGTGGACTATTGCAGGCTGATGATGATTATCTTACTTATTTTAAATCTGAACAAGATTGGCCCCCGTATTCCAAAACATTTCTCCAAAAATCCTTCACTTGACTTCTACTTAACTTTGAGAGAAACTCAAAATACATCGCGACGTACCTTGAGTTGACAGTTACTTCGCTTCTCTCGTTTGAGAAAAATTGACGCAGAAATGTCAAGTTGATTATTTATTCTCAACTAAAAATACCACAACACAAAAATGAGGTTAATTCGAGGTTGAGTCGAGTGGAGTAATCTCGAGGTAACGTCTTAGAATATGGGGGTGGGTGTGCAACACCTTGACTAAGTAGTCAAAAATGTTTCCTTTTTAAGCCCAAAATAGAACGAAGTAGGTATTAAAAACAAAGAAAAGTTAATAACATTATTATGTGAGCCTATATCAAAACTCGTAATCTGCTCATAACATAGAGAGGCGTTACCGCACAGAATTACGACGGCTCTTTGATTAAAACAGAAACCAGAAACGTTCACATCAAACGAGCTCAACAACTTTCTTAATTGTGTCTGAAATCTGAGGTTAAAAACTCAGATTAGAAGAAACACGCGCGTTCAAACATGAAAAGTGAAGCCAAAGTAAAAGCATATTTAACTTATTCCTTTATTATGGCTTCAGTTTATAGTTTTTAATTCAAAATCTGGGATTAACATAAGGACAACATTGGTAGGTAATTCAATTTTCCACCGCTTTGCCAGTTATTCTGCCGCCAAGCAGTAGTCTGCAAGCACTACTGTCTTCCGGTTTGAAGAGCATTGTAGCTGAAATTACTGGGCAAATGTAACTTAATGACACTGACATGTAACTGATTACACAGTCTAGTAATATGATTACTAGACTGTGTGATGTCTCAGGATGACGTGCGCAGTGCAGTGTCACGCGGAACTTTATTATTTTAGAGTTCCGAGTAACACTGCAACTGTTATGGGCGGCCGTGTCGATTAACATCAGGTGAACGGTTAGCTCGTCAAGTCATTCATTCTCTAAAAAAACATGTTTGAATATTGAACAGCAGCCCCCCACTAGGTGGACCGACGACCTGGTGAAAGCCGCGGGGAGCCGATGTATGCAGGAGGCGAGCAGCCGCTCTAAGTGGCGCTCCCTGGGGGAGGCCTATGTTCAGCAGTGGACGTCTTCAGGCTGTTAATGATGATGATGAACAGCAGCTATCGTTATAAGCGCTGTTTGTCCAAGAACATACTGTTTTCAATCTAGCCTTGCAATATTTCGCAATTAAGTTCTTTTGCTTATTTAACTTACACTATCGGTACCCATTCATTTTAATTTTGATGACTACTTATACATTTTACTTAGGCCAGTTTTGTAATAAAATATTTGGCTTTGACACTGACGCGATGGTGACGGCGAGATGATAAGTGATTTTATGATTTAATTGGCGTCACTTTCTAGCTTTGTGTACGCCATCTGTATTATTTCTTCTAGCCTATGGTTAAAAATAGCTTGTTAAGCATTCGGAAATCTGCGCGAATTAAAATGGTTTGTTCATACAAACACGGCGGTAATGGCCCACTTGACTCCGCGGCTTGTTGGAAAATACATCATTAGTTCTAAAAATACCTCATTTAGATACGATTAGTACAGGTGTAGTGCAATTATATACGTACGTACCTTACCTGTTGTGGGTAGTAACTATTACCTACATTATCTAGGAGACTATCTAGAAGAATGGTTGTTTAGTGTTTTGTTTCTCTCAATCAAGTTTGAAATAGGCAAAGATAAAACAAGAGGAAACACCGAGCAGCTGCTCTATTTCAATGATTTACAGTGTTTGTACCTAGAGAAGTCTAACCACAGACAGAATTTTTTCGTTACTCCTAACTCTGTGAGTCCAACATTATACGCTGGTTGACAAAAAAAAGATTTCTCATTACCTAAATAAAATTCATATTCAAAAAACTCGATTCGGTTAAAACAAAATTTCACGACTTCCATTTCAGTTTTTTGCCAAAGAGTCCAAAATAAAGTTATGATGAAATCAAATCGGCTGGCGTCTGATTGGGAATCCCCGGCGGACGGTAGCTTGATATTACCTCGGAGGTCGGCTGAGACATGTTTATTGCTTAGGGTTCAGTACCAAAAGTTATTTCCCTAATGCAAAAATGTTTGGGAATTTTGGAACGGAAATATCGGGGAGTGTACCATAAAGCGGGAAAAGCTTTGTCATTTCCTGAATTTTCAGAAAAACGTTACGGCGTAGGTTATCTTTTTTTTTATGAGAATGAATGGCGTGACGAGCTGGTCGTTCACCTGATGTTAAGCAATACGGCCGCCCATAACAGTTGCAGTGTCACTCGGAACTTCAAAATAATAAAGTTTTGCGTGACACTGCACTGCGCACGTCATCCTGAGACATCACACAGCCTAGTAATCAGATTACTACACTGTGTCATCTGGTCTTAAAGTCTCATTTGCCCAGTAATTTCACTAGCTACAATGCCCTTCAAACCGGAACACAGTAGTGCTTGCACACTACTGCTTGGCGGCAGAATAACTGGCAAAGCGGTGGTACCTACCTAGACGAACTTTGCAGAAAAGTCCTACCACCTAGTTGGCAATTCTCGGACAAAAGCGGTTAAATATATATTCTTCACTCTGCCATCCGTATTACCTACCTACATAAAGTAAATGGTACCGATACAGCTTTATATTTCCCTCAAAAAGAATATTACCATTTTCTGGGAATTTGCATTGATTTAGGTAATAAGAAAGTTGAGTTCATTTGCAATTTTAGCTGGTCCGAGGGAGCCTCGACTTTAACTCTGTGGGTGGTGTTTTAAATTGAGATAGGATGATATTTCAATACTAAAATATTAATGCAGCGTAACGTAATTGTTTCACTACTGCCTATTTTAATATTATTTCTTTGTACTTTTCATTTGGTTTGCAATAATACGTTTAGATAAAATAAAAATAAATATTACATTACCCAAAAGCCCATATCATGGATGAAATCAAAAGAAAAAGGATTGAGTTTTGATTGACATCAAACTGAAGCCCAAAATGGCGGACATTTTACATATGTGTGTCAGATGAAAGTAGGGCGACCGGCTGCATATGATGTGAGTGTGTGCGTGCCCCGCCTCGTACGTACGAAGCGTTCCGGCTTCAGGGTGCTTCAGTTTCGGATCAGACGGGATTCCGTCCTTCTTTTTTTATTAGCTCCATGGCCCATATAATAAAAAAAATTACATTTCACATCACATCACATAAAAAATTAACAACAACTGCTGAATAGGCTGGACGGGGTTCAGCCCAGGTCCCAAATCCCTTTTTTTCTCTTGGTTTAAAATAAAAACATTTAAATAAAGGTTTAGCAAAAATTTATAATTAATCTCCAGACGTGAAAACGATTGACAAGTAAAAACATCACTTTTTTCCTCTATACAAACGAGGTCCAACATGATCCTTCTACAAAAACATCACTTTAGGCGCTTATCATAGCGGGTTTTCCATAATCACCACTCTTGGCACAATTTAATTTAATTTAATTTAATTTAATTTAATTTAATTTAATTTAATTTAATTTAATTTAATTTAATTTAATTTAATTTAATTTAATTTAATTTAATTTAATTTAATTTAATTTAATTTAATTTAATTTAATTTAATTTAATTTAATTTAATTTAATTTAATTTAATTTAATTTAATTTAATTTAATTTAATTTAATTTAATTTAATTTAATTTAATTTAATTTAATTTAATTTAATTTAATTTAATTTAATTTAATTTAATTTAATTTAATTTAATTTAATTTAATTTAATTTAATTTAATTTAATTTAATTTAATTTAATTTAATTTAATTTAATTTAATTTAATTTAATTTAATTTCAGTTTAACAGGCGGCTTGATGATCGCAGTAGATTATAACAAGGACTGAGAGTGTTGCTGCCCATTCCTGGGATATTATTCCTAATACATCTCATACAGGATGTAATTTAATTCATTAGCATAAATTGAGCCCGTGATAGTACATCATTTATAGATGATTATTAAATGACGGGCCCGATCGCTCAGTTGGTAGTATCCCTGCCTTCTGAACTGAGGGCCGTGGGTTCGATTCCTACCCGGGACAAACATTTGTGTGATGAACATAGATGTTTGTTCTGCGTCTGGGTGTTATATTGTATTCTATGTATGTATTTAAAAACAAAAAAGTATATAAGTATTGTATCAGTTATCTGGTTCCCATAGTACAAGCTATGCTTAGTTTGGGGCTAGATGGCGCTGTGTGAAATGTCCACACATATTTATTTTTTTATTTTTTTATTTTAAAGAGTAAACAGTCTAAATGAAAATATTTTTAAATGAAAATTATGAAGATTGCCGCCGCGCCTAACGTGGTTGGCACGAATGATTTTGATACATTTAAACGTTTTAATACCTTGTGTGTACTAATTAAAATTAGTACTTCATTATTTAAATTACATTTTGTATTGTAGCACTTCATTAAATAAGTTATTTCATTTTTTGGAGTTATTATTATTATTAACAAACCAATGTGTTAGAATTCAAAAATTTTGGTCCACACGTGACCGGTATCAGGAGTAGGTACCTAGTTTCAAAGGATGCTAATGAATTCAATTACACCCAGTGTATTTATAGAAAGAGTTCATCTTTATTACATGAATTAATGTACGGAATCGGTGAAAGTCCACCATAAACATTATAACACCTTACTCAATTTTCACCCAAATCTGATACCCTTTTGACTCGCATATTGATAGATTTCATTTTGGCAGGGTCCTAGAGTAATGTCATATTGTTATGTGCTCAGACACCGTAACTCTTGAGAAGGAAATCTTTTTACGGCCTTATTTTCAACTCGTCGTCATCCGGGAATATTATATTAGAGAGAGCGTGTCGAGGATATTTCTTTATTCTGTGTTCTAAAAATATAAATATGCAAGTAATGCATGAGTGTTTAAAGCAACTGAGATTACCTACTACTAAGTAGACAGTTACAAAATAAATTATTATCTACTCTTCTTCTTCTCGTGTAGGCAAGTGGTCAGCCCTAGTGTCAGAATTTTTAGGTCGCCCGAAGGCTTCTGACATGGTTTAACGACCAAAGTCTTACGACAGCAGCCGGGACCGACGGCTTAAAGTGCCCTCCGAAGCACGGTAGCGCTCAGTTCTAAATACCAACTTTTTGCTGTAGCGGTCACCCATCATAGTAGTGACCGCAGCGTAGGTTGCTTAGCTTTACCGATCGGTTAGGAACGGCTAGTCGTGCTTCACTATATGCACTACATCTACTCATAAAGTGTGAATGTTTTAATTGTCCACTATTTATTAGTTTTTAGATCATCGATACAACTAATCTAAGTTAACTGGGTCATTTTGTTACTTTTACGAGACATAACCAGCTCTGACCAAAAATAACATGGTAGAAAATTTAAAAAAATCATTAAACGTTTTTTTAAGTTTGGTAGGCTTTTATATCCCGGTTAAGACGCGGAGAGCCGATAGATGCAGGAGGCGAGCAGGCGCTCAAAGTGGCGCTCTCTTAGATAGCCCTATATTCAGCAGTGGACGTCTTTAGGCTGTTGATGATGATGATGATGATGATGACCCGGATATATTATGCTCCACGGGGCTAGCGCGTCACTTAATATAAATGATTATAAGAGGGCGACGGGGCATTACACGACATAACATAACAGAGGTGAGTGAAAAAAAATACTCTACTAAGCCCATTCCCTGATGAGATAAGTGTAGATAATATCTAGATAATAATGATAAAACACTAACATAATAGGTAGCCCTAGGTAGCCCTTAAAACAAAAATAAAAACAGCTATCTTTTAAACACTTTTATTTTTATTTCACGTACAAAAATTACGAGTTTGAAGTTAAACAGTGTGGTTGTTAATTAATTAAACATTCACCTCACACGAAAACAACAGTACAAAAGTAATAAAATTCAGTTTTATTTGTGTTTCTTGGCACTAGAGTTGCCTGCGTTTTTCGGATAAAAAATGTAAAGATTGCAGACTGGATACAAAAGTAGTACCTACAGTCAGTTTGTCTCCAGCACTAAAACCTTTTCATTTTACACAGGACATAGCATTTTTTATCTCTCTTTCTTCTTTGTTGAGAACATGAAACATTAGTGCGTTTTGCAAACAGATTAGACAAAAGTTTACTATTTGCAAGTGCTGCACAGTGACGGAGGGATAGGTTTTTAGGCGTTTTTTTTTAGTTTAATGAATCAGTTGACAGTAATTGTTAAATATAGTTGTATAATTTTATGTTAGAGGGCAAACTATGTGCCCTGTTGTAGCTACGACTCAAAAAAGATGCACGGCAATTAGGCAAACTTCTTTGACCTAATTCTCCAATAAGACTTGGCAGACTAAATCATGAAAATTTATGTTTAACGTCAGCTGCATTTACAAGTATTACATGCGCTTTTCAACACTATCAAACGCGAATTCATATTTCATTGCCCTGTAATCGCGATTTTAACGATACAGCATAAAATAAAATTTATAAGTTTGGCGAAATGGCAAAGTAATGCGTTACTGTGCACCATCAGTTATTTTTAATCAGATGTCTGATAGATGTTATTGCAAACTCTCTTTTTAGAGTTCCGTAGCATACTTTCAAGGAGCCTTGTAGATTCAGCTGTCCGTCCGTCGGTGCGGCCTCATCTTTTATGAATGAATAACTCTACAGTTTTATGTATCTAAGAACTCCTAATTCCCGGCATAATAACTTTGCTCTTGTTGATCTTGGTGAGATAAGCAAGGTTTTTTACAAATTTTCATCAAGGTGGTTCAACTTTTATGTAAAAACCACAAACACAACGCGTATGGATATCTTTATAGTTGGTAGTAACCCTGCCTTCTGAACTGAGGGCTGTGGGTTCGATTCCTACCCAGGACAAATATTTGTGTGATGAACATAGATGTTTGTTCTGCGTCTGGGTGTTATATTGTATTCTATGTATGTATTTACAAAACAAATAAGTATCTAAGTATTATATCAGTTATCTGGTTTCCATAGTACAAGCTTTGCTTAGTTTGGGGCTACATGGCGCTGTGTGAAATGTCCACACATATTTATTATTTATTTATAGATATAGATATACCTACCTTAAGTGTGGTTTACACTTTAAAGTCATTCCCATCACAAACACAACATTTGATTTCCATTTATTAAGTTATAATAAGTATAATAAGTATTAGCTACTGCTTAAAAATTAAACCACTACTGTGGATAGGTAAATATTCGAATGATCATTAAAATATCAGAACGCGGTTTATATAATGAGAATCGACCAAGTGCGAGTCGGATTTACGCAGGAAGGGTCCTGTCCCATTATCTGTAAAAACGAGCAAAAAATCATATTTGTCGTATGAGCCCACGCGCGAGTCCGACTCGCACTTTACCGGTTTTATTAGATTAACCCCGAATGATGGAGCACAGCTCTTGTCGCATAAATTTACATGATTTATTAATAACCAGCGCTCCCAGCACTTTCCAGTGTCTGAAACTGAAGCTCTTTGACCATGAAAATTACACTATAAAATCGTTAAAACTCGTAATACGTTTATTTATTACCCATCCCCATAAAATTGGTAGTCTCAATCGTAACAATATGGTCTTTGAATCATTGTTTGTGCGCTGTAAAATCGGAAATAGCCTGTAAAGTCGCGTAAACTCGAGTAAACGTATGTGAATCCCTAAGCTCTTTTTGATAGACAATAAAACACGTATACATGTTGCATTAGACATCTTTGTTTTTGTTGGCACTTGATTTAGTTCGTCGTATTCTGTTGATTTAAGTCAAGTGTTAGCAGATTAATAAATTCAACGCACAGGCGCAGTGACGCGTCCTATTTATTACCTATGCTGTTGCGCCTGCCGTAAATTGCAACACCAGGGGGTCTAGCAAAGATACCAACCACTAACGCTAACGCCTCACGCTAACTCCAAAATGTACTGAAATGACATTTCGGAATTCGCTAACTTTTCCGTAGCGAATGTCATTTCGATACATTTTTGGAGTTAGCGTGAGGCGTTAGCGTTAGCGATTGTGATCTTTGCTAGACCCCCAGGGGCCTTATCACAAACTATACAATACCATGATGGTTCGTGACAGTAATGCTTCAAGGTTACAATAACTGTTCGAATTCGTACCATGAAATTATAAACTGTTTCTGCGTAAGACGTCTAAATTTTTATATAGCGTTATCACTGTCGCACGTCGGTGTCAACATGATGTATTTGAGTGAACGATTTAACGTGACGTCATCAAAACTGCTCTGCGTCATTAACATTACAGTATTTTTACTTTTATGACATTTTCAAAGTATGATTGAAGTAATAATGTTATTAGAGGTTGTGGTAGGCCCCATTGTCGCACGCTAGCCAGCCTAGCAAACTCACCGCGACAAGTTTTCTCGCGGTGGGAATGCTACGGGATACGTCAGGGACCCGTTTTATAAAGCTAACAAGTCTTGTACGTGTAGTAAAAAACTGGCAACACCAAATTTATTGAGTATGGCTTTTTTTACATCTACTAGACAACAGTTGGTGTATTATTTTATAATGCTAGAAGACAACAAAAGGCAACATTTGTGGTTTTATAGCTTTATAAAACGTCACACTCAATTTCTTATTGTAGTAGTGTTACCAACTTTTTACTACAAGTACAAGACTTGTAGCTTTATAAAATGAGACCCAGGTCGCGCAGCTAGTTGATCAGCCGTAACCTAAGTAATGTTATAGTTTTCAACGTAAGATTAACTCACTCACCTTACTTACTTATTACCTATGTGATCGGTGGGCGTTATTTATCGGAGATTGCGCTGAGAGTTTATTTGTCTTCAGCGTCTTTACAAGTATTATGAATATAGTTTTATTCTAGCTACATCCATCTACAGCCACAGCCTTATTCTCTCCTGGCTAAAATTGAGCCAAGTTGGCGATATGCCCACACGATAAGCATGGCGGCGCCAACAACGAAATAAATCGGTGGGGCTTATAATGCAAACCTGCACTTCCGTACATATTGCACAAGCTTAAATACAGTTCGTGTTCCAAAACTCATTTGGACGTTTACTACATAAGCCAAATTCTTACCCATCTAAACCACTCTAACCATCTAAAGCATTCAATATCGCAGTGCATATAAATAACGTTAATTCTAACGCACTAACTACGAGTGCGAAAGTTTGTGTGCACTTGTTTCTACAAAACATATTACGGCTGAACGGTTTACAAAATCTTACCATTTGCCTCCAAAAAAAGACTATAATACTATAAATAAAAAATAAAATTCATCATAGAAGTTGACTCGTCATAATAAAGTATATATCTTTCTAGAGAGGCAAACAGAAAGGCAATAAACAAGAACGAAGTTAAATAACAAAAATTGGCAGTGCAAACCAATCTGATTGAAATCCGAGAGAAGCCAATAATGAGAAGATGGTGTGGTTTGACAAATGGCGACGAGAGATTTTCATAAAGAAATGTTTTTTTTAAATCGAGCAAGATATTTTATAAACTAAAAATAGTTTCTTCCGGTTCGTGGTCGTCACTCGAGTACCTTTTCTTCCCCATTGGTTATCATTTCTACGAGCGTGAGCGATGTGGCCCGTCCACTGCCACTTCAACTTGCTAATTCTATAAAAAGCTATATCGGTGACTTTAGTTCTCCTGCGGATGTCCTTGTTTCGGATCTCGTCTAGAAAGGAATCTCCGAGCGTAGCTCTCTCCATAGGTATACCTATAATATTCTGCCATTGTAGGAATCAATATTCGCAAACTAATGCCAATTTAATACTCATCATTATTTTCTGCAATACACACTCCGTTTTTAATAGCCTTTTGAAAAAACATTCGTTCCCGACACAGCGCGGTGGTTGTCGGTTCTGCGTTCCACCATTCTTTGAAAGCTATGGTTTCTTAATTACTTATTAAATGATGGTGTACGTTTATGATTATTGGTTTTGCTCCGTGAACTGTTTAAATAATCTTTATATCTTACCTAAGAATAACGTTATTACAACCTACACTCTCCAAACAGTATTCAAGCTAAGGTGCTTATCCTCGCGATAAAAGTTTACGGTTCTAGCAGAATAAATTACTTTCCAGATAATGTGCTCATTAAATCCAAGTACCATGGATCTTGGGATATTGTGAGTTTATGGGACATTCACGTGTCATATAGTAAATCTTATTTATAATGGTAATTAATGAATCACGCTCCAGTATTAGGTATTGTGATGAGTCCATAAAGTATAGAAAGTGGGTTACCTACGTTTCAAATCCCATGTAGAAGTAGATCAAGCACCTTTTGTTTTAAACTACCCGGCTCGTCACGAGCATTTGAAGTTGGTGGAGGTGGATTATTTCCATGACCCGGCAGGATCGGCATTGGCAGACCTGTTTTTTTTACACGTTTAGGTAAGTATCGGTTAACTATCTAAAGATCTATTGGGGTACTCATTGACGTAGGTGTTTATGTAGTAGGCTCTCGCACTGCTCTGCTTTCTGAGTACAGGTAGTATTTTGACCAGCTTATTTTGCCATAACTCTCGCCAAGAAGTGTAAAGCGCCACTAAACAATACTCAAAGCATGTTTACTAGATCAAACGAAGATTTTACTATTCCGTTTATTTTCATACTCTCCGCGGCACTTTACAGTTTTGATAAGTAGGCTAAGCTTTAGTACGTATACAACGAAGATCTGGAACGAATTTATTCAAGGGAACTAGCTGACTTTGCAAACGGATAAGCTAGCTTTTGAGTCGAAACAGTGAAGTGTTGTTAGGTTGGTAGTTTTGGCACCAATATTAGCCTATATTTGGCACTGCAATAATTGTTTCGTTAAGATGCACAATACAAACTTTTCAGGATAAAATTAAAGCGATTGAAGTAAACTCCCTTTTTTGTTTTTTCATGAAGTTCCTTCCAATATCGTGCAACGTCTTTCTCAGATCTCCTAATTCATAGAAATTTTCAAATTATCCCACAGCATTGCAAAGTTGCACTTCTACCTATTAGTACCTATAGCAAAATGGTCTTTGGTAAAAATGACCTAGAGAATAAGATAAGTAAGTATATTTTACTCTCTGCACTTCTTTGTGTTTGCCAGTCAGTTTGTTTGTCTAAGTAGGTGCCTTACCTAGTAATTACTATGTTCGATTTACGAAATAAAGAAGCAAAGTACTTCCTAAATCTATCAGATTTACGATATTTACGATTCCGTTTATTTACCGTTTACCATTTACCGGTGCCCGTAAGGTACTGCTTGTTTATTTAGCCTTATTTATGGCAACACTAAACAATGATAGAATAAACGTCGAAAACTGTTTAACGGTCTCAGAGCCATTTTATAGCCGATATCCGTTTAACATTTTGATGTTTATTGATTGGATTTTATATGATTTTAACCTCCGCCACAGACTGTCTGAAACCGGGAGGAATAATCTCATCTATAGGCACTTATAATAAAACCGTACTTTGGTGCGTTGAACATAATTTGAATTTTTTTTAGGATGGTTATTGATGCTAAAGCCAAATCTATATTTTCCCTATTTTTTCGTCCTGTCTGTCTATTTATCTGTCAGTCTCTCTGTATCTTGGCCAAACATCACGCTGAAAGTACCTTAGTATTGAATGGATTGAAATGAAACTCGCAAAAATGAAATTTGAGTCCTAATTACGAGTTAGGATACTTTTAATCCTGAAATTCAGCACGGTTTCCTCGGGAGAGAGGATGGAGTAAAAATAATGTACTTAGTTGTAATTCATTAACGCGTGGAACGATTTCATTCCTTTTTTTCCGAAAGGGTGTACCTAATTACTTTAAATATTGTCCCGGAAATATTTCAAGGCCGTCGGTTTTGTGGTTCAGGAATTACAGACACTACCTTCAGTACCCCTAGTATTAAGAGTTTTCCAATACGTGAATACGCGTGAATCCATTTAAAATTTGTACTGCCATTTTTAGTTCATCAACGTGTCCGCTAGGGGCGCTGCAGAGAAATGTATGGGAGAAAAAGGAGAAAACTTAAACGAATCAAGTTTTAGTAAACTATCGAAACTCGTACTAGGGTACAATATTAGGTCCATAGCCAATCCAATCTTGTAGGTACTATGGGAAAGAGAGAAAGTAGGGGAAAAGATAAGGGAAAAGGATGAATGGATGAAGGTAAAAGAACGTCACTCGCCCATTTATCCATTCTTTTTCCCTTATATTTTTCCCTCTTTTCCTTTAGACAGGCATAAAACTTACAAATCCGTACAAAGTCGGGGCGGGTCAGCTAGTTTATTATAATGTCGTAAACTTTCTTTGTGAATAAATTTGAAGTAAGGTCAAGTACCGCTAACATAAATATTGGCAAGGAACACAATTTTTTGGAAGGACTGCTTCAAGAGGCACTAAGTTCGTCTAGGTAGGTACCACCGCTTTGCCAGTTATTCTGCCGCCAAGCAGTAGTGTGCAAGCACTACTGTGTTCCGGTTTGAAGGGCATTGTAGCTAGTGAAATTACTGGGCAAATGAGACTTTATGACCTGATTACACAGTGTAGTAATCTGATTACTAGACTGTGTGATGTCTCAGGATGACGTGCGCAGTGCAGTGTCACGCGAAACTTTATTATTTTAAGGTTCCGAGTGACACTGCAACTGTTATGGGCCACCGTATTGCTTAACATCAGGTGAACGACCACGAGCTCGTCACGTCATTCATTCTCATAAAAAAAATAAAAAAAAGTCATTTCACTAGCTACAATCACAGATCTCTGAATATGTTACTACCTACTACAATGTTACTATTCAATACTCCACATTTGCTTGAACGCCACCTTTTTCTTGCATCCAACGGCGCCCATGGTTTAGTTAGATCGTCAGTCACTTTAAAACCTAAGTAGGGTAGTCGCTGCGTCTTCCAGTTCGTGGTTGTCAAGAAATTTTATTATCCATCACTGGTCGGTTCTACGAGCAAAGTGGCCTGCTCATTGCCATTATAATACATGCTTATTTAAAAATAGTTACTTAAGTTACCTTATTTTTAACGTATAAGCAGATGTAATATGTGCACTAGCATTCCTATTGCAGCTTACCTATAAACAACTCTAAATTCCCAATCCAAGACCAATCGTCTTCCATCATTTTGATTCCTGTCTGTTTATAGAAAGTTCAAAAATAAAACTAGCTCTATGAGTTATGTAGTGTTATTAAATTTTAAATTGCTTATTTCAGGAGGCAGCAAGCGAGCCACCAGGCTGACCGTGGCGACAGCCCTGGGCATCTGGATTTTGGCCGCCTCGCTCGCGACTCCTGCGTATCTCAATTCCTACGTTAGAGAATTTGTCGTCAACCCTACAACAAAGGTATAGTTTCCAAGACTACCACATTACCAGTTAGATAATTATGGAATCTATCACTAGGAGACTCTTTGAATACTGTAAGTTACTTACAGTTCGCCAACTCTTTATTAGTCGCATCGTTCTTTTCCAGCACTCAATGACGATATACGACCCGTCTATTGTAACTGATAAACGAAGAACTACTTGTGTTACGAAACGCAAGAAATGTTCTACCGCCTTTGCTGGTCGTCAAATTACTTTTCTCGGCCCTTTCCTTTATGACAAACTCAATAAAAATTGTGACATTTACTCGAAGCATAAGTTTTGCTGTAAGAAAACAATCGAGACATTCTTACTTGGATTAGACTACCCTCAAACTGAAAATCTTTTGATTGTAATCAAATAAACCAACTTTAGTTGATATATTATTAACAACCTATAATTTCAACAGGTTTTGATTAGAATAACTACACTTACAATACTCGTATACACGAAAAATAATTACTCTTACACGTACGAGTACCTTACTACTCACGCATACATAGTTTCTTTCTACGTATTTTGCACTTATGCTCTAATAATTTACATCAAGGTCAATGTTTCTTCCCACTAAACATTCACTAAGATCATTTCCCTTTCGTGCGTAAATAATTTTCCCCCCTAACAACAACGTACACCTATCACTAAAATACAATAAGTACATACCCACCTAAAGCTTGCGCAAAATCAGCCTATTAATTACTATTAATGAGCCTATTAATTAA
This sequence comes from Ennomos erosarius, assembly GCA_963580505.1. NCBI lineage: Eukaryota > Metazoa > Arthropoda > Insecta > Lepidoptera > Geometridae > Ennomos > Ennomos erosarius. Next base: position 11,065,197 of record OY756987.1, read on the forward strand.
TCCTTTTTTTTCCTATGCATAATCTATCGTAAGTTACTTTTTGTGTGAAGATTTTTTTTTGTTGTTGTTACTTACCTACATTTATGATTTTATTTTATTTTTACTTGTCCGATACACAGCTAACAACCTGTTCTTTTTACTAATTAAGTTACCTGTCTTGGGAGGAGGGCGTTGGTATGCCATGCCACAGGTTTTATCCTAGTTTGGGTGCCAACAACCCTTCAAGGATTTATTACAACTATCTTAGTTTTATTACTATAAATAATCGTGTAAAAGTTTGTTATACATAATAAAACATTTCATTTCATTTCATTTCATATCACTAATCAATTATTATTACCTAAACCTCATCATCATTATCATCAACATTCGGAAGACTTCAGATGAGAAATTCCGGATATGATTTGGCAACACATGACTCGGGGTATGGAGAAATTTCATCATCATCAACAGCCCGTGGACATCCACTGCTGAACATAGGTCTTCCCCAGAGAGCACCACTTTGAGCTGCCTCCTACATCCATCGGCTCCCCACGGTTTTCATCAGGTCGTCGGTCCACCTAGTGAGGAATGGGGGGAAGAAATTTATTTAGGCTTATATTGGCAGCACTGATGTGGATATACCTGCTAGAATTTGATATAACAACCTATATCTAAGGTACTGTAAGAACCCCCCCCTATTCCCCCTATTTATCCCCCCTTAATTAATAATTATAATTGCATCTTTAATTTACCGAACCTAAAGATCTAAGTTTAAATAAACTATAAAATGAATTAAATAACGCTAGGAAATCTAATACCGTTGAAAAGAACCTAAGCTTGTTGATAGAAAGAACCTAGAAGTAACCTAAGTTTGTTGTATGTTCTAGATTTGTTATGGCCAAGTGATCGTCTCCTAATAGTGGTAGAACCCGTATGTTGTGATAATGTAGTAATCCAATTCCTTTTAAAGTAATGAGACAATTCCTAACTGACGCCGACTCAATACGAAATTAATTTAGTAGAATGTAATTTCTTTATTTTACTAAGCTTTGCAATCTGAACCTATGATGAGCGCTAATCCTATATTTGCTGGAAATACCGAAAACGTAGATTGCCCCAAAACAACTCGCATTAACCTAATAAGTAGTACTAAGGCTTCACGTAAATGTTGTAATAAGTCATACATTCTGAAGTAAAGTTTGTTTAAATTAGCGAAGTCATGATAATCTATCTGCTTATCATAACATTCGGCTACGGAGCACCTCCCCGCTCCATAACTGTGAGCTTCGACACCTGACGGGACAGCCCTCCACTATGTTGTGTATGAAATTGCCTCCACTTGAGGTTTTCAAGACACTGTTGGGGAAATTGATTTTACTATTTGTTACTATTCATTCCAGGTCAGTGTGTCTAGTTTTGTCTTCAAAACACTAAGGACAGAGAGGACATGATCTTTTAGCAAGCCCTAACAACATACGTCCTCAATACATTCAAGGGAACTCTACGTTAATTTGTTAGCAAAGCAAAACCTCATACTTATCCTTCATCACCTAATGTGAGACCATTGTGAGTCTATCAAATACGTACTAAATTCAGTATATGACAGACCCTAAAGTTAGCCTCCCAGCTGAACTTCCCCCCCTGTCTCATCTCATACAGCCCAAGGTCTAAAGCCTTCCTAAATTTCCGCCATAAAAATTGCCGATATTACTTTAGCTTCAATTATCACGTTTTAGTCAATGTACCAGTTTTAACTATCAAACGACTTTCCTAAAGAATTATACCTACTAACGTTACCCATTGTTTACTTTGATAACACTTATATTATTTGCTTTAATTTAATTTTTACTTATTTATCTATTATAGTTAGATTTTGTATTTTGAGTTTTATTTATTTCCCTCACAATTCATTTTTCCGATTTGACCTAAATTTTAAAGGTAAATTATTATTTTGGTAGAATATTGTCATTATTTTATTTTTTAGAATCAAGCATTTATTAGAATTTTGATTTTCCCTATTTTCCTAACCATTTTATTTTACCGCATGATTTATAATTTTAACCCTAATCTTAAGCATTTTTATAAAACCGAGTTTTGCCTATTTCCCTCACAGTTTTATATTACTACCAATTTTATAATAATTTTGAATCTATTTTTATGTACCTTTGTACAATCGATTTTTACCTATTTCCCTAAAACATTTATTTTACTGCAAATTTTAGTATTTTAACCCTAACTTTCCCTCCCATGTGTGTTCCTCAACTTATAGCTTTTTCTAACATCTGGTGTGTACCCCCAAAAACTAGAGATTGCTACAAATCTCATATTTACTTTTAAGCGTGCATGTCTGTTCTCGAGTGTGCAATGAGAACATACCTAATCTAGCCTATAAGAAAACGAGCTGTGACAAAAGCTCTCCAAAGCTAATAAATCCTATTGCCACCTATTTTTTATCTTGTATGCGGACCGAAGTCTCATAAGTGCATAGAAGACAAAACCCTATTGTGTGGGACAGTTCAGTTTGATTTACATTTAGGATCCGGGTATCGTATACACGAAGACGGGTCAGCTAATCTTTTCAGCCCTCCTTTCAGCCAGAATGCAAACCAAACCAAAAAGGTGGATCCAGATCCTATAACGGAGGCAAAATCTGGTGCAGGTCTCCACAGAACACGCGATCTGCCCTAACGCAAAAGTAGGAGGAAAACAAGCTTGGTATATCACATGTTTCAACTTGTTTCTGACTGGGGTTTCTGGAACCAAGGATTCTTCCTCAGAACCAGAATTACTTGAGAGGACGACTCTAACTTGAAGTTAACCGAAAATCTCATGTGCACTGACAGGTATCATGTAGTGATCCCCGCGAATGCTTAATGAATGACCCTTTGACAGCTCCGCAGCTCTGTTTTATAGTTTCCCCTGGTTTCATTTTGTAGTGCGCGCGCCGAAATGGTCAAAATCTATATTGAAAACAAAATTTGTCTGACTAATTTACATACAAAATTTTGACCCCATTATTCATAATAAAACCTATTTTGAAGCATGAAAATTGCATTTTTATATCGTAACAGACTAAAAAAATAAGTTTTTGTTTTGATAGAAAAATAAAAGTCTATAATATTGTATTTTAGTTTTGTATGGAAAAATCGCAGATAACTACGTAATCTATGTCTAATCTATGATTTAAATCGTTATTTGATTACTCTTAATACTGTTTACACTTTTCCCGAGATTATACATCCTATTAAGTACATCCTTTTCCCTAAATAATTTCAAAAATAATATAATCTACTTGTGAACTAGCTCCTAAGTATACTAAATAAATCAATAATGCCAATCCCATGTTTTAAGTGATATTCTCTTCAGATTATCATCAAATTTTAGTTCCTCATTTGCTAAGTTTTTTGTACTGTTTTTCCTGTCATCTTACAAGCAAAGCCAGGTGCCGATCTTAGTCTCATCTACATTGGTATGGTTGTGATACTTCACTTAAACAAATGAAAATCTATTTTCTTTTGACAGCTCAATATTAGCCACACGATTGCTTCTGCTTGAGAAAATTTAAGAGGGGTGGGTATCGCAAATCGTTCAATCTAGATGGAAAATTCGAAAATATCATGAAAACCTAATTCAAAAGTACCCATCCTACTCGTTCTAAAGTAATAATCATCTAAATATTATGTAACGTAATTTCGAAAATCAATATGAACTTTAAAACATAACTTGCATTCCTGAAAATTCCTCCAAACTTCCACAAATCTATAGGAAACCGACAACAAAAGTCATAATTATCCGAATGCTAGATGTTCCGCTTACGTGTTTTATACTTTTATGTAGATATTTACAAATAAATCAATACAACTTTCCAATACCACTTGATAATGTTATTAATAACATAAATCTCTATCAATACAACTGAAGTCATATATTAAAATAATAATCTAAGACCTTTTAGTTCCTGAACTATCTCTGTGACAGAGTAAATCGCTTTAAGCCGAATCCATAAGCACAATCACATCTAAATAGATAATAACACATAAAATAACTCCTTCCCTATATGCCTAAGTATTAAAATTTTATGTGAAAAGGGTAATAAAGTACTTTATCCTTCAGTAATCATCTTTCAGTCGATGCTCATGAAAAATACCCTGGCCCTTAACAAAATTTCACGCATAATCCCTCCTTACACCGCGCGAACTTCAGAAATTAATTAAGAAACATAAAAATCCGTCACGCTTAAATTTGGAATCCAAGGAAAATTTTTGACACATTCAATGATCGATCGCTCTACGACTAAGAGCTCCCAAATCTTTGATATGAACTCTGTATGCAATATTATAACGAAGGTTTGATTTCTACTAATTTCACTTCATTTCATATTCAGGTAACTACTCCAATACCTATCTTCATATTTTTCAGTAATTAGCGTAATGCCTACGACTATTTGCTTTAATTTGAATTATTCTTATAAGCAAAATTGATAAGATTTAATGCTTTAAATATTTTTTTATTGATGTGTAAACATTTCTAATAATTGTGACGTCACGAGACACCCTGGATCGTTACAGTACTTACATAAACTACTCCTACAAAGGCGATCAAAAACATAAAACTACGAAACTCGTCCAAAAGTCCAAGAGTTTATTGGTGGCGAGAGAGCACGGGACACCAAATAAATGTTGTTCAATCCTAAACAGATTAAAATAGTTGGTCGTTCTACCCCAAGTTAAATAAAACAAGGTTAACGTAAAGTATTGGCAGTAAATCATGTTCATACAAGCGGCATTAGAAAAATTGGAATATTTCCTCATTTATTTTCCTTAGGACGTAGCTTTGCGATATGTTCTCGTTATGTTAATATCCAGGAAAGTTTGTTGACTATAGACAGCAGTGTCTTTTTAGAGATAGCTGCCTTATAACATAAGTATCTCTGAGTAAGCCCTTTGCCGATTCTCTCTAGACACAGAGCAAAAAAATACGCTTTGGCTTTATATGCCTCAAAGAGGTAATTAAATAACAATCTACCTATTTATTTACCTGCCAGCCATTTTTAGGGTCCCGTACCTAAAGGGTAAAGCGAACCCTATTACTAAGGCTCCGCTGTCAGTCTGTCCGTCTGTCACCAGGCCGACGGGTCATGAGAGACATCTCATGACATGACCCGTGATAAGTAGTTAGAAAGCTGAAATGTTATATAATAATAATTATTTAAGGGGGCTCTCATACAACAGACGTGATTTTTTTTGCCTTTTCTATTTCTATATTTAATGGTACGGAACTTCGTGCGCGAATACAACTCGCATTTGGCCGGTTATTCATTTATGCTTACGCCAAACTATACTGGGTGCAATTGAATTCATTAGCATCCTTTGAAACTAGATACCTACTCCTGTAGGGCGATTATGTAACTTTTATTTCAATCAGTTTCATTAAGATATGTATTTATTATAGTTTTGCGATTATGTACGACATTCTGTATCAATCAAAGTCAATAAAAGTTCGATTGCAACAAGTTTGCTACAGAAAAGGATTTGACAGAACAAAAATTTCATCGATATGAACATTTGCGATTACGTACATAGATTTCAGCCGAAATGACGGCAGAAATTACATTCTCCATAGAAACAGGCTAGAGGTTGTTTCTTGCGAACTTTTATTGTTGTTTTTCTTCACATTGTACATCTTCAAGCAATGTAAACGCATAAGTAGTAGTAAATCATAAAATACTTACTATATCCAGTGTGACCATCTAAATTGCAGATTCTGCCCTAAATAGGCTAGAAATCTTCCTCAACAAAGAAATATGCCTCAAGTATTTTATAGTATATTGCTAGTTGACCCAACCCGGCTCGCGCGGGTTAATAATTTTTACGTCTTACCTAACCCTGTTTAAGCGGCTTCAATATTGATCGATTGTTCGTGTTACGTTGGCGCGCAAAAACGTCGTTGGCTGTACGCGATTATCAATAGTTATGTATCCTCCTCTCTTCTAATTTTTGCGTGCCCATGACGTTTATTCTTATGTTTCAGCCCTTTGGGGGCTGACCAATGAATAAAAAAATAATCATATGCAATTTTTATTTATATCTTAAAAGACAAATAACAGTCAATTAGCGCGCCAGTTTACCGGCAGTAGGATATTGATCGGATGAAAACTATCTTAGTTACATGGTTGCTAGTGAGGCGCTACCTCTAGTCCGCACGGCAGGTATGGTATTTAGTTTCTTCTAGTTTCAGTGAGGAAGTCTGATGAATGAGTTACAAATTAATATTATTAAGTTATTAAAACTAATAAAGAGCTGCAGCTATGAGCCCTCCGATTTTTACTTCAAAATATCAATAACACCCATATCTGCCGAAAGATGCCACGTTTTTAAAACAGTAAACTTGAGAGCTAGTTCTGCCAAATGGCAGAAATCTGCCACAAATGGTCACAATTATTATAACTCTATTTTTTTATTGACAATGACAATGACATTTCCTGTTTCAACAAAAACATAGGCCAAAGAACCGTATAATGCAGCGATATAAAAATGATTAGTCAGTTCAACACGTTTTCTATATAAACCTTGCTTTTTAAATTGGTCGGGTTGGCTGCAACTTCACTTTGGTTGTTATCGATAAAAACCAATTGAAATAGAAATAAAAACCCTTACGTAATCGCAAATTATCGATACACACATGTAGCTATTTCAAATGTGTTTCGATCAACCCAGTGTTTGTAACAGCTTTACATAATCGCTCTACTGATACCGGTCACGTGTGGACCATAATTTTTGAATTCTAACACTTTGGTTTGGTAATAATAATAACTCCAAAAAATGGAATCACTTACTTAATCAAATGCTACAATACAAAATATAATTAAAATAATGTATTACTGTTTTTAATAAGTACATATAAGGTCTAAAAACGTTTAAATGTGTCAAAATCATCCGTGCCATAGGCGCCGCGGCAATCTTTATAATTTTCAATAAAAATTATTTCATTTACACTCTTTACTCTTTAATAATCATCTATAAATAATGTACTATCATGGGCTCAATTTATGCTAATGAATTAAATTACATTCTGTATCGGTAAATTCAAATGCGTCCATTTGCGCTACTGTTGTTATATGCTTATCGAGGGCCACTAAAAGGAAGTCAGTGGGTAATTGGATCGAAACTTTCACCACATAACTCGGGAGTCGGGACCGAATGGTAGTAGGTACCTAACTACAAAAATACTCATTCTCACTAACTAGTTTAAGGTTTCCCGCGCTGATTGCTGTAGGCAAGAGGGTTTTGAAACACTTTATTATCTAAGATGTAGCAAAGTTAGTAGGTACCTACGTAGGTACTTTTTATGCAGTTGCTGCGCCACTCGGAACTCGAAGTACCTATAAGGTAGGTAGGTAGGTACTGGCCAGCACAAATACTGGCCCGCTCTACTCGGTAGGTGTAATCAGGCTATAACGTCTACATACTTTACTACACTATACTATACACGTCACTTTTTCCCGCGAATTTGCACTCTCACGAAACGTAAAACAATGACTCTCGTCGCAATTTTAAAAATGTGTGTTAACACTTACTCGGCCATTTCACTGTCTCGGCCCACTGTCATTTTTATGTCTCGCCGTTCTACTCGGTAGGTATAATCAGGCTATAACGTGGAGTAGCTTTGGATTATCGACCTGTGGGGCCAGGCAGCGGACCGTCATCGGGCTTTTGCTCTCCAAAAGCGGGTATTACGAATAATGTGTCGTGTGCCTTGGGACACACCTGCTCGACAACTTTTTATAGACCAGGGTATTCTTACAATGCCTTCGTTGTACGTATTGGAAGTAAGTAAGTTTATGAAATCCAATTTGGACAAATTTAAGTCGATTAAAGATTTCCATAATAGAAATAGGTACTCGTAGCAAAAACAATTTAATAATAGAATTTTAAAGATTAAAAAAGTCATCCCAGTCAGTTTGGAACATAGGGCCAAAAATTTACAATAAAATAAACAAAACCATTAGAGAAATTGAGTCATACGTTCTATTTATTAGCGAATTAAAAGAATTCCTTTTGAAAAAGGCGTATTATTCTGTTGACGAATACTTAAATGATAAATTGACATAAGTCTTTTAATTTGTAATGTATTGTTTATTTTATATTTTATTTTATTATGATGAAATTAATCGTGAATTATACTTTGAGCATAGATCTGTCTATGACTTTGAGTATAGTTTATTCGTAAAAATGTTGACTAGTTATTAAGTTCCTACTATGTTATTTTATAATAATGTAATGTGTGTGAATTTAACTATGTATCAATTTTGTAAACTGTTTACCTATAACTCTGTTATTAAGAAATAAATGATAATGATGATAATGATTATTCACTCCAACTTTTGTCTTTTTACGGCATTCGAAAATCGAACTTGATCGAAAAAGACGGAAGACCTACTCTGTTTGGAAACACTAGGCCTAATTTTGAAGTTTTAAAATAGTCCCGTGTGATATCTCAGGACGCAGCCCCACGCACTATCTTTATCAGTAGTCCTAGCACGAATATTTACGCGCGCGTAACGCGTAAGTGTAACGTTAACGTATAGCATTGGATCAGTAGCCTTAGCACGAATATCTACACGCGCGTAAGTGTAACGTTAACGTAAGGCCCCCTATTACGATTGCGTTTGTCGCTCAACTGCTGTCAAACTTCATACAATTTGACAACAGTTGAGCAGCAGACGCGCGTCAGCAGCGCTGCTAACTCAGTCGCAATAGGGGGCAGATCAAATTATGATATACAACTGCCTTACGTTAACATTACACTTACGCGCGCGTAAATATTTGTGCTCGGTCTACAGCGCCCCATACCTTACGCTAACGTTACGCTTACGCGCGCGTAAATATTCGTGCTAGGCCTACAGCGCCCCATACCTTACGTTAACGTTACGCTTACGCGCGCGTTAATATTCGTGGTAGGCCTACAGCAGTCTAGCATTAATTATTACAAGACTGTGACTGTGAGATCAGTGCATTTCAAAATGGAACACAGTTAAATGTTGTTTGTACAATGCACAGTGCCTGCTTAGCGACAGAATGGATGGCAAAGTTGTGGTATCTAATCTATCTAACCAGACGAACTTTGCAGAAAAGTCCTGTTGTCGTATTACACCTACCTTCCTTTCCTTGGAATGCAATCTAGCTTTGATTTTCTGCAAGCGTGCCTTTAAGCTGTTGTTTTCTTACGAATTGTTAGTTCTTAACAAGTGATTGGGTTTATAAATAGTGTTGAGCTTAGTTTATGTACCTACTGAGAAGTTTTATCGCAGATTGCTTGCGCGTTTACCAACCAACTGTGACTTTTATTACCACTTATTTGTCAAGGAATTGAAATAAAAGATAGACACAGTAGATTGCTTTGACTGGAATCGTTTTTCGAGCTAGAAAATTGCTGCCATTTTGTTTGTACTTTTGTGTAAAGATCGCACGATTATTTATGAAGACTATAACACGAGGATTTCAAAGTAATGGAACAATAAAGTCAAGACACTCGAGACATATATACTAAGGGCAAAACACTTTTTGATTAAAAATCTGGTAATTTTATTTTATTGCTATTGGCTACATTGTGTATTCTTATCTATGAATTCGTAAGTACAACCTTCATAGTTAGGTAGGGGTCCCCTTACCGTTACGCGTCCGTAAAAGACAAAGATTTTATTAACTAATGATGATGATGATGATGATGATGATGATGATGAGTGCTCTTAAAAGCAATCTGACTAAACCAACCCTATATTATACGAGAGTTAAATAAATTAAATAGAAAGTTCAAAATGTTATGGTAATTAATTTATGTGTAGTAGGTAAGTGCCTACTTAATAAAAACAATGGTGATAAGTGCTGTGGCTTTAGCTCATCGCCGCCATTACCGGTACTTGTTTATTATTATTATGGTCCTTTAGGTCTCGAGTGGCTACCACGAACCGGAGACGCTCGAAGATGCTGCGTAGGTAGGGTGGCCAACTACTAGGTCCACCTAATCGACGATCTGGTGAAAGCCACGAGGAGCCGATGGATGCAGGATGCAAGCAGCCGTTCAAAGTAGCGCTCTCTGTGAGAGGCCTATGTTTTGGAGTGGCCGTCTTCGGGCTGTTGATGATTAAGATGATGATAGTTAACCTAAGTATATCACGTTGGTAGGTGACCTAGTGTATACATAGGTAAGTGACTTACAGAGTAATGGTAATCGATCTATCCATTTAGAAGGTACAGTATCTCCGTATCTCCGTGTATCTCCGACGAAAGAGTCTGGTTCCCACAGCACGGGTTTCGAGCCTAGTGTGGGAGCCAGGTGTTCCAACCCTCATAATGTAATTTTTGCCTGTCATCTAATAAATGTTTTCATTTTTTCATAGATTTTTTTTTTCATAGTAACCACACCACACACATACCTACATACTTGGACTGAGACGGTCTGCATTTTCTCTACACGCCAGCAGCAAAATTATAGTTTAGTATTTTGGATGCAGTTTTTGTGCAGCTGTTGGAAAATAGTAACTATAGCCATGGCCATAATCATGATCAGCCTGGAGACGTCCACTGCTAAACATAGGCCTCCCCCAAATAGCGCCACTTTGCGCGGCTGCTTGCTTCTTGCATCCATTAGCTCCCCGCAGTACTGACCAGGGGGTCTAGATACCAAACGCTAACGCTGTCGCCAAACGCTAACTCCAAAATGTATTGAGATGACATTTCGGAAATCGCTAACTTTTCCGCAGCTAATGTCATTTCAATACAATTTTGGAGTTAGCGTTAATGATTGGTACCTTTGCTAGACCCCCAGGTCGTCAGCCATAATGGCCATAATCATCATCATCATCATCATCAACAGCCTGAAGACGTCCACTGTTGAACATAGGCCTCCCCCAGGGAACGCCACTTAGAGCGGCTGCTCGCCTCCTGCATCCATCGGCTCCCCGCGGCTTTCACCAGGTCGTCGGTCCACCTTGTGGGGGGCCGGCCTACGCTGCGTCTTCCAGTTCGTGGTCGCCACTCGAGAACCTTTCTTCCCCATCGGTTAATATAATGGCCATAATGTGGGGTTCTAATTTAATAAAATCTGTACATATTCTACGTCCACAGTTCCGAGTATGCTACCCATATCCAGAGGAATGGGCCGAGACGATAGTGGTGATAAAGTTCCTGGTGTACTACTCCATCCCGCTGGCTATCATAGCGTTATTCTACGCTCTGATGGCGCGACACTTGGTGCTGAGCACTCAAAACATGCCGGGAGAGATGCAGGGAACTCAAAGACAGGTCATTATAATGGTACTGTTATCTAGTACCGATTTGTGACAGATTAATCAGTGTCCTTCTTTTATGCCATGCATTTTTTGTCTGTTGCAATTAAATAATTGTTCTTTCTTTTCTTTCTTTCTACTAATCTGTAGGTAATGGGGGTCTAGCAAAGATCCCAAACTCTAACTCCAAAAATGTAGCCGTGGAAAAGTAAGCAATTTCCGAAATTTAATTAGGAGTTATCGTTTGGCGTTAGCGTTAGCGTTTGGGATCTTTGCTAGACCCCCTGGGGGTCCTTTCCATTAGCGTTAACGCCAAACGCTAACTCCAAAATGTATTGAAATGACAGCCCCTGCGGATAACTTTTCCGCAGCGAATGTCAAAGCTAATGTCATTCTCCATACATTTTGAGTTATCGTTTGGCGTTAACGCTAATGGAAAGGGATCTTTGCTAGACCCCCTGATTCTCTGCAGTGGTTTAGTATGGTCCGTCGTAAAATTTGAAATTATGATAGGTATTATTAGGTAAGCTAGGGCCAGGACCCGAGTTTTAAGTTCACACAATGAAAAAAAGCGAAAAAGCTCTCTTTTACGATCTAAAATTATCTCTTTTTTTTGCAATATGTACCTAGAGACACATATTGCACATGCATTGATTTCTGCCGACTCTAGCAAACGCAATGCATGTCGCGAGTAGATTACATCAGTCGTCACCCTCCTGGCACGCTAGGTAGTCGTAGGTCGTTAGCATAGTTTGTTGTATATCCAACAGAAAATATAGAATAAAACCATCGTATCTATCTGGTGTTTTGATTTGCTCCTCATCGATTAGGCATCATAGTTCATTAGTATATTTATGGTAAAAATAAATATCGCTTTTTCCCCATTGCAGTTAAGCAGTTGATCTGTTATAGGACATTCTTGTTATTTAGGTAGGTACACTAGCGATTGCTGTTGATCTTAGTAGGTATATAAGGGTTGGCTACCAAGTACTTACAATAGAATGGGTATATTGTATGAAATAGTATTCTATTTCATAATTATCTAACAATAGCCAATGAATAGTCTATCCTGAATAGTCTGTCTAGCTTAGAGTATCTGATATCAGCATTCAGCTAAATTAGACCCTCTTTAGTCAGGTAGGATATTGTCCACCAATGGAAGTGGTTTAATTTCTATTAGAACAACAGTGTCGCTCAATCGTTATTATGAATTTAAGTAGAAGATAAAATATGTAAGTACCTATACCACCACCCAATTGTAAAAAAATAAAAATCGTGGTCGATGTAAATCCACCTTTTTGAAATAAATGAAATCTTTAATCTTTTTACTAAGCGCTGTTAGTACTTCCTCAACACAAAGTAAGAATGAAAGAATGAAAATAAAATAACATTTATTCAGGACATCACACAACATTACAACATGTTTAAGTAGGAACTAAAAGTCCCACGTTTTGTAAATAAAGCAACAGTTTTATAAAACCTCTAATATGGTGTCTAAGAACCTATCTAATATGATGATATCAAATCATTTCGGCATTTTGGCATGTGAACCGATTGAACCCTAAATTCTTATTTCAGATGAGAGCACGAAGAAAAGTAGCCATGACAGTCCTGGCTTTTGTCCTGGTGTTTGCAGCGTGCTTCCTGCCCTCACACGTGTTTATGCTGTGGTTCTATTTTTGGTAAGCTGCGTTATTAAGCCTGTGTTATAAAATGAGCGAATCCTATATTTATTTATTCTATATTCAGTCTGACGAATCAAATAAGCAAAATATATAAGTACTTAATCTTTAAAAAGTGATTCCAGAGCATGGCAATCCAGCAATCAAGACGCAATGTATAATTTTAAGTATTGTCCTTATTTTTTCTTCGTAACAGAAGATATTTACCATCAATTTTAATAGTGGAACATGTAGGTAAGCGTGGCAACAGTAAACATGCCGTAGGCAGTAAACATCATGGCAACATCTGCAATGGAATCCCCGATATCCATGAAATTCTCTCATAATAAATAAGCTTTTGTAGTTGTCCCCACCGCTCTTTCCCTGAATGACGGCCTGGCTTCGACCAGTTAAATTAAAACCTGTGAAACTGCTGTTTCTTTGTGTGCGAGTTTATCATTATTTATTATGCTTCTGATACAGGATATCCTTCATTTAAACGAAGTGTTTGTTCACCAGCCCCACGGCGAAAAACGACTACAATGGATGGTGGCACGCACTGAGAATCATTGGGTTCTGCTTTTCATTTATAAACAGCTGCGTGAATCCTATCGCGCTGTACTGTACCAGCGGTATCTTCAGAAAACACTTCAATAGGTGAGCATCAGATTTCCATCAAATCTTATACTCGGTAGGTTAATAAAATTATTCTGTGTCAGTGTAAATCTTAGAGTCAAAAAGAAAAGCCAACTACTTGTTGCTGTCTTTGATAGCTTGACTTTTTAATATTTTCACCTAATGGAAAAAAACGGAGCTATGGAGAGAGCAATGCTCAGTGTTTCCCTGTGAGCTAAGATCCAAAATGAGGAGATCCGCATGAGAACTAAGGTGACTGATATAGCTCCTAGAATTAGCAGGTTGAAATGACAATGGGCAGTACGTGGTAGGTACATATATACCTACCTCTTTGTGGGCAAGCCATAACGCTCATAGAACTGACAACCGATGGGGAAGAAAGGTTCTCAAGTGGCGACCACAAACTTGAAGACGCAGTGTAGGCCAGCCCTCCACTAGGTGGCCCGACGATCTGGTGAAAGCCGCGGGGAGCCGATGGATGCTTTGAGCGCCTGCCTCTCTCTTGCATCCATCGGCCCCCCCATGGTTCATACCGTGGCATCTATATACCCACTAGTTAATTATTCAATTTATTTTATATGATTTAGGTATCTTCTATGCCGCGGGGGATCAAGCCACGGGACAAGAGGATCTATGTCGTTATCCACTTCAAGGAGACTATACTCCAGCAGGAAAACCAACATTAGTATGGTGCCAAGAACGTAAGTGTACCTACTCAATTAAATATCTTAATAAATAGGTATACAGTAGTTTGTCAAACGTGTTTTTATTGGGCTAGCTAAGTAGGAATACCATTGTTAAGTTAAAAATCTGAGTGAGGATAATAGGCTTCAGTAAGTGAGTACCTATAGCATAGATGTATATTTTATGGCAATGGGTTACCAACTTATACTTTGTCATACTTTCCCATGACTACTGTACGGTTTGAGCAAACCGCACAATAAGGCTTGCAAGTACACGTTCCCGCGGGTCAGCATTTTTACTTCACAGCAATGATTTTATATTACTTTAACGCCAGTACACATATCGGTTCCGCGCCATCAACACTCATTTAACTATAACTAAACTATTGTACTCAAACAAACAACTAAATAAACGAAAACAACTCGTAAACTTATTTTAACTATAAACTATTTATAAGGTGTAGGGTGCAAACCGTACATCTTTTTGGTCCTTCGAGAATCGTGCTCGTAGGACGAATCGCGCGTTTCGGTGTGAAAATACTGTGAGTTCGTGATTTTTCCTGCAAGTACTACCAGCATCCTGAGGATAAATACCATCACAGTCCACGGGTCAACAAAGTGTAATTTATACCTACATACCTGTGTATCTTTTTGCGGTAGCGAATCGGTTCGGCTGGCCCCACAAGCGGGTCTCACCGGCTGAATTGAGACAAGGCGCACATACCGTACGGAAGGTACATTCATAGATCACACAAACAACAACAACAACAACATCTGCAACTACAACAACAACAACCAGATCAACCACCAATCAACAAAAAAAAAACAACATTCGGCAAAACTACTTCACAAGGTAACCCTAGCAAATCAGAAGAAATGCTGCGCAAACAAAACAGCAACTTCAAGGCTTTTTCCAGAACTATCGCAAACATCAACATAGAACAAATCAACGAGAAGTGGGAATTTGAGGACACTCTCAAGAACCTCGAATCCAGATGGAACGTGATCGACTCCTTACACTGGGAGATCGATTGCGAAGCAACAGTGTCAGATGAAGCTTACGAAAGAACTTTCGAAATCTATGAACAACAATACATCAAGATGAAGAAAGCTATTAACACCAAAATGTGGTCAGTATCACATAAAGAACAGTCTACTCCTAAGATGGACCTACCTTTCTTCGGAGGAGATTACAACACCTGGACATCCTTCAAGGACTTGTTTACTAAGACAGTTCACACAAACTCGTATTTATCGAATGCTCAGAAGATGCAGTATCTGAAGAGCAAGGTGAAAGGTGAAGCTGAAAAAATGATTCAGCATTTAACTATCAGCTCTGACAACTACAATGTGTGTTGGGAGATTCTCAACCACAGATACAACAATAAGAAGCTGATATTCACCACTCATCTCAACAACATCTTAAACTTACCAACCATACAACACCAAACAGCTGCTGCAATCAAGAAGGTTCACGATACAACAAACGAGTGCTTAAACGCCATAAAGAAACTAGGCGTGGACATCTCGAGCTGGGACCCGATCCTAGTTCATCTCTTATCACAAAAACTAGATGCTGACACCTACAACGACTACATAGAACATTTAAAACAACCAAGAGAACTACCTAACTTAGCAGAATTCCTACGCTACTTAGAAAATAAATTTACATCTTTGGAAACTGCACAACGCAAACAAGATCGACAAACAAATGTTCACCAACAACAGCGCGGGTCATCATCCAACAACAGATTACATCCAACATACAGGGCGTACAGTGCCAACTTAAATTTTGAAGCGAAGCCATAAACATCTTATAACTCAAGCAACAATCATTCAATCTTGAACAAAACCAGTAAAGTTCCGGACTACGTTACATGCCCACTCTGCAAAAATGGACATGGATTATTCCACTGCGCCGAGTTTATCAAATTACATTCAAACGAACGATGGAATTTTGTTGCAACACACAACTTATGCACTAATTGTTTGTTCGACCACAATGGCAAACTTTGCAAATCAGCGAAACGTTGTTTCTAATGCAACGCACACCACCATACTTTGCTACATGACACTTCCGTGAACTTGGCTAGAAATAACGAGGGACATTGCCACAGGAATGCATCAACTTCTAGTAACCACGAGTCAAACGAAGACATTCCCGTAACACATCGATTCGTGGCTACTACTCTAGTCAAGGCCCAATCACACTACCACCCTTACGCGCCGACATCAACGAACAAGCTAGAAGTAAAACTATACCTACGTTTAACTTACCTGTATTTCTCCTATGGGGAATCAACAATTGAAATCATCTGCGAGTGTCAGGTTACCGGCGATCGAGCGAGTCAGCAAGGCCGGCGTTATCGCTCTCCATGAATGGCTGCATCATCAAGGGCGGGACCTTCAGAACATATGCGCTAATGCAACCAACAAACTTTAACACAGATTACGCGGATGAGATGACCGATGACATCAACCTACAAAACTAAGAAACACAGATCGACGAACAAATAAATCAAATGAGAAACAAAGGCGACGAGAATGAACTACCAGCAACATTACTGCACACGATGTTCATAGATTCGTGGTGCAGTACCAGCTGGCTGGCGCAGCGCTCCTCGCAGCTGCTGTGTGCGTGTGGTGGCACGCCTGAGTTCGCTACTCGGTGACGT
Organism: Ennomos erosarius; assembly: GCA_963580505.1. Classification (NCBI taxonomy): domain Eukaryota; kingdom Metazoa; phylum Arthropoda; class Insecta; order Lepidoptera; family Geometridae; genus Ennomos; species Ennomos erosarius. Next base: position 11,082,121 of record OY756987.1, read on the forward strand.
TTCCCTCTACATTCCCCACTACGACCACTACGACTCGTCGATCCTTGAAGCCCGGCGGATACAACTCCACTAGTACCTACAACGGCCAGACAATTTCCGAGAAACGAAGTCGATCCCAGTGACTCATCCGTATTCCCGCGTGGACAAGACGACGTCACCTAATGTAAACATGCTATTCGGTGCAATTGATAGTGTGATATGAATGAAATTTATAAGTTAGTCTATTTAAGTGTTTAAGTTTCATTTCTTTGAATTGTTTTGAATCACCTTGTACTATCATTCCCCACATCTCATCTCATCTCGCCCTCGGGAGCATGTACGGTTTGAGCAAACCGCACAATAAGGCTTGCAAGTACACTTCACAGCAATGATTTTATATTATTTTAACGCCAGTACACATATCTCCTCCGCGCCATCAACACTCATTTAACTATAACTAAACTATTGTACTCAAACAAACAACTAAATAAACGAAAACAACTCGTAAACTTATTTTAACTATAAACTATTTATAAGGTGTAGGGTGCAAACCGAACAACTACATTTTTATTAATCTAACTAAATTTACTAATCTTGAAGCAAGTGTAGCGTTTTATCTAATCAGCATACCTAAGGTCGAGGTAGGGGGGCTGCTAAAATACTATGTTTACTAAAAAAAATAGCTTCCTGTAATAAGATCTTATGGAGTAAAATGCTATGAAATATACATCTGGTCTTTAATCTCTTTTAGATATCGCTTGGCTTATCGAACCATGGTCTAACATATTTTGATGACATTGTCGTTATCTTTAAAAGAGAATGAATAGGTTATGCTTACAACTACCAACAGTCACTGCGATCACCGTAACATGCCAAGCGTTTTGTTTATGATAACCCTGCCTAAATATGTACTTTACCGATGGATATATTAGCTGAACGTAGATGTGCTATGTGTAAAATAATTACTTACTTAAGTACCTAGTTTGTTATTTTTGAATCGTTTGTCATCAGGACTAGCGTCGGCCGCGAAAGCAGCATTCGCCTTCTCACCAACGGCTCGTCAAAGCTCTGAGGAAGGTGTTCCGGCCCGCGCGCCGCCAACAACAACCAGGAGCGGACCAAGCACAACTACAGCAAGACTTTCCTGTACAAACCTGATAACGTGCCTCCTTTCCCTAGGTGCTGCGAACGTGAGAACGGCAAAGACGTCCTCGCTACTAATGCTAGCAGCACAGAGAGCTTCTTCTTGCCAGTCGATAATCATCGATCGTGTTAGCTTATCACAACCAGGGGGGAACGCTTACTCCAAAATGTATTGAAATGACATTCGCTGCGGAAAAGTTAGCGATTTCCGAAATGTCATTCCAGTACATTTTGGAGCTAGCGTTTAGCCTTAGCGTCAGCGTTTGGGATCTTTGCTGCGCCCAGAAATATCTGCGTTATATTGTTTGCCAAAGAGCCTTTAATACAAACTTGTCATTAAATTAAATAAAGTCGAAAGGTCTTTGGCCCTATTACGAACTAGCAGCGCTGCTGACGAGCGTCTTCCGCTCAACTGCTGTCGATTTTCATACAATTTTGACAGCAGTTAAGCGGCATACGCGCGTCAGCAGCGTCGCTAGCTCCTTCATAATAGGGGGGCAGGTCTTACTAATTATTTTGCTAGTGTCTATCTAGCACGTAATTTCTGCATTTTCAGCAGGTAATTTATAGATATTGGTCATCTTGGTTCGACTCAAAAACTGGCAATTTTACTAACACTAAGTAGGTGCAGTTTATAACAGTTGAGCCAGCAGTATAATATTATAGATAGTTACTGTGTTATAAAGCGAAACTGACTCTATAGACTGACCTAACTATTATTATAAATTACCTACATCTATCTATCTACTTTGTGCTAAAAATAACTATTATTCTTGCTGTGCAATATATCAACGAAATATTTTTGCCAGGCGATTTATCGATGTAGGTAAGTATTAAGTAATGTCACATGTTTTTAAAATAAAAAGCTACGTTAAATTGTACAATTGTAGGATCGTAGGTATTAAAAATATGTGAGTACCTATACCAACAATAACTTGTAAAAATGTTGTACAGTGTAAAACTTTAGATGTGTGTAAATAATGATAAATGTAAAATAATATTATTTTGTTAGGTAAGTATGTACCTAGGTAAGTACTAGGTACTTATACTCATGCAATTGGGTTCTCCTTAGAAATTTTGTTCGTAGATACTATTATATACAATGTGACCTTGAATTGGTATGTTATCCCTCAAGGGGGGAACTGGGACCATGATATCCCACAAGTTGTGAGAGCCTTACTAGAAAATGGGTGTTTCCAAACCTCCATGGTAAAAAATAAATCCACTCACAAAATTGCACGTGCGATCGCTACGAGAGTTAACAACTTAACATGATACCATGAATTATTTCTAAACAGAGGTCGTTAAACTCAAAAGACGAAGTTCAACTACCCAGCAGCGCTAAAGATCTTCAAACTTTAGCTCTACTTCGCATTTCTTCAATGAAAATCTATTAATTTAGAAAAGTTGTAGAGGAAACATTGTTTCCCTTGAGGTGTAGATTTACCCCCTTTCGGCATAATATACCAATTCAAACTCAGATAGTATAAATCATCAGTTAAATTTAAATGCTTATTAAAATAAAATAAATTAAATTATTATTACTAAGTTGTTTATTGTATGAAATATGTTGTAAAGTAACCTATTACCTGCCTAAGTATATAGGCTAGGCAAATATTATTGTTAAATTAAGAAATGCTATTGTACCTACATACCGGCCGCGGCCAAATAGGGCTATAATTCGATAGCCCTATTTGGCCGCGGGGAGCCGATGGATGCAGCAGGCGAGCAGCCGCTCTGTGGGGGAGGCCTATGTTCATTGTTCAGCCAGTGGACGTCTTCAGGCTTTTGATGACGATGATGATGATGATGATGATTAGGCATGATGCTGTGTAAAAGTGGTATGAATAGCTTATTTACAATAAAAAAAAATTGGTTTGATTTATGACTACTTAATATGTAGGTACCTAAACCTACTATTATAAATTAATAACTAAATATTATTTTTATAAAGTAGATGTAAAATGAAAGTAATAATTGAAAAAATAAGTAAAATCGGCAAATAAATTTCGGAGTCATAAGCTTTGGAAGGGGGCATTATCTGTCCCTTTCTCGCTAAACAGAGCATCTATCAAACACACAATGAAAACACCATTTGTAACGTCACATGCCAGAGATTGTATGGAAATTGGAAAGCAAAGAAGTTTCACTAGAAATACGTCCAAATTCCTTGATGGAAAACTACCACAGCTTAGTAATGAGGTACTAGGATGGACCCAATTCTGACGTCACGCCATGTTTGACCTGTCTCTTTCTATTCTTGATTTTAAAACTTTAACTTTGTAATATTTTGATATTTTTTTTTTTGATTTCACATTTGTGTATTTTTGAAGGATACTATTAATTTATGCAATAAAACTATAGTAGTTATCATGCCTATAGGTAGAGGTAGGTACCATTTGGACCTACATTTAAGTTGATACCTGCATCCAATGACATTGGTTATTACTGCATCGTCTACTTTCTAGTCAACATACCTATACAAGTATAGTTAAGATAGAGTTAATAATACACAAATTAATAAAATTATTTTATGTTGTTATTTATTTTACTTAGCTTTCATTTATATTTAATGTTAATATTAAATTTTATAAAATGGAAAATAAGTACCTAATAAAAATATTTTATCTGATGACTTAGTCATTTTCACTACTTGAAGAAGTGGGCTTAAATTATATAGGTAAGTGTATTTAGTATTATTTTTATTATTAGTAGGTTAACTTCCTAAGGTAAGGAATAGCATGGTAATAAGTCTATCTATCTACGCGATCCATTATCCTCCTTTGTACATAGGTATATTTACACAATATGTCAGCTGCAGCCAGCTGACCCCGCTGACCCTCGCAAGTCGCAACTGCCCATTCGCATTTTTCCGTTTTCCTTCTTTTCTTATCCATTTTCCCGCATTCCTCTTCCTTCGCTCTTACCTACCTTGATAGGCAGGTAGGTATCTACCTATTATGATCTACAATCTATAATATACATTTAAGTAGGTACCTACCTACCTACTTATGTAACTGACTGCATGCACTTGCACTTATTCCAATAACAATATTATGGGCCTACCCCCATATTGTTTTTGGAATAACTGCTTCTCTAGAAGGCTTGAGATTCTACACCCAATAGCATAGTGTAATTTATTACACTATGCCCATAGCTTGAGAGGTCACGCTTGGCCGCTAGAAAAGCCTAGCCCAATAAGCAAAAAGTTTTCTATATTCAGAAAGAGGTTAAATACAGCTCTGCGCCATGTAGCGCTCAAGCGAAGACCGATTGAGTATCCCGATCGGTTTCAATAAGTTGCTGCGGCTAATTACCTACCTGGATAGACAGGTGCCGCTCGCTATATCCAAGTGGATGAAGATTTGGAGATATATAACAACTTGGGAATGAGTTATGCTAACCCGTGGCGAGCACTATCCGTATACCGTGCGGGCATGGATGGATTGAAAATTTTACGAACATTTTATATGATGCGGTTCATGCGCTGTTGGTCCCGGCGGCGGCGCTTGATCAAAGACCTAGAATTAGACATGTGTAAGTAATGCAAGTGATATTACAAATGTCATATAACTCGGCGCGTACTGTAATATCACACCATCACTCGAGGGAATGAAGCATGACACATGGCAACATGACTCTGGTGCAATGTATCTCATTCTCTAGTGTGATACGTTATGGATTCCGAGCGAGCGGGGCGCCTCGATTTGCAGCTAATATCACGCGTAATGTTTCCTCGCGCGCCATGCATTACACGTGAAGTTCTTCTTCTTCTTCTTCTTTAATGGCTTTCTATCGCTTGTTTGCAATAATTCTGCCAATGTCAAGTGAGTAAAATTTGTACGGTTATGTCAAGTCAAAGTCATATTTTGTCAGTCAAAACGCCAACAGTAAATGGAGGATATTTTACTGAAGGTTCTAAAAAGGCCTTTGAAGCAAAAACGACAATGCATGGTTTTATGATCTTGAAACCATTTGTCAACACTCGTGCACGTTCACGAACACTCAACGGATAATAATCCACCCTTATTACACATTAAAGTTCAAGATACACTAGTTTTAAAAAATAAATTCAAAATTCACAACCACCATTGTCGGATTTTAGCTACAGAACAGAACAGTCATTTTATGTAGGCCGTATTCCGATTCACGCTATATTCGATAATATCGCGTGTTTCGAGTGACCGTGAAAGGTACAAAAATACAAAAACGTGAACTAAAATAAAGTTTAGTCGCATAAAATAATAGGTAGGTAATATATATTACGTCAAATACGTCTATCTAGGGCAGACTGTCCAATTGGGTAGGTCCAACTTCGACAAAGAGGTCGCCCGAAGAATCCAACTCGGCTGGGCAGCGTTCGGGAAGCTTCGACCTATCTTTTCGTGGCGCTCCCTGGGGGAGGCCTATGTTCAGCAGTGGACGTCTTCAGGCTGTTAATGATGATGATGATGATGAATATATATTAAGTAAATATGATTTTATATTATGAGATTTATGAGTTTCATTGTTCCGTAAATCTCCTGTGAAGGGAACTTTAGTCCGGAAATATTAGTTCTGTTTTTTTTGTTATACAGTTTAAAAATAATTCATTACAATGTATACATGTTATAAAATAAATAAAGTAATGAATACGTTAGTATCCCTTATTAAGTTATTACAGTTATTACCCGACATAACAACCATCACTGACATCACTGTCATGTTTGAAGTCATGTTATATTACGAAGTTATATGACTTCGCTAGGTAATGCCATGTAACATGCCATGTAACATGGCATTACATTCTACTGTACTGTTTCGCGCATGTCTACCTAGAATATATTTTATCCACACACTAGTATTCAGACTATGAGCTTGCTATATTTTTTTTTCATTAATCTGTGCTTGCTACATTCCATTGATGATACCATGATGATACCTTATTGCACAGACTACTAAGAAATACTACCAGGGGGTCTAGCAAAGATACCAACCACTAACGCTAACGCCAAACGCTAATTTCCAAAATGTACTAGGATGACATTTCGGAAATCGCTTACTTTTCCACAGCTACTATCATTTCAATACAGTTTTGGAGTTAGCGTTTGGCGTTAGCGTTAGTGGTTGGTATCTTTGCTAGACCCCCTTATTGTATTATCCGGCGCAAGCAACGAATGATTGCAAAAAAATCTATCTATTTCTATATGCCAATGTCAGACTGTCAGTGTGTCAGTGTCATCGACATAGAATTACCACAGGTTACAGAAAAATCGTTACTCTGTGTGAATTACCAATGGCTACCATAGAAGAATACTACATGATCTGTGTCATAATTATATGTCACTTTACATTTTTTTTGGTTGCAGTGTGACCATTCGTAACAGATTGCTGCTATTACGGCAGATTTGACCCCAAATTTACACGTGGACAGATAGTGTCAACTGTCATCGTTAAAAATGTGGTAGACTTTGGCAAAGAGCATAGAACATTTTTGTATAGAGGGTGGTCTGTCCATAATCCAAAATTATAAAAAAAAACACAATTTCTTGGCCTTTGATAAAACTAGTGTCAATCGATAGATTAAATTATAGGGAATAAAGAATGCAGCGTAGTTCACTCACTAGGTGGACCAAAGACATTGTCAAAACTTCGGGGAGCCGATGGATGTAGGAGGCAAACAGCCACTCAAAGTAGCATTCTATAAGGGAGACCAATATTCAGCAGTGGACCTGTTCAGGCTGATGATAATGACTACTAATTTCACCTTCACAACTCTACAGCTGCGCTACAAATCTGCCTGTGCACATGATACCCAAATGGTACCTAGAGTGTGATTCAAACAAACGAAATGGTGGTCTTAGCCACTCAGGCGCGATGCGGCGGGCGTAAGTAGGTCCCAAAGCGCTCCTCAAATAGCGCGGTATGGTTTTGCATATTTACGGTTTATACGAATAAACTAAGCAGTGTTTTAAAATTTCAAAACTAGTTTTGATAAATAGCATTACTTGGCTATTTAAACAAATGCATTTTTACGTGTGTTGCAGTATAAAAAACACACACAACAACACTACACAATCATAATAGTTGACGCTCCGCCGTACCTAAAGGAAATTACTCCGTCGCCGGCGCGCGCCGGCTCGGCGCGAGATGCTATTTAGACTGAGGCGTTTTTTTTTTCTCCTGAACTATAGAGACTTTTACCTTATTCGATAGTGATGTTCAACTAGTTTCAATTTTAGTCGATTTATAACGAGTGACACTTCTAAAAATTTATTGCCATCCCTAGTAGCGCAATCAGCTGTAAGCCACAATTGTGGTGGGGGGCGGTCCACGTTGCGCGATGCCGGCCGCACATGTGGTTGAAGCGCCTGAGCGGATAAAGTCAAAAAATAGATATACATGCGTGAGCAAAAGATAAGAGCTTAATGCAACCAGCGGAGACTTTCAGTTGGTACCTACGCTTCACAGCCACACTTTACTTACCTTGGGCTTTAGGTAGTCCTTACTCTGTGATTCATTGACCCTATGATTAAATCTTAGACCTTATTTTATTTATTAGCTTCTTACAAGCTTCTTACAGTTTTATCCTTACGCCAAGTAAAGACAGTCATGATCAGAAGAAATATGAACAGTAAAGCCCATGAACTTATGTGAAAAAAAAACTAGAAATATGATGCTTTAAAGCTTGATATTAATACCTAAATTAAAATTATCCTCGTTTTTTTTTTTCATTATGCCTGCATGGATTTGTGGTTCTTATAATAAATAAGTCTTTGATTTATTCTACTGGATAAGTAACTAAATACCTACTAAGCACATGTTTTATAATTTTCCGTCTCCCTAAATTATTATTTATACAAGTGGCTTATTTCTGGCAGATTTTGGCAGCTTTGTAGCGTATTGTAGGCGTATAGCGTAGGGCGGAATTAGCAATTTACAGATGGTCACACTGTAATGTGATCTTTTAGAATTTTTGATTTGATTAAGAGTTTTAACTTATTTATCGGAGTTTTGGCGGGAACGCGGAAATGTCCACGTCGTTGCATTGTATTATTTCTCAAAACTTGTGCTTTTTCAGTATTAATGTTTAAAATTGGTGGCGTTTTACGCATTAAGTGCTGAATTACGAGCATGAGTGTGGGCAAGTGATATAATGTGGTGAAACGTGAGTTTTCGTGTTGCTTCCAAAATTCCATAGAAACTTCTAGTAAAGTTGCCACCACTTTACTGGAGCATGACTTAGACTGGACTACGACTACCTGACTTAGACTGGACTATGACTTGACTTTACGTGATATATTCTTTAACGATAAAAATTACAATACTTGACACTGGCTAAATACACGACGTGTGGAGCCAAAATCTAAGAAAAAAAAAACTTAGTTATCGTTGTTTATCATTATCACTTCGTCTTCGACCTTCGCATTCATATATGGTCATAATTAAACAAAATAGCAATTAATAATCTGTATTACAAGTGCTACACGTTTAATTATATCATTTTTAAGGCAGAGGAATTGGAAAATGAACAATGGTGAATGTTATGAAAGGTGTGCTGGTGGAATGGTTGGTATCCCTTCATGCTGTTTTTTCGTTACCACTAGAAATCGGGCCCATGTGACCGACCGTCTTCGAGTTCTTCCTTGTCCACAGTTAACACTGAGATATCGCCACTTGCCAGTACTTATATAAATATCTATCTACTATGAAGTACAGTGCTTTGTTTACATAGTGAACTGCCTAAAGATCAATATAGTCTAAATCAGTTGGTATGCTGAAATTCTGGTCAACCACATCATTTTCCATTTGAAATGTGTTTTTTATGTAAGATTTCATCACGTAAATATTTTCTGTCCACCTATTGATGGCTGCCTTTAAATTCTGAAATGAAATAGGTACATTATTTTTATACACAAGTACTTTTTTCAGTTCTGTGACTAAATTTGAACTGAATATCTTTGCTTTGTATATTAAAGTTTAATTGTTGCATGAGAATGTGGGTCAAAATCATAATCCTTATGCTCTCCTAGGCTTAAAACTTTTGTCATCACATCAACAAAACTAGTGAAAAGATGCAACTGCATCACCTTCGTTTCAGTCTTCAAGTCCGCTATGTACTCGGGATCTGAGTCCCTATACTTCTGTTGTTCCTTTTTGAGCGCCTCTTCTTGTGTTCTGAGTTTTTCTAGCATGCCCAATGTTTCAGATCTTTCCTCATTCGGCTCTCTGCCAATCTAAAGTATTTATAAAAAGCATTAACTATTATATTCTACTAGCTTTTTGTTTTTTTTTTTAAGGGGGGTATGCCTTTTATAGGTAAGCTTTTTTGCTATTTGAGCAGTGCCAAAAAATCCACACTATGCTCATATTAATAAAACAAAACTTTATCATGTTTTCGATGGGCTTATGATATTGTTCTGTACCAATCTGCACAGTAAAACCAAAAGAAGCAAAAAACATTACCTAGTATTATTGTGACAAATGCAGCTATAGTGTAAAACTCAGCTGTGGATGATAAGAACTTACAGATTCAGCCAGAATGATATCTTCAGTTTTTTTCAATTTTTTCATGCAATCATCTATCTCCCCTTGCAAATCATTTACTTTCCTTTTCTTTGCATTCTTTGCTTTGCTAAAATTATGATGAAAAAAGATTAATTCATATTTTTGTTTTTTTATGCTTACTCTTAGTAATTTTTTTGTGGTAAGATGGTTGTCAAGCCAAGTCAGAAGCATATTAGGCAGCTTACATTTTCTAGTCTTGAAAAATGGAGAAGGAAACAAGTGCTTTCTATTTATACCTAGGAAAAGACCAAAAATAGACAGATGTCCCAATCTTCTCAGTATCCACAAGGTGATCATCAACAAGGCTCTGAATAACTTCCTTCACAGACTGCATTGTAATGCCTTTCTCTTTTGGAGCTATTTTCTCTAATTCCTGTTTTTAAAACCATTAATAAGTTAAATCTTGTATTATTCTATTTCATAAATGCAAAGGCTTGGATAAAATTGAAGGTTTAGATACCTTTAATTGGAAGAAATCTCTGCTTTGATGGAATATCTCAAGCATCTTTGTCCTCTTCTCTTCTGCACTAAGTCCTCGCTTTTTTGACATCTTGATAGTTTTATTTATATTTTGAACTGAAACAGAAATTATGTTATAGCTGAATTACACTAAAAGAAAAGGGTATAGGTACTTAACCAATAGAACAATGATATTTGCAAACAATGAATGTACATTTGATAGCTGCATACAGTGCATGACTGTCTGTCTGACATGTCTTAAATCAAAAGAACACGGGAGGCCCTCACTTTGCTTAGTCAAAATGCCCTTGCATCTCACTCTGCTGGTCGTTTCGAGCAAATTCAATGCTTTATGAGTTGGTATGTTGTGTTGTGTATTGGATGGAACACTCAACAATCAAGAATATGTATTGTGATGATATTAATAATTATTATTAATAAAAAACTATCAATAAATTCCAGTGATCCGGCTATGAAGCAGTTTCTTCTCCACTTAGACGAGACACTGGCACTTGGCAGGAAGTTTATCCTTCAAGACCTGGATGAGACACACTTATTCATCTCGGCGGACATTGTGGAGACACTACAGGCTCGAGTGGATGATTTGATGGACCAACTCAGTATACCCGTGCATGATAAAGGATTGTAATGTCAGCTCGAGAGAGTGGGAGGGTCAAGGATGCGGAGAGGCGGAAGGTATGTTTTTTTTTAATTATGTTATTCTTCTTTTTCATTTGTTTTACTAATTGTAATGGCTCACTTGGCACCCTCTTTCATAAAGTGTATCAGAAAAATAGTTATTTTGTGTTTTGTTTCTCTCTTTGAAATAGCATAAAGTAAAATAAGGTCAAAAACTGAGTAGAGATTCTATTGTTACGCAGTGTTTATTAGCAAGAGGGTAAAAGTGTGGTAGTACTCTTCTGATAAAGGTGAAGTGATAAAGACAGAGTGTTTAGCTTTTGAGAAAGCAATGCAGAATCTATAACAGTACCTACCTAGGTACTGGGGGCAATTTTAAAGGCTTTAGTTGACAGATCTAAATCTCCTAAAACTGTTGCTGTCCTTGTCAAATAGACGGCGATGTAAGAGACGGATATTATACTGTTAGTATGATGTAAAGGAAAAGCTAATAAATCTTTATTTTGTAGATCCTCGACGATGCGGCAAGGAAACGGCGCGCAAGAAAAGCGGTGGAGGCCCTCGAACAAGACAATTTCCACGAGGATCCTCATGCAGACCTAGTAATGTCAAAAAAAGTGCCAAAATTCGCAGATTCCAATGAAAAACCTACTAGAAAGAAGAAATCGAAGAGTGCCGAGTATTACAAGATGCGGTTTAGGAAATCGTTTGCTCAGTTAGTTGAGGAGGATGCTGGGTTCAGGCCTGATCCTCCCAACTACATGACCGTTCAAGTGCCTCCATCTATGTAAGTAATTTAATAATGTCTCTATCTATACCTTGTACTTTTATCTGCATTCACAATGGTCACACTTTCACCCCACTGCCCGATGATCTGGCGAAAACCGCGGGGCCGATAGATGCAGGAGGCGAACAGCCGCTTAAAGTGGCGCTGTGTAAGGGAGGCCTATGCTCAGCAGTGGACGTTTTTAAGCTGTTTGATGATGACTATCCCTCTATCCCTCTGGGATAAACACACTCCATCCAGAATTATAAAAACTTATTAGGCTATATTTTAAAGTACTAAGTGAATTTAGTTCAAAGCCTTCCTAATAATATTCTAATTAGCGACATTTAAAGTTAATGATGTCTTATGAGACTATCCACACAAATACCAAGAAAAATTACAAAGTTAACTGTTTTTGCCTGTTTGTACAACATAAAACTGTACTAATTAATTGATGAGTATGTAAACAAGTAAAAGCGGCACAGCTAGTTGACGGGCCCGATAGCTCAGCTAGTAGTATCCCTGCCATCTGAACTGAGGGCTGTGGGTTCGATTCCTACCAGGGACAAACATTTGTGTGATGAACATAGATGTTTGTTCTGCGTCTGGGTGTTATATAATATTCTATGTATGTATTTACAAACAAAAAAAGTATATAAGTATTGTATCAGTTATCTAGTTCCCATAGTACAAGCTATGCTTAGTTTGGGGCTAGATGGCGCTGTGTGAAATGTCCACACATATTTATTTATTATTTATTAGTTAAAACGTTTAATTAATAAATATTAAAATGCAATAAAACTCTTGCTTAAAATTTTCTGTCATTTTATAAGGTTAACTAGACCTAGTCAGCGAGCAAAATCTGTTTTGATCAAATTATTCGTCCTTATCCTAAACACTGACAAAGTTTTTACGTTGTATTAAATAGAAAACCATTTCTTTACTTTCAGATTCCCAGATCGTCACTTTTGCGCTGTCTGCGGCTGCCCGTCTAACTACACTTGCATACCTTGCGGCGCTCGGTATTGTTCCGTCAGGTGCTTGGGCACTCACCTCGATACAAGATGCCTCAAATGGACAGCTTGAATTAATTTAGCAATTAAAATTATATTATTTTTTGGATGTTTTCGTTCCTTGTTTTTATTTTCAACATAAGTAGAAAACGCATTTACGTTAGAGAAACAAAACTTCAAAATTCAAATCTAAACTATGAGAGAGAGAGAACAGAAAATTTTTTGCTCCTTTCCCGCCGTTATTTGGAACAAATTCATAGACTATACGTATTTACTTTTTTTTTTTAAATTAGTCTAAGGGTTTTTCTGTTAATCTGCCTCTAAAGAATAAAAGCAGTGCAGTCTAGCGTTGAGTAGCTGTACTTTTCATTTTTTGCCATCTAGCGACGAGTAGCAAAACTTGTTCGTCAACGTTGTGTTTAAATTAGTTATTTTATGGATGTAGATGACGCTACAATATTTTCTTTATCAAGTTGTTCAATATAATCTGCGATCACCAAGCCGCCAAGCAAATGCTCATTGAATTATCATCATATCCCCATCGCTATTTGGACTTATCATATACCTACTCCACACATAGTGTGTTTATTTAGCCAGTGTCAGTGGTGTCAATTATCATATTAAATTTTTCATCATAATTATGGAATACTGATGACTGACAATCGATGGGGGATAAAGGTTCACGTGTGGCGACCACAAACCGGAAGACACAGCGTAGGCCGGCCCCCTACTAGATGGACCGACGATCTGTAAGCCTAGCACGAATATTGACGCGCGCGTAAGTGTAATGTTAACGTAATGCAGTTGTATGGCTTTTGATCTGCCCCCCTATTACGATTGAGCTAGCAGCGCTGCTGACGCGCGTCTGCCGTTCAACTGCTGTCAAAATTGAATGATCTTTGACAGCAGTTGACCGACAGACGCAATCGTAATAGGGGGCCCCCCTATTACGACTGCGTCTGCCGCTCAACTGCTATCAAAGTTCATACAGTTTTGACAGCAGTTGAGCGGCACACGCGCGTCAGCAGCGCTGCTAGCTCAATCGTAATAGGGGGGCAGATCAAATGCCATACAACTGGCTTACGTTAACGTTACACTTACGCGCGCGTAAATATTCGTGCTAGGCCCACTGGTAAAAGCCGATGACGGGAGGCGAGCAGCCGCTCTTTGGGGGAGGCCTATGTTCAGCAGTGGACGTCTTCAGGCTGTTAATGATGATGAGGTACCTTAGATCCTCTAGCTTCGCGTTTTTGCCTCGCGCTAAATTGTATCGTGTAAAAAACAAACGATAATTTAGTACGCACGTACTGCTTACCTACCTGGTTGTCTGTTTAATTTTCAGCAGCCATGTATAAAGGCGTTTTTGATGGCACGTGCCAGGGTATCGCAGCTGGCGTTGATAACAGCTACCCTATTCCTTGTCTGACAGATGCGCAGTCGGGGTCATTTCCTATTTGCATTCCGATTACTTTCCGGCTTAAAAATTGACTTAGTTCAGGGGCATTTTTTATCAAATATTTTGTGGTGATGGGGGCTACAAAGAACTAAACCTAGAGTATTAGCGTTGCGAAGGGCTTCCTCCTACCTATATAAGTAGATACATTTACATAGTAAGCACGTACCTACCTAGCTATATAACCTATTCTACAAGACAAGCTTTTGGGCGGCTAAAAATTATGATTCTGGAGCCGTTAACCACATCACAGAAAAAGAATAAGAAATAAGTATTTTACTGACTTGGCTGGCTTCTTAAGCTAGGGTAGGTAGGTATACCTATAGGAAGTAGGTACCTATAGAACTAAAGTTTTATTCCGTGTATTCCGTACCAACACATACCATATCATCATCATCATCATCATTAACAGCCCAAAGACGCTGCTGAACATAGGCCTCCTCCATAGAGCGCCACCTTGAGCGGCCACTCGCCTCCTGCATCTGTCGGCTCTCCGCGACTTTCACCAGATCGACTGTCTACCTAGTGGGGGACCGGCCTATGCTAAGTCTTCCGGTTCGTGGTGGCCGCTCGAGAATCTTTCTTCCCCAAACACGGTAAGCTTTTTACATACCGTATAGTACCTAGGTACATTATATTTATTTATTCTGTGCCAACACCGTTAATTACTATTATTTATTCTGTGATTCCACTATTTAAGTGTATGTGAGGGTAGCTAGAGCTACTTATAGGTAAAAATTGGTCTCTCTATTAATCTCTACTAGCCTTTACCTAAATAGTATTAACGAAATTGACAAAAGGGTCAATCAATATTTATAGGTAATTTACTTCATATAATTATATTATAATATAATATAATTTATTATTATTTATTAATTACCAAATAGTAGGTACTACGTACATAGTTATAGGTAGATTGGTAGTTATAGTTTATTGAAACGACAAAATATTTGTGTATCATTTTTATTCGTTCTTTTAATTTCAATGACGATCAAACGTCATTATAGTGATGTAATTATTGCTAAATTATAGTTATATTTACATTAATTAAGTATATCACATTATTTGTATTCAAGGCAAAGCTCGGTGTTTGTAGAAAAGACAAAAAAGCAACCTAGTTGAAGTTACAATTTTTAAACAAACATTTTATTATACTTTTTCATAAAATCAGGTGTTACATATTTTTGTGAAAAATACCCAGGTGTGTGAATTTTTATTATTTACCGCTCCCGCCCTACCGCCTAAATAATAGAAAATATAATTGCTGAAAATATTTAAAAAAAAATATTATTGCTGTTTAAATTACTTATCTGCAAAAATCTTTACAATTTTGTCAATGTATGTATGCAATTTATCTCTTTTCAACGCAAACTTATACCTCGACTTATCTAAAACTACTGTTCAAACAAAACAATATTTACATTTATTTACAACTAAAATCAAATTACAATGTAGGTACTTAATTAACTATAAATACAATTCTGTGTAATCTTAAAGTTACTGACTCGTTGTAATAATAAATATATGTTATTAAAGCCAAAATACAATTTTCTTCATGCATTTGTCATTTAATTTGCTTTTCTTATTTAATACTGGGGTTGAGGAATGGTTAACATTTTGGTTTGTAATAAGACTTTGAACTTTATAGACAGTGCGAGTAAGTAGAGTAGTTTTCATACAAATGAAAATAACTTCATAACATAACATTCTATAATCGTTGAGATGCTATAATTGCTATAATATTTAGAATCGTTTCCTTATCAAAATATAAATTTTCTTCTAAGTTTGTGTTAAATTCTACCAAAATGGTAGGTAAGTAAGTACCTACTTATTATCTATATAAGTAGGTACGTAATTATTACTTACCTATCTTGATTCGATTTAGTGGTCGCCAATTAGGTCTTTGTATTTTTTTGCTTGTAGTCTAATGAGTTCGAAGTCTTATTTAAAGTTGTCTTTATTTTTAATAGGAATCATTAATTAAATGATCAGAGATCCAAAAATAAGTGCCTATTTAGCAGGAACATTAAGTATTAGGTAGTTTTATGCAATACATCTTACATTTTAGAAATATATTGAAATAGGTACCAATCAAATGCATTAAAATCGATATAAAGGCCTATATATTTTTATGTAAGATTGTCCGAATAATACTTCTTTATAAACTTTTCAAGCAAAACCTTTTTTACTAGATGTTTCTATTTCCAAACATTCCTATAATTATTACTACAATTTTAACAATATAATTAGGCACGTTATATAAATTGAAACATCAGTCTGTTGAGATTCAAAAACATTCACCATTTTTATAAAAAATCCAATAAATAGTTAATTTGCTAACAAAAATATTATTGTCATTTTTGTTGTACCGCAATAAGCCTTTTATAGGACGGTAATTTAAAATCGAAATAATGTGATCTCATTTGCCACAGTGTAACCATATTTACCACAGTGTGACAGTATTTGCCACAGTGTAACAGTATTGGCCACAGTGTAACAGTATTTGCCACAGTGTTACAGTATTTGCCACAGTGTAACAGTATTTGCCACAGTGTAACAGTATTTGCCACAGTGTTACAGTATTTGCCACAGTGTAACAGTATTTGCCACAGTGTAACAGTATTGGCCACAGTGTAACAGTATTTGCCACAGTGTTACAGTATTTGCCACAGTGTAACAGTATTTGCCACAGTGTAACAGTATTTGCCACAGTGTAACAGTATTTGCCACAGTGTAACAGTATTTGCCACAGTGTAACAGTATTTGCCACAGTGTAACAGTATTTGCCACAGCGTGACAGCATTTGCCACAGTAAATTGAACCACACGTTCCAGGTTTAACAGAAATGAAACGGTAATCCAACATCTTATTGACAGCTCGTCAGATTCAACTCTTCACATAGAAGCTACTTAGTTTATATCAGATACTGGACTTCCTTAGTTTCAAGGATCATCCTTTTTCTTTCTCAATTTGCCTTCGGTGTGAATGGTTTGCGTGACGTTATCGACAGCTGTCGAGAGGTCGGCATCAGGGTCTATCGCCGTTGACAGAGCCGTGATGTACGCACAAGCTATTCGGAGGACAGACAGCTTTGATAGCTTCTGGTTATGGCTGTAAGCTGGCACGGAGCGGCGTAAGGTGTCGAAAGCAGCACTGATGGTGTGAACGCGAGTTCGTTCTCTGGCGTTTGCTTCAATGCGTCGTTCACGAGTCATGTTCTTATAGTTACGTTGTTCTCTCGGCTTTCTTTCGTAAGGTTCCGCTACAGCGGGGTGTGGTGGCACTCTTGGAGGGCCGGGGGGTGGAGGAATGACTGGTGGAGGTGGCACGATGGGTGGCGGAGGCTCTAGAGGCCTCCTCCTCTGCCGCTGCTCGCTCTCACCGGACTTCTTGACTAGAGACAGGGGCTCACGTTGGGGTTCTTCTGAAAATAAATGGGCATATTTAAAAGATTGGCAGGTCAAAGTCTAATTTATAGCAGTATCGGGTGCGTAATCAAACAGATTAAAAACCTAAAGATATTTTTTATCTTGTGATTTAAATCAATAAACCTAATCTGCAAGTCAAAGTCTCTTTTAATTTAGCGGTTGAGATTATTCAGAGATTGGAGAACGATATGAGATGAGACGCAATTTGGAGACTGGCAGAACAAAGTTTCTGTGTTCGCATCAGCCTTTGATTTGGATTCAGCTCAAAGCTTACCAGGTAACCTTTCTAACTTTCTATGACTTATTATAATTGGTAAAAAGAGTATAAAGGACAAGTACCTACCTGTAAAAGACCACGGCCTAAAAGGGCTGGATGTGTCGCTTTCAGGGCTTTGTAAATCCTCCTGAGAGCTCAGCCGGATGCGTTTTTTCGGGGGCTGCAGCCTGGCTGGACTTCTAGTTCTCTTGAGGTCGCTCTCGCCCAGTCGGACTCCAGAGTCGTCTGAATGCGCAGGCCCTGAGCAGGAGTCGTCATCATCACCGCCAGACACGAAACCAGCGTCGCGTTCAATGCGTTCTGTAACGAGAGGACGTAACTAAGTGTTAATACTGCTCCAAAAATTAGTGTTTCCTATTATCATCAAAGTATTGTTTTGCTTTTGTAGGACAACGTGGACCGACGATCTGGTGAAACTCGCGGGGAGCCGATGAAAGCAGGAAGCAAGCAGCTGCTCAAAGTGGCGCTCTCTGGGGGAAGCCTATGTTCAGCAGTGGACGTCTTCAGGCTGATGACGATAATGATGATGATGATGTTGAAAAGGGCAAGTAATTAGGTATGTCATTGTCAGATCTAACTGGATTCCAAGATTCGTCAGACATAGATAAGTGTGTACAGCGAAAGAGATTATCCTAGTTGCAACAGTGAGTTGGTACAATATCAGCGTTACAAAAGATTATAAATATGTCGTGTCTTGTTTTCGCTCGTGACATTTTAAGTCAGAAAGAAGTTGACAGAATATTCTTAGCATTCGTTGCCAGGCAAGACCGGTCTTTGGCTCACTATAATCAGAACCTAATTACTCCACCTAACCCTACTGCACTGAATCTGGATAAAATTATATCTATTTTCTCTCGTAAACACATCCATCCTACTTCTCATTAATCCACTGTGCATCACAGCTTTTACCATACAATAACTACTTAAAGTACTTTTAACGATAGATTTCTATCACAATATCTAAGGGCCCGGCTCTTCCTTATACGTCTTGTATGAAGTCACGCAGAAATAGTCAATCTTTTATACAATTAACTGAAGGTTTAGAGGCGGGGTATAAACCTTAGATAAAAAGCGCTGAGACGATGCCGACTGTCGCGTTGCCTCGTTAAAGAAAGCACGACTTCAATTGCTTGCTATGTTTAACAATATTGCATCTATGTTATCTGCTTTTTGACATTTGAAGTAGTTCTCACAGAGTTTTTAAGAAAAAAATAAGTAGGTAAGGAAGAAAAGGAAATTTGGATTTTATTCTAGTAGGTAGACCACTGCCCATCTACTCTGAATTAAAACTTTCTTACTTTTCTCTCTAGGACGTACCTAACCAAATGTGTTACAATAGGCAGGATATAGAAGGATAAGTGCGACTTAGGAGCTGTGTAACTTTAGTGTAGCCTGGTATAAGATTATGGAGAAGGGTGTATCTTACTAGTGCACATCAGGGAAATGCTATGTGAATGACGAAATAGATTATAAAGGCTGTGCTGTTGAGAATTTGAAATGAACTTTTGTTATATGATTCTTAGAGAAATCTGTAGTGAAGGTACAGACAGACAGAACTACTATATTTCCAAACCATTGATGATATTTATAAATGCTGTTTGATGATACAGGACCCTTACAAAAGTAGCAATGGCAAAGGTCCCTGTCACTGACGGGTTTATTTTTCTAAAAAAACAGTATGGTAAGGACAAGGTTGAACTGTCCGTGGCGGCCGGTCGCTAGGCGCCGGCGCCTGCGCAAGTGACGTCAGGCGACCCACATTGGTGATACAATCTCGGAACATGTCGAGAGATATGTCACAAGAAAAATAATATTTTAGGAATTAGGTATAGGGATTAGGTTACGCATATTATTATAAATTATATTTAATAGTTGGATAAAATTTGTTACTTGACGTTTTTAACTTAATGAAAAATTATAATCAAAGAATGATTAATTATACTGAATAATATGATAATGATTTTAAACGACTCCCGCCCACATTCTGGTTTTATGTCCTTGTCGATATTAAAATATTTGATTTACCAATTTTATTATTATTAACTGACTTGATAATCTACTATCTAAAAATTTATTATTTGTTGATTTGATTTCTACAGATTTATAGCCAGATTGATTGATTTTAGATAATATCATAGTTACCTACTTAATTTCTTTCTTTATATCTATTCCAGGTTCAGTACCCCTAGTACGAGTTTCGATAGTTTACTAAAACTTGATTGGTTTACGTTTTCGCCCTTTTCTCCCATACATTACTCTGCAGCGCCCCTAGCGGACACGTTGATGAACTAAAAATGGCAGCACAAATTTTAAATGGATTCGCGCGTATTCACGTATTGGAAAACTCGTACTAGGGGTTACTGATCGTGTAATTGTCGTTTAGGTATACTTTCCCTTCACGGCTAGTCCCAGTCACTCATTTCCTATAAACTACTTATCTATCTACCTATACTAATAAAAAATATATTAATATTTATGATTGTTATAGCAGTATATCACCTGCTTAGCGTAAAAAAACCTTCCCTTCCTTCCTTTACAAACTAATCTGACAAAAATATTTTACTGAGTTCATTTAGGTAAGTTAATATAAATATAGTTCTACCCAGACCTAGAATTTTTTATCTAGGTATAGTTCTACCTACTATACCTATTTGAATCAATCGATGCTCAAATTAATATTGAAAGTTGATTTTTCAAAGAACAAAAAATAGCCAAGACTGATTAATTTTAATAATAACTCGTAAAACAAAAGTTTAAATATTCAATCAATCAATGTATTTATTTGCATTTATTATGTCGTTCGAAGTAATGTCTCATGTGTAGCCGGCGCCACAGCGGTATGCATGTATGTCTCAGAATACAAACGGGTTTCATTCCATATGGTCAGCAGTGATTGTTTGTTATTTTATAAACTTCGATATAAAGTCGGAATGTATAGGTGCATGCTTGTAATGTGATGCTGTTGATCTACCGATTGTCTTGGCAAGACATTACTGTGGATTCAAAGAGATGTTGTTGACCTCATCATTTAGTAACATTTCGCAATTTAATTATGGGTTGAACCACGTTTGAATTAAAAAATGAAACTTTTTGGGTGAGGATAGATTTTTAATTAAAAATTAGTTAACATCTCTCCATGCACGGAAACAAAACGTGCCTAATTCACAAAAAAAACTCTTGGATAAGAAATAGATAGGTAGCAAAATTATTAATGGTGAAATATAAAAATAGATTTACCAAGTAAATATTATAACAGTAGAAAATTGACAACTGTTACCTATAAGTTGGTCATGTATCGACACACACAATATTGTTTAGGTAAGTAATTGATGTCAATTACTTACCTGATTATGTCGATTGTGAAGGCACGGGTAATGGGGCGTCACAGTACTTTTTAAAACCCTTTTTAAAATTTATTTAAAAAAAGTTTTGCAGACGACATGGTGCTTTTCTAACATATTAGGTACCTACTCAATCTTGTTTTGAAGTCATCAATTATAAACATATCCGCATACCTTAGCTAGTTAATCAACAATATGATAATAACAACCTCAAACCACATTCCTCAGAAAAATATTCTTTATTAATAGAGTTTAAATTCGGCGATGGGTTTCCCAGATCATCAAAAGTATTGAGTTACATTACAATGGATTAAGTTACAGGATGCTTAAGACTGAACAATAATGTAAGAATCATTGATTGTGTAATAAATTATTGTAAACTTTAGCAACCTGCTCAAAGTTTGATTGTTTAATTAGGAGGCACCGATACCTATAGGTACTTTAATCGCAATGGTTACGAAACTCCGTTGCGCTATTACCCGAAAGGTTCCAGGTAGTAAATAGGTGGTACTTGCCCAAAAATCTTATGAGACAAGTAAACCTAGCGAAGCAAACATTCCCATATGGATTATAGTACCAAGCTACCGGAATTAGTTCATTACTCATAATCGGCCGTCGGCGGCGCGCCGGGGAGGCGTCACTACACCATCACCCGACTAACCAAACCAATACCTTTCCACAAAAACAATCCTTATAACTATTAACCTAAGACTTAAACAAACTTTCAAAATGGTAGAGTCCGTTGGCGTTGTCAATGTGCTCTCGAGGCAAGCTTCTCACACTACAGGTGTTTTATCTGTGGAGAGATTAGCTGGGGCTATGTCCGACCCGCCTACGGACTCGGAGTGATTGAAGTTTTTATCATTTTAGATAGCCACCTGTCTAAATAGGTAATTCTACCTACTGTACGTTGTGTACGGCTTGCATAATTATATTTCTGTAAAATGCGTCGTCATCCTAAATATCAATTTTTATTGAAACACATTCCTTGATTGGTTTAGCTAATTACTATAATACTAGAGATTATAGGTAACATACATAATTATTACATGTAAATTAATTGTGTTTAGAAAAAAATAATTAAAAGTAATGTAGGTAACAAAAAAGGTCGATCGTGAAGTCGTGAAGTGTAAAAATACCTACATAAGTACTTCCTCACAAAAATTTTATAACATAAAAATAATATTAAATTGGGCACTTATTCTAAGCATTTAATTTATAAATTGGTAATTAAATGGTTTAGATAGATTATAAAAGTCGCACGGGACGTTTGTTGTGTAATAAGGTATTTTACATACCTAATTTTTCTGAGTCTGGGGTGGTGTGGGAGTGGGACCATGGTCCTCATAGTTTTTGGGCCCATGCGGGCCCAAAAACTACTACTACTTACTTTACTTAGATACAGGGAACCCTAGTTTTAGTTAAGGCCTTATATAGGATCTATGTATGTGATCATTACAATACAAAAGGTTTTAGCATTTCAAACTTAACAACAAAAAATGGTTGAACTATTAACTTTATAAACCTAAAATTGAATTGAAAAATAAGGGCATGAAGGCCACAACTCACAGCCCTTCATTATGGTGTCGTTGGGCTGTGGTAAAACAATAAAAGACTACAATGTACAAAGAGCCCGCGCCGCGTGGTGAGATCGACACCCAGATAAGCTCTCCCGGCTCGATACCCATCTCTGGCAACCTCTCTGGCGCCAAATTTCACAGAATTATACAACCCACTTTAAAACGAAGCTGCCCTTCTTTGTTTGGACCGCACCGCACCCTTTAAACGGAATATAGAGTGGTAGAATTAAAAGAATAACACCTACATAATACCTAAATATTACCTTGATTAAAATATGATCTCTGACAGAAAAGCCATTCGCAAGCTTCCTTGACGCTAGTTCTAAATCAACTTTTCTAAAGTCGTTTCTTTCAAATCAATTTTGAATTATGAACTAAAAGGAAGAGAAGGCGGATGGGTGAAATCGGCATAGCACCAGTCCTACATCATGTCACTTAAATTGCCTATTCAAAGACGGCATAGTTGCATTTCCATAGTTAACGGTACACGTTCATTTAGGAACCCAATTTCGCTGAGACTACCGGACCAAATGAGAATATGATGAGCGGTCACTTACGTAAAAAATAGAGTAATACCGTCGTGTCTCCGCTTAGCATTCGCACGGTCTCCGCAGCTTAATGTATGGGAATTCGTGATTATACGACTTTCACCGAACAAATGTTACAGACCCGTGGCGCCGACGGGTTTGCGTACAATACTGCTAACCTATAACATTTCACATCATTATCTAGAGCTGGCTGTACCATGTCGTTTGGTGACTCAGAAACAGCGTTACGTGAAAAGACAGGCTGTGCTATGCGGTCATGCTTGGATTTAATGAAAACAGAATTAAAAATGGCGGACTAAATTCCATAACCTTATCACATAGAAGAATAATTCCTCTATGCCTCATCAATTAGAGCTAGGCTAGCTTTGTCTAAGCCTCATCAGGAAAAATTAGTGCGAGAATAGTGGATTCAATTAAAAAAAAAAATCAACATTTCTTACCTAAGTATATACGGGCCCGACAGCTCAGTTGGTAGTATCCCTACCTTCTGAATTGAGGGCTGTGGGTTCGATTCCAACCCGGAACAAACATTTGTGTGATGAACATAGATGTTTGTTCTGCGTCTGGGTGTTATATTGTATTCTATGTATGTATTTACAAATAAAAAGTATATAAGTATTGTATCAGTCATCTGGTTCCCATAGTACAAGCTATGCTTAATTTGCTGTGTGAAATGTTCACACATATTTATTTATTTATTTATATAACTTTCGGGAAAACATTGAAAATGCGAATGGAAGTGGTTGGCGCGATTACTCTAACTAGGTAAGTTCGCGAGAGTCCAATAGAGTCTTATCTCTTTAGGGACGTTATTGCTTAGTTAAGGTACAAAGTTATAAACATTTTAATGATGAAGCTGCCTAATAGTTGCCGTATGAGGTGTCATCCATATAAAGACACGTCGAAATGGGATACAGCCTTAGTTCGATTATTCTATGCGACGCGCGCTGCGACAAGCCATCGGGCGCCGGACTGACGCCACCAATATAGCACTATCAGGACATACAATCAGTATGGGCACTTTAAAGAATATGGTTCGTTCATAAAACAAATCACAATGACCTGACATTCGTGATTCTTACCAGAATCAGATCCGTCAGTTGCTTTTAGCGCAAATATATGTAAGTAAGTACGAATATTTATTAGTTTTTGTTTCAGATTGGTTTCAGTCAAGCGTCATAGTATATCACACTCATTCGCCCAACATTCATTCACTTTTTTTGTATTTTTACTCATTGTCATAGTCAATTTTTTTAAATTACCAAGAATCTTCTTCGTTTGATCTATCTTAGTACATGACATTAGCGAAATTGTCGTACAAGTCATTATCTAAGATTCCATTCGATAATTTATTGATGTTTTTTTCAAACACGAAATTGTTTTAATAAAGTTGTTTGTCACAATAAACAGTAATAAACATAAATAGATATCTGTTCCACTACTTAATTCGAATAATAGAATAACCTATTTTAATATTATTTTGAAGAACTTGCTTTTTTGTTACTCTACGAACTATGTTGCTGAAAACCTAGCTTGGAACGTGATATTTTATACGAGGCTCCTAAAAGTGGTTTTACGCAGTTACCATACTGTCAACGTCTTGTATAGCGCCACATAACATGCTTTCTTACGTATGAGGAGTTGAGAACGTAATTACAACACGTTTTATTGCTAACTAGCTTTTGTCCGTGATTGTCCACGGTAAAACCTTCAACAATAAAAGTTATTATAATTAACTATCGATTAAAAAATGACCGATTCCGCTGCAAGAATTGACAGAGATATTTTCATTAAGTACCTACATACCTACTGTTATTCCACAACTTACACCTCACCTTACGGGTAAGTTTTTTTGATCCGTAGTTTTAAAGTAACCAATGTTCAAAAATGTTAACAAATTCTAACTAATGGCCATTTGTTAAACCATTGGTTATATTAACTACGGGTCAAAAACCCACCCTGAGAGCGAGGTTTTCACTCGTAGTTAAGGTAATTCTAATCAATTCTAAGCTCGGTTAATGTTTGTAAGAATTTTTGAGCATTGATTATTATTTGTGTAATGAAATAGACATAATTATATGTCTTAACTCCGGGTCAAAAACCCCACCTTTACACTATGGAAATGCCCTGGGAACATGGTGCACATTTAACCGCTTTTAAGCTTGAATTTCCAAAAATCCTTCCATATTTATTAGGTAACCCCTTTCGTCGTAAAAAAGGAAGGCGCCCTCTAAAAGTACTCAAGTCTAGTACTAGTAAGTATTGGGGCTTCTGCGTTTTTAATCGCCACTCAGTCAGGGTAATGTTTGACTAACAATAACTGGCAAAATGACCAATTAGCAAAATGTTAAAACCTTAAAATAATATTCTGTCAGAATGGCCAAAATTATAAACGGCAAACCGATGAATTGCCGTAGTACAAAAACGTGAGTAGGTATAATATAATGATTAAAATAAAAAATAATAATGAAATTTATATACATGGCCTTTCTTTATTTCTAGGTATATTCGACTTGCATCGTTGTGCCGCTATTATAATATTCAAGGGGTAGCGATTCTTGGAAATTTCGTTGTATCGATCAGCACATCTGGACTGGACTTGTCAGCTTGCATAACTAACTAAACTATACTTCAATGATATACGATTGAAGCTTGAATTATGGCAAAACGACATATCCATTGAAAATATTGAAACTTTCATAATTATTGGTACCATAACCGTACCTCTACAATAAATATATTTAATTACTAGACTGTGTGATGTTTCAGGATGACGTGCGCAGTGCAGTGTCACGCAATATACTTTATTATTTTAAAGTTCCGAGTGACACTGCAACTGTTATGGGCGGCCGTGTCGCTTAACATCAGGCGAACGACTAGCTCGTCACATCATCCATTCGCATAAAAAAAACGAAACCGCTTAACCAACCCTAGTGATAACTGGATGGCCATTGTCACCAACTGTACAAACACGGCGCCCGATTGTGCGAGTATCCGCGAGTCAAAATAACTCTTTGTTCAATGGCCGTAGACTCAACATGTATGTGTCTATGAAACGCACCTGGTATGACGCGTGCTTGAAACCGTTGTTACATCAAAGTTACCTTTGTGCAACCTGGCAACCCTAATTTGCTTTTTTTTCTGCATGATGCGTGATGAATGAAAACTGTTATAGGTCTACCAGAAACTAATGGAAAATAGGGAAAATTAAAAAGAAAGAAAAATAGAAAAACTTTGATTTAAGAATCCCTTACAATTTTCGCGCGCTGCAAGTTTAGGCAAATAGTATGCGTGTGTGCTCGAGCTGTATACTTTCGTAGTGTGCGTTGAGATGCGACGACGTAGCGGGAACAAAAATCTTGGTCCGTTATTTATTACGTAACATTGTAAAAACTATGTCGCTTAGTATCTGCACTAGTGTAATTATGACGTTCTATATTTATCCAGTAAATTATATATTTTTACAAGTATAGGTATAATAACTAAATTGGTGAAGTTTGTTTAGTCTAACAATAATTTGCTTGCGTCCCGTTATATTTTGTTTTTGATTTGAAACGCGAGTCCAGCCATTTATTTATTTAATTACCTTGTTAGACCTTATTATTACTACATGGATTTCTGTAAGGGTTAATATAAAACAAGCAAGAATATTTAAAGAGTTAGATTTAATCAACAATAACTCCACACAAAAACACAACAAAACACAAAACACACACACATACACACACACACACATTAAAGAAATAGTAATAATAAATATAAACACATTCATACATACATTATAATAAAACTGTGATTGGACTAAATCAGCACATTGAATATTTCTTTGAAATTTGATTGCTATTCTCTTTTTCATCTATATAGAAATAAAACTTTTTTTTAAATTTTTTGTTGTCTATCTGTCTCTTTGAACACTCATCATGCTGGAATTACTGAATGGATTTCAGTGAAATTCGGCATGGATATAGCTAATTTTTCTGAAACGGCCAATTTTGGGTTGCACGAAGCAATAAGAATGTGTGTGGTTTCCCCGTTACGAAAATTCCAAAACTTTATTTTTTTCGCCCTTATGGCGTCATCGGCATTCACACCGAAAACTGACAAAGGGCACTTTATTTCTATGATACCTTCTTCGAATAAGGCATCCGGCGTAGCACCCAAGAAGAAATGTTCTTGTCAATGTGTAATCCACATTTTGTAATTTGGATATTTTCCTGATTTGCTAACTGCTCTAAGGCAATCGATTCGCTAGATTTACCATGCTGGATGGCTGGAACGTGGTCTAATGAATAACTGTACAACATGTTTTTCACCAGCGGTGCTAAAATATTTTTTTCACGTCCCGCACTTTTTTGTATGTAATTCTCTGCAAATATAATTAAACGTAAGAGAATGAATAATAAGTAACTCATAACAATTTTTATGATAATAAGTGTTCTATAATTTACCTAAGGATATCACGCGCCTTTTGTGTTTTTTCAATTCTTTTCTTTTTATTAAAAACTTTTCCGTATTGTGCACGTTTTCGGCCCATTTTCTAAAAATAAAACATACGTTTTAATAATAGTACATTTAACACAAAATATTGACTGTAAACAAATCATTAATTACAAAAAGAATACTTACTGTATCAAAACAGGTTAGTCACGGTCTATAAGCACGCGTAATCCGATTATTTACGTAAGGAGCGGCACTGATCACAGCGTCACAGGTTCGTCGTCGAGAAGCTCTCGGGCGCGACTGGATGTAGCTTGCTTGTGCATCGTCTTATATCTTATTATTTCAATATTTTATTACTAATAAATTTGTAGTCTAAAATTAAATTAAAATATGATGTTTGGTAGATAACAACCTGTTCTTTCATAATTTATCACTGTAAATTGTATTTATACTTTAATCATACGTATAGATGACAGTTATACGCACTGTTTTTTTGGAGATTTTCAGTGTGGAACTCATTTTTTTTTAACACACTTAATGGATAGCTTAAAAAAAATTATTTTGACTGTGTCCTTGTTATATTTATCCCCAGTATGTACAATTTTTCTCAGATTATTATTCGCTATCAGTTATCTAGAAACGTAATTGACAAACCTACCGTTTCGTGATTTCGTAAAAACGTAAGTTTTAATTTTATTTTTCATAAATTATACTGAGTAGTTATCACAGTATTATTTTGTCTACGCCCTAGATAACTACGCGATTTATTATTATACTTAAGGAAAATTTCAGATGTCTCATAGGTATTGAGAAATCAGTTCTGAAAAAGTAGTAATATTTGGAACACGCCTAGAAGGGGCTCTTAACAGTCACATTAAAAAATAAGCCATTTAAGTAGGTAGTTTTGTAGTGGTAAAGTATTAGGCAATACCGGAGTAATTGGATTAATACGTCTTGATACTTCTAACTTACGGCCGTTTTGGTAACTAAGTAGGTATTGTTACTTTATCGAGCGGAAAGATTGTTGCCCTACCTACCTAATTATTACTCTTTGACATTAAATAAACTTTCAAGGTAATTTTACAATAAAATGGGATAATCCATGACCGGCATAACGACACAGCGACAATTCCTATTTTAAAATGTATTACCATTTCAAAACGCATTAGTCAATATTATTTCTACATCTGTAAAACAATGTATAATGGATAAAACACCTGGTGTGGCGAGAAAAATTGCATCCTTTAGTTTTTTTGGCAGGAACGATTTATTTCAAGACACTACTGGTCTAAATTTGAATAAAGTCTAGAATTTGGAATAGATTTTAGGCTAAAAAAGTGATTATGCGTAACTACGGGGCCACCGCGTCGTGTGGCAGGGTTGCCACTTGCCAGTGTAACGCGTTCATTTTCTACGCAGTAGGTACCTATAATTTTTAGAATAATAAATATAATACCTAGAGCATCTACACTTGTACAGTAAATAGTAATACAGAAATAGAGAATATTAACAAAAGAGACCACGTATTTGCTTTGTTACAAACAATACTTAGGTATTCCTAAGTTGTATACTTTTAAATTATTTTTTAAGCTTATTACGTAGTAAATCTAGGTCAGAATCAAAAGAGACCATTTGGTAATAATATTTTTTCAAATAATAAAATATTACTGCTAAGACTAACTTACAGTAGATTACCTAAATAAAATTTTACCTTGCCTATAAAGAATAAAAAAACTTAGGTAAGTAGGTATCTTGATTTCATTTTCTAACTTGGCAACCCTAAATAGGAGCAAAAACGAAGCTATGCAATCAGGCAATTTGTCAAACATCGAAAACAACTTTGCGATGCAAAGATATAATTTCAAATTCTGACCATTTTGCATGTGGCATGTCGGATGGCTGCCGGCAGTTACAGATGGCATTTTTATACTACTTTATTACGACTGCGCTTATCTACGTCGTTCTGTATTGTAATGTTGCCAATAGGTACACTCTTCTAAGTATAACTGAGATTCTGAATGTAGGTAGGTACCTAAATTAATCAAGTATTAATCAAGGCGGAATAAACAACATAATTATAGAAAGAACAAAATATTTGGCGGACTTCTTTAAGAATAATACAACATTTTAAATAGCCACATTAACTAAAGTTTCCAAAATATCAAGATCTCTAAACAAATTATGGATGGTCAAAATATCCAGTAAATAAGCAATACTTACAGAATAATTTTCCACATCTCTTTTTGGTTGAGATCCTTTTTTTTTTTTTTTTATATGTTGGCTCCACACATAGTGTATTTAGCCAGTGTCAAGTATTGTATATTTTCATCGAGTTTTAGAATATTTTACGTAGTCAAGTCATAGTCATAGTCCAGTCTAAGTCGGGTCATAGTCCAGTCTAAGTCATGCTCAAGTAAAGTGGTGGCAACTTTACAAGAAGCTTCTATGGAATTTTGGAAGCAACACGAAAAACCACGTTACACCACATTATATCACTTGACCACACTCATGCTCGTAATTCAGCACTTAATGCGTAAAACGCCACCAATTTTAAACATTAACACTGAAAAAAGCACACGTTTTGAGAAATAATACAATGCAACGACGTGAACTTTTTCACGTTCCCGCCAAAACTTAAAATAAGTTGTGTAATCTAACTACAAAATCAATTTATATTATAGAGTCATTAAATACATTATTTATATACATATTAGTTATACTATATTGGTATGTAGGTATGTTGGTTGGTATGTTAATGTATCAATTCTGGCGCCACACGGATTTGTTAGCTACAAACAAGTTTTGATTAGAGCGCGCTTTTATGCGGATTCATGTTCTTTATGTAGCAACAATTACTTTAATCGTAGAATCAATATGTACTGTTTAATGGCTATAAGAACGACATTTACCACGCAGGATGATGTTCAGCCTATACCGAGTCAATAAGGCCTTTATAAAAATGGATTTAATATTAATTTTATTGTCTCTCTTAATTCACATCATTTAAACAAACAAGTTTTCTACATTTTAGCCAAGATAATTTGCTAAAACTGCGTTTAAAAATCTGTAAATAATTTCCTCTTTTTGCTTGACTATAGGCTATAGAGCATATTATTCTGTCATTAAGTATCGACCCGTAATATGATTAATTTATTGGTACCTATGTATTAAAGCCAAAATAAAAAACCTAATTGAAAGTTGTAGAACTAAAGTTGTTTCTTTTAATGAGTTATAAGTTAGATTATAACTTAAAAGGTATTCGATAAATTAACCCTGCGTATAGCAACCCAAACGCTCCATTTATTTTGATCGGACGATACCTATTAAATTTTGATTTTATACTACAAAATGGCAACACCATAATGACTGGCACCACGGAAGCAACGAAGAATACAAACATAAGAATAAGAACATAAATAAACGCGATCGGACGACCTTACAAGGCTGCGTCGTGTCATTCACGCCTTCACCAGTAATTCTGTACAAAAGGCTATGCAATAATGACATGGCAACATTCAGTCTACTTTTTTCCTACGTGTAACGACAGAGGTGGAATTTCCATCAACCATTGCATACCAGATGCCTGCTAAACTTCGTCAATCGTCATCTCAGCAATGGACAAACATGATCAAACAACAGGTAGGTATTATTACAGATGCCCACAGATTAGAGAAAAAACAATCTGGCGAAGACTGGAGTAAGACCGTTATTAACAGTGGTATATTCATAAACAAAGGTTGTAAAACCCCCCAAAATCTATCATTCCACTTTTACCTAGAGGTGAAATGCTCAATCATTCTTCTTTCACTTTGAAAAGCATTTTAATTAAATACTCTACGATTTCAATCAAGTTGTCTTTGAAAATTCTGCCGAGTGTCATTTTGACGCGACTTTTGAACTATCAAAAGTCGCGCCAAAATGTCAATGAAAAATATGAATTTCGATGTTGTATTACGGATTTCCTAATCATGTACAGTTTTCAGTTCCCTATCGGTGCCTTATCAAGTGATTTCACACTGCGTCGTAAAAATGCAATATCCTGCGGAAACGATATCAAAATCACTGAAATTCTTGTACAACAGTGTTTTGTTTCTCTTTTTGTTTGTTCCAGTATCAAGAATCGAACTACATAAAAGTTTTTGTATAATTAGAAATCGAACATAAAGAAATGATTCCTTTCCTCAAGAGATTTTTTACGGGAATTGGGTGCCTTTATTCTGTAAATTAACAACAGAATCCAATAAATGCAACTAGCTACTAATACACGAAAGATTGAGATTGGGCTAAACTGACCTATATGCATTCTAAATCCTCCTGCCAGTGGGCCTGGTAGTGACCAGTGTAACGTGCCCAATATGCTGGCACAACGGATTACCACTGTATGTCAACGCCGGATAATGTTGCCACTTGCCAGCATGCTAAGCCCACTTCCGGAATCTAAATATTGGAACATAAGACGTTCTTTCTTCATCCCGACATAATTGCCAATGTTTCCAAAACAGTTACATTTATTTGTATATGTAGGTATTTATAAATAGATATTATTAATGAGCAAATATTTAAATCATCTCAAAAATATGCATGACGTGATTTTTATCCCTGATTTATTTTGTTCTTCAGTTGCACAGAATAAATTGAACAAGAAGTCAAAGGGAAGTTTTTTTGCCGCTGACCACCCGTGGGCTTCCTCCATTTGTGACGTTCATCGAATTTTAGGTCTTCCCTGACGGTTACATACGTGATCATATTTTTACTCTAAAAGTTGCACAAAAGGAAAGTTCTACTTATTTATAACTTTTTTATTGACAGATGAGCAAGTAAATCTATTTCTGCACCACCAAGCAAAAGTTGAATGCAAATTCGTCTATCCGTTGCGTTATATTGAGCAACAAACAAGCATCTCTGTCATTTGTTATAATATCGAATATTATATTAGGAAAGATTACAAAATCGTTAGCTCTTGCGATTAGCCTAAGAATGCGCATTAATACAGCGAATGAATGTATTTCAAAGGAATTTGTCATGCTAATTAAGAAGGCGGCGCCAATGAAAAAACCATCAGGATCTTGTTTGTATCAAGTGGGGTTTTCGACATTCTGGGGTTTCCCCATAACGCAATCGCTTGGCGAGTTCGGAGGTGACAAAAAAGATCTTTGCTTACACAAAGCATTGAGCGCGGTGTCGTGCATGGCTGTTTGGATATTGATATAAGCATTTGTCACAAATATTACAATAGACTTTTTACATAGTTTGACTTGCTTAGACTGTGTCAATCCAGTTTGTAATTGTTTCTAAACTTTGTTACTAATAACCGGGGTGTCTTCAAGGCCAGATTGAATAAGTAACTTCTGGATTTACGCGCTCCATCTTCGGTCTGCTGTGCTTATGTAGTGATTACCATCAGTGTCTATAATGACTATACAAAAAATGCACTAAACCGCTGACCGGCTAAATATAATTTGCACAAGCAGAAACGCAAAGCTATGCATTGATTATAATAATAATAAAAAAAAGAAAAAAATATATATTTCAATAATACTTTTAAATGTTTTCTATTAATAAAAGTAAAACGACGACGTGACGACGTGAGTAAACTGTTGCAGTAACGGTTGACTACAATGCAAAACAACATGGCGGATACTGAACATCAGTATTTTAATTTAAAACATTTATTAAGATCGCGTCAGCTAGAGCTTCAAAAAGTTGGTAGAGGTAGGTATATTGCTTTAGGTATTCATTTTTAGGTAAAGGTATTCCTTCAGAATACGCATCATAGGTAAGTATTGCAAAATGTTGGCAATTAGACAGGCAATATCTTGATGATGATAGTACTCTTGAGGAGTCCTGATAATCTAATAGTACAAGGATGGCTAGATGATGTGCAAATAGGTATACGGCAGCACAATAAACTCGGTCTATTACGAATATATTTTAGGATGTTTAACTCCCAAAGAAATATAATATGTTCCTTAATATGACTGTGTGCACTGCAAATGTAGTTCTGTGTTTCCTAATTCTTAATTTCAACCAGATTAAGTTCCTCAAATTCAGGGTGTAAACAAAATATTAATAAATTATTTAATATAGCACCCTGACAGCAGCATAAGAAGCCAATCTCCGCTTATCTGGCAACCTGTTTCGCAAACAAACCAGCATCCGGCACCCAAGAACACGTGTTTTGAGGCACGTGAAATGTTTGAAAATATTGCCACCCGTAAAAAAATGTAATAAGGAAGTCACGTGTGGTAGAAAGCCTTTCTCTGGTGGGTTCTCTAAATATCAGCAGTTTTCAATGCCCAACGATCTCATGCGTACTTAAATCTGGAACCCTTAGATTTTTTTTATGAGAATAAATCGTCGTAGTCGTTCACCTGATGGTAAGCGACACGGCTGCCCATAACAGTTGCAGTGTCACGCGGAACTTTAAAATAATAAAGTTTTGCACACTGAACTGTGCACGTCATCCTGAGACATCACACAGAGACTGTGTGATCAGGTCGTAAAGTCTCATTTGCCCAGTAATTTCACTACCTACAATGCCCTTCAAACCGGAATTCCCTGTATCTGTCTGCTCAGGAACTTCAAGGCCATAGTTTCACAATAAGCACTTATCCCCGCATCTTATTCTTTACAAAAGAGACCACATCACTGAAGCTGTATTTGAACCCATACTACAGACTACTGAATAGTGAAATGTCTATACTTAATTGGTTTATTACAGGTTAATGCGTAGGTAACCGCTCCTAGAGCCTTTTCCTCATTGAACAGCTGCGACATATTAAGTTACGCATTTTCTTTGAATATTTTTAAGTTTTTCCTTCTATAACTCAGTGCGTTTGTGATAGCACTATCTTTAACTGATAACGCAAGTCACGTGGTCTACGAGGCGTTTTTGTATAGGTAGGTAGGCAGGCTGCCTGCCTCCCTTCGCCGTCCCATCCATTCATCCTTTCCCCCTATTTTTTTACCTATCTTCCCTTCGACAGGGTGAGTATATTTTTTTATTCAATTTTTTTTGTTCTTGTTTTTTTTTTATTGAAATTAAAATTGTTATCCAAATATAATAATAATAAGCGAACAAAAAACTTGAATAAAAATTACATCCTTATTGCTTGGACAACCCGCACTTGGCCGTTTTAGAAAACAAAATGTATCCTAAATGTTATTCTGCATAATTAGCTATTACCATACCAAATTTCAGCAAAACCCCTTCAGTGGTTGCAGCGTGATGTGTGTTCAAAGGGACAGACAGACAGACAAAAAATTAAAAATAATTGTTTCTATTTCTATATCGATTAATAAGCATACTGCAGTCAAAATTATCCAAAAATATTCAATGTACAGATTTAGCCCAGTTAGGTACAGTTTTATTAATATGTACTGATTTGGGAAATATTTCATCTATTTGTTCCATATGCTGTGTGATGGATGAATGATTGTAGAAGCGTTTTTATAGGTACCAAACTAATAATTACGTACTCTCAATATTTATATTGTATACTTACTATATTACAGCCTAAAATATTATCGGCGCTCATACAAAACCGATAACAAACACATGTGTGTACTTTGATCGTGCACCTGTCTCCAGTACAATGATATCAATTCGCACGCCTAGATGTTTGGCGCGAGTCATGATTATCCCTGATAACAATAGTAATCATCGTTTATGATAGTATTTTGAGTAAGTATAAGTACCTACGTGACGTAAAGGCTGATATTATACCAAACGTAGGTATCATAGGCGAGTTAATTGGTTTTGATAAACATTTTCCAATAAGAAGCCGGCTCTCTGTTACGCAAAACTTCTAGGAATATAAACGCGCCTATGCGACACATCTGAAGTCAA
Source organism: Ennomos erosarius (assembly GCA_963580505.1). Classification (NCBI taxonomy): domain Eukaryota; kingdom Metazoa; phylum Arthropoda; class Insecta; order Lepidoptera; family Geometridae; genus Ennomos; species Ennomos erosarius. Next base: position 11,117,583 of record OY756987.1, read on the forward strand.
TTCTCAATGAAAAAAAATAGATAAGTATCCAAGTATAGGCCCCTGGTTCTAGTTTCCCTGCTTTTACTGTGAAGCTTCGTTATAAAAATAAAATGCTGTAAAGAGCATTGAATACAGTGAGTTTAAAATATCATGGATTGAATCAATTGAATATAAAAAGACTGTCAGTATTATCTGTTCATTGTATCCTACTCCCAGCCCGATATTATGGACTGATATACTCTTCATCGGCATGTCCAACAAGCCATACGCCTTCTATAGCTACTGAGACATGATGGCCTAGCATGCGCACCGCGGGAAAACTTGTCGTCGCTGTAAGAGTGAGACGCGCTTAGGCGCTACCATAGTCTTGTCACGGTCACTCACGAGATAAAGTGTCGTGAAAATTTTGTCGCGGTGCGCATGCTAGCCCGGATGGCCTGCACTTTTTTTTGTTCTTATATTTTGGCTCCACACTAAGTGTATTTAGCCAGTGTCAAGTATTATATTTTCATCGTGTTATAAAATATTTCACGCAAAGTCATGTCCTAGTCATAGTCATAGTCCAGTATAAGTCAGGTAGTCATAGCCCAGTCTAAGTCATGCTCCAGCAAAGTGGTGGCAACTTTCCTAGAAGCGTCCATGGAAGTATGGATGCAACACGAAAAATCACGTCAAAATCACCACATTATATCACTTGCCCTTACTCATGCTCGTAATTCAGCACTTAATGCGTAAAACGCCACCAATTTAAACATTAACACTGGAAAAAGCAAAAGTTTTGAAAAATAATACAATGCAACGACGTGAACTTTTCCGCGTTCCCGCCAAAACCCGGCCTGCACTTCAGAGCTATTATTTCACAGAAACTGTGATATCATGTGCATTTCAACTCTAAACAAGTACAGCACGCACATTAATCGTTACAAATTTGCTGCACAGTAGTCCCCCACGCTTTTTACACTAATCAATAAAGATACAGATGTCAAACAGTTGAGACAAACATTACTATGGCCACATCTGGCGCGGCCGGCACATCTGGACGCCAACGGTGACGTCATGACATGTGGCGACACAAATGTACAGTTTTATTGCTGTACGATTGCTTCTTTTTGTTTAACGAAATTAATAATAGAGTTTGGACTGCATGTGCTTTGTGCTGATCGTTTTACGTGATGTCTGTCTAACATGTGCATGGAACTTTGAAACGCGTTTTAGTTTTTAAATTATTATTGAGTAGCTGTCAAAAGTTAAGTTAAACAGACATTAAAAAATTAATCATAATTAAATTATAACGATAAATAGTTAATAATTGTAATTCAATTTTGCAATTTTTATGTTTTAATAAACTGATTACTATTGCTACATGAATATACCAATTATGTAGGTAGTCTAGGTACATACTAGGTAATATGTTATCACCTACAATACAATGCCTACTACAAAAACATTTTGGATAGTACTATAGGTTGTTTTTATATTTATTTGTATTAATTTATAACAATAAGAACAGCAATACCCTAATAATTAAGGTGCCTAATAATTATACTGGCCGTAGACAGTCCAACCAAGATGCTCCAATCTACCAATACGCAGCCGTACGGCTACCGACCCACGCCACGACCCAACATGCTGGCAGCATTGTTTAGTACCACAGACATTTAATATTATACAGTAAGCCTAGTATGGCTAATTTGATGTGCCAAACTATTTTGCTAATCAATCTAGCCAAATTCCGCGGCATCATGAAAAAACAAAATTTTACTTTGGCATCGGCTCTAATTATCAATAATTTGACTAATGACTGCTGATAATAAATGTCAATTAGGAATTCCTAATGGTAAGTATGGTGTCAACATTTTAGGACTCGGGACCCCTTGGTTACGCCATAACATGTGAACAAACATACAAAAACATTTACTCCTATATTAAACCTTATCTCAAAGCAATAAGGCGCATCAATAGGAAAAAATAACATAGTGCCATACACTTGTTTCTTCGTATGGGGTTTTCACCCTTGAACATGTGCACCGTTTTTGTACCCTTCTGTTTTTGTTGAAAAGCGATTTAAGTTATTAAGGGTTGATTTTGACGTATTTCTGTAACTGTTTCATAAATCTGATGCAATTGTTGTAATTACGCTAAATTAATTGATGTAACCGATTCTTTTTAATTCTAGAAGCTATTGCATAATGTAATGAGTCTATTATACAACTGAACTGGACGTCCGGCTTTGCTTGCATCCGTTTTTCCGATGGCAGGCGCGCGCGACGCATGACCAAAATGCTGCCAGAATTAATAACCAGAATGTCACTAAAAGAAATAAGAAATAAGAAAAAATTATTTGCAGAAACATTTACATTACAAAGAATCATAATTAAATGTACATACAATATCAATTAAAAGATTGACTGCTACTGTAATATGATATGAATTACAACGGGCCCCAAACTAGGCTAAGCCTGTATCTTGGGTGCCCAATATCACTAGTTAGCAATAATACTTGTGTTTGCGCCGAGTTACGAGATGTACATATTCAACCGTAGGAAAGAAAACAACAAAAAAAAATTAATAATTATAAAAATAAATAATAAATAAATACGCATTCTAATAAATATGGATTTTTGTCGTCTTTCCGCAAAGTACTAAGTAAAAAGCTGTCAGCAACCAGCATGCTGAGAGCTGGCTGGATTGGAGGCACTTGATCTTAAAATTAGAAACATGTAGTCTCATAAGCTAATAGAAAGTCCACTAATGAGTGCGTTTTATGCAGTTTCAATTAATGCTATTTTCAAGTTATAAATTTGCTTTTGCCAAGTTCAGCACGTTCATAAATACAGTCCAAATTCTTTGTGTAGTAAGTAATAGTACTTTATTCTGTGGTTCTCCTTGTAGTTATGTAGTAGTCGTTATATATGATCCCATAAGTTACAATAAAAGCAATTTGCTCATTGTTGTCACCAAATGCAATAAAATAGCCTTTTAACAGAGCCGATTGGTATTTAAGAAGCCAAACCAGATAGTAACAAGTACATAGGTACCTTCGAGCTTGGTTAAATGCTCGAAGATAGGTACCTGCTTACCGATTAGTTTTATAACGTACCATATAAAGCAGGCGCCTAATACGAAGTCAACGCATCGAGTATTTAGATTTAAAACTTCCGTATTTGCCGTATATGGAATGCTAAGTGTGGACAAGTTTTATTTACACCTAAAACGACAGCACGAACGGTCATTAATTGTGTGATTTTAGTTAAATGTTTTAATGTAGGTAATGTAAGTAATGTTACCGTTAGTAAGGGTACTTTTTTACGGGCAATACTTTTATATTTTTTTTTATTTATTCGCGAGACTATTTGTACTACAACCATAGCAACTATACTGCTACATAATACCTACTTAAATAGCTAAATAACGTACGTTGGTACCTTAAGTATATAGGTAAAAAAAACATGTACTGACCACGCTGAGATACAAATGTCCAATGATGTTCTCATGTTGGGCATGCTGGCAGCATTGACCCGTTGAATTGCAATGCTGATTTTTGTGCCAGATACAAGATGCTGGGGATTTTTGATGGGGGTTGCAAGGTCATGTGCTATAATAGTTTACCCCAATAGATGTCCTAAGTGCCAGGTTATTATTTAGTTTTTTTATTAAATCGCTCGAATCCTTGCCAGTTAAAAGAATGGCAAAAAAGCATTAATTCAAATACCTTCATCACAATTATGTCGTCTAGATGAATCTATCTATATAGGCAATTATTATTTATTTGTGCTGATGACACCTTATGATGTTCCATAAGGTAATCATCAGTTTCCTGAAACTTTCAACACGTCGCGCGTTGAACACAATGTTCAGGAATTTTTGGATAACGTGTCTTTGCGTTTCAGCGATAATAACCAATGCGTCATATCTTTTGTACTGATTCTGTACTTGCAAACTTAATATTTGTGATGACTTGCAATGTACTCTAAAAGAATCCTTAATAAAAAGTATATCTATCTCTGTTTAAATTTACTAATGCACGTACATTTCGCCTATGTACTTGATTTACTCTTGTGCAATGAAGCATTTTCTATCTATCTATCTATCTACATTTTTGAGCCGAATCAAGATAAGTTCGGCTATATTTAATAGACATTTTTTTATGGAAAGATAGAAAGAAAGAAAGATTATGGTTTGTTATTTTCTCTCCTTGTTCTGTAATTACAATGTAATAAGTGCGCAAATGTATTTAAAATCAAAAAACATAATCAAAGGTCATCCTCGTCGGGTATTGATAGAAATATTGGTTTAGATTTATGTTTAAGTCCGGTACCTGAAATGATTTCAAAAATATTCTTGCGTAGGATTTAGATTTGACTTAAAATGAAGTGACTAAAAAATTATTTTGTAGATTTTTTGCACCTCCTATTTGCTTGATATACACATTACACAATAAGGAATAAACATTTTTGTGAATTTTGGTACATATGTCCTTTTTGTCTTCCTAATTAGTCTTGATTTTCCGCTAAGTATATATTTATTGGTTTTCGAGGTGGTTTATGTATGTAATTTATTATTATACTAGTTGCTTTGGTTACATTATTTACCTGTCCTTAGTATCTAAATTAATTCACTTTAGGAAACTAGGATCTTTGCGATTTTGAACTAGGCTAGGATGTCGTTATGCAACCTGCATTGCATGGCATTCACTTTATTTATTATTTATATTCAACCATGGAATAGTCAATAGTTTCAGAACGTTAATATGTAAATTAGAGTTTTTTATCGATGTTGTTGGTTTGATTTGATATCAATATTTTTCAATCTTCTAAATTACATTATTAGGTACATAGCCCTGTAAAAAATTGATGTGTGGGTAGGGCTTCGTGCCTACTTAAATTTTAAACTTATCTAAACTACACTAAGTAATACCTACTGCTTAAGAAAATACTCATAAACTAAATTATTAAAAGTAGAAGCACTCTAAAACAAAAAACCAACCTTTCACAGCAGCTTGAGTAGAATCTCCTGAAGCTGTAGTGGCAAAATTCGACATTTTCAGTCAAAATCCTCAACGTAAATCCTGTCAAACTCCACCAAAACCAATAAAAGTCAACAAATAATAATCCATAAATACACTTTATCAACTTTTTATTGGCACGTAATAAGACACAGTTTCATTAATAATAATTGTTAAAAAGTTAGTATTTTTAAAGTACTGTTATAATCATTTTTGACGTACTCGCGAGTTCGTAAGTTTGGGCGTGCGTGAACACATCCCCTCCGTCCGATACGCTACGTTCAACTGACGATGCGTATTTTGAATTATAAAGTTGGCCCGAGTGCTCGAGCCGGGGTAAAAAAGCAAGGCGGCGCCAGCTTGGTCTCGCCCTTAGAGATGTGCACCGTACCATAACATAAATTTTATCATACGTTAATTTACAAAACGTTTTCATTTTCCTAAAAAATATTATTTACTGTTTTCTCAACTAAAACTTTTAAAAATATTGGAAAAATGCAATCATGCACTTTTTGTTTGCCTTATGAAACCCAATACTTAACTAATCACACTTTTTATATAATTAAACAAATATATATTTTTTGTATGTTGATGTGTTAGTATCGCACTGATTATTTGTTTTTGAATAAGTAATAATGTTAAGGTCCATTAAAAAATAAAAAACTAAGTCTGTACTTCGAAGAAATATTTTTTGATGTTGTATTAACACAGAAATATAAAATACATAGTATTTTTTCATGTTTAAGCATAATATAATTTAACTAGTGCTTGCATTTTCTGTCGCATGAATATTTTTTTCCGGCCAATAATGATTCTATGCATTTATCTAGAATGCTAGTGTCATCTACACATTATACACACACACCATATATGATAACTATGATAATATACATATATTGTATTTTAGTTCTTAACAAACTCAAATATAACTGTTCCTAATTTTTAAAAGCACTAGTTTATTTTAGAACTATTGTTTTTTAATTATATGATCAAGGTCTTTTTTGCCTTAGGCCTCCTGATCCAAAAATTCCATGATTTTCAACCCAAACTTATCATTAATTTGTTTGTGAAAGAGTTATTTTGTCAGATACATAGAAATGAACTTTGAAAATGTAAATGAATTTTTGGTCTCACCAAAATTAGCTTGATAACAATAGTTAAGTTAATCAGTTATCGATGAAAATATTGGTATCGATAATTGACAACACTGGTGCGCCAGCCGGTCGCATTCCCTGGCGGCGGGCGGCGACTTGTCGTGAGGATCGCCACACAACACCGCGCTATACACTCTGTATCAGAACATTTGTTCAAACTTACAGGCTATTTCCACATGCACATGTGCGCATCCGTGACTCACGCACGCACTCGCTTATACAATAAGTACACATTATTCGCGCTCGCACCGCACACAGCTCGCATTCAGAAGCCCAAATCTATCAGAATTCTATTTGGATAATCGATATAGAGTCGTGCCGTGCTCTATTACGTATTATTTATTTGCAACCATCTGTCGCATGCTAAATAGGCAGAATGAGGCATTGAATACCATTTACACAATATTAGTACCTCTCATTAAATAATATGATTATAGATGGGATATATATTAAAGTAACAAGATAGGCCCGACGAGCCCGATAGCTCAGTTGGTAGTATCCCTGCCTTCTGAACTGAGGGCCGTGGGTTCGATTCCTATCCGGGAGAAATATTTGTGTGATGAATATAGATGTTTGTTCTGCGTCTGGGTGTTATATTGTATTCTATGTATGTATTTACAAACAAAAAAAGTATATAAGTATTATATCAGTTATCTGGTTCCCATAGTACAAGCTATGCTTAGTTTGGGGCTAGATGGTGGGGTGTGAAATATCCACACATATTTATTTATTTATTTAGTAATGAAAAATGCTGCCATATTTGTTGACGTTATCATAATTTATTATGATACCCTTTTTTGTTTAATGGTGTTGGTTACGTTAACACCACAGATAATATAATACCTACAGTACAGATGCCTCATCCCATACAACGGAATAACGCGGGCTATTTTACGAATTATTTTATTTCTGCATAATGCAAGATTATCAAGCGACATTTATTGCGTGCTGGCGAAGTATTGGGCCAAATGAATACACTGGACACTAACTAGTAACTCTCTAGACACGATTACTACATTTTTTTCAAGTTCGGGCTATTTTTCGTTTGTGCCTGATGGGACCCCATGGTTAACACTATCCTAGTCCTATATGATAGAAGAATATGCTACATTCAGTTGAGAACATACATTTTTAATCGTAATATAAATGTTGCAGATTGCAGTGTGCGCAGTGGCTGTGGCTGTGGCGGCATCCTCTTTATCATTTCTTAACGCGTTCAGATTTGGCAATGTCGATACAAAATCCTGTTCCGTCGACTTTTTGCTCGGACGTTTCCTCGATTTCGGGGAACGAGTCGCAAAACAACCAAATTTTGCCTCCAGCCGTTTATACAGGTTTTGTCGTGAATTTTTATGGTTTCAAACGGAGGTTACCGCATTAATTCAAGTCATAAGGTAGTGAATAATGGACGGTCTCGTATCATGCAGTTTTAATTTAGTAAGTACACTGATCTGAGACTGCAACCCCTCTTCTTCACTTCTCCATATTAAGCTATTCATTAATAATTTTTCTTCTTTTGTTGTTTCTTTTTCTTATAACTTCTCAAAACTCATACCCGATCACGTTTCTTGAAACTATGGGCAAATATACGTGTTATTCTGAAAAATTCATTTCATATTGTTTAAACAGTCATTTGAGTAGTGGCCTAGTGTGGAGGTGTGAAGGGATAACTCCCGAACAAACAAAATGTCTCTGAGATAGTAAACATCGGTCCAGTATTAGTTTGAGGTGTGTAGGTGTAAGCGGTCAGGTAAAGCTTTTGACACCTAACCTAACCACAGAAAAGAATAGGCGTTAATCTCGTCGCGCTTTATTTAACATCTACAGTTTTTTAGCTATATGACTGTTCGTAAAAACTCAATCCTGCCTGCCCAGTGAGATACCGGACAAAATGCTGTTAGCCATGAGATGCATGCGTGGTAAGATAATTATACACCCAACCGTACAATTATCGTAAGTGCTTAACTAAGTTGAAATGTTCTGAATATCGATCAGATTCGCCATAGGAGAGATTAAAAACGAAGCCGGTGTCAATCATTAAATTCAAGAAAGCTTGTTCTTACAAAGTCAAGTAACGTTTGTGGCTCGATGAGATTTACTTACTGGTGAAATAATTGCAGCCGATGCACAAGTGGCGAACCACCTGGCGATGGTATCGGCACAAGCGGTTCCAAATATAACTGACCTCCCTACGATGCAAATGCAACTAGATATCATCATACAACATGTAATACATGGTATAATAATTATCACTTAGTTAAGAAAATAACTTTTTTTTTAAATGATGTGATTACTGCCAAATAAATACATTTGTACCTATTACTTATTTCAACCACTGCTATATGTAGAGCACCGAATTAATTTAAAAATTGATCAAAATGATTATTATTGCGTAATAACAACTTAACAAACATACGATAAAAGAAATGCACTTCCTTAAATATCGCTTTCTTTTACTCAGTGCTCGGAATTCAAAATCGAGGAAGGAATATCGAAGTCTTCACGTCCAATGGCAAAACCGATTTTATTGTATTATTTTTAAAGTAGAAAATTCAACGTTGATGATGTCGTAGTTAAATGGTATTTCCGAAGAAAATACAGCTTTATGTGCGGGTGTTTTAAGGTTGGTTTTTGAATGAAAGAAAGAGGAGTGTATGTGACAGGATAGCAGGCGCCGTGCTCACCGTGGCGCCGGCGGGCCGCCAACACCTCGTGTCTTATGGACTAGCCCCGTGACCTGGCGTCGATCAACTGGTATTTGACTCGGCAAATGAACCAATACCAGTCACTCATTTCTAAGCAAAAATACCTTCGCGGAGACTTCTTAAATATTAATCTCCAACAAAGGTAAAGTTTCAATATCAAGCTGAATTCATTTGACATAATTTTCCACATCATCATTTTTAGGTAGACTTATCAAATTAAATTTTTTGATATTGCGTATGAATAAATATTCAAAATAAACAACAAGCTAACATTGCTAAAACAAAAATTGGAAAATACGGCGGGCGGCGCGGTGGCGGCGCTTGTCTCGCGTCTACGCATTCTGACTGTGGCGAAACAAAAACAAGTGTTCAAAAGAGAGAGACGCACCACCGCACCAGTGAGACGCGGAGAAACATCGATAATTTATGCGAGCATCCCTAAAGAAACAGGAATGCAGTGATGACGGCCATTTAAGCAAATCCCAACTTAACTAAAAGATAATAAAGCTTTAATTTCAATAAAGTAGCTATCGCAACACTATGTGGTTGAAACAGGTGTTCGCTGAGCTTCTTGTTTGGTCCTACACTAACTTGAACTCTGTGCACATTGCTTAAAGTTGGTTTTCTTACAAAAGAGTAACGACTTTTGTATTCTTTTCAATTTGTATAGTTCTCCATTGCTCCCAGATGTGCATACTGTACTAAAGGCGTATCAGTGGCAGAGGCTGCGTAATGGGACCGCGATACTGATAATTAACGCGCTTTTAAATTTTTTTCTTGTATTTGCATAACAAATGCGTTACATTTTTGATATGTATATGAATGGAGGTTTTTTTAAAGATTATAATTTGTTTCGAAACATTTTCTTCTTTTGTCCCCAAATTTAAATTTGACAGAAAAGATAAAATTTGTCCCACATGCATTTTGACATTTACACATTTTGTCACTTGATCATGATGTTTTGATCGTTTTAATATTTAAACGTTTTGACTTACACTTGCATGGTATGTGAATTGTGAACCAATTGGACTCTAAATCGAATTTTTATACCCTCTCATGGGGACAGGATCTGAATATATGAATTTTTAAGTGTGATTCAGTGGCATTCTATGCAACTTCAGAACCAAGATGCATCCAGGTTCAAATCGATGTTTAGAATAAGAAACAAGTCCTATTTTCCCAAGTCAAGTCTTCCATTTCCAGAGCTTGCCGTTGTCTAAATTGTTTTGTTGCTTAAAACTCTCCAAACGGTCTTTGGACTACAAGGCGCGGGAAACTCGAGCGCGTTAAATATTATAGACAACACTGAAAAATGCCAACTAAAATGTTATTTAATAATTATTACCTAATACAAAAATTAATAGAAATATAAAATTCAATTTATTCACTAGTTATAGAATCTAAGTATAGTAGGTACCTTCAACCTTGCTCCACTTGCTTGGTAGAGTTAGTCCTAAACTTAATGGCGGCTGTGAAGTTGACACAAAACTTAGATGTGTGTGAAAATTAGATGTGTGCTGGAAGAGGTAAGCGGTGTGCGCAGCGTGCAGGGGAGGCCTTGCAGCGTTGCAGCGCATTTCACAGGCGCCATTGAGTTTGGCGCAGACTCTACTTGTATTCTACCGTATCCCTAATACCACAGAATAAATAATACAATCGAATATACTTCAGATGTTTGTGCCCCTAATTATCTAAGTGAACAATAATAAAAATAGAGACTAATGCTGAACCCGTTTTAGGAAAAAGCTGTGAAATGCTAAAAAATTTTAGCACCGTGTAAACTGTGATCGTGACATTCGTGACCATCCAACAGCCACTTCAGTTAGCGTAAAAATCTTAAAAAGCGGTCCAGCAGTATAATCAGCTGTATTCTTGTAAACAAAAAAATGTCTGTCTGTCTGATTGTCCATTGTTCGTGAACAAAGCGCTACCTGTCGCCGCGGCTGAAGGGTCAACACTCAACAACAAACCGAGTAAACCGTTTATGCCTTTGTCGCATTAAACAATAAGACTATGTTCACATAAAAAATGAATTTTAAGATATATTGGCATTGAGATATGGGGATAGCCCGTTCGTAACTGAATTGAACACTGTCAGTCAAATTGTCTTTCCAACTAGATGCATTTAAACCTTGTAGTTTTTTAAGTATTTATCTATTATTATTGGGAAAGAAGGATTTTAAAGAACACCATCAGACTGATGGGCATTATAGGCCTTTCCCGGTTTTTTTATCATAGTCATCATCATCATTATCATCATCACACACGGGTCCATACCCTTGACATTCCCTTTGCTCTCTCTCAAAATAGTTTACATTAAATAAATAAGCTGTGTACTTAAAAGCTTTTAAAAATAAAAAACTCAAATTTTATAGAAGTGCTTATAACTTCTAAAGAAACCCAGCAGCCTTTTTATCACGTGTAACATTTCTAACAGTGATGCAGCCGGGTAACCTAATTCTGCACCTGATCGGGGCTCAGGCACCTGCGGGAATCCTTTTGGTTTTTGTAACCACCTGCGGACCCGGCCCTTTGTGCAATGTAGAGTCAGCCAGCGGTAGACAGGGCATCATTGTTTTTCTTTTTTTTTTGATCATACTTAAAAAAAATTTGCAAAAACTAAAATAATGGAATGTAATGTGTTTTGTGTGTACCTATTATAATTAAAAGTGGACACGTGTTATTAATCCACTCCCCAAAAAGAACGATAATGAAAACTACAAAAATTAAGTAAGGAAAACTCGATTAATTGAGGTACATTTTGTTGCGAAAGATAAGTATGTTATTTTATCTTTTGAAAATCATAGTGAGTCAGCATCTCCAGGCCCAGAGACTAATACTGATTACAAGATAAACACATGAAGATAAAACGTGCGTAACACACAATACAGACAGATGTTACGAACTGGCAACAGGTAAAGATAACAATATTTTTTACTTTAATAAAATCATGTACTTACCAGAAGATTAAAGTCTGATAATGTTAAAATTCAGATACTCATCGAAACAAACACAAGCGAAAAAACCAAACAACACAAAAAAATTGTATTAGGTGTTCTGAGCCTGTAGCAAAATAATTATGCAAACATCCCTGAAACATCGGTCCTAATCCTAATAGACTCTTATACGTCTTATAAATAAAAAGTTGTCATAATGAGAAATCGACCAAGTGACATAAAAATTAGAAGGGGACATCTTGGGAAGTGATCTTTATGTTTTTTTTTAAGAGAGTGAACGATGTGACGAGCTAGTCATTCACCCGATGTTAGGCAATACGGCCGCCCATAACAGTTGCAGTGTCACTCGGAACTTTAAAATAACAAAGTTTCGTGTGACACTGCACTGCGCACGTCATCCTGAGACATCACACATCACACAGTGTAGTAATCAGATTACTACACTGTAATCAGTGGCCTTACCGCGTAAACCCGGTGGCAATCGTAATCAAGTGCTCTCTTGCTCGCACTCAAGGGCTTGTACATTGGCGCAAGCAGGATGGCAGGCGATGTTCATTACCAGAGTGCTTACACGGTAGGGCTGCTGATTAGATGTAGTCAAATGCAGCCTTACTCTAGAAACTTTCGATAAAAAGTAGGTATTTTATCAAAAGTATTTCCACAGTGGTGAAGGTGAATGACGCTGGCCCACTATAGCAGGACCGGTTGCCGGTAGTCCGCGCGATCGTTCTCCAACATACTGACCCAACTACCCCCGTTCGTTGTTATGATATCTTTATTATGAATAACTTCCAACATCCTCGCGTAAATAATTTAGTTAATTATTGGAGTTGCAAGTTATTAACATTAAAATATATAAATTTGTACATTCCCCTTTGTAATAGGATATTTGCTGAACGTTGTTTGTTAAAATAGTTATTTGTCTCAGATATTCTTAAGTTTATTGCCCTTTTGTAGGTAGATAATAAACCAAACCCTATTTATTTATAGTCATGTAATATCAAATGAGTAAGTATCTAGCTTCTCATTATCATTGTATTATGTATAACTTATTTATAGTCCTAGAATGCAAAATGATAATTTTTCCCTCACGTTTTTAATGTTTTTAAAGGTGCAACATAGCCTGTAAAGAACACGTCTACTCGCATGATTGTGAAACTTAATTATTTATAGATTATGTGTAACTACTATTTTCATTTACTTATTAAATAAAGACTTTTTAAAATCAAATCAAATCAATAAAGTGCACACGTCTCAATATTTTTATACGATTATCAAATTAGCTTAATCTATGATGCTCAATCAGCGACAGCCGTTTGAATTTTATTTATTACCTACTTATTAAACGATAATAATATGAGTCATAGTAATTATGCTTGCGATGCCTTATTTTATACACAAATGCTTACTAAAGTATCGGTTTTGTCTTTAAATTTATCAAACAAAAGCGAAAAAGATAGGGGAAAAGGATAAATGGATGAGCTGGCGAAGGAAGGCAGGTAGCCTATCCATTCATTCTTTTCCCCTATTTTTTTCCCTTTTGCTTCCCTCTCACCCATAAACAGAATAAGGATGTAAAACTAATTAACACGTGCGAAACCGTAGCAGCTCTACTAGTAACATATCAATGAGACGTTTTATTTAAAAAAAAACTAGTTCCGATTCTGTTACTAGATGGCGTAGTAACGACTTATTTCAAACATGGTCGTAGTTTGAAACCACGGAGTACAACGAAAAGTCAAATTCAGTTGAGTGGATCACAGGATACGTTGTCGATTTGTCGATAGGAAGCCATCAGAGTTATATGCCTTCCATTAAATAAGGATAGAAAACCCCCATTTTAACGCCATCTATCGGCTTTTTATAAAATTACAGCTTTTTTTTAATAAAATGTTTCGCGTCATTCTAAACTATGTCTAAAATCTTAGCAGTTTTAACAACAATATTGAAAATATTGAAAAAATCGTTAAATCCTCCTTTAGAACACTACAAATCATACACAATGACACCGTAAATGAAAACATAACGCCCAATAAACATGTCATGTCTACGGCGTGTAGCTCTACGCATTTCTTCCTTCATGTGAAGCTGATACAATATTTTTTGTGTCGAATGTGTGATTCAGGGAAGATCAACTAATTTTTTACCTCTTCAATTGAGCACAGGTGGGGTCATGTATCAATTATTAAATTATGATAATGCATAACAAAACATTAATAAAATATGGTAATTAAGCTTAGCTACATCACTATTGTTATGAAAACCGCGGGGAGCCGATAGATGCAGGAGGCGAGCCGCTCAAAGTGGCGCTCACTGGGTCAGGCCTATGTTCAGCATTGGATGTCTATCGGCTATTGATAATGATGATGATGAGGACATCACTATTGAGATTACACACATCACACACGATCATCCGGAAACGTCAACGCTGAACATCGAATAGGCCTCTCCCATTAGGGGATGGTTCCCCATTCCCTGTACGTTCGGTTATTGTTCACTCACAAAGTAAAAACAGTAGAAATTAAAATATTATTTGGTTTTCAGTTAATATTCTACTTCTTTCTTACTAATAGGTATATGTAACTTTTAGGATGGGCAAGTTGAAATGGCAATGGGCAGGCCACATCGCTCGCAGAACTGACAGGGAAGAAAGGTTCTCGAGTGGCGACCACGAACCGGAAGACGTAGCGTAGGCAGGCCCCCTGCTAGATGGACTGTTGACCTGGTAAAAACCGCGGAGTGCCGATGGATGTTGGAGGTAAGCAGTCGTTTGAGGTGTCACTCTCTGGGGGAGGCCTATATTCCGCAGTGGACGTCTTCAGGCTGTTGATGATGATGATGATGATGATGATGAAGACCTTATCACAAGCTAAATTGAGCTAAAATCTTTAGAAGAAAATATGTAATAACAATTACCTAAGTAACCGAAGTGGTACTTAGATATATGAAAACATTTGCTTATGGTCAAGCAAATGTATTTATATATTTAAGTACTTAATTTAATTACGTGATACTTTTTAAAGATACACCGATTCTTCGCGATGTCGTGTGAGGTCTTGTGAGGTTAAAAACTGCATCGCTGTGAGTGATGTCTTCACCGCACCGGGAACCAAATCGCGACATGTGGATCCCGACACATGTCATCGGATGAAATAACGACGCGCGCTTCCGGTGTGAAGTGTATCTGTGAAAGAATAGTGAGGATATGGCGTCTGTAACGTTTTAATATTTAATATCTTTAGCACTTTAAGGCCTATTGAAACCGGGTGGCGCGTTTTTCGCTGCGATTGTGAGTGGCGATAAATACCGCGCGGTAATGGAAAATCGTGGACCCATTTCTTACCTAATATCGAAGTTTCCACCATTTTTACGACTAGAATCACAATTATTAAAGGATGCTAAGGTATAAGACGATACTGTTGCATACTGAAAGATACTCACACAATTATTAATCATGCCATAGATTTATATATCAGGATATGCCCGAAGGAACATTTTATTTTGTCAAAATGGCGTGGGAAAAGTCAGCGCTATCTATTAGATTTCGCGTGAACTACGACAAGTTGAGAAAATTAGGTGCCTATCGCTGCCATTATGTTGTTATGTTTACAATGATTATTCCAAATATAAATTCTATTATTTTGTTACAAAACAGAGTGTAATATTGAAAATATTGAATTACTTGAGGTAAGAAACTTGGTCTTTCTTTTTACTGCACTTTTGAGTATAGATTGTGCAACCCTTCACAATACAACTTGGCATATTTTGTTTGTGACATTCGACCGATGCCTTCTAACTTCCATCACAGACTGAGCGTTAGTGGATGCCAATCTGTGAAATTGGCTCCCAATTTGAAGCGACCTATAACCAGTCATTAGGCCTGTCCTTAATATATATGTCTATGAATCATGCTGTATTACTGTGTAAAGTTTTCTGACTTTTCTGTTAGAATTCGTCTCACCGTAACCACTGCTTTGGCGGCTACTTCATTATTCGTAACGTAGCTTGCAAAACAAAAACAGTTTTTTTATAATATTGATATAATTGTATTATCATTATGGTTGCACGTGCGCTATCCTAGATAGTGACACACCTGGGTACAAACAGACAAAGGATAACCTTTGCAGCATTATCAACAATCGGGTTTAGCGGTTACCTATCTATCGACAGCGATATACGCGATAATTAAAACAGTTCATAGGGGTAAAATTGAAAATAATATAGATAACTAGGTCAGAAAAAAGGTTATTTTTGGATTTTGTAGGTATGGGTTACAAGAATACAATTTAATGCAATAGGTAAGTAATTATAATATTAAAGATATTCTTTATATAGATATACCTTAAGTGTGGTTAACACTTTAAATATCATTCCCATAAGTATAATATACTTATTTTTCGCTATATTTACATTTTTCATCTTTGTAAAAGAATGATACCTAACTAAACAATCGCTATAACCTTAAAAGCGATTGTTAAGTACTTATTTTCTTTTGAACTTATAAATAACACAATTATTGTGATACAAATATACTTCCATCTTTTATATTATAATGCAATTGAGGATAACACAAGCCATAACGTTGCGCGTGGTTAAAGCGTGTTCAGTCCCATACATTCTATTCTATAGGAAGAAGCTTTTTTCCCACTAAGTAGGTACTCTTTTATTTTAGCATGCTTAAAAAGTGTTTTATGTGAGCTCCATTAATATAAAATATAATACTTAGATACTTTTTTGTTTTGTAAATACATACATAGAATACAATATAACACCCAGACGCAGAACAAACATCTATGTTCATCACAACACAAATATTTGTCCTGGGTGGTTATTCTCTATGGAAACACAGATTCCACACGATACGAAACCACGTCGTTTTCGTGTCTTGTTCAGATCGTGTCACAGTGTCAAATATACCTTCACTTCACATTAAAGCTATCTTTATTTTGAATAAAATATATTGACATAAGTCAAATCTTTTGATGTGTTGATGTTTCGGAATGCGTCTCGGTAAAACATACAATTTTTGACAGTTCAAATCGCGCCAATTCCAAATTCATTTCGCGCGGTTTTGTTTTCGTTTCATAGAGAATACAGTTTCGCAGATTTCTTATGTAAGACAAGGAACTCGCGTGGTTTCGAAGTAAGGAATCGATATGGAATAATGGCCCTGGGTAGGAATCGAACCCACCGAATACTGGCATAATGGTGGTTAATGCTTCCGACGTATCTACACTAACCTGTCCCCTAGCAAAACCACTAAAAATTCCCAACAAACAGGATCCCACTAAGCTGTAACATATCTCTTTGCGCCGCTGTTTAGAAAAAGCTACGTTCCATAGATTTGACAGGCAATGAGCCGGATGTTAAGCATAATTAGTTCGAAATTGGCCCCACGTTTAAATCTGTTTAGTTGCTAAACGAATTATGTTACAGGAATTTATGATTTGTTAATTGGTTCTAACTTTAACAGGTTGTTTTAAAACAATTACGCATTTGTGTTTTTATCTCTTACACTAATCAGCATTGCATTTCAATGGGGCAATCCTTCTGTATAGTGTGTCTGTGTGTGTGAGTGGACTGGATAAGCTTTAGAGACCCGTTTGGCCACTGTATTTATTTTATTGACCAACCATAAAATGCCAGTATACCGGACATCAGTTTTTTGTAGTAGGTATATACAATTCTATAGTGATAAAATTACGCGTAGGTCAAACGACACAGTAAAGCGCTATGGGCTCGAGTCTCAACCAGCTCGTAGCATTCTCTGCGCTAGGAGCTACGAGACCAATCAAACAAAAAGTGAAATAAGATTATTATTTCAGCAAAAAAAAAAAAACTAATAAATGGCCTTGCAAACATGTTCATAATTAGTAAGAAACCGGAAACGTTGAATACTAAAATTGTTGGATGCCTGTTATTTCTGAACTATATACCTAACCGACGACCTTCAAATATTTATGGGACAATATTTCCAGTACCTACCCTCTTTCTAACAAAAAAATACACAGCTAGAATTTCGTTTTAGAATAAATTAAATCGGCTACAGATTTTTAACTTTTCAACTTCGTGGACTTTGTTCGCGTGTTAAGTAAAATCAAAATCTATAGGGCTTACCTCCAAATATCCCATCACCAGTTGTTTAAACCCGCTTCTTGTTTGTTTACCATACCATCCTCAAGTGCCGCGCGCGCTCCTCAGCTATTATTACCGGGCAATCTGTATCCACAGGATATCCTGGCCCATCTGGCCCATCGGCGTATTTATAGCCGGCTCATTGTCCCGGACTATACCCGGACTGATGCATCTGGCTACCGATATCTATTTGAAGTGTCGAGGTTTCAGGAGCGATCGCTGCGCTTTAAGACAGAACCCCAGATACCTAATACTGCCTCATCCCATAAGTCGGGCTATTGGGCTATCGAGCCATGACTATTATCATATGTGGTAGTATTAATTACACATATGCTATTATGTAAAGTTTATAGTAAGCACTGTAGTTACAGCAAATATTAAAATTTTTGTATTAACTACATTTTTGTAGAGAAGGAAAAAGACTGAAATCCACAACACGGGATTTATCCTAGTGTGAAGTTCAGAGATCTGCCAGTGTATTCAAAATGTTCAAATACTTACCTTCCCATATTATATAATAGCGTTATTGTAAATAAGTTTATTAGTTTATTATAGTTAAGAACTTTTGTGTGAAATGCCATTTGTAAAATGTACAAGGAAATAAAATTTTTATTACATGTCGCTTTATTTTACGAATTCTTTTATTTCTGCATAACGCAAGATTATCAAGCGACATTTATTGCTTCTTGGCGAAGTATTTTTCTCGTATCTAGGTAAATGGTTAGAGGACAATATTTTCACTTCTCTTCATAATGTATAGTTTATTCCGCTAATTTATAAATGCTAGATGGTGCATTATCCTTGCCAATGTCGAAAGAATTGGCATCTCATAGAACTGAGAACATGCTTAGATTATTAGCTCTGTCGGTGACTCCTGTGATATTTCTACCAAGTATTTAATTAGTTATAAGTTCAGTGGGAGAGTTACTATTTTAAAGATAGATTAATTTGAACAGCGACGACTTTCCATCCACCAATAAAACTAACGTACCACTGCAAATACTACGGAGACAAACACAACTATTATTATTATACAGGCTGATGCAAAACATAAAATATTATGTTAGATTTTCTCATTAGACTTCTTATCAGATTGTCTATTGATCTTAATGCATAGGTTTTAAAAAATATTTTAGTGATAGTGTTACTCTTAGACAGAGTGACAGCGTCTATGGTGTGGTGGTTGCGCAGGTCGGCTTACAACTCCGAGGTGCCGGGTTCGATTCCCGCGACAGGTTAAGATTTGTTCACAAAAAAGCACATACACTCTTTCTGTGTCGGGTGTTGTTGGATGGTCCTCGTAGTTCCTGGGTCCCTAGAATCCCTAGATATAGGGAATCCCAGTTAGGGTTCAGAATTGGGCGTTATTATTATTATTTAATTTTTAAGGTTAAATTAATGTACTTAACGCAAATGATATTAATGTTGGATGTAGCAATAATTAAGTAGGTAATACGTAGCTGTGACAGCAATAAATAATTTTGAATTTGAATTTATCTGTAGATCTTCAAAATCATTCAAGATCTTTCATCAGTGCCTTAAGTACTCAATATTTTTCCAAAACAGCCTTTAGAAAGTAAACAGAATAAGAATAACTACCAGAGGGTAGAAGACAGAAGTATAACGAGTCTGTACAATAGGTGGCGCCACGTGACCGCCACGCGTCAGTCGCGCGCCGACCTCCGGCGGGGCAACATCTATTATCGTGCACACGTTCACAGTTCACTTATGTAAGAAGAGGGTTGCCTTGCTATCGTAATTTCCTCTCTTCTACGATGACTTGGTAATTTATATTATATTTTATAATGATTCACTAACATGTTTTCATTTTTCACAATATTTATAGTAAGGGGGAGGCACTTTCGTATCAGTAGATTTACAAAGAAGTTTAATTGAATATACTAATACTTATTTTGGTTGTTTTATCTTCTGCACTATGCACTTTGTTTTAGCGTTTTATCATTAGTATCAAACTTAGAAACCTAAAGCATGCATTAAAATTATAGATTTTTTGTGAAGCTAAATAAAGATTATAGCTAGAGCCAGAAAAAAAAATAAGTACCTACCCCAAAGTACCAAAGTACATCACCAGACACGATTCATCGTAAAACAATCACAGTTTAGATCGCACAATGTGTTACTGTTGATACAAGACAGGTGTAATGATCACGGGCGGCGAGCGCGGGCGCATATGGCAAGGAAATGGGACAACCCGTTTTCTTTTCATAGGACATTTTAAATATGGAATATAGAGGCCTTTATTCTGGCACTTACAACCAATCAGCGGGGCTTATAGCGAAAAGTATGGGGCAAATGCCAATGCTGCCAGCATGTTGGATATGCTAGGTAGAATTACCTGTTTGTAGTAGTTTAGAGCATAGATAGAAGTTGCGAGTTTGTATTCTCTACATTTATTGTTACCGCCCTGTATTTTACTTTTGCCATCTAGCATCACCTGACTGGTCCGAACCGTGGGGTGCCGATGGATGCAAGAGGCAAGCAGCCGCTCAAACTGGCGCTTTTTGGGAGAGGCCTATGTTCAGGAATGGACGTCTTCAGGCTGATGATGATGATAATGATCACCTGACTAAAAGTGTTCGTCCCTTATCCTGCATGACCCAGTATTAATGGCAACCCTAATGTGATCCTCGATGATATCATATTCGCAAACATTGTGTTTGTTTCGCATTTAGCGGCTGCGGGCAATGTACTGGATTTACTCGGATGTAGGTGTTTCGGCCAAACTTTTCGATACTTGTTTGGCAATCTAAATGTAGAACGTCATTTTAGTAACTAATACATACTACTTACTGCATACTTCCTACAACATAACTATACCTAATATTGTACGGAAGTAGATACGTTGTTATTTTTACTGTAGGTAGACAAGTTGCGCGGGCATCTATAAGGCGGCTGGAGCGGGGTGTTGTAAAAGAAAAATTGGTTTTCCTTTTGAGACGTTTAATCGCCTAGAAGGCTAGCTTAACACTAACACGTTACATACAAATTACAAACAACATTGAAATAAAAACAAAGAATTAAAGATGACAAAAAAAAGGTTAGGCGAGAGACGCAAAAACTATGGAATGTTTAGGGTCGAGTGCTGATATGAATTTGAAGAAGTGTCATTACAAGTAGAAGGCAATAAAGATTAAAATTTATGACATTATATTAAGCGTGTGAAATAATGTACTTCAGAAATATTACATTTTAAATAAGTTAAAATTAATGTAGTATTAGCTCGCAACATAACGAGGTACTGTGTAAGGAGTAGGTAAACATAGCATCCTTAGTGACCAGAGTACGGGCAAGTCACAAGTTCACAACAGCATCCTGAACACTATTATAGCAGGCCGGATCAACACTCTCTTTATGCGGCATTATATGGAGTGGATGGTTAGGCCAATTTGGTCTTGATGAAAGGTATGTTTGTAGATGAGGGTTCATTTATTAATTAAGATATAATAATTTTTATTTTGTGTATTAAATAAGTAATTTATTTTATTTTAATTTTTGACATACCATACCAAAATTGAATAATTTATGAAGTGTGACATTGAACCAAGATATTATTAACCTATTTTGCCTTATTATATAGGATTATTTAATATTTTGTATATTGTAACTATTTATACATTTTTTACGACATGCAATAATTTGATTAATTAATGAATTTGTGACATTGCACTAAAATGAATTGAATTGAATGTATATAAATAAGTGAATTTCATGAAATCTAAAAGGTACTACTAATAATAGGTTAAGCTTACTACTAACACAGATGGATATTATTTGTCTGAAATAAAATATATAATAATAATAATAAAAAAAAATATGGTAGTAGGCCCCAAAACTACTAAACAGCATGAATTGAATGAACCTAACTGGCTGAATGAATTCACGAATGCACTTAGTGCGAAGCAAAAATAAATCAACAAAAAAATCCATTTGTTTATTTAGATTAAATTGAGTGTAGTAAAAACACAATTTACGATTAATTATACCCCAAGTTGACCATTCTCCCAATATCTGACCTATTTTACCGCACGCAGTTAATTAACCAACGTCTTTCCGGTCATTAGAGTCCGAAGACGATCACAGTTCGTTTTCGCTTTTTACTAAAATAATTTGTTTCCTCTTGAACACCTTTCCCTACGAAATTCGAGCACCTGATGCTTTCGCAGCTGATGATGGCTACACCTTTTCTTTTTGTTACGGAATTTAGTACCCCCTAATTACACTATATTTTAGTGTTTCGGCTTCTCTACGGATATTTGCGGTATCCGTAGATATTAATTTTAATAATCACTTAGCGTGTATTTGGAATTGGCAAGTTAACTATGTTTGGCGGGAAGGCAGATGTCTGTTTTAACTTTAAGTTAATATCGTCTAAAAAGGACTTTCAATTTTAAAATAATTACACCCAAATTGGTTTTACAACGAATTCGAATTACTTATAAGTATTTACTTTCTCTAAAAAACTTAATCTAAATGGGATATCGGATATCGATAAAAAAATGTAGAGTGATATTTCGGTAGGTTTCTTGAGTATGAAAAGCAAGCAACCAGTTATTGTTGCCAGCATTAAAAAAGTAAAAACCGTACTCCCGCCCAGCTGTCTAGCAATAAAGGCACGCGCGCGCGAAAAAAATAAAGAATAGGGGACAAGATGGCGTCGCCCCGTGCACTTGACATTTCCAATTAATTTGCGCGGGACATCTGTGCGTTAGCAGCTGATCGTGATGGCACATTGGGGTAATGCGGATTACGTTAAAACGCGTATACGCGTGCCACGCCAGAAGTGCAGGGGGGCTTGGCAAGGGCTGTGGGAAATGCATTGACGAAGGGGCTTTTTAAAAACATGGAATACAATTATTACTGAGCAAAGAAGTCGCAACGGTCTTTTATATACCTAGTATTTTTTAAATTAAATGTTTTTATGTTAAAGAGTAAGAGTAGGTAGTATAATAATTTGGTTTGTGTGTCATCTCGTAATATTACATTAATAAAATAACGACTGAAAATCAAATGGTAAGTACGTAATATGGTCCATAAGTCCAGTCCAGAATTTACACTGAAGTAAGTAGGAAACCTACTTATTAGAACGTTGAAGAGTAGCTATAGAAATACGAAAACGTAACTTTAGTATAACAGCGGGCATTCCATATCGACTGTAAGCCCGCATGTTGGCTATTAAAAATTTACCAAGAGGTTATATTCTCCAGATAATTGAATATGGAACCCAACGCTTTTTATTTGGTCTATAGGTACCTAACCCCAGTGAGTATAACCTTTTCTTTTATACTACCCAGTACCCACCCATATAGATAAGATAATTAAAAAAAAACAATATCAAACCTAACGGAACAAATGCCGGGTTATAGTGAATCAGTTGTTAAACTCACCGATTTACCGAGAACTAAGAACCAGGTCAATTAAGTCAGGCTCCTCGCTGGTTCATTTGCAAGTTTTTTTTAAGTGGCAACTCCATGCGTTGGGGATATTTCGAGATTTTCAATGGACCAAAACTTTTTGTTCTTATTGTTGCCAATGCTAACCTATAAAAATGTGCCAAAAAAGGTATACCTACTTATGTACCCAAGGAAATCATGGAACATGGTCTTCATAGCGACGTGAATTGCACAAAAAATATAAAACACATGGTAGTCTCATGAATTCAATTTTAATAAATTAATCTTATTTATGGAAATACTAGCTTTTGCCCGCGGCTTCGCACGCTTGTGTTATGTTATTTTTACGTTATAGTCTAATAATAGATCATGCATTTCGTACCAAACAACAAAATCCACTAAATCTATTCGAAGCTGAGCACAGTAAACCTGTATTAGCATAGGTATAGGTATAACGCAAGTATAGCCGTGAGTGGAAGCTATTTAGCTTTAACAGAAGTTTCAGTAAATTTTGTTTAGGCAGTAGTTACCTAAGCAGGCAGGTACAGTTAGAAAAATATGGAAGAATCACACGATGATGCTGTTTTACATATTATCCGCGCGCTTTTTGTTCCATTTTTTTACCTTCTTAAGTTTGACTCCATACGAATTGTGTACTTACCTACATTTAGCCAGTGTCAATAATAAGTTTATAAATTGCTGAACATATGCATTTACCTGTACGATGCGTACATAATTAATTTTCTTAATATTAATTAGGAATTACAAATACTAAACCACCACTCCTTAAAGAATCGAAAGTTATAATTATTATTATGTCCACTATTTTCCACGCTGTCTCATTACCACTGCACATTCAACATACCTACCTAGTGATGAAAGTGAGGAAGTAGGTTAAATCGTCATTACATAATTATTACTTACACCCAAAGATAGAACCCACAGATTTAAAATATTTTAACTATTAAAAACTTATTTCAACATGCAAGAAGAAGAAGAACAAATCAAAAAAAGGTCAAAAACGAACGTTACGCGCCATGTTGTTGTTAATTCGAAGATACAATTGCCATAATGAATACCTACATATTATTATATCTAAGTACCTACCCTTTTTTAACATTTTTCCTAAAATATTGCGTATCATTGGCTAAATACAAATAATAGCACGCCCTCTGGCTATTAAAGTAAGCCAAAATAAAAAAGGTTTTAATGCGTAGCAATGGTAAGGGTCTATAACTTAAGTAGCTATAAATACTACAGGGGGTTTAGCAAAGATACCAACTACTAACGCTAACGCCTCACGCTAACTCCAAAAATGTATTGAAATGACATTCGCTGCGGAAAAGTTAGCGATTTCCGAAACGTCATTCCAATACATTTTGGAGTTAGCGTGAGGCATTAGCGTTAGCGATTGGGATCATTGCTAGACCCCCAGGTACGTTAAAACTTCCTTGGGGTCGATCAATAATGTAGCAATAGCGCAAAAATAATTTTATCTACTTAATTAGAATGGTAACGTGTAGTAAGGTCATGTAAATAATACATTTTACCAGATCGCCAATAAAGAACATTGCTCCCGCTAAAACCCTATAAATCGAAAACTTGAATAAAAATGTAAGCTTCAATATTGGCTAAGTATGATAATCGCGTGAAGCCTCATGAATAATTATAAAAAGTCTAAGTACCTACCCTTTTAAACAGTTTTCATAAAATACTTCCTATCATTGGCTAAATACAAATTTTGTCTAATGCGAAAATAAAAAAGAGTTTACAATGCGTAGCAAAAGCAAGAGTCAATAGGCACAGATTACTGAATATGTTACTACAAAAAAAATAAGCTATAGGTACATAAATACAATTTTAAATACTTATTTGAATGGTAATGGTAGTAAATTTTTGAAAACTAATACATAATACCAGATCGTCAATAAAGAATTTTGCCCTCGCCAGAACTCAATAAATCAAAAACATTAATAATAATTTAGTTATATTTCAATATTGGCTAAATATGATAACGCGTGAAGCCTTAAAACTTATAAAAAAAGTCTAAGAAGTTTTTAATTTTCTAGATTCCTTGTTCTCTGTGTCGTGCCCATATTCAAGAAGGTTCGCATACCTATCCTCTTTTTTAGTTTGGACCACAGATTAACGGAAAAATTTATTTATATGTAAATACATAATGACTTCCTTGGGTATAGTTACTTACATAATGAACACATTGTTTTTCTCTAATCTGCATTGCATCGAGCTCAGACGAAGTTATCGCGCGATTTATTTCGCCGTAGCCCGAAAAGCACTGTACACTGCCGGTAATGCAGGCGTGCCAATTGCTATTTACTGTTTTTTGTCTTTTAAGTTATAAATAAAAACATGCATTAATTTACTTCCTTATTGCTTAGTGCAGTGGGGATTGTTCAGATTGAAATAAAAATGATTGGGGTTCCGTGCTCATAGGGTAAATCCTTATTACTAAACCTCCGCTGTCCGTCTGTCTGTATGTCTGTCTGTCCATCAGTCACCAGGATTTACTCATGAATCGCGATAGTTAGACAGTTGAATTTTTCACAGATGACATATTTCTGTTGCCGCTATAACAACCGTGATCCGTATTCAAAGGGACAGATAAACAAACAAATAATAAAAAAAATGCTTTACTTCATATTGATAAGGAATTATAAATTAAAACTATTAAAATTTATTTTTGTAATCGCAAATAATACTCTCACTGTTTGTAAAACATATTTATTCGCCGACATGCAATATAACGCTACTGCTTCCTCCATTTTATTTAGCCCACGTCGGTCGCGCAGCAGACAAACAAATTGACTGTGTGTCCGGGTTCGTTCGCTACAAAAACCTCGAGGATAGTCAATAGAGATGTTATTGCGCGCCAACTCAACAGCGAAGGTATATGAAGCCGCGCCGTAATAGTAACAGATATTTTTTTCTTTAATCTGTGTCTCCGGATATACCAGAGATAAAATAACCATCAGAGAGAGAGAATTTTTTTTCCCTCATCTATGATTAGTAGCCAAAATAAAACTTACCTTTTGACACTGGCTAAATAGGCACTATGTGTGGAGCCAAAACATAAGAAAAAAAAACTTAACTTGAACCTTTGAAGCGGCCATCTTGTTAAAATCCCGTTCCGTTTCATAGTGAAATCTTACACATTTTCACCAAAAAAAATTAACTATATTAAAATTTAATATATCCTATGTTGTGCGCCGGGTTTTTCTAAGCTTATTAGTGAAAACCGCATGAAAATCCGTTCAGTATCTTCGGAGTTGTGCCGTAACAAACAAACAAACAAACAAACAAACAAACAAACAAACAAACAAACAAACAAACAAACAGACAAAATGTTTAAAAAGTAGCTTAACGTGATCACCGAAAAATTTCAAGCCAACCTGTGTCATTTTTTTTTTCGATATCTTGCATTTACAGATTTTTTTATCTCTACAGTTTTATTATATGTATAGATATATTTTAATAAATTAGAATATGCCCATAGCTGTCCAATGAGTATTTACTGCCTAATTGTAATTCACATAATCATGCCGTCTACATGGTTTCATGACCTTTTATTGCGGTCAATCAATTAGTTTTTTAATACATTCATCAAATATGGTAACACTATTTAAAACGTTAACTGGCAACACCAACAGCTCTCCCCATAAGCACTGCGAAGTTTACGTAAGTGTGATTAGAATTTAGATTATACATCTTCCACTTAGCCCCGATTTTACCAACGTGGAATAAGTTTTATACCAACTTTCCAAGTATAGATAACGCTAATTGTTACTCTATGATACAGCTGATTGACAAATAAAATTACAAATAAAAGGACGCCACTCTGTATCCAATGAATAAGGACTTATTATATATTATAAGGAATAGCTATACCTATATTCAGAGAGTCATTGCATTGCTACTACAGCTATCGTATGATGACACAGAGGCTTTGATATAAACTTACAGTTTGCTTGCAGGCTTCTTTCCTACAGGCATTCAAACACCCTTACACTACACTCTCACATACACCAACATACATAACACCAACCACAGTCACACACACACACACACACACACACACACACACACACACACACACACACACACACACATACCGATCCTCCATTCCTC
The DNA here is from genome assembly GCA_963580505.1 of Ennomos erosarius. Classification (NCBI taxonomy): domain Eukaryota; kingdom Metazoa; phylum Arthropoda; class Insecta; order Lepidoptera; family Geometridae; genus Ennomos; species Ennomos erosarius. The sequence goes on from OY756987.1 coordinate 11,145,078, forward strand.
ACAGTATTGTAAGACTAAATTTTGTTTTATTTTGTATAATTAATTAATATGCAAATATTTTAGTTTATTTATACTATATTATAACAATTTTCAAAAACATAATTAAACAGCGCAGGATATTTTTAATGTAAGTATATCTACGTAATCAAAATTTAATGGAATGTTTAAATTTACTTACTCTAGTGTTTTAGTTTTACATAGCTGTTATTGTGTTATTTATAGCTGCATTTTTTATTATAATTTAGCTTTTGATAATTGCACTTCACCGGTGTTTGCAACAATTTATGTCTTTGTAGAAATCGTATCTCTGAGTCCCAAGATACAGGCACTTGGCCTAGTTTGGGAATCACCGTTCAATTTTTATATCGAGTCGCTACACTAGTCTGTAAACCTGTGTAACGTAATTTGTATTAATGTAATTACTCTCTCTGGAAATAAATATTTATTATTATTATTATATCTTTTATATCTTTAGACTCTCGGGTCTAGCCCGGACATTTTGGAAGGCATTGGTGGGGCCGAAGCTAACACCAAGAGGCCCTTTTGAATACATGATTAATTATTACAACAGACAAGGCATGGTTTGGCATTATTATAGGCTATTTTTCGTATAGGTATAAAATAAATCTGGGCTATTATGGTGAACTTTTGGATGGATGGTGACATTGGGTTATGGAATGAGAGAACGGCACCTGCCAATTTTGTCTCATATCAAAATGTTTGAGGCAGGTGATGACTTGCCACCCACTAAATGGGCCTCCTGTAGTGGCTACCACATATTGGTGCCGAGAAAGCAACATTGGTGTGGGTGGCTTAGGGTGTCGAGAGGTGTGCTGCACTTTCACTGAACGCTACTCGCGGCGTTATGCCCTTTAACACTTCCACCCTGGAGCTTAGGTTTTTAGCTCTTGCGACTTCCACCCCCAGACAGCCGGTTAAGGCAAGCCGGGGGGCAGGGGTCTCACTTAGCCCCTTGGAATCAGGGTACGCGGTGTCGCCACTCTTATTATTATTATTATTATATTTGAGCTTACTATTGAAATGAGCTCATATTATAATCAGTAGCCTCAAAGTTATGCGTCGTCGTCGGGTCTCTTACAGTTGGCCTAAGATAAATTAATCATATTTCTCAAAAGATAAGCATTTGTGAAAACAAAAATTAAATATCTCAAAAAATGACAAAGTTACAAACATATTAAAAACCGGAATAGAAAGAGATAGCTCAAACGGCCAGTGACGTCAGAGGAAGTTCGTTATAGTACCTCATTACTAAGCTGCGGTAGCTTTTCATACAATCTGTTTGTTATGTGACGTCACGAGTAGATTTTTCATAGTAACTGTGGGGGCGCTCTGTTTCGCGAGAAAGGGACAGGAGATGCTTCCTATAGAAACTTTAACAGCTCGTTACTCCGTGATTTATTTACCGATATTGCTTACTTTTTCAATTATTGCATTTATTTTTAATCTTCTTTATGAAAGTAATATTTACTCGTTCATTTTTAATAGTAGTTATCATGGTTTTTATTTTGATTATTTTGCTACATGCACTGTCGGCTTCTCTACTTAAGGCAAGAAAGTTTCATAGTCTATTCTAACTAACAAAACTATAATCCACAGAGTAAATAAACTCGTTCAACAACTGAAATCTAACGCCCAGAACAACCATCCCACTGTCCTACAACTGCACTCAGCGGCACACGTTTATAGAGGAAGGGCATTCCCGCCTTAATTAATCATTTCCTTTACTAATCTACGGTGTTTGGCTACAATATTATAACTTCCTGTGCTCTATGGGATTATGTTCATCTTAGGTTTAATTTTATTAAGAAAGGGAGCTACTAATACTGTTAATTTAATGTTTGTTTAACTACAGTATAAAAAGTGGATTAATAAGTCAGAGAAAAAGTTATTCGTTTTTTTTGACTTACCCACTTACATTAGCTTGAATATATTGAATCAATCGAAACTAATCTCAGATTTAATTAATAGTAGAAATGTATACTCTAATTTTAAGGTACAAACTTATTGACATAAAAATTGTCACTACTAAAACCTACTACTGTTTATTCTGTGACAAACTGACAAACTGTAATCATCGCTAGTGATGGATAAATTAGCATTCGCATTAATTTTTAGCATGTGAAAACTCAATTAGCATTTCGCAAATGAAATGTATTGGCGAAATTCTGTGATATATGAAAATTGTTCATTTTGAATTTAGTTTTTAATATAAAGTTTCATTTCATATTTCATTTCATTTTTCATTTAAAATTTCGTTTTAATTTTCAATGGTTTTCATTTCATTTTAGCAAATAGCATAGCAATAGCAATTATCATGCTAAGACTAGTAAATTAGCATGGGTATGAAATTTACGCAAAATAGCATTAATTGCCATCGCTAGTCATCGCAGGTAAAATCACAGATTAAGCAGTAGTTGTCCGGCACAAGAGGCGGGGCGTAGAGAGAACAATGACATCTCGTAGCGCCCCTATAGAGTAGTGTTACCAGTATCACCCGACTGGAGGATATTTTTTAATGTCTCAAATAACTCAGGTACCTAATTAGTGATTACTGTTTTTATCAAGTTTAGTAAATTTCACAAATCAGCTCAACCATAAAGTGTTTAAACTAAATTCAGCATAAGCCCGTAAGAATGGCCTAAAAAGCAAAATAGACGATCGGGGCCAACCACCGACCAAGGTCAAATTTGTCTCACCTTGGTCGGGTTGATGTAAAAACCGACCGTGTGGATGGTGCTTGCGACCGAATGAAGACACCAACCACCATCCACAAGGTCAGATTTTACACCAACCCGACCAAGGTGAGGCCAATGTGACCTTGGTCGGTGGTTGGTCCCGATCGTCTATTTTTCTCATTATGCTGAATTTTTAATGCAAACGTTATGTTGAAAGGCTTCAGAAAGGTATTTTTAAATACTGTTACATGTAAAAATAAATCGAGGTCCTCTAATCGGGTTAGGTACTCACTACTCAGGGAGTAACGAAAGAAAATGGTGGAAAGTAGTACGAAAAATTATGGTCTTGGTTCTGCATCCTCTTTTTTATTGGAATCAAGTGCATAATTAAATAGACTGAACATTGTACAGCGAAATTTTATTGTACAGTGATAATCCTATTACACGGCTTTTTTTCGTTAAATATCTCGCCCTATTGTGCATTAAATCCAATACCGCAGTTTTGTTGACTTAGGTGCGAAGTGTCAGCCCTATTGTGTTACACATTGGTGGAGATCTGTTTAAAAAAATCCAGTCTCATAAATTCATCTTAAAATACAGATTAATTTGTAAAGGAAAATTAGAATCACGAGCGGGGATTGAACCCGCATCCATCCATCCCTCAAGCCGGGATATTCTTTACTTAAGCTACCGTGACAAGTGGTCTCATGTCCGAATTTTTCCTTCACTTTTACAACCAACTAAAAAAAAAAACATAAAATAATCTTAAAATAGTTAAAAATATAAAATACAACATTTAAAACTTTACATCTTGAAGAAAAGTTACCTACATAACTAACAAAACTGAAACAATATATATAATAAGATACGCGCAATTACAAAATATAATTATGATTGACTCTTTCGCATAGACATTTTGTTTCTACCACGGAGTGCTGTTAAGTACCTACAATTCTACGGAAAATGCTTAAAAAAATTATTATCTTAAAAGCTAGATACTTAATATTTACATACTTACTTAATAATTTATTTTTATTAGTACATATATTGTACTTACAATAATACCTTAAATAATTATAAGTGCCTACGTTTTTTGTCTCCTTTCTGCACAATGCTCTTTCAGACTCAGGTAAGCTCGCCAAGCGCCGTCATAAAATCTTTTCTTTCTTTTTGAGTGCACCTGTGAAATACGAAAAAAAAGTCAAGTGGCGCGAACGCGGCTGTTTTGACAGCGGCTGGCCTTATGCCGCTCTGTGCCATTAAATATAATTGAATTTGGAATAGACCTGCGAAATGACACCTCTTTTCAAAGGTTTGCAACGTGTTGTGCAAAAAAACTAAGCGCTAGTACACAAATGACGGTGCAAAAATTTGGTTTACGTACCATAAAACAAGAATGGTCACACTAAATCGTAACTTTTAGTTTTTTTTATTCAATATTTATTTAGAGGCTTTTACCACATTGGTATGCCAGCCCCATCTTACCCTAACTTAATTACCCTATATTAACTACTTGTTTTAAAAATCTGATATAAATACATAGCGGCATCACACGCAGGTGATGCTAAAATGCTTATGAACGCACCAGTATCTAGTTTATTTATATTAAATTTATCTAATAGAATATTTATTGGTTTAGTACCTTTGACACATTCTAACAGTAGGTGATGAACATCTTCAACAGTTCCACACATGTCGCAATTAGGGGAGTTGGTTTTTTTCATCATATAGCTGAATTTTTTACAAGGGTCCAGACCTTAACCTGTGAGCTAATACAGTATCGTTTCTGGTCATCTCACTTCTAACAAACCAGGGTACACGAGGAGGCTGACACTGAATTGTTCTGTACCAAATTCCTTGTTCTTTACTGCGCTCATCAGAATATTCTTTAAAACTGTTGTAACATAAAACTTTACATCTCAATAGTTGTTTTTCATGGTTTGGTTTAATTAGATAGTCAATGCCTTGTAACACTGCTAATTTGGCCAATCTATCAGCCTTCTCATTACCTCTAAACTTTTAGTTGTTAAAATTAAATGTTATGATAGGCACACTCTACGGCATCTAGATAGGTATACTGGATCCATGAAATGACTAGAATTTTTAAACTTTTGATTGAGGAACACAAGCTCATTCATGGTAATGGTTAAAATAAAAAGGGTCATTTTGGTCACTTCGGTGTTGCCATGCAAACTTGTAATATTATGCTAATTTCAGTCCTCTGCAGGTGAACGGACGTTCCCAAAACATCTAGAAGCCAAATTGCTCTAAATCGCTTCTTCGTGAGAAAAGAATCCAAATCTGTGACATCCTCATGATTGTGTATTTATCCTAAATATTCAAATCTGGAGGCTACCGATAGTCCAGTTTAGAAAGACCCGTCTTATCACAAGCAGTCCTGTCTTTTTTACTTCTGGTTTGTAATTCTAGAGGAACGAGGGAGGTCGTCTTACAATGGTTATTTAATGAGGGTGCAAAGGAATTTGGTAATCAAGTAGCTTTAGCCAGTGGCCGTCACGCGATGACGTTCGATCATTCGATCTGCTATAATTTAGGGTTCCCTTATGTAAATTGAAAAATCGATGTTTCTATTCATTCCGTCATCATCAGCTGTCTGTATGTTCGGGCTGTCACTGAGAATTTTATAGTAAAGGCGATAAATGGTTTACTCTAGGCAATCAAAACGTAAAAAGCCAACAAAATAAATGTTGTTTGAAAATTTGAAAATGAAAATGTTCAAAATCTTGCAGAAACGTAACGATTAGGTAGAGTCGGATTCAAACCGGATGGCGGACGTGAAACCCTACCCTATAAACCCCCCGCACGCTGCGCACACTGCTTAAGTACCTCTGCCCGTGCACATCCTAATTTTTGCTACTGCGCATTCGCGCCAACTTCAGAACCGCCATGGAGTTTGGATCGCACTATAGAAGTAAATGAAGTAGATAAGTACCTACCTATACAAAGATATACCTCAGAAGGAAAATATTGTGTGATGAATTTATAATCAAGAGAACTAATGGAAAATCACGTAAAAACATTTTAAATTTTCATCCTAAGTACTTATGACAGCCGTGGTGTGGTGGTTGAGCAGGTCGGCTCATAACCCGGAGGTGGCGGGTTCGATTCCCACGACAGGACAAGTATTTGTGCCCGAAAAAAAAAAAGCATAAATACTTGTTCTGTGTCTGGGTGTTGTGGGACCATGGTCCTCGTAGTTCCTGGGTCCCTAGATACAGGGAATCCTAGTTAGGGTCCAGGATCTATGTATGTGATCGTTGGGCGTTATTTATTTATTATTTATTATTATCTTCAGCGACCAACGAAAACTACGATACCTACGGAACCCTCTACTATCTATAAATTAGCATTCTTACCTGCATTATTTAGATATTTGATTGCATATAGCTGCTGGCCAGAAGTCAAGTCACGGATTTCGTTAACTAAATAATTGAGGTCGATCCATCTCCGAAGTTTATCGTTTTCTAATTTCCAAGGGCCGATGCAGGTGAAGGGACCAACTGTTCAACTGTGTAACTTGTAAAGGTGCAGGGCATAACAGGATTCAAACCATGAGCTTGGAAACCGTACTCAACCATGCTAGCTCTCATCATCATCATTAACAACCTGAAGACGTCCACTGCTGAACATAGGCCTCCCCAAGAGAGCACCACTTTGAGCGGCTGCTCGCCTTCTGCATCCATTGGCTTCCCTACTAGGCTAACTAGCTCTACTTTGTATTAAATCATAAACATAAAAATATATAACTATTAAAACAAATAATGTAACTACATCAGGGATTAAATCCTTAAATTTCTGAGACTAAAAGGTAGAGTTAAGTTAAAAACTAAATTGAGTTAACCTGACAATAAGATTTCAATAGGATTGAACTGTATTGAAAGTTAGTTGATATTTACTCCTGTTAGAACCACTTGTCCCACTTGTCAAATGTAAAATTCCACTAAGAATTGTATCAGCCTTCCATGAGAGCGCCCTGAGGCCACCACGCGAAGACTCCATTGGATTTGAACACGTTGGGTATGCGAGGTATGCTTCTCTGGAGTTCACTGTCTTTTGGGAATTGCTTCTGTGTGTTATTTTTATGTAGCAATTGCACCTTAAATACATTAGTGGCATAAAGGTCATTAGATACAAATTAAATAAAAATTGCTTGATTTCTTAATTACTTAATTCCTTATCGACAAAAACGATGTTATACGCGTACGCCTACGTAGCCGAATCGTAGTATATCCCATCTTGTCCATACAAAAAGTACAAGGCCTTTTCACCTCATAATGTTATCAGATTTTAAGGTTTTTTTTTGGCAGAATTGTGACAACTAGCCACAGAAGCCATAAACCAAGAAGTCAAGTCTAAGGTTTTTTTTTAATGTTTTCTACCCAGTAAAAAACTATGCTCGTAAGTTTTTTTTTTTTGGTTTTTACAATATCTTCGTATTAATAGCCACCTACTAATTTAGGTGTCAAAAACTTATGACGAAGAAAAGTAAGTAGTTGTAACTAGAACACGAAGCATAATAATTATAATGTATCCAAACGTATGACACCAAAATCAACAGTATTGGCAAAGAGGTATATGTACTACGTACCATAGAAGTAACATAGAAGTCTTTGAGTATTGGTTACATTTTAGACAGAGTGAAAACTGTTGGCGCCCGAAACGCTAAAATGTAGTTAAATTCTAATTATTATCTGTAGGTGTATCATACGTGTGGAGCTGTGGAGAGCAGTAGGCCTAGCAGGAATATTTAGGTACGTGCACGTAAGTGTAACGTTAACGTAAGGCAGTTCTACCGGGCGCTGATCAAACGCCATACAACTGCCTTACGTTAACGTTACACTACGCGTGCGTAAATATTCGTGCTAGGGCTACAGAGCTACGGCACTAACGTTTTCAAATGTCAGAACGGTCTTTTTTTTTTCTTCTTGTTTTTGGCTCCACACTTAGTGTATTTAGCCAGTGTCAAGTATTATATTTACATCGTGTTATAAAATATTTTACGCAAAGTCATGTCCTAGTCATAGTCATAGTCCAGTTTAAGTCAGGTAGTCATAGTCCAGTCTAAGTCATGCTCCGGCAAAGTGGTGGCAACTTTACTAGAAGCTTCTATGGAGTTTTGGAAGTAACACGAAAAATCACGTTTCACCACATTATATCACTTGCCCTCACTCATGCTCGTAATTCAGCACTAAATGCGTAAAACGCCACCAATTTTAAACATTAACACTGGAAAAAGCAAAAGTTTTGATAAATAATACAATGCAACGAGACGTGAATTTTTTCGCGTTCCCGCCAAAAAAAAAGCAGAACGGTCTTCTAAAGCTTGTATTTTTTTAAAGTTGCACCATAACTCTCTCGTATCGTTAAGTTAATAATCATTAGGCTATGAGAAACATAATAATAGATAAAACTTGATTTGTGTTTCCGGCTCTGCGCTACTGGTTTTAGCGTAACTGTTATTTTAATACCCGATCTTTGTCGTTCATTTAATTTTTGTTTTATATACGGTTGGAAGGCACGTAAGTAAATAATAAATATTTTATGTTATGTCTCTGTGCGTAGGTAAAGGCATCAAGTGAATAGGAGACCGTATTTAAATGTTTTATAAAATAATACCCCATTTTAAAATAAGAAAGCAATAGGTACCGACGACACCTACCCAGACCTACCCTAGATTAGTAACGACATTATACAATACAAAAATATTCTGGATCTGTGGTTGAAACATTAGTTTTGGATAATTTATTTAGGTGGTAGGACTTTTCTGCAAAGTTCATCGAGGTAGGTACCACCGCTTTGCCAGTAATTCTGCCACCAAGCAGTAGTGTGCAAGCACTACTATGTTCCGGTTTGAAGGGCATTGTAGCTAATAAAATTACTGGGCAAATGAGACTTTATGACTTAATTGCATAGTCTAGTAATCTGATAACTAGACTGTGTGCTGTCTCAGGATGATATGCGCAGTGCAGTGTCACGCGAAACTTAAGTTCCGAGTGACACTGCAACTGTTATGGGCAGTTGTGTCGCTTAACACCAGGTGAACGACTAGGACGTCAAGTCATTCATACTCATAAAAAAATACTTAGAATACGAGGTAAGTACTTGTTCTAAGCTGATAATAATTAAAAGTAAGTTTAGGTTTATTATGATTTGTCGCTTTATGCAATAGGTGATACCTACTTTTTTGTGAATTATTACCTACTGTTACTTAAGTTATTATTATTAATGAGTGATGTTTGAACATTTTTTGAACAACAACATTTTCTGCATGAAATTTTCCTTCCGTGCATCTCATCTCATCAGATGGCATGGTCCTATAGGTCTATGTCTATGGTCTATGTATAGGTAGGCTTGGTTTCAATGTCTTCTAAATTATTTATGCTGCCTTTCGTTCAGCTAGAAAACAATAGCCACAGGGTCTGAGAGACAAGAGAGAGTTTTTAAAGAGCCAATAATATGGTTGCTTGAGCGTGTATGACCTTTAACCAATAGATGTATGACCTTTCACGTCACCCTCCAATCTTATTTTACGTGATACGTGACAATATATTATTATGTTTCAATGCGGCTTAATGCTGTCCGAAATTTGAACAGACATGGTCCATACAGGAACTGTTATAGCTGCTCCTAGAAGCATAGCATCAGCCCTAAGACTCTAAAACCCCGTCAGTCTACTTTCCGGACATAACAACTTATTGTAGTCGCCAAAGGGGTTTTCCCACGAAATGAAGATTTACTTGCAGTAGGCAATTTATTCTCGACATCAATGCGGCTGCATCGCCTTGGTTATCGTACATTGCGTTTTTCAGCGATGACTTCTGAAATGAAAACGATGGAATATCTCAAGCTACGTGTTCACTAGAAAATAGGTGGGTACTTTTATGTGCTATTGATTTCTCTATGTTAATTTATAACGTGCCCCGAGCGAACATTAGGGAGGAATTGGAAGAGAATGATGATTATTACAACCAAGATGTACTCGTAAGTTATGATCAGTTAAATTTAAAGAGGTTGAACGTAATAACGGGAAGACTGGTGCCGATTCGGTGGTACAACGACTAACCTAAATTTTCTCTAATTTTAATTTAGTGCTGGCAAACATCACTTTGCTATTCGGACATGACACCTCTAACTAAAATTTAGAGACGATACGTCTAAATTACTCAACTTAGTTTACAAGCATGTTTAAGCTATTCGGCAAACACATTTTAGAGAAGTTTCTGCCTAAAACATTAAACGTATAATGTCAAAATAGACGGCACCTAAAATATGGCGATTAAAATTAGATTATTATGATTCCAGTAATTTCTCTGATAAAATGGTTGTTTTGTGATAAGAATGCACAACTAATATATTGCACAGCCGTTGCAGGTAGCGGCTAGTGTTACTAGTCCTGGTTTCTTCAAAGCATCACCAGAAAATACTCATCATCATCATCATCACCATCATTCATCATTAACAGCCTGAAGACGTCCACTGCTGAACATAGGCCTCCCCCCGGGAGCGCCACTCAGAGCGGCTGCTCGCCTCCTGCATCCATCGGCTCCCCGCGGCTTTCACCAGGTCTTCGGTCCACCTAGTGGGGGACCATCATTACCACCACCATAATTATCATCATCATCATCATCACCATCATCATCATCATCATCATCAACAGCCTAAAGACATCCACTGCTGAGCAAATGCCTCCCCCATAGAGCGCCACTTTGAACGGCTGCTCGCGTGCTACATCCATCGGCATCGGCTCCCGTGGTTTTCCCCAGATCATCGATCTATTTATTTATTTTATTTATTTATTTAACACCTAACGGGCGGCAGGGCTAGCTCTTTACGCCTTTACTAAAACTCAATGCAGCAAAATGTATATGGCATATTTATTGGTCAATTTTTACATCCTTAGATAGGTACCTAGTAAGTACCTACGATAAATAAATAACGTTCTTTAAATATGTAAATAATTGCGTTATCTGTACATTTTTGTAGATTTTTTATCACCTAGTACAGCTACTCGACACTAGAGGCGCGAGTGGCGTTACTTCATTTAGGTGCAAGACTAAATAATCCTAAATTAAGTTCGACGTAAATACCGAATGGCTTTTGTGACATCTCGCACCTAAACTAAAATTTTAAAGTAGGCTAAAATTAGAGTTCTCTAAAATCACCGAATCGACACCACTGTTGCACTTGCTAAAGGTCAGCATTTAGAGTCGCATAAGAAAGACGTCCGATGAACTGGAAAAAGCAGTGTAGGCCGGCTGTCCACTAGGGGGACCGACGACTTGACCGCTCTGGGAGCCGGAGGGCAAGAGTCAAGCAGCCGCTCAAGTGGCGCTCTTTGAGGGAGGCCTTTGTTCAGCAGTTGACATCTTCAGGTTGATGATAATAATGAAGAAAGACGTCCACTGCTAAAATAGGCTTTCCCTGTAATATGTAACTTTAGACTTGGACGCCTGTTTGTGATTAGCTATAAACACGTTTGCAGCAGATGGCTTGGTGCATAAAGAGAATGTTAAACACTGTTTTAAACTTTCACGGTTGTTTACCACGTTTTTAATAGTACTTACGGGATATTTACCGTGATTAGAATCATTTTTTAGTTCCCGATATTTCGGCACAGTTACATGCACCATTTTCACGGGTAGACTGAAAATGCGGGTGGATGATAAAAAGTTCGAAATGTTAGGAGCAGACATAACGGTCTACCCTTTTTCTTAGTCTTTTACTGCGGGTACCATTGGCATTCGTACTCGATCGTAACTCGCGACAATAAACACTCACTGTATCACTGCATATGATCTTATCACATTTTGGACGCGTATTATTTTTAATGCAACCTAATACTGGACTCCACGCACTAGCAAGTTGGAAACCATCACCTCGATTGAAATTTTTATATTTCGAGATCTCAATGGCTTCCTTTACCAGCCTAGGTATATAGTGGCGCTCCGTAGATAAAATTTGTGGCTTGTGAAGTTTAATCCAGTGATTAGACCCCGAGTCCAGCAGATGTTCCGCTATGGCAGATTTTGAGATTCAGATAAAAATGATTCTAATCACGGTAAATATCCCGTAAGTACTATTAAAAAGAGAATGTTGCTGTCTATTCTCTAGATTTGGAGCATTTGAGGTGCCTAGTATTATCTTGCGGGGAATCGTGATCATGGTGATGATCAGGTAGTCTTTATAATGTATATTCAATCGCTTTAGGTACACAAAGTGAATCATTTTCCCCTGCTTCTAATTCCTATTTCCCTAGTTGCGATTTCAATGAAAACAATTCGTTCGTATCATAAATCCATAATCAATACATTTCTGCCTTTCTCTCATGTAGGCGAAGTGTCAGAATTTTCAAGCAGCCCAATTTTTGCAACGGTCATCCATTCCAAGTGGCACCGCAGCGAAACTTGCTTAACTTTACAAACTACTTGAGCTTCTAATGAGCGCTACATAATTAGGTAGGTACCTATAAATGGTAACTCTACGTAGCACAGTATAACCTATCTAATCATCACACGCGATGTAAGGCTATTAGTATATCACCACAAAGTAGTGGCAATCTGGCAATGTAGAAAGGTAAGCGGAGAGCAACGGTCGACGCCGCGGGTCAATGTATGGTGGAAGCCACAGGATTATCGTGGGGTGCTCTATTTTATTTAGTTAATAATAGACCCAAACCCAGAGGTAAGTCTCGGTCAAAAACCCTTGAGTCACTTCCCAAAGATTCCAAAGCTAACATTTTTTGCGTGAGTGCATTCGCAGCTAAGATTATCCTTTCTGGCACAAATCCTATAAAAAAAACTTTCTGGCTTGATAATTCAATTCATTTTTATTAATAAGAGCTTTACTTACATGCCTATCTAAGATGCCAATAGACAGTTTAAAGCAGTTTTTAAAGCTACCTATCAAACCAGGTCAAGTTGCAGCCCTTGCAGATTAAGGAAGAAGAAGATAGGATCCACAGACAACATTAGTAGTAGTTAGTAGGTAGTTTTTTTTTTGTGTTATATAGGTTTATTTATTTATTTATTTAATTCTTTATTGCACAAAAAGTACAAAAGGAGGACTTAATGCTAAAGCATTTTCTACCAGTCATTCCACACAAAGTTTAAGAAATAGGGATGTAGGCGTGCATCAAAATTAGTATGAACAATTTGTACAAACAAAAAAAAAACATTACTTTTTACAATTTTCTAAATATTAATATTAATAAATACCCATTATATGATATATACTATTATATTATATCATAAATACAAAAACAGAAAATACCAAAGTGGGATAAATACTACAGAAGAATACATTAAATATTATATACAGGGTTACAGGAAAAATTGTGCTAGATCCGTTAAGGGCATGGAGTACCCATCATTTCTGATTTATTTCACTATGAAACACCCTAGCCTAAACTTAACCCTTTTCGAGATATTCGACTTTTAATATTTTTATTGAAAATTGCCGATTTTTAGGCTACAAAATTTAATTTTGTTTATTTTGTGTGTCTTATTATTATTATTATTGCATTTTTACATGTGTAATAAGATGCTTTAGGACGTCAATCATTAAAATAGTACAAAAGTTAACTGAATAGACCGTAGTAGACAAGTGAAAGTTAAGAACTAAAAAAAATATTAGAAACTGTAATTTTCTCTGAGGGATATCTAAAAAAAATATTATGGCAGTTGTTCGGCAGATGTGTTTTAAAATATCTACGTTTCATCAGCTATCTAACGAGGTACAATAATCTAGGGTTTGTAATACATTTCATGGAAAAAAAATAGTTGGGATGCTCCAGTTAGCAGTTCTAATGGTCTCGCGCCTATTGTCCTTCAAGTTAAGACGCACCGTGCGAGCGAGACAAGTGACGTTTTATGTAGGTGCGAATGAAAGAAAAAATGTGTAGAGACTGGTTAGGGCTGGGAATGCAACAGGGGGCATTGTTTTGGTTGTCAGTCTGCTTTTGTGCTTCGTAAATAGTAGATGTGTTATCGTTTTGCTTTATTTCTCGACTTGGCTGTGATTCTGGACTTTTTCTTCTGATTGTTGTGATTACTGTGCTTGTTAACCGGACTTTGATTTGTACCTGTGATACGGAATTGTTGAAGATGACGTCCTACACACCTGAGGAATATGCTGATAATATGCTTATTTGTTACGGATACTGCGATTGTGTGTCTGCGCAAGCTCGCAACGAATACATAACTCGCTACCCCGGTCGTCGAGTGCCGGATGTGGCCGTTTTTGACAGAGCTTATCGAAGACTTCGAGAAACTGGCTCTGTTTTGAGACGAAATACAGACATGGGAAGACCACGAATTGACGACGAAGAACAGGACAATGAGATGGTGCAACGCTTTCGAACGGATCCGACTACTTCCACTAATATTGTTGCCCGTGATCTGGGACTTTCGCAATGGAGAGTGTGGTTTACAGTGCATACTGCTGGCCTATACCCGTACCATTACACGCCGGTACACGTTATTGAAGAAGGAGACCCTGCGAGAAGACTGGACTTTTGCAGATTTATGCTAAATGCTGACGTAGAAGACCCAGATTTCCTAAGAAATATCTTGTAGACGGATGAGTCCAAATTTGATAAAGATGGCATAACCAACTATCACAACGCCCATTACTGGGCCCCAAAAGAACTAAGGAATCCCAATAAGAAAAGAGTGAAAGATGGAACCCAACGAAGATTCAGCGTGAATGTGAATTGGACCTTACTTTCTCCCGGATAATCTAAATGGGGAAAGCTACGAAAATTTCCTGAGAGCAGATTTGAGTGATATGCTGGATGATCTGCCACTCAACCTGATCAGGGACATGTGGTTCCAACACGATGGCTGCCTTGCCCATTTCAGAAGAAGTGTCAGAGACTGGCTGGACACAAATTACCAAAACAAATGGATAGGACGAAGTGGGCCGTTGCCATGGCCAGCAAGGAGTCCGGACCTAACCCCCATGGATTTTCATGTGTGGGGGCTCATGAAAAGTCTTAGTGTACAGCGAGCCAAATCTAGTTTCGTCTGTGGAAGACTTAAGAGAAAGGATTGTGAATGCAGCAACTAAAATGAGGACCACGTTGACCACTGGAGTAGTGAAGACTGGTCTCCGTAGAAGAATGCGACAATGTATCAGAAATAGAGGCGGCCATGTTGAACATGAACTGTAGAATAAGAAAAAGTTTTGTGAAAACCTTTAAAAAATGACATTGCATGCTTACCTATTGTTTTATTTTGCTTTATAGGGCTAAGTATACATTTTCTTCTCCACTGTCGCCTATGAAACTAAATTATTTTCAATGCATTTGAATAAAATCCTAGATTATTATACCTCGTTAGATAGCTAATGAAACGTAGATATTTTAAAACACATCTGCCGAACAACTGCCATAATATTTTTTTTAGATATCCCTTAGAGAAAAATACAGTTTCTAATATTTATTTTTAATTCTTAACTTTCACTTGTCTACTACGGTCTATTCAGTTAACTTATGTACTATTTTAATGATTGACGTCCTGAAGCATCTTATTACACACGTAAAAATGCAATAATAATAATAATAAGACACACAAAATAAACAAAATTAAATTTTGTAGCTTAAAAATTGGCAATTTTCAATAAAAATATTAAAAGTCGAATATCTCGAAAAGGGTGAAGTTTAGGCTAGGGTGTTTCATAGTGAAATAAGTCAGAAATGATGGGTACTCCACGCCCTTAACGGATCTAGCACAATTTTTCCTGTAACCCTGTATATACAATAAATAAGTAGTGACAAATTATTAAACTAATTTGGAAGGATTGTTGTAATAGTGCTCCCGAACTAACTTTTTGAACACCTCCTTAGACGTCGCTTTTCTTATTTTAGGTGGAAGTTGATTCCATAGACGTACTGCCACAACCCCAAATGAGTTGTCACGAAAAGAAGTGGTATGCTTAGGCATAGCAAGAAGTCGAGAGTCTGTAGACCTCAGGTTAAGATTGTGGGCATCCTCTTGTAACTTAAAGATGCTTTTTAAATAAACAGGGGATTTAGGATCATTTAGTATGGAATAAAGTAGGCCAACGATTCTAGCATTCCTTCTATCACGGATTCGAAGCCATTTAAGCTTGGAGCGATATTCAGTAACATGATCGTACTTACGCAGCCCAAAAACGAATCGTATACAAGTGTTAAGTAAGCGATCCAGTTTGTTAAGATATTCTTCGGTTACATCGAGGTAACAGATGTCACCATAGTCAATGATTGGCAAGACGAGGGTGTTGACAAGTGATATTTTAGTACTCATAGGAAGGAAATTTTTGAAACGGATGATAGAATGGAGGGTAGCGTAGAATTTACGTGAAAGTTCATTTATTTGGTTTATTGTTAAGTAAAATAATTATTATAGTATTTCTCATATAACAATAATATAGTATTCATTATTCATTGTTACATGTGTCTATTGTGTATATTATGCTCTTCATGGAATAAATTGTATTTATGTTTATAAGATCCACAGACTAGAACTTGGCAGTTGAACCAATATAATTTACCATTTAGCTGCAATTGAAAAGATCGTATCAACGGAACTATTCAATTCCTGAAGCCTGTATAATCCTTTTTCTAAATGATATTAATCTACAACTAATAATTAATCGGGGGTTCGATTCCTACCCAGGACAAACATTTGTGTGACGAACATAGATGTTTGTTCTGCGTATGGGTGTTACATTGTATTTTATGTATGTATTTACAAACAAAATCAGTTATCTGGTTCCCATAGCACAAGCTTTGCTTAATTTGGGGCTGGACGGCGTTGTGTGAAATGTCCACATATATTTATTCATTATTTATTTAATCAAAGTATTTCTAGTCCCCCAAATAAAAACGTTAGAACACGAGCGCGTTCAAAATGTTTTTCAATTTAGAAACCGCAACTTCTTTTAAAATGCACCAAGCAAAGCGGTCGGTCGGTACAATCGGCAAAAAAATGCAAATTGTCATAAGCCACGGGCGAATCACGCGCAGACATTCCCACAGTCGGTCGATGGACGGATAGCAAATTAATAAATACTTGCATATCGAGATATCACGACCACGACCACAGATTACTGAATATGTTAAGTACTACGCAACCACGAGTCTTTTATTTCGGTTGAGATTTCTTGGATTGCTTGGTGCGTTGATGTCATAAGTCTCTCTTGGGTTTTGATTTCAGTGAAGGGCCATACCTCACCGAGATGCCATGGCTACGTCTGGCGTCCCAGCGTCGCCGACTAAGTCGCCAAATCGCGTTGCCAATGCATTCAGTTCTGTCTCGACCACTCGACACAGTCAGGAATGGACGTGGAAATTACTGCATCTTCTTTTTCTTCCAACATTTAATTTTCAAGTGGCGGTCAGAGTACTCTTTCAATCAGTTGTTCTATAAACACGGCCGATTTTCAATTTCTATGATAAATCTCTCAGTATCGAACGACATTTTGCTCTCAATACGACGTACGTTCAACGCGGCGGCGGGCGCGGCGACTGGCTGGCGACTGAGTGAGTGACGGAGCGTACAAACACGTGCAAACAATTGGTCGACTCTGGCTACGCTGGCTACTTGGCTACGTCGCCACTCGCCAGTCGGTCGCCAAGTGAGTTAGCCGTCATACATCTCAATAAGAACTAGTTGGCGACGTCGCTGGCCACTTTGCCATGGCATCTTGGTGAAGTATGGCCCTAAGGTTGAAATGAAAAATAATGAATGTAAACATAAAACATAGGTACTTAACTACAATGAAGATAAAAATTAACAAGCAAAATGAGAAATAAGCCGCCTGCCAAGAGCGTTGCGGTTATGGCAAACCAAGCGTCTGAAGTGGTATTTTATGAATGGAACTTACATGTATGATGTGTAAAAATATTTTATCTTATTGATGAGTATTTGAGTATTTGTATGACGACAGCCTGCGTTGAGCAGTGGGCGTCTTCCGGCTGTCGATCTTATATCCAAAAAGGTACTCTCAATCTTCTTGACACATACTTTGTACAACTTTATTGTTTAAAAGTTCCGAGTGAATGGGCGGCCGTATTGCTTAACATCAGGTGAACGACCAGCTCGTCACGTCATTCATTCTCATAAAAAAAAAAGTCTCATTTTCGACTTTTACCTTGATGTGTAAAAAGTACACCACCCACGCCTTTTCATTTTGTCTACAACTCTTTTTTTGTGTAACTCAGTTACAGTGACTCTTTCAATGACTTTCATTTAGTTTTTCTATATGTCGCAAAAATATTCAAATAAATATTGTTAGTTTTTTCTGCCATCGCTACCAGCACCGTGATCAAATCTCTCGCTGATCGCTCCACATAGGCGTGATACCATCCTGCATCGGGCCGATCAGAGCCAACGACACCGATAATAACATACCAAGTCACGACGAGGTACAATGGCATTTAATAAGGATCGATGAAGAAGACCTTTTGGTTTTCATCAAAAGTGGCAATGACAGCAGCTGGTCGGTCAACTGTTTCCAGAAACAATTCAATGTAGGAGTCTACCCTGTCCGACCAAATTGATCATAACTATTATGATCAGAATTACAAATTTTTAATACCAGTAAAGTTGTAGATCTTTTACTAGAATCGGTACTGGTAGTACCTGCTAGTGATGGATTAAATTAGCATTCGCATTAATTTTTAGCATGCGAAATTTCTATTCGCATTTAGCAAATGAAATGTAGTTGCGAAATTCTGTGAAATATGAAATTTCATTTCAATTCATTTGGTCGATTTTGAATTTATTTTTTAATGTAGTGCCATTTCATTTTTAATTTGTTTTATTTCATTTTTAATATAAATTTTCATTTCATTTTTCATTTCCATCTCATTTCATTTTAGCAAATAGCATAGCAATAGCAATTAGCATGCTAAGACTCGTGAATTAGCATGTTTATGAAATTTACGCAAAATCGCATTAATTGCCTTCGCTAGTACCTACGGCCAAAGTACACTCGGACGGTTCTCAAAAGTAGAGGACCAATGAAAACCTACCAACACCGCTCTAAGGAATTTTGGAAAATTCAAAATATTAAAATACTTAGAACAAAAATGAAATTTTTAAAACTTATTTTCATACCTCAGGTTAAATTTAGAGACGTTTAAGTCGTAAACGAGTTAAATAACTTATCACAAATGTACGTACCTATTTAGTGGTAAATAGTCGTACTAGAAAAATAAAATGAAGAAATATATCAAATACAAAATAATAGTTTGAAGGCGGAAAGTATAAAGGTGTTGTTTAAAATCAGCCTCGCCCATTAAATAGTTTCCCCTGTCTTCTACTTCGAACAATTTTCTCTCTAAAATTGCTTTTCCTAATCTCTTCCGAATTAGCATTTGCTGTGCTTTCACACGATGTAAAGATTGTAGTAGATTATGATGTCCGAAATGTGTGGATGTACGCTTACTATGAATAACTGCGTGTACAAGTCAGTAGGCCTAGCACGAATATTTACGCACGCGTAAGTGTAACGTTAACGTAAGGCAGTTGTATGGCATTCGATCAGAGGCCCTAGCACGAACATTTACGCGGGGGTAAGTGTAACGTTAACCTAAGCCAGTTGTATGGCATTTGATCAGCGCCCCATACAACTGACTTACGTTAACGTTACACTTAGTTTACTCCCGCGTAAATGTTCGTGCTAGGCCTACTGTACGTTCGATACGGAGTCTAATTTATTGTGGACACTATGGGCATACCTACGTTTGACAACATCTCAATTGTATAGCGAGCTATGGAGAGGGAGGGCTTTGTGACAGCGGGTGATGTTATGAAATTGGGAATTAGGATTCTAAAACCTCCCACATAATTTAGAAGGCATGGTCTTTGGTCTCCGAGAAATGCATGCTGTGCTGGCACGTCTGTGCACGGCCATGGTCATGATTTGTATCTTACTGACTACTAACTCTTCTAGCATTTTCGTGCATAAGATAAATACTTATATAATAAGACATATAAGTAGACTGCATATAGAGAGCATGATGCAGTAAAGTGGCAGGAAACAGCAACAGAGAGACAAACGTTCCAATTAATGCTAATTGCGATCGTTCCGTGTCGTGTAATATCGTTCAATTGGACGCTACTTGCCGACATTATGGTAGGTGAAAAGAAATAGGAAAGCAGGTAAACCAAATATAGTATAGTGGAACCAAAAGGCGCCTCTAGTATAAGTACTTAATCCTTTTGAAAAAGCGGTTATACTGACTTCAGTCATCTCATTTTCATATTGAGAAGTGCCTGCAATTGAGGAGTCCGTTGTCTATGGCAATGGCAATGGGCAGGCAGGCCACATCGCTCATAGAACTAACAACCGATGGGAAGAAAGGTTCTCAAGGGGCGACCACGAACCGGAAGGCGCAGCGTAGGTCTGCCACCCACTAGGTAGACTGACGATCTGGTGAATACCACAGGGAGCAGTATAGGAGGCCTATGCTCAGCAGTGGACGTTTTCAGGCCGTTGATGATGATGATGATGAGGATATTGTCTACCTCTAAGATCCTCATCAAATATATGGCTAGGATTTTCTACCTCAAAACAATCCGATTAATCGGTTCAGAAATCTGGAGAATTCAGTGAATGATAACAAAAAATACAGTGGAGCATGAAACCTCCTCTTTTTTGAAGTCTATTTAAAACAATTAACCAAAAACCAATAGAACTTTGCAAATACTTCAGCCATTGCCTATTGTTAGAAACACGTTACTCCAAATATTTGCCGACCTACGCCCCGGAATCCACTTAAAATATCCACGGAAATATTCACTGGCTACGGGATCCATGTACTAGAGCCTACCTGACCCCTCACCCACGAGGCCATGGCTGTTGACATTTCCCTACGTTCTTCAAACTTGGTCAAATATAGAGTTCAACTTGTAGGGTTGCCATAACATTCTTCCCCTGACAGGACACACACCGCGTGCTAATGGTGAAACGCTACTGCGGTACTGAAAAAGTGCGGATTACTTATATCCGTTCAATATAAACAATAGCAGCTATTGAAAAAATTACAGTAGATATCGATATTTATTGTAGAGGGATAAGATGAAGGTCTAAAAAGTTTATTTCGCCCTGTGTAAGCCACGCGGTGATGTCAAATAAAGCTATTTATTCCCGTGTATTCGCCAAGAAACTACGCTTTTTTATTTCATCCCACTGTCCTAACAATTTCGGAATCTTGGCAACCCTAACCCTTCCAACATTATAAAGCAAACAAATACAATCGGTATTAGTGCCCTCACGAATGGGTAACATGTTGACACCTACAGTTGGCCGGGTAAACAAGCAAATAGCCCCCGTGCATGTTGACCTTTCCAAATTTTCCCAGGATACCACTACTTTCGCTACCGAAGGAATTAAAGACTTTATTGCAAAGAAATAAAGTTTAAGTTAGAATGTAAAGGCTTGTGGGAGGATTTCATTCATAAAATCACGTAGGATTCGTTTGTGAATGTTTGCCTTATTTTGGAGCTTTGGACACACGCGAAGCTAGAATAAAGATACTTCTTATTCGTTATCTTTAGGGTATATATCTATTCAGGCAGACCAACGTCATCAAAACCACGGGGAGCCGTTGGATGTAAGAGACAAGCAGTCGGCCTAAAAGGCGCTACGTGGAAGGCCTATGTTCAGCACACCAGTGGACATCTTGGACATCTTCAGGCTGATGATGGGGACCGAGAGTTTGTGATCTTTGAAAGAACACAAACTCAGCAAATCTGTTAAGGTCTTTACGACTATTTTAGCCGTACAAATAACTCTTATTTGGCAGATCTCATAACATTTGATCATATATATTCTTGGTAAAGCTTTGACAAGCTTGAAATAACAATCAACACTCACTGATCACAGGTTAAAGGAATGGTTATTGATACGTGACAACTCGACAATAGACAAGTAGGTACTATTACTAAGGGTATTCCTTACAACGTCAACATGGCCGTTAGCCGTTAGGTTTGTTAATTTCACCGTGAGAACCGCTCTTTGAAGACTTAAGTATCACTTATCGGCTGACTTATCTATTTTGTATTATCAATCACACTTCACACATTAACTATCTGTTATTACTGGAACCATCCGGCAATCTTCGTGACTAGCTGAACCATCCTTCTGGCAATTTTGCCATCCTAAACAATTTTTTTACAGTCTACCATAATCAAAATAACCTATTAATATCAAAAAATATGAAAAATACCTAAAACCTTACTTAAAAATCCTATTGCTATAATTATTCTTTCAGATTTCAAACCCTATCCTATGTCTGACCCCCGTATTCCAAAACATTTCTCCAAAAATCCTTCACTTGACTTCTACTTAACTTTGAGGCAAACTCAAAATACATTGCGACGTACCTTGAGTTGACAGTTGCTTCGCTTCTCTCGTTTGAGAAAAATTGACGCAGAAATGTCAAGTTGATTATTTATTGTCAACTAAATATACCAAAAACACAAAAATGAGGTTAATTCGAGGTTGAGTCGAGTGGAGTAATCTCGGGGTAACGTCTTAGAATATCGGTGTGAGATTCGTTAAAAAATCTCGTGTAGGTATTTCTTGTGCCTCACGCGTTGTTTTCGTCTTGAATTGACGTATAACTTTGGCTACAAATATGAAACCTACATGAGCGGGGGCAGATAGCCATAGATGTTATATTTTATACCATTTCCGACTGCGTGAGAGCCATGAGTGGGCAAACGGTTATAGTAAACCGTAATATTTTGATGATTAACGAGTTGAGCGCAGCATGTGAAGGTCTGTGCTGTTTCCGTAGGACTACTACTTGTAATTTATTTTATTTCCACAAGCACACAACCAACAGCCACCACCCTACCACCAGCCACCAGCTAATACTGTGAGACTAAACATTCGGGACAAATAAAGTTGGTGTATTCATGACTCCAACACATAAAAATAAAATCCGCTTTGTCACTCAAAATATTAGATTGATGTCTCATTTGTGCTCAATAATTTAACGCAATAAAAATCACGTGTATATTTTACAAATGGCAAGTAAATACATAATAACACGGTTGGGAATCAAACCCCGCCGCGGCTGGGTCCTCAAATTAGGATGAACACAGCGGGCACCCTGCGCTTGCGCCGATTGATTCCACCGCTGTCATTTCGCATTTACTGCTCGTTTTCTGAACGAAAGATTATTATGGATTACAAATGCTTCATCTAAAGTGAAGTAGTAGGGGGTACCTATTAGTACCTAATAATAGTGCATAGTGGCAGCTTATAATAGTGGGCAGTATTTCTGCTATAGAGGAACTGCTATCATTTCATCCATCGTCTGGTTTACTAGTTTCAAGAGGAGAGTGAAACTTTATCTCATCGACTGTATTCAGGCAAATGTGTTCAAAAACACGCTTGCTTTTAACTTCCTAAAAAAACGTGTTAAAGTAAGTAGAGTTCTCTAATAATGGGAGAGTCACATCACAACTCTTATGAATTAAAAAATACACCACAGCACAGTGCTGGTAGATAGGTCTAATTCTAATTTGGAATGAGGGCGGTAAGACCTGCACTGACGTCCCACTTGGGGTGTATTGTGCATTTTTCCCGCCAGCATTGCGGCTTTGGGGTGCTGGCACAACTGCTCTAGTGTCGGCGTCGCAAATGGTGGCGATGATGAGTGGGTACTAAGCATATATGCTCGTTCACGCATTCCGGTTGTAGATGTGTAGGTGCTGGTGGTAGATAGGTGCATTGGTAACTCTGCATAGCGATTCAGGAGACCTCAGCGCTGAGGCCTCGATTCAACCAACTTTTATTTGAAAATAGAACAGAAAGCTCTCCCCTAGCTCATGCCCTTTGCAGAAACGATGACGCTATTTCCGTTCTATTTTCAAATAAAAGTTGGTTGAATCGAGGCCTCAGCGCTGAGCCTCAGCGCTGAGGTCTCCTGAATCGCTATGCTGATCTAGGTGTTGCCACTATGTGGCTAATGTCACACTTGAAGAGGAATCTTTTAACTCTCCCTTTTATATACTATGCTATAACTGACGGGTAGGGTGGACCTTCGTATTACGTTTGTCAAGTTCCAGTCCTCCGACAATTTTTTTTTATTATTATTATGTGGACATTTCACACAGCGCCAGCCCCAAACTAAGCATATAGCTTGTACTATGGGAACCAGATAACTGATACAATACTTATATACTTTTTGTTTATAAATACATACATAGTATACAATATAACACCCAGGCGCAGAACAAACATCTATGTTCATCACACAAATGTTTGTCCTGAGTAGGAATCGAACCCACAGCCAGAAGGTAGGGATACTACCAACGGAGCTATCGGGCCCGTCATATTCCCGGTCATATCCACGCTTATCTAGCTAACAACGTCTGCAAGGCAAGGCGCCTGCGATTTTGATATATGATTTATAAAAGTAATGTAGAAGAGTCCCTTAACATTTTATGATTAATTTAATAACTTCTCACAAACACAATCCACCTGTTTGCTTTCTCGTGTTGTTTTTAGAGTTCCGTATCCGTAACCCTAAAACTCTTTAGACTTTTGTGGTATTTTTATGACATCTTTAGTAGAAGAGTTATAGGTGTCTATATAACGATGATGGCTAACACGCTAGCAGTTTGGAGTAAAATAAAAATATGCGAAATGATGAGTAAACCCATACGGTCCCATTGCTGAGCTGATGGGACTCAGACACAGGCCTTCTCTCACAGGGTCAGTGAAGGTTATAAACGTAATCCTTCGCTGGCGAATTGCGGCGGATCGGCGGATTGGTGGATGAGACAGTGTTTTCATATTTTTACAGTTTTAATCCAATATCAAGACTAAGATAAAACACAACGCAGGAGGTCAACCTAATCTAAGAAGTATCTACCATAAGCAACGTGCCCGAAATACGGGGGAATTGCTTCAGCAGTGGGAAGTGCCACTGCTGAAGCAATTCCTCCCAGGTGTGAGTCTAGTGGAGCCTGCTGAGAGCGGTAGGACTATGAGTAAAGATATCTTGTCTCTCTCTCTCTCTCTCTCTCTCTCTCTCTCTCTCTCTCTCTCTCTCTCTCTCTCTCTCTCTCTCTACATCCCACAATCAACATGCAAACTTTATAAAAATATTTTTTACCTTTTTTATTTCAAAACATGAATAAATAGCCTCTAGCGATGAGCGATTAACTTTTAAATTATTTTCAATATTTAATTCTATTTCAATGGAAAGGTTATAAAAATAATACAAAGACTCTCGTTGTAAAAGTACCATCTGCCAACCGCGAAGGTATTACCTACATGCATTTGGTCATCCAGACCTGTGGGCCTAGCACGAATATTTATACGCGCGTAAGTGTAACGTTAACGTAAGCCAGTTGTATGGCATTTGATCTGCCCCCCTATTACGATTGAGCTAGCAGCGCAGCGCCGCTGCTGACGCGCGTCTGCCGCTAAACTTCTGTCAAAATTGTATGAACTTTGACAGCAGTTGAGCGGCAGACGCAATCGTAATAGGGGGGTTTTACGTTAACGTTAGACTTAAAATAAATATTCGTGTTAGGCCTACTGAGCTTTTTTTATTTTTCCTATAGGTACTAGCTGGCCCGCCAGCTTCGCACGGTATCACAGAGCAGTCTCCCGCCCTATATTGCCCTGTACAATTTTAGACTAAAATCTCAGCTCTACGCAGCGCAGTTTACTGTAATAAAATAATGTTTTATTTTGACATTTATTGTAAGCGCTTGGTGCTTATAATGTTTGACACGAAATTCAACCTTTTCGTGTCTATCGGGGCGCATACGCATTGCTTACTTTTTCTGTGCAATAGTTAGATCCCCGAGCAGAAATTAAATTGGATTTGTGCTCTTACAATTTTATAGTCCACGTTTTTATTAGCACCTTAACTAACCTGTGTTCATCTTTCGTTCTTTATTAGTGTAAAACAATTAAATAATAATTTGGACTTCAATTACTTGGGTGGCAAAGGTTGAAGCAAGCCTTAAAGTAAACCAATTCAACACCAATGGGTTTATATGATCGCAATCCGATCTGGCGTCTGTCGCTGCAGCCGCAGTAAAACGCGCGTGTAATGCGTGAGGATACGTGCAAGTGAAAGAAGATGAGCGGGCAGCGTCGGTTGCAGTCAAATTTTGTGTCTGCAGTCATTGTAAATAGCGCGTATAGTATAGGGATGCGTACAAGAAAAACAAGATAATATGGTAGTTGAGGAGTTTTCTTGGTTGCTGCAAAATGTGATTGCAGTCACTGTAGGCGTGCACCGTATATTCTTATTCGTAAGTCAAATGTTCAATTAAATGTTGCTCCACAAATAGAACAAAATGTGTTTTATTCCTACTTATAATATTCTATTGGTAGAACAAATAGTAGAACTAGAACTGATGTTAACTACCCTAAGATGACGAGTTGGGCAGTAAATAGCAATTTGATAATACTCATTTAACTATTTAGTCCGATATTTTTTATAAGATAGCTAATTACTGTTTCTAATATATAAATATCCAGACGCAGTACCATAACCCACCCCGTCGACGCCACCCAAGAAACGTCTTGAGCGACCCGGAAGATCCTATAGCAGCCGTTGTATCGGCTGCGCTAGGATCACCGGACCAGTCTAGCCTTTCTGGCTCAGGTACCGATTTCGGCACCGGTATAGGATACCAGCGTAACACAATCAGACACCGACCCCACCGGCGAGGTCGACGTACCCCCCGTAGGTTAGCTAGAATGGTCGCGATTTTCCATAGGGTCTACTCCTCCAGCGGACGTAGCCTTCTCGATCCTCTTATCCCGGTAACAGCCCAAGCCGCGGCTCGCACCCCAGGGGTGCCCTTGAGCTAGTTGCCCCCCACTTTTGTCGGCTGGGTGCCTTAAGCGCCTGCCCTCCCACCCGGTGACGCTTTAAAGGTCGGTAGAGAACAACAGCATTAGCGCGTTCAAAAAAAAAGCAGTAACATAACGACTGGTTAGTATTAGATTGATTAGATCGCAAAATGTTCTAAGTCGTTACCACGAGATTACTCCACTCGACTCAACCTCGAATTAACCTCATTTTTGTGTTCTGGTATTTTTAATTGACAATATATAATCAACTTCAAGTCATTCATTCTCATAAAAAAAAAACTTGACATTTCTGCGTCAATTTTTCTCAAACGTGGGAAGCGAAGCAACTGTCAACTCAAGGTACGTCGCGATGCACCTTGAGTTACCCTCAAAGTTAAGTGGAAGTCAAGTGAAGGTTTTCGGTGAAATGTTTTGGAATACGGTGGTTCATATCACTTAGGTCATATCTCATTCATTCTCAACATATTATCCGATATTCGGAATCCTCAAGTTTTCCATTTCAACCGCTAAAGCTCTTGTGTTTGTGGCACACGTCGCGAGGTGTATCTAGCGAGCGCGCGTCCGCGACGAGCCAATTTCACAGATTCGTCACCGATTAGCACGCGTCTTCTAGTACAACTTCGTTGAATTGGTCTTTGTCATGTAATGTACTATCAAAGTCTTAGAACTTGAAATCTTTGTTCTCTGTTCAAACTCTACGTTGTGCTCTACTCTTGTGTATACCTATGTCTGTCACAAACGGCCAGAAGACATCCACTCCAGCAGTTCAGCAGTAGCACTGTGAGCTTGGTGATCGCAGAAGAATGTGTATCCCATGTATGTGAATGCTGCTTGCTGTCCATTTTCCGGGTATTCCCGTAGCCGGCGCTTACGGCACCCATGGGATGAAATCGGGTACTTACTTACCCCCATATTCTAAGTCGTTACCACGAGATTACTCCACTCAACTCAACCTCGAATTAACCTCATTTTTGTGTTTTGGTACTTTTAGTTGACAATATATAATCAACTTGACATTTCTGCGTCAATTTTTCTTAAACGAGAGAAGCGAAGCAACTGTCAACTCAAGGTACGTCGCGATGTATTTTGAGTTTCCCTCAAAGTTAAGTAGAAGTCAAGTGAAGGATTTTTGGTGAAACGTTTTAAAATACGGGGGTTAGTTCTATTCACACACGGCTGAGACCACCCGCCCGGCCCGGTATGTCTATCTATACCTATTTAAGCTATAAGTAAGTCTCTACCATAATTTTTCGTCGTTTTCTACATGACCTCTTTCTTTCATTCTCTTTGTTAACAATGGGTGCATGAATTCTCTACAAATACACAAAAGGTAAACGATGCGTAATTGCGTAACTACTACTACCTACTACTACCTACCCTCCGCTTGAGCTGTGGTTCCGCGTGAATTCTCATAGGTACGTTTCTCTTCGCTAACCCACCGGATTCAATGTTTTATGTTAACACGCCTGCCAGCGTGGTGATGCGTGGCTTCCCATAAATGTGAACGTCTTCTGGACTCACCATCATCACCATCACTCATTTCCAAGAGGCCAATGCACAGCGTTCCTAGTACAGCTATGCGTCGCGGCGCCAACACGGCGCGCCGCGTCTGCAGCAGCCGACAGAATGCACTCCCGCGTCGTCGTGTGCTGTCTGTCGCTGTACCTTTCCTATTTATATTAGTTTACGACATACATTGTGTACTTACACCATACACAATATAAACCAGAGCCAAAATCAAAATCAGTTTGTCACAACAACAGAAGATGTACTCTCTAGTAGGTACCCAGCCGTCTTCATCTGTCAAAGATAAAAAAGGTACCTATAGCACTGTTGCAAAACAAACAAATATGAACAATTGAACATTGAGCATTAAATCAATTGACGGTTCGGTGTGTACAATGGTCAAGAATAAATGTTACACACAGATACAAATCGATTTAGATGACATATTTCTTTTTAACTGCCAGCCCTAAAATATATTAAGCACGCAAATAACCACAGAAAAAATTACGCCTCGATACCGAATTGTTCTTTTTTCGTGCTCTGTCCAAATAGATAAGTTTTATAATGCTATTTAAAATAAAAATTGCATCTTACATTTAAATAATTACACCTACTAAATCGACCGACAAAAAATAAAATCAATTTTTTCAAATGGATAGTAATAAAAAGGAGCAGATAATAAAATACTGAAGGCAGGATAGAGAGTAGGCACTGGAATGATCTACTGCCTTGGCATACGACTACCACCTGTGCCAAAATTAAATATAAAAAAAAGAATGCGCGGAGGCAAGGAGGAGGCATGTGCCCTTTCATTGTGTATTTTATACCGCTAAGTGGATTCAATGAGATACATTAAAATTCGCCAAATACGAGTAGACTTTACGAGGAAATGGTTCTCTATTATGTAGAGCATCAATACTTATATTTGTTTTTCTTAGTTTTGTGCTTTTTTATTATGATTTATGGATTTATGGATCATTTAATCAAAGCGAACAGGGTTTGTAAGTGCCTAACATAAATAAACTCAAACTATAACCTACCTACAAATTTACCTGGATCTACCTATTTCTTCTATGGTATAAATTATTATTAGTATTAGGGAGATTATTAGTTTACTCAATTTTTTTACGGATAAACTACACATATTGATAAGTATTTTGAATATTTATATTTAGATATTATTACTTATATTGATAGTTATAGCATGGGGTACAAACGAAAAATAGCCCGAACTTGAAAAAAAATGTAGTAATCAGGTCTAGAGAGTTGCTAGTTACTTTAGTGTCCAGTGTATTCATTAGGCCCAATACTTTACCAACACGCAATAAATGTCGCTTGATAATCTTGCGTTATGCAGAAATAAAATAATTCGTAAAATAGCCCGCGTTATTCCGTTGTATGGGATGAGGCATCTGTACTGTAGGTATTATATTATCTGGGATTATAGTAAGGCATAGGAATAATAATATCAGGCATCAGGCACAGTATTTAGACCATACCATATGTATTTATTACTAAATAGTACCTAATAATTACATAGTACATATTTTCTGATGCAGTGATGCTGAAAGACAAAGGAGTAGAAAACGAAAGTCTCTTTGTATGACTTCCTAACAGGGTTTTCATTTTTATATAAAGAACCCTAATGATACGAAGGTGAGGTAAAAACGTGTTTATTTTAATTTGGCCCCAAATTTGTCGAGCTCCATGTTTTCTCAGAATGACAGACGAATGAGTGACAAACAGCCAAGGAAATAATTTTATTCAGCGTGAAGCAAGATAATGCTGGATAATAAGTATCAATAAAATGCGTCTCAAAGATAGCTCATGGCAGATGGAAAGGCATTCATGTCTGGACTTTGGTAAAAAGAGATCTATTTCTTTATTTTAATTTACATAACAGCAAACAAAATATCATCTTCCTGCGCCGGCACTGCCACCGGTGTACTTGCGTGGCGTGTAAAATAAATAATAAAATAATAAATAATTGCAACCAGTCAACAAACAACCAATGTGACGGACTTACTCCAATTTTCACATAAGATCCCTAAACTAAATCCTAAGTAGGAATCCTTTTGGCTTAGGACCTTTACCTAAATTCGTTTTCTGGTATATTTAAGGGACCCGCAGTAAGTGACTCTGTGCTTATGCTTTTCTACGGTTTTCGAAAATCTTACCTACGTTTGCAGATTTTAATACTTAAAAGTTAACAATTTTGTTAACTTCGTTAATTAACGATTAACGAGTAAATGTTCAGCTATGTATGATACCTACCTACGAGACGAGTTCTTGCAGAAAAGTCCACCACCCTATAATAACACCATAGACATGTAAATAGTGTGAATACTGTAAATAACACCTTCAAAAACTTTCATAAAGTCTTATCACAGAAAACATGCTATGTTGATGACAGAAAATATTCACCTCTCCTGCCATTTTCCTGCATTCTACATTTTATCGACAATGGTGCCAACATTACGGAATGACACCTCAGGCAGCTGGACAACGGTGGACGCATCTGATAATGCCATATCAATATATCACGTGGAATGAAGCAATATTTCGACTTTATTATACTTATTAAAACCAACTTGTGTCTCAAAAAGCTCGTTAACTTTACTGTAGTATTCAATCGTCTGTGCCAATTTATATGGTAGATAGAGTTATTTTGCTGGTAGTGTGACAGCCTATTTTTAATGAGCTTTTGTACATTTAAATTCGTTTTTATAGCCATTTTTCTAAGTTTTTAAGTTTTACGAGCATAGTTTTTACTTTAAGTCATCATTATAAGCTTTACTTAATTATACCTATACATAATATTATGCTTTTATTATTAGTTATTCTATAATATACTTAGGTCCGTATTCCGGAAAATTGAGTTTTCGGAATGAAATTTTGACTCGTTCAATGTGCTTTGAGCACAGATTTCAACCAATGTTTACCTGTTTGTATTACCTATTTCCTATGACTTATTTCCTTTGTTTTGACTTATTACCAAAATGAATCCTATCAAGTATTAAATAGCCATCTAATGTTGCGACTCGCTTTAATTACAAAGTTTTAAAAAACAAATGCCGACGCAATTTCGCGACCACCTTAATTGTTACCTACCCACTAATGTTTCCTTTAATTTGTTCCTGGACATCTGCCCGCACGCCTGACCAACTTTTGACAAGCACCTGCACAGATTTTTTAAGGCGGGTGATCTGACATTTTTTACTTTTTTCGTGAAACAACTCGCCTTTGACACCTGGCCATTCAGCCTAGCGCGTCATTATCACGAGATCGCAAGACAGCCGGCGGGAGAGTATGCGGCTATGCGGCCGGCCGTTGCATTTAGTGCAATCAATAACCAGCCAAGTGCGAGTCGGACTTGCGTACGAAGGGTTCTGGACCATTATCTATAATAACCAGCCAAGTGCGAGTCAGACTCGCGCACGAAGGGTTCCGTCCCATTACCTATAAAAACGAGCAAAAAAATTCATGTTTGTTGTATGGGAGCCCCCATAAGTATTCATTTTACTCTGTTTTTTTTTGTGTTTGTTGTTATAGCGGCAACAGAAATACATCATCTATGTGACTATCACGGTTTATGAGATACAGCCTGGAGACGGACAGACAGGCAGACAGACAGACGGACGGACTGTGGAACCTTGGTAGGGTCCGTCTTATCCTTTGCGTAAGGAACCATAAAAAAATAAAAAATTTAATAAATATTGAAATGTTGAGCGATCGTATAGGGCAATAGGGTAAATTAAAGAGTGCACAAGTTGATACATTTCCTGAACTTATTTAATTATCTAACAGCTGGTTGTAAGTAGGCATCCTGTAGGCATTAATCGATATAACGGTTGCAAGCGTTTTGTAGGGAAGATCGTTAATCGCTATGTATGCTTAGTTAACAAAAAAAAAATTTACTGAGCATTTACCTACATTTCTTTGAATTCAGATAATTGGTAACCTCAGTTCTAAAAAAATATGAATAAATGAACCTCAAAAAAAAACTCTTAATATTTCTACTTTTAAATAAGTAGGTAAGTACTTTCTATTTCTATTATGTAGGAACCTTTTATTTTGTAAATGGTAGATGTTGCCACCTCTGCGGTTGGTTTCGCGAAGATGTCCCGGGAGCAGTGCGTTCTTCAAAGCGCGCGGGATCGCGTGCTTTCTCTTTCGCTCGTGTGGTACAGCGCGTCGAAAGTGCTAGGCACAACTGCGGCGCGGGGTCGGGTACGGCGGGCAGCTTCCGTTGTGACGGAAGCTACAGAGTTTGAATATGAAACTACCAAGAGTTTGATATGAAACTAAATGCCGTCCGACCTGTGCTGCTACGACGCGCGCACCGGAACGCAGTCCGTTTGGAGCTTCCTCACGAAGTCCGCGTGGCTGGGGGATGGACTCTGTTTACCGAGGAAAGTTCTCACTCGGCCGCCGGTAGAGTCCACCTCAGTACAGGCTCGTCGCGTAGTGCTCTGGATGCCGCTTGTGGCAGGGGTACGGGGAGGGGTCCAATGAAACACGCTGTATGCTGAACTAGCGAGTCTTCGAGCCAGCCAAGCCTATTTTCTTCACCAGAAGGTCTTCCTAGCTGACTATTTCTTCTTTTCTTCCTATTTCTTCCTTTTTCTTCTTATTATCACTTTGAAACTAACCATACTTGAGCGCCAGATCTCGCTCGCTTAAGTACCTCGAAGCTTTACTTTACAGAGAGCCCCTATAATTTGCCTACTTTATGTGTTTTTTTTTACTATGGCTGGCCCAAAAAACCTCGCGTTACTTTATTCAGGGAATAGATACGATAATGAAATACACATCAAAAGATAGCTTATACTAAGACCTATCCTTAGACCTAAGTCTCTAAACCCTACCTTTTAAACCTTTTTTATTATTTCCAATAATCATCTTAATTTTCACTAAGTTGGCTAACTTACAACATTGCGTGCTAATAACTAGAAACTGTACAAGTCTTTTACTTAAAAAATGCTTTTATCTAATATCCTAACGTTAGTCCTACGTGAATATAATCCCAAAACAATAGAAACTTAACGTAATTTACAACAATTAAGTATTTTATATAACTAAGATAAAAGCTCTGTACAAGAGCGAGACGCCGCTAGCGCTTAGCTGTTGATCTCGCTTACACAGCCAACGTTGCCGTAGAACGGGACGCCGCGATCTCGTCGCCTCGTTCTTCAAGGTGGTCGCCGACAGTAGAGTAATACTTATTTATAAACTACCCTATTTTATTTAGTAAATTATTAACACATTTGTCATAAAAACTTTTTCTTTTTTAATTTCAAGGTGGCAACCGTAAAGTAAACTGACTGACGTTTCAATGCTAGAATAAAACAATTCAGCCGTCGGATTAACACTATTAAAATTTCATACAAGCTCACAGTTTGTCAGACATTCATCGATAAAAACTCAAAAAGACAGCGATAATATCTCATAAATAAATACAATTGTTGGTACGTTATTTTAATTACAAATTTATTGTCATATGACCTTAAATTGTGGCAAATGCTCTAAAAGGTGTCTTCTATAACAAAGGTTTGTAAAAACAATTTAAACGCTGGCTCTATGTCTTACCCTCCTTTGCCACTTTCAACTCTATTCAAAAGAAATAGAAATGTCAAAGTTATAAAAGTCGTGTTTGTAATGTTGGTAATAGTTGCATGTTTAGGGTGGGTTTACACCTGACATAGGTAGTCACCTGTAGTTGACAGTTGCGTCACACCTTGGTCCTAAAGAATAGTATAGGGTAATTCTTCAGCTATTACAATAATAACGGTAGGCAATAGGTCAGGTTTTTTTTTATCAATTTGACGGCTAATAAAGAGCAAGCAGTCAGATGTTCAGATAATTTGAAACAGTTATTTGATAAGTGTTTTTGTTTTTTTTTACCTACATTGCAATTAGGTATGAAGACTACCTATCAAATCATTGATATTTTAGTGAACTGATAAAAAAAATTAAACGCTTAAAACCTGCCTGAGCCTGAGATCTGCGGGTAACCACGGATATGTGATTGCAATACAACAGGAATATCATTCCGAATTTGAAATTTACATAGTCAAATCGATACATTCAACACCCTGAAAGGAGAGTCAGGAGTTTTGGCGGGAACGTGAAAAAGTTCACGTCGTTGCATTGTATTATTTCTCAAAACTTGTGCTTTTTCCAGTGTTAATGTTTGAAATTGGTGGCGTTTTACGCATTAAGTGCTGAATTACGAGCATGAGTGTGGTTAAGTGATATAATGTGGTGTAACGTGGTTTTTCGTGTTGCTTCCAAAATTTCATAGAGGCTTCTAGTAAAGTTGCCGCCACTTTACTAGAGCATGACTTAGACTGGACTATGACCTGACTTAGACTGGACTATGACTATGACTTGACTACGTAAAATATTCTAAAACTCGATGAAAATATACAATACTTGACACTGGCTATATACACTATGTGTGGAGCCAAAATATAAGACAAAAAAAGGAGAGTCACGAACACGAACCCTGTATATTCAAAGATGTATAACTATAATGTAGGTTAGGTAGTGTATCTACAGCAGAAAATTAAATATTCTTTTCTCGAGTGAAAAATAGAACTATTACTGGTTTTCATCAGTTTTTTTCTTATTACCTCGTTTGTCGCAATCATGAAGAAATAATATGACCAAAATATGTTAACTAAAATAGTTCATGACAATAAAATATTCATTCATCTTACATCATTAGAACACGCACCGGTGTGGTCACGTGCCGCACCTTGCCGCCAGGTGGCCGTAACTGGCACACTTCATCTAGACCCAGACTAGACCCGTTTCTATAATATGGGTTACCTAGATATCTAAGATGAACTTACTTAGATCTTAGTAAACCCTAACCCTGGGTGTTTTTTAAAACTGTCGTGAGTGTGGGAAGTATTTCGACGAAACAACAAATGTTTTAGTGTTCCGTCCCTGATAAAGACCTATTAATATCGGCCCGCGCGTTATTCGCTACCGATATGGGTGGCGGTAAATCTTGCGCGGTATTTTGTATGAAGTTTCGGGGCTAGAGCGAAGCTTGAGCGGAATTTCATACAAAATCTCGGCGGCATCCCGCGTCCCACAGCAAAAGCGAATAACGCGTCGGTTTGAATAGGCCTTAAATATTTTTGTTTGTTTTTTGTTTTTCTGTTCCTTTGAACATCTATCACGCTGGAACCACTAGACGGATTTCGATAAAACATGGTATGGTTATAGGTATAGGTAATTTTTCTGAATATCGGTAGTTGTCTAAAATGGCCAACTGCACGTTGCATGAAGCAATAAAGTATAGTAACTTTTATAATAATAATAATAATCATCATTTATGCATGAATTTACTATTAATTGTAAGTAAGTATTCATTCAGAGCTGACAACCGATGGGGACGAAAGGTTCGACCACGAACCGGAAGGCGCGGCGTAGGCAGACCCCCACTAGGTGGACCGATAACCTGGTGAAAACCTTTACTAGGTGGTAGGTACCACCGCTCTGCCAGTTATTCTGCCGCCAAGCAGTAGTGTGCAAGCACTACTGTGTTCCGGTTTGAAGGGCATTGTAGCTAGTGAAATTACTGGGCAAATGAGACTTTATGACCTGATTACACAGTGTAGTAATCTGATTACTAGGCTGTGTGATGTCTCAGAATGACGTGCGCAGTGCAGTGTCACACAAAACTTTATTATTTTAAAGTTCCGAGTAACACTGCAACTGTTATGGGCGGCAGTGTCGCTTAACATCAGGTGAACGACTAGCTCGGCACGTCATTCATTCACATAAAAAAAACCGCGGGGAGCCGTTGGATGCAGGAGGCAAGCATCGAGCCGCTCAAAGTGGCGCTCTCTGGGGAGGCCTATGTTCCGAAGTCTTGAGGCTGTTGATGATGATGATGATGATGATTTATACAATAGCAAAAATCAGATAACATTGGCAAAAAAAATTTCAATAAGTATTTACTTGCAAATGTTTGTTTTCGAAACCATATTATTCAGTTTTGTTTACGCAGAGAAACAAAGAGAACTATGTGCAAGCTGAGTGAATTAAACGACTGCTTGCGGCTGTCGATTACAATTTTTTATCAATAGTGTCATTACTTATTCTCAAGGGTTTCGTGAAGTTTTTACCAACACGGCCTAATAAGACCTGTCAACTCAAATTAAAGTTAAATTGACAAGAATTGTTTAAAATACAAAACAAATTATTATACTTTACTCTTCATGGAAAGTTTATGTCTTCGTTAAGAATATTTATTTTGTGTATTCGAGTGAATTTGTGAATATATACTTGGATAGGTATTTGTATTCAGCTTTCGGTGAAGTATTTATGGCATAATTTATTTCGTTGCCATTTTGAATATGTTTATAAAGCAATTGCATAAAGCATGATGACAAAAAAATTTTTATTGGGTGATTTAATTATATTCCTCAAAAGATAAACATACGTGAAAACAAAAATTAAATAGATTAATTTGTAAAGGTAGTAATCTGTAGATTAAGCTGAGCAGGCGATACTGCTTTAAAAATCATAAAAATTAAATATTTCAAAAAATGACCAAGTTACAAGCATTTTAAAAACCGGAATAGAAAGAGATAGTTCATACGACCAGTGACGTCAGAGGAAGGTCGTCATAGTACCTCATTACTAAGCTGTGGTAGCTTTTCATACAAATTGGCATGTGACGTCACGAGTAGATTTTTCATAGTAACTGTGGGGGCGCTCTGTTTCGCGAGAAAGGGACCGGAGATGCCTGTAGAAACATTAAAAGCTTATTACTCCGTGATTTATTTACCGATTTTGCGTATTATTTCAATTATTCCATTCATTTTTTATCTTCTTTATGAAAGTATTATTTACTTGTTCATTTTTAATAATAGTCATCATGCCTATTTAAGTGAATGCCAATACCCATACTCCAGTTGGTCCCTCAAGTATACAGAAAAGATTCTAGATGGAAGATTTTATCTGTCATTCAAAATCTGCGTGCAAAAGCGCATGACTTAACCGCTCGCGTGGAAAAAGGTTTTAAAAAGCCCCTTTAAGGCCCTTCCCACCCCTTAGCCGTACTGCAATAAAGTACTGTGACCCCCCCCCCCTAAAATTAATTATTTTCTTTTCTTGCTCTGTGATCTTTGCTTGAGCTAACACTGGAGTGGAGATCTAAGAGACACAAATAATTGTTCAAAACATTCCTTACATTATTCCTTATTGAAATTTTTGAAGGCCGACTAAACCCTCCTTGGTAGTAATTCAGTGTAACATCTGTGTCAATTCGTGTTGACAAGGAATTGCGTCTGCGCGGGGCCAATAAAAAATTAAACTAACGACTCGCAACAGCATGCACATGTGGGTTCCCAAACTCAAATGTTCACAAGTTAGCTGGCCTCAAGTGTGATTTCATTTACTGCTGTTGGGTTCCCTATAGTTGAAGTAAGAACTCGATCATGTCATTTGCACCACTGTGTTTATACGTTAGTATAACAGAGCATCAATGCTCAACCCTCGAAAAAAGATCGATTCGGAATTTACACTCTCCGTCTCCTTCATTTACATTCAGGATGAAGAAGACGAAACCTTTTTGGATGGGTTGGGAATCAGGATGCTAAATAGTCCTGTAATTCTACTCACGGTCTACTGTACTATAGACAAGATGGTTATAGGTACATGGGTAATTATGCTTGCCTATATAGAAGATAGGTACTTATATTCACTCGTGACTTGAAGAGCTCTAGATACATTTATCTTTTACCTATAAATTATGTAAAATAGTACAACATACGAAAGCATAAACATATAATAGTAAAGTCGCAAAGTTGGCATATAAACATAAACATATATGTGGACATTTCATACAGCGCCATCTAGCCCCAAACTAAGCAAAGCTTGTACTATGGGAACCAGATAACTGATATAATACTTAGATACTTTTTTGTTGTTGTAAATACATACATAGAATACAATATAACACCCAGACGCAGAACAAACATCTATGTTCATCACACAAATATTTGTTCTGGGTAGGAATCGAACCCACAGCCCTCAGTTCAGAAGGCAGGGCTAGTACAAACTGATAGTACATATTTCACGATAGATCAGCCAGCCTAGTACGGGCGGTAGAGAAAATTGTCTTTCCCGGCTTTATGTCACTTTTTTCTTACTTGCTTATTTTGTCCAGAGGAGTAAAATAGGGAAAAATATTTTTGTCAACCGTCCGTGCTGGGGCAGCAGGAGTTTTCAGTTTTGTTCTACTATAGACAGAGACGATTTGTGATTGTTGATTTTCGGATGATTTACCGAACCCCCTAACTAAATTTTTTGCAAATCGAACCTTGCACGGAACGGTTAAGGTGTAAAACTGCAAACAACGTTTTCCTCGAATGGTTCATGACATTTAAAATCCAAAAATGTTGTCAAACATTTTGTGTCATTAGTTAATTATTATTTAAGCTTTCACATATTGAACTGTATTTGCATAGTAATAAGGATCAAGGATATAAAACAGAAGATTCGTAACTTACGAGCTGCTTTTTTAACCTATAACCCTTGAGCTCATAAATTTATGGTTTCTATTTCTAAAATCACTTTCTTGACGTGTAAATTTTCCTTGGGTTTTTTTCAGTCCTTATATTTTGGGCACTTTTTTTTTTGTAAAACGTAACGCAATGTTTGTTTGATAAGTTACTTAAAAGTTCACCAAGAATTTTATTTTAAGTTCATCATCATCACCATTAACAGCCTGAAGACGTCCACTGCTAAACATAGGCCTCCCCCAGGGAGCGCCACTTTGCGCGGCTGCTTGCCACCTGTATCCATCGCATATCTTAAGTTAATTAATCTCATATAAATATAAAAAGACGCTCAAATATAACTAGGTAGGTACTTCTTATTAGAACAATGGGTACCTATACTTATATTAGGTAATAGGTATAATATAAGAGACTAGAAAAGAGAGAGGGGTGAGAGGGGGGTGAGAGTAAGAAAATACTATTCAGCAGATTTTTACAGAATCTTTTTTTCAATGGCTTTATAGTTTAAAGGTACTTATCTTAGGCGTAAGATAATTCTGCAGCTGAAACTTCACATTTGTAAGTGTTTATAATTAAGATAATGAACAACCTTATCTCCAATTTTAAACTTTGAACTAAAGGTGCATAGAAGGTGCATTTTACAGGATCAAGATAAAACATTTCTAGGCGTTTAAATACTCTGTTATTTTCACATTCATTTACTGCCTTGAAATACAATGAACAAAGATAGATGTTGTCGTCAACGTGCATACCATCTGATACAGTTTGCTGCAAGCGCAATGGAAAACAGTGCCTTAGGTACCTAACTCTACATAAGTATAGCAAATAAATAGCTATTTTTGCTACAAGCAATAAGGCGTTTTATTAAAAAAAAAAAGCTGTAATTTTATAAAGACCCGATAGATGGCGTTATAATGGAGGTTTTACGTTCTGCCATTGTTAAGATAATTATGTATACTATCCTTATATTATGGAAGGCATATACTCTAATGGCTTCCTATCGACAAATCGACAACGTATCCTGTGATCTACTCAACTGAATTTGACTTTTCCTTGTACTCCGTGGTTTGAAACTACGACCATGTTTGAAAACGTCGTTACTACGCCATCTAGTAACAGGAACAGAACTAGTTTTTTTTAAATAAAACGTCTCATTAAGCGCAGTTCTACTGTCGTAGCGCCCTACAAGCCTGCCCTAGAAATGTGCTCCTTTATATATTATCGCTATAGCAATTATCGAGTCCAGATTTAAAATATTCTAGAAACAATTAATTAATCCTTAGGTCCCTAACAAGCCTTAAGGTAGTTTGATCTCAGTCTTTGTCCATTCTTTACCTGAGTAAATAATCTGTCTGCCTGTGTAGATTAGATTTAACCAGCCTACATTGTCTTGCCCACTTTCGTGCTCACTGCGATAGTGGGCGGATGAATTTAAACGTAGGGAATTACGTAATGCAATTATTTAAACGGGTGTCCTCCCATACAACGCATTAGGTACCTCATCGCGTTTCACGCTGTATATCTTGCTCACTCTTTTCTTTCCTGTCGCGGTAGTGAGCTAATCAAAGATTACAAAGCCCGTTGATAGCTCGTGAGCATAATTTCTCACACGACTCACTCGCGTGGGTAGGGAGCAAAGTAACAAAACCAGGCAAAGTCATACGAAATTACAAGGAGCAGAGCAGGAACAAAAGACAGCGGGTGTCCCGCCGTTTCCTCACATGGGTTTGGTGGTTGAAATACACCACTAATTTTCGTATGAAGGGAAGTTGTATCATTGGTCAATGGATTTATAGTCAATGGAGCTAATGAATGAAGGCGCAGTGCAAGCATACAAGCTCGGCTACTGCTTGACGCAGTAGTAAGCTACAGGTGCGATTATTTCGGGCGGTTTGCACAAAGCGGCACGTGGTAGGGCTGCCACCTTGCCGCGACAGGTGAGCGCGGAGGAGTCCTGCCCAAACGGAAATTCCGCATGTCATGGGTGTATTAGACAAGTGCTTGTCATGGCTTCATTCCTAATTCGTTTCATTCATGGGTGTACCTACTTACAAGACTTTTAAATATACGCGTACGCTGTCTCTGAACGACAGTCAGTCGTCGATCGATTTGATGCTTGTCGAGATTATCGATAATAAATACAAGATAATTTACAAAAGACTATGAGTTACAAGATAATTAATTAGAAGGTAAGTTTCGAAACAACACCTCAAATTAAAACGCCCGCCACTTTTCCTTGTAATAGTAGACGATTTAAGCAAGAAAATTAATAAGTAGTAAAACATTATATTGTAAGAAAACAGGTACGTAATAAGTAATAGGTGCTTTTTATAAACTAAGCTGTATTGATTAATAAAAATAAAATATTAATATAATAGGGTAAGAACCTCTACAATAACACTACCTATAAATAAGTACAGCATTTTATAAAGTAGGTACCTGCTACCTAATAGAAATATAACAGGAAAGCCCCGCGACCGCGGCGCCAAAACGGCGCCAAAATCCGGTCGATACGGAACCCTACGCAACCCTGCCAAGTTGAATACCCCCTTCATGGATGGACTGAGAAATAAGAAAGCTCGGTATGAAAAAAGGTGCCTAGATAAAATTAGGCCAATGTACGTGTCGCCAATAATTTTAGTATTACCGTACTACCTACTAAATAAACTGTTACCTTAATTTTAATATCAAATATTTTCAAGTATTTTCACTATTTTTTAAGATTATTTCATTACTACAGGAGTTTCATAGAATGTTCTATGGAACTACTTTGTGGGTTATTATTATTGCCTAAGTATTAGGCCTTTTATTTATTTCTGTGATTACCTGTCACTTCCCAAAAAAATTCGTCAGTATCAGTATCATAGGCATGATGACTACTATTAAAAATAAACAAGTAAATATTACTTTCATAAAGATTGAAAATAAATGCAATAATTGACAAAATAAGCAAAATCGGTAAATAAATCACGGAGTAATAAGCTTTTAAAGTTTCTACAGGAGGCATCTCCTGTCCCTTTCTCGCGAAACAGACACACAGTTACTATGAAAAATCTATTCGTGACGTCACATGCCAAAGAGAAGCCACCACAGCATAGTAATGAGGTACTTTAACGACCTTCCTCTGACGTCACTGGCCGTTTGAGCTATCTCCTTCTATTCCGGTTTTTAAAATAACTTGGTATTTTTTGAGATATTTAATTATTTTTTTCACAAATGTTTATCTTTTGAGGAATATTATTAATTTAATATTATTTTTTTTGCTTATTTTGGGGCTAGATGGCGTTGTGTGAAATGTCCACACATATTTATTTATTTATTTTATTTATCCAAAAAAAATGTAAACATTTATTAATTGGTGTGAATAAAAAAACAATAAAAAACAATAATAAAGAATGTCTATCTTTAATTAACCACCTTGAACCTAAATGTTTACCGATTTCCGGCGTTTCCTCGTCTCGATCGCGTAACACTAACTAAAGATTCTAAAGTATAGCTCGGTGGGATGTTTGTAACTTGGCATACGTTGGGAGAAGGACAATGGAATGGAATGGATGGCCCTTGTTTCGTATTAATAAAAGCATTTAACGTTTCGTCCATCTTTTATTTTCTAAAAAACAGTGTTGCCACCAACACGCTAATCCAAATATCCCACATCCCCCCTTTCATCTTATTAATAATCATTAAATAATCACTAAATCAATCATGTACTTAATTCTACTTAAGTAGGTAGGTACTCAATTTATGTTGTAATCACGCAAATAAGGAGTCTTAACAGACCGTCCTGAGCGAGTAGTAGTGGTGGTCACCCTAGTGTTATTGCTATTTGGTGTATGAGCAACA
Organism: Ennomos erosarius; assembly: GCA_963580505.1. Lineage (NCBI taxonomy): Eukaryota > Metazoa > Arthropoda > Insecta > Lepidoptera > Geometridae > Ennomos > Ennomos erosarius. The sequence goes on from OY756987.1 coordinate 11,187,535, forward strand.
TCCACCTTGCTGCCAGAATCATAGGTGGCATCTTGTGTTCCACCACTACTGCTTTCCGAGGGGTTACAGGTTTCAGGTTGACACATAATGCCCTGGTCTAGCTCAACATCCGGCTTTAAAACAAACTTATTTTTACTCTGAATTATATGTTTTTCATTCCTTACAACTATATTTCCTTTTTCATTTTTAACAGAGAATGACCTAGGTCCAACATTACTTACTACTTTACCTGTATGCCAAGTTTTATCAGGAATGTTTTTATCTCCTGGTTCAACAGGTTTTTTGACTCTAACCGTTTTGTTGTAGTTATTCCTAGATTTCTCTCTGTTAATCAACATTTTATTCTTTATATCTGTAGGAACTTTAGGCTGAAGTACATTTTGATCACAAGGCAAGTTTGTTCTCAACAATCTAGACATTAATAATTCTGATGGACTGTACTCTAACCCTGCAACAGGTGTTGTCCTATAATGTAACATAGCCATACTAAAGTCAGTATTACTATCCCTACATTTACGCATCAGGTTTTTAACAATCCCTACGGCCTTTTCTGCCATTCCATTTGACTGGGCATAATTTGGACTTGAAGGTATTAATTTTATATCCAATGAGTTTGCATATTGCCTGAAAACATAGCTACCAAAGGGCATATTATCACTAACAATATATTTTGGGATGCCATGTGTAGCAAATATGAACTTCAACTGTTTTATGACACTGTCTGCAGTTTTATCTTGCAGTTTCTGTACCTCTATCCATTTTGAATAATAATCAATGACTACCAAATAGTCTCTTTTTCCAAAATTACATATATCCATTCCTACTTTTACAAAAGGTAATTCAGGAATTTCATGAGACATAAGAGGCTGCTTTGCATTGGATGGTCTGTATTTTTCACATGTTTGACACAATAAGACAACCCTCTCTATGTCTTGTGACATTCCCGGCCAAAATAAGGCTTTTCTGGCACGTTTTTTACATTTTACAATTCCTGAGTGACCTGCATGTACAATATTTATCATTTCTTGTATTATATTTTTAGGTATCAATATTCTGTCCTTATAATAAACAATATGGTCTTTAACATTTAATTCATTTCTCAATTTATACAATGTTTTCAACTCTTTGTCATAAATGTTTTTGTCATTTTTAGGTCAATCGGTGTTATACCAATTCACAACTTGTTGTAGGTTAAGGTCACTTCTCGTTTGATATTGTAAATGTTGCATCATACGGTCTGAAATTGGCAACTCTCTTTCAAAGCAATGAACTAATTCTTGTAGAGTAGGCTCTACCTTTTTGTTGGTTGAGATGTAATTTCGAGACAGATAGTCAGCAACATACATTTGAGACCCTGGTACATACTTAATTTCAAAGTCATACTTTAAAAGTTTGAGAACCATACGTTGCAATCGTGCCGATATTTTGTTTAAATCTTTATTCATAATAGCCACTAGAGGCTTGTGATCTGTCTCTATTATTATTCTACGCCCATAGACAAACTGATGATACTTTTCCATAGCTGCGCATATGGCAAATAGTTCTTTCTCTATAGGGGCCCACCTATTCTGACATTCAGTGTAGCACCTAGAGTAAAATGATATAGGTCTCCCCTGCTGCAACAGACAAGCACCCATACCACTCTTGGAGCTGTCTGTTTGTAAAGTTATAGTTCCCTCTTTACTTAAAATAGCTAAAGTGGCGGTGCAACTCAACTTCCTTTTTAGTTCCTCAAATGCCCCCATCTGAGCCGAATCCCAGTACCATTCCACATCTTTTTTGAGAAGGTTTCTCAACGGTTCAGTGGATTTTGCATACTCAGGTATAAATTTACTGAGGTAATTGCGCATACCCAGAAATTTTTGCAGCTGTTTTACATTTTTTGGTTTTTCCAGTTCTAATATAGCCTGAACATGTCCTGGATTAACTTTTATTCCTGATTTAGAAATTAACAACCCTACATACTTAACATGATCTTGTCTGTATTGAAGTCTGTTACTATTAAATTTCACATTGTGTTTTCGTGCTCGTTTGATTACCTGCTTTAATATCCTATCATGTTCCTGTTGTCTTTGCCAACTATTATTAAATCGTCGTAATACAGGTGTACACCCTGTATATCACTAAATATACTATTGTTAATTCTTTGCATTACCTCAGGGGCCGATGAAATACCAAATGCCATCCTTTTAAACCTGTATCGGCCATATGGAGTGCCAAATGTACATAATTTTTCTTCATCCTGTAGCGAAATTTGAAAGAAACCATCTTTCATATCTAAAACTGAAAATACCTCCTTCCCAGCCAAGTTATTATAAATCTCTTCCGGAGATGGTATTTGATAATTCTCTCTGAGAATGTTTTTATTTGGGTGGGTCTAAACGACTTTGTTTAGACCCACAGGAGTGGGTCTAAACAAAGTCGTAAGGATTTATCTTGTTTTTCCACAATAACCAAGTTATTGCACCATGCTGTTGGGCCCTCAACTTTTTCTATTATGTTCCTTCTTTCATAGTTATCTAATGTGGCACTCTTCTTATTGGTTTTATTACTGGTTGTGCGTCATCTCTTAGCTTAATTTTATATGTGCCTATATCACCCAGGCCTGTGAACACATCTTTGTTTTCTTTTATAAATTCTTCTTTGTTTGTGTTTATTTGTGTCATTTCTTCAACTCGTTTCACAAAGTTTAGCCTGATACAGTCTGGCAAGCCTAAAACTGGTTTTACTGGCAGGTCTATTACATTGAATTTAATTTTTTCTTTATTTCCACGAATAATACAGTCCAATACTGCACTTCCCACCGTGTTTACCTTATATCCATTATACACTACCAAAACGGTCTGGAACTCTCTTAGCACACTGTTTCCTTTTATTCTATTAAACAGCTCCAACGGTAATGTATTACAGTCAGCTCCGGTGTCCAGTTTGAACCCCACTTGCATTCCATTTACTAATATTTCTTCTTTCCATTGTGACTTGACACTGTTCATTGCCATGATGCTACTACAATCATACTCAAAATCACTGTTCTTACTTTCTTCATCAAGCATGTACATTTTCTTTGTTGTTGATTTGTCAATATTCTTTTTGTTTCTGCAAACTGCAGCAAAATGGTTAATTTTTTCGCATATTCTGCACTTCCGGCCATATGCTGGACAATTTCCAAAATCATGCACCCTTCACAATTTCCACATTTAACTTCCTTAGGTCCTGTGTTTTTAGTTTTCATCAGATCTACTTTTAAACATTCACTTTTTCTTTCCAGATTTTCCACTTGGTTTCTTCCCCCTTCTGAAGCCCGACAAATGGCTAGAGCTTTCTCCAAATCTGGTTCCACTTCCCTCAACAATCTTTCCTTGTCTGATTTTTCTCTTACACCGATAATTATCATTATTGTGATCAGTCTGCTTTCCATCTCACCAAACTCACATTTACTAGCTTTTGTTCTTAGTCTAGTGACAAAATGATCAATTGGTTCACCTTCTTCCTGTTTATATTGTAAAAACTCATACGTCTGTAAAGCTAGATTTTTTCTAGGTTCAGCATATTCATCAAAGTACTTCAGCACTAACTCTAGTGTGACTAACCTTTTCGAATTCACATTAAAAACTTCTATGGCCTCCTCGCCGGCGCAGTTCAGAAAAAGTGCTATTTTTCTTTGTTCTGCAGCTTTGTTGAGGTCTGCTGCCTCTAGATAAATTGAAAAGAGTTGTTTGAACTTATTCCAATTGGCGTTTTCCCCCGTCAGCATCAAGTTTCATGGAGGTGTTATACCATCCATTATGATATATTTTATATCGTTTCAGCACACAAGAGACTTGAAAATTCGCGATCAAACATTACTTTTTATATTATTTTACACCTGACACCATGTTTAGTATTAATAAAAGCATTTAACGTTTCGTCCATCTTTTATTTTCTAAAAAACAGTGTTGCCTCCAACACGCTAATCCAAATATCCCACAGCCCTCACATTATTATAAATGTGGCGCGCCCGTCCAGATGCTCGTTTGTTTACTTTCTTTTGTTTTCGCTAATATCCAATTTTTTTTTTTTTTAAGTCTGTGGATTCTTGTCCTTTAGCCATGTCTTATTGAGTTCACTTCTTGTTTGCAGATGGTTGCCAGCGAAAAGATATATTTCTTATATTTTGCCCATTTCTGGCTCCACACATAGTGTATTTAGCCAGTGTCAAGTATTGTTATTTTTCATCGTTAAAGAATATATCACGTAAAATCAACTGTTAGTCATAGTCCAGTCTAAGTCAGGTAGTCGTAATCCAGTCTACGTCATGCTCCAGTAAAGTGGTGGCAAGGTGGCAACTTTACTAGAAGCTTATATGGAATTTTGGAAGCAACACGAAAACTCACGTTTCACCACATTATATCACTTGCCCACAATCATACTCGTAATTCAGCACTTAATGCGTAAAACGCCACCAATTTTAAACATTAACACTGGAAAAAGCACCAGTTTTGAGAAATAGGTAATACAATTTATACAATGCAACGACGTGAACTTTTCCGCGTTCCCGCCAAAACTCCTTTTATAGCTTTGTAAGGTTGCAATAAGGTTGCATGGTCATACAGTACCGCCACATCTTTGTCTGAAAATATAACAAAATAACCGGCCAAGTGCGAGTCAGGCTCGCGCACGAAGGTTACGGAATTACGGATCATCATCTAGTTATCGGTTGTCAGTTCTACGAGCGATGTGACCTGCCCATTGCCATTTCAACTTGCTAATCCTAAGAGCTATTTCGGTCACTTTAGTTCTCCTGCGGATCTCTTCATTACGGATCTTATCTCGCAGGGAAACACCGAGCATTGCTCTCTCCATAGCCCGTTGTGCGAGCTTAGTAATGAGGCCAACAGTTAGAGACCACGTTTCAGTTCCATAAGTCATCACTGGCAACACACATTGATTGAAAACTTTTGTTTTCAGGCTTTGTGGTATTTTGGACGAAAAGATAGATCGAAGCTTCCCGAACGCTGCCCAGCCGAGTTGGATTCTTCGGGCGACCTCTTTGTCGAAGCTGGACCTACCCAATTGGACAGTCTGCCCTAGATAGACGTATTTGTCGACAACTTCGAATGTTCGATGTCGAACCGATGGGGAGGAAAGGTTCTCGAGTGGCGACCACGAACTGGAAGACGCAGCGTAGGCCGGCCCCCCACTAGGTGGACCGACGACCTGGTGAAAGCCGCGGGGAGCCGATGGATGCAGGAGGCGAGCAGCCGCTCTAAGTGGCGCTCCCTGGGGGAGGCCTATGTTCAGCAGTGGACGTCTTCAGGCTGTTAATGATGATGATGATGATGATCTAGTTATCCGCATCTAATGTGATCGGTAATGTCATTTCCATACATTTTGGCGTTAACGCTAATGGAAAGGAAGGAAGCAAATCAGGGGGTCTAGCAAAGATCCCTAGAGAGATATCTAGAATCACTAACGTTATCTCCAAAAATGTAATGAAATGACATAAGCCGCGTAACAAAAGTTAGCGATTTCCGAAATGTCATTTCAGTACATTTTGTAGTTAACGTTTGGCGATAGCTTAGCCTTTGGGATCTTTGCTAGACCTCCTGGGCACAGATTACTTTACTGAATAAATATGTTGGGGTCTGGCAAAGATCCCTTCCCTCCATAGATTTATAATATATATGTCTATGCTTCCCTCCCTTTCCAGTAGCGTTAGGTACGTTAACGCCAAACGATTCACAGTCGCACTTGGCCGGTTTTTAGTATTTATATACTATTGTTGGTAGGTATACCATAGGAACTATAATACATTATATATGACTATGAGTCATGTTATCATGTACAAAATGTGATAAAATCAAACCATTAAAATAATTCACGTTTCTTTTACGGAGACCTCATTTTTATTCAACAGAACATTTTATTAATAGACCTTTTGTCAGTGTCATCTAGCGTAAATAGGTAAACTTGATTTGTGAAAGCAGAAAGTATGGTACCTAATAATGATTGTAGCTCTCGTTAGTAGTAGTGTATCTACTCGACGCTAGATGGTGTCAAAGTACTTCGGCTACTTAACGCTAGATGGCAGTTGCTTATGCAGGTCCTACCCTTGATAAGGGAATAAGATCCTACGGCTACACGCATAGAGCGTGAGAGAGTCAGCGTGCGCAAATACAAAAGTACTCTGTGGTGCGCAATGCTCAAAAACTGCGCGCGGTGTGCACTGTGCACGTGTTGGTGGGGTGTTGCCGATGTGAACGAAGCACACAGCCCATACACAAACAGTCAAACACATCACTTGGGTCATGCATGATGGTTGTTAGTGTTAGATAACATTGTAGCGGAGCGTTACATCTCAGTTCTATCACAAATTAAAAGTAACTTTTTTATAAAAGTAGTAAATACCATACCAGTTCCTACTACTTTACTGATATACCATATACCTAATTTATTTTTTATTTTTGTCCTTTTCTTGTTAACGCGAGATGGCGCTAAAAAGAGTTCTTATTGTAAATAACAGTTTCCCTGCTGCTGGCTTGGAAATACTGAAAAAGAAGTAAGTACCTAGCAATTAGTTAATCTGTTCATTTATTTTTTAAGTACTATTTTTATGTAGATAGCACAGAATAGATATAAGTACCTATAGTAGATAGTAACATTTCATAACCTCTCATTTCATTTGGGTAGGTACCACTTACTGGTCAAGTACTTAGAGCATTTGAAAATGCTCTAGAAATTAAGTATTGATATAGGTACCTACTATTATAAAATCTGTGATTCTGTGGTATTATTCACCTGCTAAAAGTGTCCAATGAGTTTTCGAATTCGAACTTCTTATTCTTATTCATTTCATAGGTAATTTATTTATTAAATTACTACTCGGAATTCGATCCTTAGGATACCTATTTCATTTATTTATTTATTTATATACCTTAAAACATAACATTACAGAGTATTAATATACATAATCGCGACACTAGGTATTTAATTGTGTACATTTATAACGAAAAAATTCTAGGTCTGTGGTAATAATGTTTTTTTTTTTAAAACAAATAAATTTGAATTTAGGCTTGGACTATTGATTTTTCAAAAATTGCAGTTTTGTTTTCAAAACTCAAATTTCAAAATCTGCCCCATGACTCTTTTAAGCACTTTTCGATATTTCCCATAGTTTTGGATTTGGCCTACCTCAGCCACATGAAAAATTAAAATATAAAAATATCTTAGGGTGTTTTATTTGGTTATATTTGCCTAACCGATACTTTAACTGAAATGCCCATGATTGTTATTGCTAAAGTAAGCTGGTGCGACCCACCCGACACCCCACCCAACCCGGTGGGTTGCACCTACTGTGATTAAGGTGCAACTCAGCCTTAAATAACATATAAATAAATTTTAGTCGTCATGCCTATTATAGGCAAATATAAATATAATTCTTTTTTTGCGTTAATTAAAAATGTCCACACATTTATTTTATACATTTATTTATTTATTAATTAAAAATATTCCTCAAAAGATAAACATTTGTGAAAACAAAAATTAAATATCTCAACAAACGACAAAGTTACAAGCGTTTTAAAAACCGGAATAGAAAGAGATAGCTCCAACGGCCAGTGACGTCAGAGCAATGTCGTTAGTACCTCATTACTAAGCTGTGGTAGCTTTACATACAATATCTTTGGCATGTGACGTCACGGGTGGATTTTTCATAGTAACTGAGGGGGCGCTCTGTTTCGCGAGAAAGGGACAGGAGATGCCTCCTATAGAAACTTTTTATTACTCCGTGATTTATTTACCGATTTTACTTATTTTTTCAATTATTGCATTCATTTTTAATCTTCTTTATGGAAGTATTATTTACTTGTTCATTTTTAATAGTAGTGATCATGCCTATTATTATAATATTATTTTAGAAAAATCTAAAACGGGTGTCTACATATATGATTTAAACAATTTCAGTAAGGTCCAAACAACGGTGCTACCTAATTTAGACTATTTCCCCGAGAGCCTACAAGATATTAAAAAATCCATCAACGGTTACGATGCCCTGGTATGGAACACGAAACACAAGCTCAATGCCGAGATTCTTGACCTGGCGGGTAAGAACTGATTTGAAGATCTGCAGGAGAACTAAAGTGACCGATATAGCTTAGAATTAGCAAGTTAAAATAGCAGTGGCTAGGCCACATCGCTCGTAGAACTGACAACCAATCGGAAAGGAAGGTTCTCGAGTGGCGACCACGAACCGGAAGACGCAGCGTAGGCCGTCCCCCCCACTAGGTGGACCAATGACCTCGGGGAGGCGATGGATGAAGGAGGCGAGCAGCCGCTCAAGGTGGCGCTCTATGGGGGAGGCCTATGTTTCAGCAGTGGACATCTTCGGGTTGTTAACGATGATGATGATGATGATTTTTATTTAAGCGTCTTTATTTCATCCTCATCGGAAAGACATTTCATTTATTGATTTAGTACGAAAGCGAAATGAAATAGGTACCCAAAGAGTACCTATAATCACTTCGTACCTACCAAAAATATCTCCGTCTTTTCATTAGGTACCTTTTAATTAGTTTGTATCAGAAAAGGACCAGTGGGTCACAAAGCAAAAATGGCGTTTTTTTTATAAGAATGAATGACGTGACGAGCTATAAAATAATAAAGTTTCGCGTGACACTGCACTGCGCACGTCATCCTGAGACATCACACAGTCTACTAATCCGATTACTATACTGTGTAATCAGGTATAAAGTCTCATTTGCCCAGTAATTTCACTAGCTACATACAATGCCCTTCAAACCGGAACACAGTAGTGCTTGCACGCTACTGCTTGGCGGCAGAATAACTGGCATAGCGGTGGTACCTACCTAGACGAACTTTGCAGAAAAGTCCTACCACCTAGTAAAAGCGACATGACATCCCCATACGTTTTGGGTTATCGTTTGGCGTTAACGCTAATGAATAAATAAATAAATACTAAATACTGAATACAGGGATCTTTACTAGACCCTCAACATACTTACTTTAAGTTTAACTTAGGATTAGACAATGCGACACCGAATTCGTCACCTTGTCAAGGTAGTGGTGATTTAGTTAGTAGTTCATTTTCATTCTTCTAGGTTCTCAACTCAAAGCAATATCCACAATGTCCTCTGGCCTGGATCACATAGACCTGGATGAGGTGAAGAAGCGAGGCATTCCTCTAGGCAGCACACCACAAGTTTTGGACGATGCTGTGGCTGATATCACCGTGGGTCTGATGATCGGAGCCGCGAGGAGGTTCAAGGAAGGCATTGAGGAAGTAGAAAAGTAATAACATTCAACCTCTCGTATTGGCACAGAATAGTTCATCATCATCATTAACAGCCTGAAGACGTCCAATGCTGAACATTGGGCTCCCCCAGGGAGCGCCACTTTGAGCGGCTAGTAATAGTGGTATTACAGCCACCAAAAGAGTGTCTTTCAAATCCTCAACACGCTGATTAAATAGTCTCTATCTGATGATGACTCCTTTAATTTACTTTATTTTGGTCACTATTTTCTCGGGGCACTATGCCAAGCAGCAGCGTTCTGAGATTCCAGTCTGTTTCTTCGCCTTATCCAGCCATTTGCCTTGATGCCCGCATCTAAGCTTCTCCTTACCAGAATTTTCTCGAGAATCAACCATGAGAACCCATGAACTCACACAAAGAGCCTCTTCTTTACGTAAAGGTACTGTGTGGATCCCCTCTGGATTATATCAATGAAGGCTGCTAAATCACTCTGTCTCGTGACGTGACTGTATTTTAGTTTCCCTATATGCTATGTTAAACATTTACATGTATATAACATACCATTTTCTGTTTAAATACTCCACCATATCAGCCATGTTCTGATCATGAACACTAAAATTATCTACCGACGTAAAGGGGGTCTGACTTGGACCCTTTTGACATTTACAGCGGTAATTGGAAGTACGGCGTCCAGTGGTCGCTAGGGCAAGACATCGCTGGCAGCACTGTTGGTATAGTCGGCTTGGGAGGCATTGGACAAGCGGTGGTGAGAAGGCTGAAGGGATTTGATGTGAAACGGTTCGTCTACGCCGGAAGATCGGGGAAGCCTGAAGGTGGGTAGCGTTTGTCGTCGAATAATCGAGAATTCAAGGGACTGGACTGCTACCACCACTAAGTGGACTAAAGACCTGGTGAAAACCACGATGAATACAGGCGGCAATGTGCAGGAGCTGCTCAATGTGGCGCTGTGGAAGGCCTATGCTTAGCTGCGGACGTCTTCAGGCTCTTTATGATGATGACGATGAAGGGACAGAAGATCTAAAGGTAGAATTAGTACCTACACCAGTTTGCCGAATCCCAATATTACCATCGCTCAACACTCGGCGGTTCTCATCTCTTCCCACGTGTTTTACGGTATCGACAGAAATGTTCGATGAAAGGAAAGATGGGAGATCCTCAGCGAGTGCTATAGAAGTATCTGGTTAGTGGCTAGCTCTGAATTACGTACCTTTTTATTATGAGAATGAATGACGTGACGAGCTAGTCGTTCACCTGATGTTAAGCGACCTAATTTTAGTAATACCTCATGAAGAATGGGTTTGCTTTATCAAATTATCAACGTTTGAAAAGTGATTTGAAAAATTTAGCCTTTTCCAGCTAAATTCTTAGGAGCAGAACGCCTGCCCCTAGCAGAGCTCCTGAAAGAAAGTGATTTCGTGATCCTCTGCTGTCCCCTCACGCCCGAGACGAAGCATCTCATCAACGCAAAATCCCTCAAGAGCATGAAGAGCAACGCTGTGCTCGTCAACATCGCTAGAGGAGGTAATTACGTTGTACAAACCGTTTGTTTGTAAATAACCGCGTTTTTATAAACCATCGGTTTTCACAAAAAGGGGGTGACATATACCTACATATTTAATTCAGCCTTTGCTCCTATGTTGCATGTTTTGTCAAACCAAACCAACAACCATTACAACGAAAGTACTGTGTATTCTGTGCACAGATTTTTTTGTAGGATCTGTGATTCTGTGTTATTTACTATGATTATGATGATTGATCTAGCATAATTAGTTGGTCCCCATCTTTTGTTTTTCAGTAGTACCTATTCTATGTAAGTATTTATTAGGTAAACGACTGGAAGACACATCGTAGGCAGGCCCCTAAGTACTAGGTGGATCGACGATCTAGTGAAAACCGCGGGAGCCGATGGATGCAGGAGGCGAGCAGCCGCCCGAGGTGGCGCTCTCTGGGGGAGGCCTATCTTTAGGTAAAGGGATAGATCCTATAAAAAAGGTAAAGGTAGTATTCTTGTATCGTTCGGAAAAGTAAAGTATGGACCGTGGTCACAGAATTCGCCCTATTAGGTACTGGTATGTAATTTGAACACGCGTGATACACGTTTTTATTACTCTGTCGTGGCGCGGAAAATGTAATTCGATTATGTCAAAATGTAACGGTACAGTAATAAATTAAATGATATGACCTTTATCTCAATTTCGTATTTTGACATCACAATAAGCTAGCGTACCTACCTAACAACTAATATATATAAAAAAACTAAAAAAAAAAACTAATAAAAAATATACTTATTCTAATGTACTAAATATGCGTAAATAATCGAATGGACGAGTTTCGTGGCGGTTACGTAATACGTACGTTATACGTTCGTATTTAGTCTGTGCCAGGGCTGGCAGGCAGGATCTTACACCTTTGTACTTACTCTTATTTTCTCTCATATACGCATATCACTACCTAATCTGTGCATATACGTTTCAGGAGTTGTAGACACAAACGCCCTATGTGAAGCCTTGAAAGAAAACCGGATATTCGCGGCTGGACTCGACGTGGTTGATCCGGAACCGATAAACAAGGACCACCCCATCGTCGCTTTGTCAAATTGCCGTGAGTTATAGAGAATATAAAATAGTCCTCCTCCTGAGTTGTCGCCGCTCTTATTTAGACAGTAGACCTTTATCTTGGGCAACCACGATGACACCGACCCGACCCACATTAAAAAACTGTTTTACTTTTGCGTTTGTATAAATGCAAACAAAAGAACCTACCAAATGATAAATAAAATAAAGAAATAAATATGTGTGGACCTTCCACACAGCGCCATCTAGCCCCAAACTAAGCATAACTTATACTTTAGGAACCAGATACCGGATAGCATACTTATATAGCTTTTGTTCGTAAATACATACATAGAATACAATATAACACCCAGATACAGAACAAACATCTATGTTCATCACACAAATGTTTGTCCTGGGTGGGAATCGAACCCACAGCCCTCAGTTCAGAAGGCAGGGTTACTACCAACTGAGCTATCAGCCCAGTCGACGATACGTAGGTACTTAAAGTTAATTTCATGCAGCAAAGAGACACTGAAGTCTAGGTAGGTATCTACAAATAGGTACTGTCTTAAATCTGCCATGCTATATCATGAATCAGCCCCAAACCAAACGATCGAAAATAAATAGTATAAGAAGTAACCTAATTATTACCCTTTTAGTAACTAAAAACTAATAACTACCGTTTTTTTTTCCAGTTTTGGTACCTCATGTTGGCAGCGCAACGATTCAAACTCGGAACAAGATGGCGTCCATAACGGCCAATAACATCGTCGCGGGACTACAAGGGAAACCGATGCAATTCCCTGTTCTCTAAAAAAGCTTTCACTTTGAATTAATATAATAAATATTAACATACTAATTTATAGATCCCGATGATATTCATTTTTGTCATGAAATAAAATATAATTATTGCACATTATCTGCCTTTATGTCTATGCCCTTACTTTTAATTCACCTACTAGTGTTAAGTGCCTACATTATACAAAACAATAGTATAAAACAAACGATTAAGGCACAGTACGTAAGTAATATAATAATATGTTTTTATATAGTTTTAATTTTTTCATTCATTGATTTCTCCACTTTACATATTATGGGTTTAACTTTATTATGGGCAAAAAATCATATAAAACCTCTAGTCTAAAAAGTGAACTGTTAAAACTATGAGAGGCTTAGAATAAGTATTCCATGGAGTGGGAAAGGAGTATCTATAAGTAGACCGTACAATCTAATAACACACAGATCCTATAAAAAACTTAGGATCTGTGTGATAACACGAAAGTTTTACATTATTATTTCATCCGTATATTTACGAATACGAACGAACAGCTATAAAACTTGGATTTGGTAATAGCGACAACCAATCACTTCGTCATCATCATCATCATCATCTGCTAAACATAGGCCCCCGCCAGAGAGCGCCACTTCGAGCGGCTCCCCGCGCTTTTCTCTAGATCGTCGGTCCACCAAGTGGGGGCCTGCCTACACTGCATCTCCCGATTCGTGGTTGCCACTCGAAAACCTTTCTTTCCCATCGAAAATCACAATCAGATCATATTACTTAGTAAAAAAACTTTATCACCATTGCAGACGCAGTTTAGACAAAAAATATAATACCTAATATGCATGACTATCTATCACCATTACCAATTAACAGTAGCCAGCAAAGCATCCGCTGATTGCTTCAATTAAAATAACTACAAAAACATCTTAATGATCCCGCATCGCTAGTTTTTTCATTCTGGAACGTTGACCTTGGGCCTTGAACTATCCGGCCGTACAGTGCGTGACAAACATGTTGAGCCATGGATGAGCCACAGAGTAAAAAGAGGAAAGCCTCTATATTTATATTTATGGTCCCGCTCGTGATTCAAATTATTACTTTACAAATTAATCTGAGGATATCTTGTTCAGCAGTGAACCTTTTCTGACTGATGATGATGATGATGATGATGATATGGTGTATTATTGATCACTAATCAGACTTTGCTCTGCAGTAAATCTATTTTTGCATAAATTAGGAGTAGATTTAAAAGATAGCCGCGTACGCAAAGAAACAAGATGGCTGCCACCATTATGCCAATACACAACCCCTTCGTTAATATTTATTTAACCTCATCATCATCATCATCATCAGCCCATAGACGTCCACTGCTGAACATAGGCCTCGCCCAGAGAGCGCCACTCGGAGCGGCTGCTCGCCTCCTGCATCCAGTATTCCATTATTTAACCTATTTTAATCCAATTATTGTGTCCTTGTTTTAATGTAGGACTGTAGGTACTGTAGATCTAGATTACCTAGAAAAAAAAAATTTATAACATACCAAGCGGATGTAAACTGCAAAGTACATACGTATAAATAAAAAAATTGAATCCAGCCCGACTAGCGTGCATGCATAATCATACCTTTTATCTCTATCGAAAATATTATATAAAAGGTTAAAAGGATGATTTTTTGCTGCTGCCCATGCCATAGTAGTTGAAAACCAATGCACTAGTCGGAGCTCAATATATTTGCCAGTCACTATACCACGATTAATTTCATACCAACAAATATAATGGGGCTTGGCTAGACGCAGTGCGATCGCGGAAGCCAAGACGTAAACCACGCACGTAAAAACAAAGGAATCGATTTTGATTTGTAAATGGAATAAACACGCGGCAAATTAAACGTTTCTCATTTGTTTTCGGTTCAATAGCGCGAATCACGCTGATTCAATACCGATACCTGTCAAGATAATACCTTCTTGACGAGCGTTAAAATGAAGTTGCCCAGCTTTATTCTTGTATTAGTCAGTACGCTGTTGATAACCGAGGCGAACGATACAATGACGAAAAATCTAAAGGTTTTGGTTTCGTCTAACGATTTCCCGGAGAGTGCATTGAAAGTGCTGCAAGAACAGTGAGTATTTTCTATTTTTCTACTTAATTTTAGGATAGGAATTGGCACACCGGCTAGAACATGAAAGGTCAATGCACTTGACTAGGTTTTTTAGTAGGATTATAATGACAAACTGCGGTGTTACCTTGGTCATTTAATAAGCTTAATTATTTAATAGCTTGTATTTTATACAATTATGCGTTAAAGATAGCCTTTAAATAACCGGCTAAGTGCGAGTTCCGTAACTTCCGTAAGGTACGGTACTCTCCATTATATGTCTATGGTACTCTCAGACTCTTTTTTGTAGATAATGGTACGGACAGGACAGACAGACGGACAGCGGAGCCTTAGTAACCCATTGGTCACGGAACTCTAAAAAAGAACTGAGAACCTCCTCCTTATTTGAAGTCGGTTTTAAAAGGAAGTAAATAATAAATAAACGTAATTACATAACTAAGTATGTACCCTATACAAAATAATAATAAATAAATAAATAAATAACGCCCAACGATCACATACATACATCCTGGTCCCTAACTAGGATTCCCTGTATCTAGGGACCCAGGAACTACGAGGACCATGGTCCCACAACACCCAGACACAGAACAAGTATTTGCGTTTTTTTTTTCGGGCACAAATACTTGTCCTGTCGCGGGAATCGAACCCGCCACCTCCGGGTTATGAGCCGACCTGCTCAACCACCACACCACGGAGGCTGTCAATAACAATTGTAATATTTATAGTTTAGAGACAATAGGAAACAAATGACCAAACTCTACCTATTTACTTGCGTTGTAAAATAAATAAATAATTCAGACACATTGCCATAATTTCATCACGGTATGTACTTGTTATGTAGTTGTACCTACCTATACTTGTTTGGCGTTAGTACCTAAATAATGCAGTGTTAGTTAACTAAGAATTACAAGCTATTTATTTATAATTCTATGGTGTCAGTGCACACAGCAGTAACGGTAAGGTATATCGTTTTTAACTGAGAAATCTGTGAAAATTTTCTGAATGTGTTGTCCTCCCACTCGATTGTCAAATAAACTATAGATTGAACTGATTGAACTTGTTCTGTGTCTGGGTGTTGTGGGACCATGGTTCTCGTAGTTCCCGGGTCCATAGATACAGGGAATCCTAGTTAGGCTCCAGGATCTATGTATGTGATCGTTGGGCGTTATTTATTAATTTCCAAAGTAAAAGTAAAGATATTACTTATAGTCCTCAAAATACCTACCCATCTTAGTACCTTAAGTGAGGTTTACACTTTAAAATCATTCCCATAAGTAAAAGTGGTAAAATAATATTAACCATGCCCATTGCTCTCCGTTATCCGTGAATGTAATTACGTATATTTCATTCCATTGAATACATTTTTATTAATGCCGCACAATCATGCTTCTCGTACCTACCTACTTCAAAATATCTGACTGATAATGATGATAAAAGTTGTGTAATAGAGTAGGTAGTACCTACCTACCCAAAACGTTCAGATAAATAATAAGTACGTATTTTAAGATTACGTTATGGTATTAGGTGCCTATACTTAATGATTTGTGATAGTAAATAACCAAGCGCAGAGAGCAAATGTAAGTCAAATAATCACCTCAGAGTGAACTGAAGACGTCCACTGCTGAACATAGGCCTCCCCTAGAGAGTGCCACCCTGCGGCTCCCCGCGAATTTCACCACAATCACTATTTAAAGAATAATGATAAAAAGTCCGCGAGGAAATCCGCTGAAGAACTAAAGAGACCGATATAGCCCTCAGAATTAGCAAGTTGAAATGGCAATGGGCAGGCCACATCGCTCGCGGAACTGACAACGGATGGGAAGGAAGGTTCTCGAGTGGGCGTGGCGACCACGAACCGGAAGGCGCAGGGTAGCCCCCCCCCACTGGGTAGACCGAGGACCTGGTAAAACAGCGGGGAGCCGATGGATGCAGGAGGCGAGCAACCGCTCAAAATGGCGCTCCCTGGGGGACGCCTATGTTCAGCACTGGACGTCTACGGGCTGTTGATGATAATGATGATGAGGAATGAGGATAATGGCATCAATGAGAGCAAAACGACAGAACAGAATAGCACAATAACGGCAGCACCTAAAATAACTACCACGAGTACCACGACTAACTATCACATAACGACACCGACAAATAAATGTATTACATCTATTTCTGTACAAAAAAGTAGGTATTTGTGCGCAAAACAGCGGAGCGCAACTCTACATGCCCGAGCACGAAACTATTTCGAAGCGAGTAAACCGTTTATTAGGAAACGATATAAAATATTATCTTTACCGTTACAAACATGCGGCGAAAACCTAAATGAAAATAAGGTAGGAGTGTGCGCATGCCCTTCATCAGCTCATTCCGTCCCCTTTCAATCATACAACTACAAAGCTGGATGATTCTTTACAGCCTTACGTCGTATCGTATATGTAGCATCAAACCGCACCAAGAGTGTTTCTGAGTCATTCATAGTCAACGGCCAAGGATTGGAATGCTCTTCCAGCGAAAGTAATTTCCTCCTGTGTATAACATGGGTCTTTTCAAGTCAAAAGTGAATGGGCAAACGCACTCCACCTTAGACAACTTCATCACTTACCATCAGGGCGGTTAAGTATTCTCTATGGAAACACAGATTCCATATGATACGAAACCACGTTGTTATCGTGTCTTGTTCAAATCGTGTCACAGCGTTAGATATACCTTCACTTTACATTAAAGTTATCTTTATTTTGAATAAAATATATTGACATAAGTGTTCATATATTTTGATGTGTTGATGTTTCGGAGCGTGTCTTGGTAAAACATATGACTTTTGACAGTCCAAATCGCGCCAATTCCAAATTAATTTCACGCGGTTTTGTTTTTGTTTCATAGAGAATAGACTTTTGCAGATTTCTTATGTAAGACAAGGAATTCGCGTGGTTTCGAAGTAAGGAATCGATACGGAATAAGGGCCCAGGTGAGATGTTGTCAAACGTATGCCCATTTTATCATAAAAAAGTAGGTAGAGCAGTAGAATAGGTACTAAAGTACTAATTCTCTTCTAACCTAATAACATCAGCTTCACAGTTCTGCAGACTAAGTATGCCAACTTCGGACAGGAAGGCCTGACCCAGACTAGGGAAGACCTGCTGAAGTTGATCCCGGGTGTCTCAGCTCTGATATGGGTCTCCAATCTGCCGATCACTAAAGAACTTTTGGATAGAGCTGGTAAGTGTAAACAATAATAACCGGCCAAGTGCGAGTCGGGCACGAAGGGTTCATTATCTATAAAAACGGGGGGGAAAAATCACGTTTGTTGTATGGGAGTCCCCTTGAATATTTGTTTTATTCTGTTTTTTAGTACTTTTTGTTATGGCAGCAACAGAAATACAGCCTGGTGACAGACCGACAGACAGACAGACAGACAGAACATTATTACTCCACAAAGAAAAAAACAGAGACTGCAGTATCTCTTATCAAGTTAGGTAGGTATATGATAAGGATTATCAAAGTGGAGATAAACGAGTAGGTAGGTATGTGAGTGTAGGTAGGTTTTGGAATCATTGCCAAATTGCGTGTTACGGAGAAATATTACGGAATGCAAATAATGAATAAAAATAACCACTTTCAGGCCCACAACTGAAGATAGTAGCAACAGCTTCCGCTGGCTACAACCATTGCAATGTGGATGAGTTACGTGCTCGGGGGATCAAGCTTTCTAACACGCCTGAAGTCTTGAGCTCGGCGGTCGCTGAGATAGCAGTCAGCCTGATGCTTGGAGCAGCAAGGCGGTTCACGGAGAACTTGGACCAAGTGCGTAGGTAAGTAGAGCCATCTTGCCCTTTTTCTTTGCTTTTATGCCCATAAATAGCAACTTCAGGAATACTTCAGTAGCACAGGTACAACCGGCTTATAACAATGAACGTCTGCTGTGCACCACCATTCCGCAGTCATCTCCAAGAAGGCTAAAATGCTGTTTATCTAGTCGTGGAACGTAGACAGACATCTGTATTTATAAAATTTAGGTAATCAAAACAGAACAGATCCTCAGAACTTGCACACTACACTACAGCACTAACACTATCTTTGAATCTCAATAGAGGACGACCGACTGGTCGCTTGGCATCTGCGATTTCTCCGAGAAGGGTTTGTCTTGACAGACGAGATGGTGTCATTCCGTGCACTCCCTAGCCAGCTGAATCATGATGATGGTGATGATGATGATAGTACTAACAATCTATCATACGAAAACCATACTTATATTATGTCTGTATTGTGATCACCGTAGGTAATGTAGGGTAACCTATTAATATTTCAGGGGAGAATGGGAGATCGGATTCGCAAAGGTGCTAGGTCAGGACCTGCGTGGAAGCACCGTGGGCATCATCGGCTTCGGTGGGATCGGGCAGGCGACTGCCAAGCGGTTGGCTGGGTTCGAGGTGGGAAGGTTCATTTATTCCGGACACAGGGAAAAACCTGAAGGTACTGATATTCTTATAGAAGTCTTAGAACCATTTCTAATCGGGCTAGGACTTATACACACAGCCTATCAAGTCTTTGAAAGGACCTGTAGGTAATGAATTGATTTAATAAATCAGTGCTACAGAAGGATAATCATGGATCAATTATGTGATAACCAGCTCAACCTAATACCAACTGGTGGGACTGGATGAGGGGAACCCTTCTTAGTTTATGAAGATATTATTAAATTAGGTATTTATCTAGATCCGTTGCCATATTCTCGTCTCTACTCACCAATAGAAAAGAAAGAATACTATGTATATGTACCCACTACAGATGACTTCAGCAGCATCCACTACTGATGATACAATTTTTATTTTAGGCAAGGCTCTAAACGCGCAGTTTGTGACCCAAGACGAGCTTTTACGAGAGAGTGACTTCATCCTCCTGGCGGTCCCACTGACCAACGAAACCAAGCACCTGATCAACAAGGACACCCTCGCTAAGATGAAGAAAAACGCCATCGTTGTCAACGTCGGACGTGGAGGTAATTTCTTTTGAGACTTGGCTTTGGGGTGTTCTTCTGCCACCCTAAACACTTGCTGCGGAGTGACAACCTCAGTGCCAAAAACTTTCGGAAATGTTTAAGCTTTTTACATTGTGGCCCTGAAATAATTATTTCTATTATACCCGTAAAAGAACTAATGGTATGTCGAAATGAATGCCAAGCATACCATACATCATTGATTGGCTACATCAAAGTACTCGAGAAGAGAGAACGCCGAAACCAATTTAGCAAAATACTTACGTATTATGTAGGTGACGCGATGACATAACGCAACCTTCAGAAAGAACTGGGTCCGACTACAAAATAGCACACCCAAAAATTTGGAAGGCATTTCGATGGAACACATGGATCGAGCCTGGTCAATGCGCATTGAACCATTCTTTAAAACTTCTAGATAGGTTTACCTACTAAAATGTCAAGAAATATAATCTGAATACTATATACAAGGTGACCTTGAATTGATATGTTATCCCGAAGAGGGGTAAATCTAAAACCCAAGGTAGACAATGTTTCTTCTACGACTTTACTAAATTAATAGATTTTCATTGAAGAAATGCCATGTAATGTTTACGTTCGAAAATAGCCTTAGCGCAGCTGGGAGGTTGCACTTCGCCCTGGACCGAGTGCACATAAATGAGTTTTACGACCTGTGTTTAGAAATGATTTTATCCCCCATTTCGGGATAACATATCAATTCAAGGTCACCTTGTATTAATATATTTTCCTTTTCAGACCTCGTCGACCAAGACGCTCTGTACGATGCGCTGAAGAGCAATCAGATCTACGCAGCGGGTTTAGATGTCACCACGCCAGAGCCTTTACCCAAGGACCACAAACTTTTGACACTGCCCAATATTTGTAAGTATATGTCCCGGTATAGGAGCATAACTTTTGACTTAACGATAATATCGTATCGAACGACCCAGCCATAAATTCATAGACTCTATGGACTCAACCTAGCGACCGCCACTAAGGTACCCTAGTTACCCCTATTATAAGCTAGCCCTACTAACAACCGACGGGATGGAGAAAAAAGGTTCTCGAGTGGCGATCACGAACCGGAAGACGCAGCGTAAACCCCCCACTAGGTGGACCGACGATCTGACAGAACCGCGGGGACCCAATGGATGTAAGAGGCAAGCAAACAGCCGCTCTCCAGTGATGCTCTATGGGGGCGAAGCTTCGAGCATTTATTAATGTAAATTTATAGCATAATTAGCAATAAATAATTAGCATTTGTGAATGCTCGAAGGGGCGGAGGATATAATTACATCACCAGAGCCAAAAAATTGCACAGTGGTGCAAATAACAGTGCTTTAACATTTGCTAATCCAACAAAAGTATATGCAGGTAAAATAAAAGCATCATCTTGTCCACAGTCATCCTGCCCCACATCGGAAGCGCTACTCTGCGCACACGCAGTGACATGGGAGTGCTGGCGGCCAACAATGTTGTCAACGCACTCACTGGGAAGCCACTACTGACGCCTGTCCATCTGTGATATACCTGCATTTACTCTTTGGATATATTGCTTACTATAAGCTTCGATAAAACGGAAAAATGAGAGACCTAGGAAATTTCTTCCGATGTGTATTGAGTAATTGAACTTAATCATTGTTCTTATTAGATTTTCAAAGCTAGTGGTCCCAGTTGGTAATAAGTACTATGTGTACTTTGTGGCCACTTTTCCAAACATATATTTATATGGTCTTCTAGAGCAATGGTTATTATTTTTCGAATAAGACATGTACTTGATTACGATTAATAGAAATAAAATAAATTATATTTAATTTAAATTTAATATTTTCTTTATATCCTTATACCTAGCAATATAAAAGATTTTAACTTTAATTTATTTACATACAAATAAATAAATTTTATTTTTTATTATGTCTATTATTTATGTAGAGTAAGTTAAAAATATAACATGGGAGCCCTAGTAAGACATAGATACAAATTCCAATGCAAGTATGTGTGTGTGTATGTTATGGTAGAGAATAATTATAGCTTACCAGTGACAAAGAAATCATTTTCATTCATGTAAATATCTGATATCATATAGCTGTTTGTGTACTAACTAGCCTGGGGCCGTACTGTGAGCTCTTAGCGCGATCATGGGGTCCCATCAGGTACAAACGAAAAATAGCCCGAACTTGAAAAAAATTTAGTAAACGTGTCTAGAGAGTTACTAGTTACTTTGCTAACACGCAATGTAGCTTGATAATCTTGCATTATGCAGAAATAAACTGATTCGTAAATAGCCCGCGTTATTCTGTTGTATGAGATGAGGCATCTATACTGTAGGTTTTATATTATCTGGGGCGCGATTCAAAACAAACCCTATATTGAATCACTTGTCAAAATCAACTCTTGGTTAATGGCCTTTGTGGAGAGGTGACCACAATTTTGCCAGTGTCACGTGGACTAAGATAGAACATGAAACAAAGATTGTTCAGTGAGAAATTTTGGTACATGTAGGTAATGAGTATGAAGACAGCTATGAGCTACGAGTAGTGATGAATATTTATACAAAAAACAAAGCAATCCAATATAGGCTCTGTTTTGAATCATGCTAAGAGCTCACAGTACGGCCCCTGATGGTTGATGATGAGCAAAGAAAAAAATATTTAATCTGAAAAATGAGGACACTAATGAAATTGAGATGTAATGTTTATAAAAATTACAATGTTTGAATCCGCACATCAATGCGTTGGAAATTGCGCTGTGTGAATAACACATCATTTAACATAAAAGTCACTTTTTAATGCTTTTACATAAAGATGTATTATAATTATTTGCATTGTCCGGTGCATTTTAATGAAATTATAATGAGTAAAAGACCTAAAGCAGTGAAACAACTGGCTTATTTATTTATATTTAGAAGTTACTATAAGCCATGAATATTTTTACTGTTCTGATTATAACCACACCATATAAAATGTATTTTTAAATGCATATCTGCTGCATTTAACAGATTAAAAGACTTTTGGCATGTAATAGAATAATTTTTGAATATAAAAAAGTACTTATGGTGCGTCCGCAACTACCGCAGCCAGTTCTTTAAGGAATGGTTCAATCTGACTCTCCAGTGACAGAATGTGTCCTGTGTTACAGTTGTCGCTACCAATAAACGTGATCACCAAGGGGAGTTTGTTCATTTGTATCACCTGAAACACAAAATGAATTAAGTATTAGAGTAACATACAGTTGGCCATCCTATCCGCTGGAGTGAAGTGGACAAGGCTCTGCGCGAGCTCCAGGCTGAAAACTTGCAGGAGCCAGCTCAGGATGGAACGAGGTGGAGGCTCTTATTATTGGAGGCTAAGACTCATTTAATCATACTCAACCAACCTGGTAACTTGAATACATAGAAATAATAGTCTTGTTTCTGCCTAGTCCAAGTTTGCTAGCTTGATCTGTTGCCATGCCAAAGGTTGATATAAAGTTAGGCCTTAGCGCTAACTGTGGAGCTCTCTCAGTGACTGCACGCACCAAGGGCACCCCATCTCGGTCTGTTATCAGGATGCAATGAAGACCATTCACTCTACAAAAAATAGGCATATGAATTGCAATTTAATCGAACATCAAGACATTCAACCAGTGTAAAATATCAAAGGTAGGTACAAACTTTTCAAGCAAGTGGTTTAAATACTTTCTAAGATCGTCGACCATATTTTTTCTTTATACTTTATAGCTAATTTATGTATGTAGTGTAATTAAATTACAAAAACAACATAAATATTTCAATTATATTTCAGAAAATCTGAAACAAAAACAAATGGACGGAAGGAAACGAGACGGAAGACAGTGACGGCTTCACAATGATTCACACTGTGAATAAATGTCTCTGTGTTTTTTTTTCCTAATCTGTGTCATATTTTAATGAGGGAAGAAAGAGGATGTGAAACATGGTCACGTGACGTGCGGCATTTTTTCACCTCAATATGGTGCCAACTCCGCCCCACTCCGCCCCATTGTTTACTGCGTTTGACAGTTGACGCTAGTTGACGACTGACGCACTTGCTCAAAATATCTCCAGAACATGGCGGATTTTTTTGACGCAGGGTGGTCTTAAGTGACCTCAGAGACAAATCCCCTTCCGGCATGCAAAGGGGATTTCTGGATAAAAATTCTGAAATTCCCCTTCGCAGGGGATTGTCTAAGGGGAATTATTTATTAAAGTTGAAACGGAATACTTGTCTCATTTTAGCACGTTAAAAATGGTATTGGCTAAACTGAAATGCGTCTATTTATTTGTGTCCATTCTCTAACGAAGGTGACCTTATAACTATAACATATTCTGTGTAGTTAACTTTATGCCTCATCCTCTTACTTCCCTCATCAAAGGTGTAATATTAAAAAAAAAAAATGTTGCTCGTATGTCACTATCTTCTGGTGTCAAATGCTTATGACTGTCAGCTGTCTGGCCTGTTTTGTGACTGTCACTGTCATCATATTTTCGTCAATGTCAAAATTATTATTATTCTTATTGGTATTTGGTAATATTCTTTAGAATCTCATCGACCGAGATGGTTGTGTATTTTATTATCTAAAAATAATAACTACAAACAAAAATGTAAATTAATCTTGTACCATGAATGCTAATATCGTTATACGATTAACTAGTTTGCTGTTGGTCTCCTGACCATTTAACATTTAGCTGCCACACGAGTTTAACGTGTTATGGGTGACGTCGTAAGCTTATTCTCTGTGATAATAATGAAACTTAAATCTAAGTTCAATGAAAGTAAAATATATTTCCAATATGATCTTCCTTTGGAGAAACTAAAAGCTGTGAAGTGGATGAATGAACGAGCCTCCTCGAATAAGGCGTATGTGCCAACTACGGTGAGATGCATGATTCTCTGAAGTACCTACCTTTTATCTTACTATCTTCTAATAGGTACTACCTATCACAGACTACTAAGAGATACCATTTATTTAAGTGAGATGCCCACAAATTAGAGAAAACAAAAGTATTATTCACCGATTAGAGAAAAAAAGCTACATATTATTTCAGTCACAGATTTCAGTGATGTTCACAACCACAGAGTATAGTAGGTTTTTTTTCTCTAATCTGTGTCCACAACGAAGTGCTTATATTATCTTTGATGTCCACAGACATCTAATACCTTGCGGTGATGTCCGATACAACAGACTGACTATTGGATATTATAGGTGTAGTAAGTATATAGTAATTAATTACATTATATAGTAATAAATCGTATTATAATATTATATAGCTATTATTATATACTATGCATATTTATCATACTTTTCTATTGTATAGACTGTGGCGGTGGCTGGTGGTGATATTCACAGGTTAGAGAAAAAAATCGTTACTCTGTGGTAATAGTATTCTGTGACGTGACCGTAGACGAGTCGGCCATGTGACGTCACAGAAGAAAATAGAAAATAGTATTTTTGTCTATTGCCAAAATGGCAGAATCGGATTGACAGCCGTGCGATTTTCGTAATTTATTTTTGGGTTCAATAATTATTGCTTTTGTACCCAATAAGTGTTTTTGTGTTTCATTATATGGTGTGAGATCGATGATTAATTTGTGGCAACAAGAAGGTGGTTAAACCCTTAAAAGTCGTAAGCTGCGATACCCTGAAATGTAACTTTGGTATGATAACAAAAGATATAAAAATTTAGCCTTGTCTCGTTATACGTTCTTTTTCGTCATGTGTGTACCGTGGAGATTAACAAGGCTAGTACGGTAATTCTGCAAAAGCTCTGTTATGTACACGTAACGAGCCGTTCGTGATTTTTTGTATTGTGACGTCACAAAATAGACTGGACTGTATTTACAGTGCAAATTGAGTAATAAAATGATATATCATTCAAGACGGTAAGCTCCGACGTTGTCGCAGATCTCCAGCGGGTGGCGAGTCGAGGGCGAAGCGGTGGGGCTCCGCTAGGATGGGCGGCGATGTCTGCCCCGTCTGAAAGCGCTGCGAGCCCTGCGCCGTGCGCATGTACCAATATATCGCTTATGCAATTGTTCCATGAACTGAAACAGAAGTTTCCCGGCGTCCCTGACCATGTCGTGTCGAACACAATCGAGCTGTACTGCCACGACAAGCAAGCATGTGAGAAACACCTGCACAGCGAAGTCAAGGCCTCCCTAACACATGCCTACCATGCCTCTTCTTCCGCTGCTGCTCGCCAGCTTAACCAGCTCAAGCTAAACCCACCACTCAAGTGCAGAAACCAGCCTATTGTCAAGCATGAAGCACTAAAACCTACAGTTGTCAAGTGCCTCCCTATTGCGGGACCGCAGAAAGGTATTTTGAGTGCAGTTTTTGAAAAGGAGAACACACCTAACACTGATGCCAATCAAAACATTGTTGAAACAAAGAATGAAGTGATTGTCAATAACCACACCAGCACTTCCCCAATTACTGTAATCAACATTGACAACTGTCATGTGAAGTACAACGCAGACTCACCTAGTGACTTGGAACTCACCAATGAAAATCTGAAAGAGGAATTTACACAAAACAAAAACACACCACAAGAAAAAGCACAGGAACAACCAGAAAGCACAAATTACAAAATTCAAAAAAGTAACAAAATTAAAAATAACTTGTATGAAAAACTAGAAAAAGGAAAAGAAAAGAAAACAATTAAAAAAGAGGAAGTAAAAAAGATAGATCCACCAAAGCAAGTTCCGTTAGAAAAGCAGAATCGACCAAAAACTCTAGATTTCATTAAACCAAACCCAGATATTGCATTTAAACAGACATTAAAAGAACCTCAGCCAGAGACTTGTAGGACAGTGTCTCCAGTACCGTCTTCCATAAAGAATGATCAGCCTGTGAAAGAAGTGAAGCCTACATATTGTCAAGACCGAGGGTATCCTGTAAATGTATCTGTGAATGTAAATTGTCATATGGACTTGAGTAGAGGGTACACTGATCCGTGGTTAGAGGAGTACGGTAGTCCACGGGCGATAACTTCTGTGAACTTGACCGTGTGTACTCCAACATCAAACATGTCTAGTCCAGTACGAGATACAAGAGAAGAAGATGGGGGCTTTGAGGGCCATGTGACGGTGACGGTTAGTCCGAGCACCACGCGGCCGGTGCGACGTCGCGCTCCGCCGCCGCCGCAGCCGCCTTCGCGGATCGAGTCACCAAGACCGTCACGGGCAGCTCCGGAGCCCCCTGGATCTACATATGGTGAGACAATTTCGATTGTTAAACTTGGTTTTATTCAAACTACTTGAAAGGTTACATTTAATCAATGCTTTACCAAGTACCGTTTCAGTCACCCTACCAATAAATTTCCCATTGGTAGGGTGTCCTGTGTTGTTCATGCTTGTGAAATTTTTCATCAGCATGAAATAAACCCCCCATATTTTAAGCATTGATTAAAAAGCAATGTTTATAAGTAAGGCTGTAATATATGATTTTATTATTTCACAACAATCTCCATAATAATTCATCCCAACCTGTTTGGCCTTTTTCTAAAAAATCTACTGCAAGGCACTAGCCTTCAAAAACCAGCCCCTTACCTTTGCTTCGATAGTGGATTACCAAAACATGAGGTGCGTTTATACTAGGTGATGAAGGTTTTTCTGTTCTTACCCTATCATCAGTCACTTCGCAGTATAACCATTGACTAATGGGTAACTCATTCAGAGTAGTCCCACCCTTATTAAGAAGTTGAATTTCTATGATCTCCTTGTGTAAGCAGCGGTTGGCCCTTGTGTCAGAATTTTTAGACCACCCAAAGGCTTCTGACTTGACTTAACTACTATTGTCTTACGAGTACAGTCAGGAACACCCTCTGAAACACAGTAGTGCTCAGTTGTAATAATACTTTACTACAAAGTAATGGCTGCAGCAAACATTGCTTAACTTCACTAATCAGTTCGGAACGACTAGTCATATGTACTACACCCCCACACCCCACATTTCTATGAACATTATTTATTGTTCCACTGCATTGACCAAGTGCAGGTTGGTGGAGGTCCTCGAATTCTGTATACATAATACATCATAATTTTAGCAACTAACCTGTTGCTTGCGCCTGCTAAATCTAAAGGACATCGCCTTATCATGGACTATTGAGGTCCTTAGCGTTTTTCGTTTAATAAAAAATCCATAATAATTACAGGCATGTTTTGTATACTAAAAAGTATTTTTATTAGTTCGCCGTAATAAACTTAGTTGTGTATCAATTTCAAGAGGTTAAAAAGATTTTCAAAACATATAAATGCAGTGGAAGAAATAAATGTATGGCGTGGGCTGAAAATTTGAGACGAATATGTATGGAATAAATGGCATAAATAGTAAAGAGTAACCTTAAGATGTGAAATCATTTTCCTGGAGTAAAGCTATAGTCCGTAAGAATACCTACTGTTTAAATTAAATATCCATTTTTATTTAATTTTGTTATCAGCCTCAAATGCTTGTTATGTACTGTGGCCTTTTTGGCTGGGTTTCTAGCGTTGCCTCACCAATATGGCCACAGTACGCTGTAAAGTGGAGAAGGGGGGGCGTAAACGTAAACTTGCAAAAAATATATGTTTTAATTAAGCTGATAAGCCGAAACCCACGTCTGGTTATCGTGCTTGCCTTTGACCTCTTCCCATGTCGTATTTTAACTGAAATGCGCAGTTAAAACTAATCCGCGGAAGTTTGAGCACTTACGACGCAGAAAATTGTAAATTATTAGAAAGAACTTTCTAATTAAATAAATAAAACGTATTAGATCACGATGGGTAATGAAGAAAGTTGCGGTGCGTTTTCGGAGGAAGAAACCGAAGGTGCGTAGAGCTGTTAAATTATTCTGATACAAATACGTTAAAAACTCTAAATATTTTTTAAATCGGAGCTTGTATAACGTATGTAATTTTGAAACGTTGGACTGAATCTTAAATAAATACTCCAAGTAATAAAGCTGTCAAATGCAATACAAAATGCTGTAAATGAAATCACTGGTTATTTCTAATTATTCTATTTCACTGCAATTATTAGTGGCTGCTACTGGTCCGCGAAGTTTTTTTTTTGCGGTTTTATGATTGTTCCGGCCAATACAATACAATGGAATACCAAACATTTCATTTTAAATTAGTTCTGCCGATGGCGTTTTGACGTTTGAAGCACTACAATAAAAAACGTTTACAAACACTTTTACATACTTTTGGAAGATATATAATGTATTGATACAACCACCATGTTTATTTAAACAATTACAGATGTCGTGTTGGTGATGCGTGAGCGCCCAAAATTCGTTGAAGTCATCCAGGTCGTGTCGAAAGTAAATAAGCGGGAACAATCATTACCTACGACAACAGCAGCTCCGGAAATAAACAAAAAAAAGCGTAGGTGATAATTTATTGGCACATTGGCAGTGTGTGAAATTGCTGTTAGGGCATGTTCACTCTAGATGAGGAAGGGAAAGAAGGGACCCATACGTCTGTAGTGTGAATTCATCCTTACGTATTAATTCATTCATTTAAAAAGCTTAGTGAGATTCTAGAAGTGAAAGCTTTAAAATGCAGGTTGAGAGTTAAATCGTAAACGTGATCAAAAAGTTGCATGACTTATTAAATTGACTTTAGTTATCACGGATTTCAAAAATGGCTGTTTTTGGGTATTTGAGGCGATTTTATATAATTTAACCCCTATTATTGCCACGTTGCGTCCTCTGTTTCGTGATCTCCACTTGAGAACTTTTCTTTCCCTTCAGTAGTCGGTTCTGCGAGCGATGTAGCTTTACTTTTGCCATTTCAACTTGCTAATTCTAAGAGCTGTATCGACGCCTATTCCTTGCTGGATCTCCTTGTTTCAGATCTTATCTCGCGTGGAAACCCCGAGCATAGCTCTCGCCATAGTTCGTTGCCCGACTTTGAGCATACGTAACATAATATATAGTATTTCAGTAATAATACCTAATCATTTAGAACCAAGTTTTTAACAGTCAGCTAATATAAACTCACCTTTATTGTACAGGTAAGATTATGTTATGCACATCTGTCATTTTGTCAGCAATCACCATCGTAATGTTTCCTGCTCGGAAATTGTCTGGAAAGTATTTTTGTTATGTTACATTTTATTTTGTCCTTCCTCCAGTGTCTCAATGTACTTCTATCACCTTGAAAACGTTCCGTTGTATTCGATACACAATTATTCGCAGCTTTCAACTTCTATCATACCTATTTCGCCTATTATATAGATCTCTGATTATAGTGGTATTGTGAAGTTCGGTTACAGATACGCTTGGGACCATCTTCTACCTAATTTTTACCATCTCCTTTAAACCAAAACTTTCATTATATTCATTAGATTCAATTAGTTCCTTTCGGGCATCCTTTGCGTTGTTCATCTTATTTGACATAAATTACATTCCTTTAACAGACGACATGTTTTTTTAGAAAATTTTAAAGGTTTTTGACTTTTGTTAAGTTGTTGTGATGCAAACACAACATATTAAACAAACTTCGAAAAATTAATAAATTAAAGTATTAAGTAGACCGTAGTCTGTTGCATCATTAACTAACGTTTATCGGTATTTATTTCATTAGCGAGACCATTAAGTTAAGTATGGTTGTGAAATCAAAATGTTAGTCCTAGATACATATCTACGTCTTTTGAAAACACGCTCACGTTTTCTACACGTGTCGTTGCATAATAATGTCTTGGTAAAACATTGATAATACCTTCTCACTACTCGCATTCTGTGACAAGCTGACATTTCTGATGTTTTCTCACTTTCACTACAGTTTCGACACTAAGTAGAAGTGAGACAGCTACCGTATACTCTCCAGCTTTTATTAAAACTCTTCAATTCAAATACCACCTACTTAGAAACAAATTCGTTCTATAAAGTGCTTGTCCAATAGTGAACAAATCAAATAAGGATAAAGATATAAAATCTAGAAGATTCTATTATCTAACAAAACTTTTCAGATCGTTCCTTAATCGAGCGTCAAAAAGAGCGACTCGGTCGGCTTGCCATGGCCCTAGCCCAGGAGAGAGGGAGGCTGGGTCAGTTGAACCGAGAGACGCAGATCTTAGCCGGTCCACCGCCCACGCTCTCAGCTGCCCAGCGGCTAAGGGACTACGTCGACCGGCTACGGGACCAATGCAACACCCTCGCGAAAAAACTGGAGATGTCCGGAAACGGTACGTGGTAAAGTACCTTTTGATCTAACCTTTTTGTGTTGAACGTCCACATATTGCTGGTCAAACCCAACTGCTCTGCTATTCGAACCTTAATTGCCAGTTTTACTTAGGAGACATTGAGATTACATAACTATTTACATGTTGTATTATTATTCTAAGAAGACTAAATTAAAATGGGAAACAGTTTCGAAATGTACAAACGAATCCATTTCAAATTCAAATAATTACTTGATTTGATCTAATTACCTGTCTTCAAAAATTTGACCCATCTACAACCCTTCCAAACGAATTTATTACCATCAAAATTAAAAGTTGTATGAAATTTCTGTTGATTCAGGCTTGACCATGCAAAGACAGCTATTTTGTTTTACATCTTAATACAAAATTGTCTAAAAATGAATGTTTGATGACCTATTCTTCTGGTAATTTGCTTAATCATGGTGTGTACGCAAAACTCATAAACCAACCATAACAAATATACAACACTGTTTTGTACATGAACACGTCAATAAGGAAAATCTCGTTCATATAGGTCAGTATGTGTCTTTTTAACTTAACATTTAATCTATGCCTGAGATGCCGTCTCGTTTCTCTCGTAAAACTTCTCGTCAGCTCGTCAGAAGGTGACAGAAAATTTTAGGCAAGCAAAAGCATTGATAAAAATCAACGTATACAGGGTTACAGGGAAAATCGTGCTAGATCCGTTTAGGGCGTGGAGTACCCATCATTTCTGACTTATTTCACTATGTAACACCCTAGCCTAAACTTAACCCTTTTCGAGATATTCGACTTTTAATATTTTTTGTGAAAATTGCCGATTTTTAGGCTACGAAATTTAATTTTGTTTATTTTGTGTGTCTTATTATTATGATTATTGCATTTTTACATGTGTATTAAGATGTTTTAGGACGTCAATCATTAAAATAGTACATAAGTTAATTGAATAGACCGTAGTAGACGAGTGAAAGTTAAGAAATACAAAAAATATTAGAAACTGTATTTTTCTCTAAGGAATATCTAAATAAAATATTAAGTTGAGGCTAGGTTGTTTCATAGTGAAATAAGTCAGAAATGATGGGTACTCCACGCCCTTAACGGATCTAGCACAATTTTTCCTGTAACCCTGTATATGTTAAGGCTTGTTGGGTTGGGTTTGACCTGCAAAGTTCATTGACTGACTAACCGGTGCAAGTGTGGTGGAGGGTTCACGTAATAGTCATAGCATAGCCTATTCGTAGTACTACGTCTAGCGATACAATTTTTTTTGTTAGCAAAGCCTTGAATTTGTATCAGGACTTCCCAGGTGACGTCAATGATAATGTTTGCATGGATTGAGTACCTACCTAATCAACGCGCAAGCTTCTCAATTGCACCAACATTGAGTAATAGACAAGGTAAAATACGGTTTTTCGTTCATTGCTAGCATAGCTAAAATGCTGCAATATTTACCTAAAACGCGAATCGAATATTTAAAATATTTAGGTATGCTAATACGCCGCGTTTTGCGGCAAGTTATATGCCGATGTGGTATTCCTTGCTTCAGATTTTTGTTTGCAATGGCCTCTTCCGCTCAGTCCATTCCATAGTTATACTGGATCGAAGACTTGGCGACCTACAAAGAGCAATGACTAACGTCAAATGTGTTAATTTAGAGAGGCCTACAGACAAACAAAAGTTGACCAGCGGCCGTACTGTAACCTCTTAACGCGTATCAAATGGCGACCTACACTGAACCGCTACCGTACCAATTGTATTGTAGCGGTTCAGTTTATGTCGTTGTTTGAATCGCGCTAAGAGGTCACAGTACGGTCAGATCTGTTGGAATATTGTATGGAATGGACATTCAACATATTGTAAATGGAAACTAGATTTTTGATACCGCTGTTCATTACAAAGCAGTTATTGTACGTGCTTACAAAGATCACGGTACAAGCAGACGGACTTTTGAAATTCTGTTTGTTTAACGTCACATGATTACAAGTCTACGTTTTATAAACATCTTATTCGTAATGTATTTTGCTTTTTGTGAACTCGCGTATTAATGCGCTCGTAAATGCTTGTAAATTGTTATGAAAATACTTGACGGCTCCTTTTTATATTATAGTTTAGTATAATATGAGTCGTAGAAAGACGGTTTGATGCAAATGGTCAGCAAGGCAGCAAAGAACTGTTGCTGCCTTGCTGACCAAGAGAGAAGTCGTTGCTTTTGAATTTGACTTTAAAATCCATAAAAATCATAATAATAAGGCACTATTATTACGATTTCGGTGGAAAAACCGAAGACCAAAAGAATGATCTTTATTCCTGCACAACTCGCGCTCCCGTCCGATCACGCGTTAGTCAGTGTCGCCACCTACAAAAACCACAATTCACTGAAATTAATATCCAAAAATATGAACTTGCATAGAAATACGAGGCTTCCTTTACAAAGGAAACAATAATAAAACGACGTTAGTAAATACATCTCGTCCGTGTTACAGAACCGGAAGACGCCGACAATTTCTACAGCAACATTTACACGGGGCAGCGGCCGCCGTCGTCATGGCAGTGCCACATGTGCACCTTCAGGAATCACCCACTCCTCGACAAATGCGAGGAGTGCGATATGCCGCGGATATTCGTAGGTACGTCACCCCCCAGGACTCACGACTCGGGCTTCGGCTCGTTTAGAGACAGGACTCGCTCCGGACTAGGTGCTACCAACCTAGCGGACGTAATGGTGGAACGCAGCCGCTCCACGCCTCAGCTCAACTGCTGACGTGGAACCTTTTAGTGACGCTTTCAGAGTGAATTAACCCCGGCATGTTGGCATGACGTGACTCTTTAACTGTTTTGTTGGAACTATCAGTGGAGTGTTGTGCCGTGTGTGGCCGGAACGGATCGCCGTTTACAAACAATGTTATACTTTAACAAAATCCGTTTCGGTCAGGATCTGTGTTCGTTTTCAATTTAAACTATTGAAACAGTGCATGTGTGTTGTACATTTGATACCTTTTTAATATGATACAATTTTCCTTATTTGCGTGTATATTTTGTAAATTCTAAGTGATAGATAAGTTACGGCGAGTTATCCAAACATCTACGTGATAAACTTGATAAGGGACTACGTGGGCTTGGATCGGAAAGCCGCTGGGAATCGGTGCGGTGATATAACTCGTGTCGCGCAGGCAGTAAAAGTGATAACGGGCGGTTGAAGAACTCTGTCATAATAATGTTGCGTAGGAGGACTAGGAGGACTATGCTTTCTCACTGCCTGCTTAAAATAAAATATAAAGATGGCATCTGATTGGAGATCTATGACCGATGAAAACATCTGTATCAACCTAATCATTGAGGTTGTAATAGTACTAAAACTATTCCTACAGCAACACCAATCGATCTGTTCGTTCGTTTATCAGAAATTGGACAGAAAACTTCTTTCATTAATGTACTGTGATACGAAGCGTTTGAAAGTGATTTAATTACGTGCCTTGAGCTTGAGTTGAGAAGAGCATTCAAGACTTAAAACTCCTTTGTTACTAAGGAAAAGGAAAGAAAAATGTTTTCAGTTTTGACAACCTTAAAATTAAATTGTCGTAATTTTTTATTATTTTTATTGTAGTTCATTAAAATAATTAAATATCCAAGTTAAATTCTGATTTTATAAATAAGGAAATATCTATAAATTATTCTTTAAATAGTAATAAGCGTCGCAGAAATTATTAGGTAGGCTTATTCGTATTTAATTATAATGTATAAAATAATTTATTGTTTTAAAATGATTTTATTTTACTAGGCAGAAAAACATCACTATTAATGACTGGTCATGTCGAGACATCACAAGATCTCAAGTTTAGACTATTTGTTGCGCCTTGCCAAAAATGTATTAATTTATACAAGAATATTTATATTTACAAGAATCTGATGCAAATACGAACTTGTCAATATGTTACACTAAAATCGGGAAGCCGCCAAAAAGTTACCGCATAATAAAGTCAAGTGAAAGTCTTCAAATATAATTTTTACAATTTTATGAATTTTTTTACATATTAGTACGTTGTTTTTTTAAAACCTTTAATGCATCACTGCTTGGCAAAGGTACATTGATACGTAAATTGTTTTATTTTTTTTATTTTGAGATATACGATAAATCGGTCTAAAAATTGTAGACGACAGATTTTTCTATTATCTTACCTAAAATATCTTAAGTAGTAATAATCCCGATTTGCTCTGTAATAATTATTCTTAATATGATTGACTTAACTAATATCTTTATTTCCTAACCAAGAATACACCAGAAATCAGTAAATGTATTTTCATTAAATAATTATTATCATCACATATTTAAAACTTTGACATGTTCGTATTTATTGTATCAGTTTCTCCAAATTAAATTATGTAGTTTTAAATATATTGCCTGTTGAAGATTTTAACCATGAAATTAGAGTTTGCTCAAAGCTAGTGCAGCAGGGGTTGGTACAAGACTTATCTTACCTGCATAGCGCAGTCGAACATATCACAAAAAAATAATTAAGCTGATTTGCATTGATTTAGTTCTGGATGCCTGAGGTGAAGTTATACGCTAACCACTGGAATTACTATGTCGAAAAGTATATAATTTGAGACTTGCCATGAAATAAATTAGGAAAGGATTTGTAGCTTATTCTATCGAAATGTTGTACTTCGTGGAAGCCATCGACTGTCAAGCTTTTCAAATCGAATGGCTCCACCAACTGGATCAATGTAAACTTGCACTTGAACTATCCTATGCACTTACTTTTAAATCAAAACATCGTTATAGTTTTTACATCACCTTATCTATAAGAAATTGCGTGTTATTTCAAGCAAAACAGGTATTTGATATAAGTTTTCGAATTAAACTGTGATAGGCTTTAGGCTTCACTAATTTAACTTAATGACCTATTAAAGCCCGCATTCTCAAATGAGGCTCTAGTATCAGATTCAGATTCAGATTTTTATTGCTTCCATAGTATACATACAATAGGTGGAATATAAAATTAAGTCTAGTTTCATATGGACCCCGTCGGGCGCAAATTAGGAGAGAGGAGGGCGTCTTAGCAAAAGAATCAAAGTGATCAAACAAAATAGGTACACTACATAGAACATAATATTAGTTTGATTAGCTATAATAAAATGTCAATCCAATTTTATCTATTATTATTATTAGTAATATCAGTAAAAATTTTATGTCAGTTTTGTACAATATAAAATAAATTAGATTACCTATTCAGTGTCACACTTATTCATTCTACATACCACATACTATTCTTACAATTATTGATGTCAAAAAGTACACCTACACACCTACATACCATTCGTGATCATAAATTTTCATCAGCACATAATATTTTATTGTCATTTATATACTCGTTAATACTATAATAGGCCTTTTCCTTCAGGAACCGTTTCAAAGTTCGTATAAAAATGTTATACATATGTAGTTGTCTATGTTCTTTAAATCGTCTGATCGTATTCTAGGACTATGATCCTCATAGTTCCTAAGTAAGTCCCTAGATACAGGAGATCCTATTAGTTTGGGTCCAGTAGGGCTAGCACGAACCTTTACGCGAAAGTAAGTGTAACATTAACGTAAGTCAGACACTAATCAAATACCATACAACTGCCTTACGTTAACGTTTCACTTACTCTCGCGTAAAGATTCGTGCTAGGCCAACAGGGTCTATGTATGTGATCCTCGGGCTTTCTTTATTTAAAGAACTGCCGTTTGAACATCAATATCATTGAACATTAATAAATTGCTGGGCACAAATGAAACTTTCTCTGGATTTGTCCTCCGGTAAAGAAGTATTTACTTTCATAAAGAAAATTAAAAACGAATGCAATAATTGAAAAAATAAGCAAAATCGGTAAATAAATCACGGAGTAATAAGCTTTTAAAGTTTCTACAGGAGGCATCTCCTGTCCCTTTCTCGCGAAACAGAACGCCCCAACAGTTACTATGAAATATCTACTCGTGACGTCACATGCCAAAGAGATTATATGAAAAGCTACCACAGCTTAGTAATGAGGTACTGTAACGACCTTCCTCTGACGTCACTGGCCGTTTGAACTATCTCTTTCTATTCCGGTTTTTAAAATGCTTGTAACTTGGTAATTTTTTGAGATATTTAATTTTTGTTTTCACGTATGTTTATCTTTTGAGGTATATAATTAATTTATCCAATAAAAAAATTTTAGTCATCATGCCTATTTAGATTTCAATTAACTTCTTTATAAATGATCGTAGTTAACCTCATACTATCTATGCATAATAACTATGTTGATCGCAATGAAAATATAACTATGCATTCGCCGAAAAATAATTGAATGAAAACCGTTTTAAAAAGTCCAGTAAGGTTTGAATTCAGTAGCAAAAATAGACAGTGAAACGAATAATGTATAATAAATAGTATAATTATTATATGAATAAATAGTGATAATATGGTATGGTGTGAAGTAAACTAAAAATATACAACAGAAATACCTATATTTACAATTCATGTATATAAGTACTTACTTATTTTTATTATTGGCATGGGTAGGTATAGGTATGTACTGATGTCATTGTGTTAGGTTCTATAATTGGAAAGATTCCTCGGTTTGAGTATGCTGGGCTCAAATAGATCAAATTCCATTGTTTTACTTAAATATTCCAATACATTAAGATAATAAAGACTTTGGTTGAAATTATTGTAGACTAGTAAAATTATAATACATGGTAAAAGTAAGATAAACCTAATCAAATTAGTTTGGGGCTAGATGGCGCTATGTGAAATGTCCACACATATTTATAAAAAAAAACTATTCACCTATTGATTTTTAATTTTTAAATGTCTGTAGTAAAGGAAATAGTGGTTTTTATATACAAGTAAGCAATCTTCTTTTAAAAATGATGATCGTGATTTCTGTTAAGTAAGTATATTTAAAAATGGTTTACCAACTGAAAAGAAAACTTTTTCAAAATTAATACCTCTGCTAGGATTGCCGATTTCATTACCAAAAAGCAACAAAGGGTGGGTTTTTTCACCAATAGCTAAGGTAATCAATGGTTAAAAATTGTAACAAATATTAAACATTGGTTACAATTTGTTAGAATTGTTATCCATTGGTAACCTAACTACGGATCAAAAACCCATCCCTTTGATATTATATGTTATTTATCGCAAAAAAAAAATGTGCTTACGTCTAGTGCAGTATCGCGGCCGTAAAATGTATCTTGTCCTAAAATCTTTAAATACGGCTATAAAACCACTTTTCTTTACTGCAACGACATTACCTGAGTTGTTAAAATACCCGTCATAAGATAAATTGCACAAATGAGTTCTATTTATCACTTAACTACAATAAGTGATTATTATTCTATTGAAATTTTTATAATTATTATTGTTCATGTTAAAAGTTGAAATTATTCCACTAATAATTTTAGTTAGAGAGTATTGTGATCATATTTTAGTGTTATGTATGTATATTGTGAAAGAATAAATAATTTTATGATTGATTATAAAATCTTGTCATTTATATTAGTTTATAATGTGTTTGTATTTTGTTTACTTAGCTGATTACGCAACAGGGCCCTTAGAGCAATTTTTAATTGACCATAATCAAATCACTTACTAAAGACAATAATTTAAGATTCTATGAATAAGAATATAGTTTAAACTTAATAGCACAAAGTTAAATTCTTACAATAATAATGCGTAAGCTTTGATGTTTGACCTAGTCGCCAAAAACTCAAAATTATAAGGCATAAATTGCCACAATTTGGATTTAAAAATCTAAGAAATTTCCTGTTAGTTGTTAGGTTTGCTAACTTTGTTAGTAGAATTATATTGTGCTGATCCTTTGGCGTTGTAATGCAGTCCACTTGTCTTGCCTCCTACATTTAATATTTTCAATTCTCAAGCTTTCCTCGTTGTTGACCATTCGATCAGATTTTAGAACCTTTTTATCGAGAGACTGGCGCATCAGAGTCTGAGCAATGCTTCAGCTGGGCAAACAAGGTAAGTAGTTTTATTTATTAATCTTTTAACACATTGTCGTACAGTGGAATGTTTTTGGATGAGTGTTATTGTTTACATTAACCATTAATAATAGTTCTTGTTGATTATGAAATGATTAGATTTAAAGATGATGCATTATGTACCTAATCATAAAAATGTCCTTAATGTATAATCTGCAAGATATAAAGCTCTTAGAGGTTTTTCATTATTATAGCTGGCGTGTCGTCCCGAATATAAAATCATTTCGGTTTTTTCCTCGTACTTAGGCAAATAAAAGTGGCTATACTTTTTATTTATATTATTTATGTACCTATCCCTTTTTGGAAGCGTTTTACATTATTTCGTTTCCATAGAGTACCTATAGGCGAAATCCGTTATCTTATACATGGCGTCATTTCTGTTGATTGTACCGAGTTTTCAATTATAACTACTAGTGTGTTTTAATTTTGGTTTATTTTGCACAGTGCGCGCTCGGGATGGGATTACTGTACGACTTATGCCAGGACGACGAAGTAAGTGTATAATTCAATTAAATCGCATGTTTTTCTGTCTATTTATAACGCCCAACGATCACATACATTTTTATTTATGTCTCCATCCTATGCAAACTTAAACAAATCTTTCTTCAAAAGATTTGTTTAAGTTTGCATTTCAAAGTTTGTTTTCAAAGTTTATTGGTCAGCCAAACTGTTTTTGCTGTGTAGTGGCTCCATTCTCAGACATAAACAGCAGTACGTACACATCGTCCTTCATCATAATCTGCCTGAAGACGTTTATTGCTAAACATAGGCCTTCCGCAAACAGCGCCACTTTGAGCGGCTGCTTACCTCCTGCATCCATCGGCTCCCCGTGGTTCTGACCAGATCATCGGTCCTAACTACTTTAACTTACTAATTCTGAAAGCTATATCAGTGATGACTCGTCCCGTAATTGTTTTTTGTATTTCAGAAATAACGCGCTCGTGGGTGTTATGAAATCAGTATCAAGATTATTTTAAGTCGGCGTCGCCGGATCAGACCTCCTCATTCGTTAAGTAATTTAGACTCAAATTCACGAATTAAGCAATTTATTATCAGGACCATTCTGATTTTGAGTTTTAATTACAATTAGCCCCAGTATCACAATTTCCGTGCGCAAATATCAAAAAATTATGACCTATCTAAGTACTTTAAAAATCTGGCACGTATGAAAATTGACTTGGTACATAACATGCAAGCTATACATTAATAATGCAACTGTTACAGTATCGGTCGTTGGTTGTGAAATTGGGGCTTTGAACGATGACAAAGATTTGACGA
The DNA here is from genome assembly GCA_963580505.1 of Ennomos erosarius. Lineage (NCBI taxonomy): Eukaryota > Metazoa > Arthropoda > Insecta > Lepidoptera > Geometridae > Ennomos > Ennomos erosarius. Next base: position 11,227,706 of record OY756987.1, read on the forward strand.
GATAGACCCTTAAGTGCAGTAGTTATAAAATAAATCTGTGATATTCGCATTTGGTAATAAGTCTGATTTTGTAAATAAGTATCATAAAAAAACAATGCATTCCAAAAATCTGTTAAATGAAATTTATCTGTAGACAAATTGAACACGCATAGGTATCGTTTTTCTTTGTAGATTACTTATAGAAGATAATGCCATCACAATTTTTAAATTGTTTTGACAAATTCACCTAGTCGGGTAACCTTTGAGCCATTTAAATGTTTCTATTCACTGGATAATACTTATTATGTAATGGTGAAACCGGAGCTCTCCTATCACACCGGGTGCCGAATACCAAATGCGGTTATTTAGATTCGCTGCTGCACTTAGGGTGAATAGGAAAAAGGAAAGATCGAAGTGTACTCTTCTATGTGTAGACAAAGTTCTCAAAATATACCTACAGTGATAGGTATCGCTGTAGGTATATTTTGAGAACTTTCACAATCCTTCAGTCATTAACAGTAACCTCATTTTGGTAGTTGGGAGAGCTTGATTTAAGTATGCGTTCCCTTGGAGCATTTCACCAATTTATAATTGCTCTAAGAAGCGTTCCACTTACCAAAAGAACCTAAGCAATACCGAGTTTTTGCTAATTATTACCGAGAACAAAGATTATTGATCAACATTAACAATTTCTTTGTAAGTGTATTTCAATTGAAAATTTTTCCTATACTCGGGAAAATGTATGAAAACACAATATGCCTAGGTGTAAGGCATTTCATGGATGTTATTGAATTATAATCGTAAAAAATCTTTCAAAATCTAGTCTAAACGGAACATTGATAGATTATTGAATCAAAACATGCCGTTATCATTATCATTATAGTTATTTATACAAATTAATTTTATTTATTGCTGATTACTTCTATTTTACGGCTGTACGATTTTTACAATATCTAGGTACCCGATAAGGTGTTATTTACAAACAATCTGATATCCTGATACTTACCCGTTTATCAGGAATACAACGTTTAATTTTTCCTACGCAAAACAATGGCATAACTACTAATAAATAGTTTGTCTGACATGACAATATGGGTCAGGTAACCGGTCGACACTTTCATTAATTGGCTACTTTGATTAATTCGCTACTAATCCAAAAAATGCATATTACTTATACTTAAATACAAAATTCAACATCACAGACAATTTTTTTTGTTCAGAGGAATCGATAACTTTAATAAATCATTTTTGTAATTTGTGGCACAATCTGTCTATAATTTCAATCCGATCCTGTTCCATTCAGGGCTATTTCACTATCTATTTTAATTTAATTAATTTCATATTAATTATCAGGTACATTATACACATAGGTACACCATACACACATACACATTACACATCCTTATAGAAAATTTCCATAAAAGCCGTCTTACCATAAAATTTAAAGCTAGTAAAATTTTTATCTTAAAATTATAAATAAGTACTTATTGCATTTTTAATTAAATTCTCTAAACTGTAACAAGTAGAAAAAGTAGTGAAATAGGTCCCATGTAAACGAACTCGAAACCGCCGAAACTCGAAACGACTCATCCATAAAATCTCTACTCATACAAAAAAATATAACAATAAGAAATCAAATTAAATAATTTATAAGTGTCTTAGTAAAAATCTTATTGCAGAGGAGCCAGCGATAATAAAACAAAGCTGGAACTAAACCTTTATGACCGATTAAAAAAATCTCCGGAGTCCGGCTGACGTCGGCAACCCTGTACGATACCGTACCTACATTATTTATGTCATTAAAATCTCTTCTCAGTCAAATTAATAGGTATCGCACCTAGAAAATGTAACTCGTCCTGGTCAAATCAGTTTGGTTATATGGAACAACCGATGCTTCCTATCCTATACCATGGAAAAACTATAAGAGGAATGCCAATAGACCAAGAAAACAGCGTAGATCAGAAAAAGCCAAAAAACCGGCTTAAAACTAGATGGCGCTGCAAAATGAGCGGGCTACAAGTTTCACTAAAACGCCGTATGTCCGTAGCGCTAATGAGTCACAGCAACAAGTCAATCGAATTTAATTAACAGCGCCATCTACTGCGTTTGAAGTAAATTACTGATGGTCCCGCAGTAGTAACTGTTATCTTATTCTGTGTTTTTGTTCATTTAAACTACGTTTCGATACTCCTAACGCCATCTTAATGATCACCTTTGAGTTAGTGAAACCGTCTACGCTGTTTTCTTAGTGTATTAGCATTCCTCTTATAGTTTTTCCATGCCTATACCTAACGATTGGTCATCGGTACGTAAGTGGCCAACTTACACGCTATCTTCCAGTGTAAGTAAACCATATAATATGCCTTTACAATGAACTAATTTTCAATACGACGGGTAGATTTTTTTAACCAGTGGTTAAAAGTAACAAATACTAACCAACGGTCAACATTTGTTAGTTTTTAACCATGGGTTTCCTTAACTGCGGATCAAACATCGACCCTTGGATACCAACTTAGAATTTGAATGTACCTACCTACCTAAACAAACTATAATGACCCTATCGTTCGCAATCGCTTCTATTCTTGCCCTCAACACTTGGAAAATTAATTAAGTATTTTAATTTGCTTCTTTATTTATACCTACTGTTTTCCACTCACAGACAATAAACTACGGCCAAAGTACCGTATTCTACATAAGAATAAAAAACTAGTTATCGCACTTTTCATTCGAATCTTTATTATCTGTCTGTAGGAAGACAAGTAGACGTTGCATAAAACTGTACCTT